>ML662449.1:11316604-11962563 GCA_007570785.1 Antilocapra americana | reverse complement strand
ATACATCATGAGAAACACTGGGCTGGAAGAAGCACAAGCTGGAATCAGATTGCCAGGAGAAATAGCAACCTCGGATATGCAGATGACACTACCCTTATGGCAGAAAGTGAAGAGGAACTAAAGAGCCTCTTGATGAAAGTGAAAGAGGAGAGTGAAAAAGTTGGCTTAAGGCTCAATATTAAGAAAACTAAGATCACGGCATCCAGTCCTATCACTTCATGGCAAATAGATGGGGAAACAGTGGAAAAGTGTCAGACTTTATTTTTTTGGGCTCCAAAATCATTGCAGATAGTGACTGCAGCCATGAAATTAAAAGATGCTTACTCCTTGGAAGGAAAGTTATGGCCAACCTGTATAGCATTTTGAAAAGCAGAGACATTACTTTGTCAACAAAGGTTCATCTAGTCAAGGCTATGGTTTTTCCAGTGGTCATATATGGATGTGAGAGTTGGACAGTGAAAAAGGCTGAGCGCCGAAGAATTGCTGCTTTTGAACTGTGGTGTTGGAGAAGACTGTTGAGAGTCCCTTGGACTGCAAGGAGATCCAACCAGTCCATCCTAAAGGAGATCTGTCCTGGGTATCCATTGGAAGGTCTGATGTTGAAGCTGAAACTCCAATACTTTGGCCACCTCATGTGAAGAGTTGACTCATTGGAAAAGATCCTGATGCTGGGAAGGATTGGCGGCAGGAGGAGAAGGGACAGACAGAGGATGAGATGGCTGGATGGCATTACTGACTCAATGGACATGGGTTTGGGTGGACTCCGGGAGTTGGTGATCGACAGGGAGGCCTGGCATGCTGAAGTTTATGGGGTTGCAAAGATTCAGACATGACTGAGCAACTGAACTGAACTGAACTGAGTTTAATTCAGTATTGTTTCATCACAGTAAACTTCTCTAAAATGATAATAATCCCAAATGTAGAACTCCTAGAAATTAAAGAGAGATCTATTATATGTGGGTAAATTTAGAAAGGAATTTAAATGGAATTTTAGACTAAAAATTTGCAAATTGATGATGCATCCTTATGAAACAAAATTCAAAATACAAAAGGATAAATAATAGAAAATGTTTGTTTCCCATTCTAGCCTCTTAGTTACCTCACAGGAGGCAAACATTGATACTAGTTTCATAAATATTTCCATATAAATATATATTTGATATTTATAAAATTAACATAGCATTATATTTATTTTCGTAATGTTATTGATGATATTTTATACTGTTTCTGCACCTTTCTTTTTTCACTTAACAGTGTCAGGAAAAAAGAGGTTGCTTTAATCTTCTTCAAGCCTATGGAATATGGATGTATATGGATGTATCATAATTGTAGGACATTTATACTGTTTCTAACTTTTTGTTAGTACAAACACTGCAACAAACCAATGACTTCACATGTGTGTACTGCATCTGTAGCATATATTCCCAGGAGTGGAACTGCTGGGTCCAAGGGCAAATATTATTATATTTTAAAATGTGATGGCTATTGCCAAATTGTCTTTCACAGAGTGACCTACTATCAAATGGATAGTTTAAGCACCAATAACTGCTATTGTGGTTGCTCTTAAGCTTTATTAAATGCTTCTACAGTGATAGCATGTGATTTTTGTATAGCAAAATCAAGTTATAATACACTTGGCCCTCATGTGAGGTTTGAACTGTGTGCATGTGTGCAAAGTTGTTTCTGTCATGTCCAACTCTTTGTGACCCTAGGGACCGCAGGCGGCCAGGCTCCTGTCTATGGGATTTCCCAGGCAAGAATATTGGAGTGGGTTGCCATTTCCTTCTCCAGGGATCTTCCCAACTCAGGGATAATACTGCTGTCTCCTGAATCACAGGCAGATTCTTTACCACTGAGCCACCATGGACGCCCTGGGGATATGAAGGGCCCACTCTAAATTATACTGGGATCTTTGACTGCGCAGAGTGCAGGAAGGTCAGAGTTCCAACCTCCTCGCTTTGTTCAATGGTCAATTATATTGCTTTTACATACAGATACTCCTTACTTTATACACCAGGTGTTAGCAGAAATGGCACACTGGGTATTCTGCTTGCATTTTGTGGCCTTAGAATTGCCTGCATGGTAAGAAATCTGTGGTTTAGTTAGGCTTTTAAAAATGGATTTATAGAGAGTTTAGAGGATTTTTAGAGCAGTGAAAAGACTTTGTATTATAAAGATGATTATTTGTCATTATACAGTTTTCCAAACCCATAGAATGTACAAGGCCAAGAATGAACCTTAAGGTAAACTATGGACTTTGGGTGGCTGATTTGTAAAGGTAGGCTCATCCTTGGTAAAAAATGTATAATTCTGGTGAGTCATAATGATGGGGGAGGCTATGTTTGGGTAGGGGCAGAGGCTATATGGCAAATCTGTGTACATTGCTCTCAATTTTGTGGCTCTAAAAAAAGCTTTTCATAATGGCATATAAAATGCTTATATTTATGTATGTATATCTTTTCTGTTAATAAATGTAAAGGGCAGTATTTCTTTGGTTGACTCTGGAGTTTAGAAAGTGAAACTGAATAGAAACCAAGATGAAAGATAATGATCAGGCTTCCTTTTAAGTGTTGACTGCAGCACAAACAACCAAATTATGAGAAATAAATTACAGTTTTAAAAAATCCCCTGTTTTAATTACTGCAAATGCTACTATGACTAGGTAAGAATTATTTTTAATCACCTATAATTACATGGATGGTGTACATCTAAGAGCATTAAGTCAGTATCCAAAAGCGCCAATTAAAAAAAACCAACAACCAAAACCCTAAGACAAACTTTACTTTTGTTTGAGATGTGCAATATTTTCCCTCCATATACTTCCCCTCCCAAATAAATTTTATGGTTAGAATTACTAGTTTTTAGTAAATACAAAAAGCCAGCTGGAAACATCCTTTCTCTGAATTCAGTGGGTTTGTGCCTTACCCAGTTTGAGCAAATTCTTGGCGAATACTTCATGAACTCACAAGAGACGAATTTATTTGACATGTTTAGCAGACACGTAAAATAAAGTCGCCTAGGTTTTAAAGCTTCAGAAATTCCCTGTGCCAGAGAGAGCTCCCTAAACCTGCAATTAATAGTTGGAATTATAAAGGAATGCGCAAAATGGAATTCTTCCTTATCACTGCGTATTAGGAGCTTCCATTCCAGGTAGGATTTTTCGTCCTTTCCTTCACGACGGAGGGAAGGAGAGCTCGGTCTGCGGTTGGAGGAGTGTCTATAAATAGAAGGCGAAGCGTTCTAACACCCGGAGGGCGCGTCACGGCGTCCCTCCCTTGAGCTGCGAGCGGCCCGGCGGCCGGAGCCACTGCACCGCACCGGGACGCCCGCCCGGCTTCCCGCTCCCGGCCTGTCCGGCTGTCACCCAGGAGCTGGGGGCCTGCGAGACGGGAACGGGCCTGGGGAGGCGCGAGGCGGCCCCCGCATCCTCCCGAACCCCCGCCTAGGTGGCATCGGACGGACCCACCCCCGTGTGCCCGATCCGAAGACCCAGGCGCCCCCGCCCAGGTGGCCGCCGCACGCCGCCGCCGCCCCTTTCCCACCCATCCCTCCCTTCTCCCCGCGGGCGCAAGGAGAACAATAACCCGGAGCGCGCGGGGAAGCGGAGACTCCCTGGCGCACAGACAATGCGAGGGGAGTTCCGAGGGGGCGGCCCCCGCTCGCTGCGCGTTCCCGCGGGGCTCCCGGGGGCGGGGGGCCGGACCGCGGCCACCGGCCGGCCCCCCCAAGGCCATGTGAAGGGTATTTAAGTCTGTTGAAAGGTAAAATTTCAGTGTCTATTCAAGGCTGGGGAGAATTTCCTCGAGATAGAAGCTCGTCCGGCGGTTAAAATACACACAGATAGTGTGTGCTTTGGGTCCTTCTCTATTTCGGGTTTGAATCTCAAAAGTCACTTGTGGAATTTCCATAAGCCTATCTCTTCGTAAACAGATTGCTATGGGATTCCCCACCAAGTCCCTGGTTCTTACTCTGCCAGTTCTTCCAGCTTGACCCGGTCTAGATCTTGAGATTTCAATCTGCCTCTCTCTTGATTCTTTCCTCCCTCCCCGCCCCCCTTCCCTCTTCCACAATAAACAGTTTTGTTTCCTTTAAACCTTTTTCTTGAAAATGTGTGTGTGTGTGTGTGCGCGTGTGAGTGCGCGCCTGTCCTGCAGTTCCTTCCCGCTTCTGACTGGCTCCTCCATTGGGTTCCCCTGTCCTTTTTTGTTGATTTTATTTCATTCTTTCTCGTAATCTGCTCCCTTCAGTTCTTTCTTTTGTTTTTCTTTCACAGGTTGCATGAGTTTTTGTTTTTTTCTCTTCCCATTGCCTTAAGTTCTATCCCTTTAAGGACTCAAGGGTTTCTGGAAAAAGCCAAGATGATTTCATGGCATTTTATCTCAGGGAAATGTGTTATATAGTTCCACTTTCAGAGAGTCTGGACTAGCTGGGATTTTTCTACTTATATATAGGTCAAGCCATCTTAGCTGAAGGAATAACAAACTTCTGTAATGTCTTGGGTGCTGGGCAGCTTGCTTACAATAAAAAGGCATGCAGGGAAAGCAGGCGGGGGTGGGGGAAGGTATTTTCAAATATGACTTCCATACAAATTTACATGCACACACATTCTAAAGCAAAATTTTGATCATTACAGTATTTGAAAGGACACTGGCATCTTTCATTCATCCATTGTGTCATCTCTTTGGTCATCTTTTTGCTCTTGTTCCCATTTGTGGAAAGGCTGACCACTCACCTCTTTCCTGTGGGTCCTGTCTAGAGTACAAAGTGCAACCCTTTATCAACCACACAAGTCAAAGAGCTCCTAGACCTGGGACCTGAAAAAAATCCAGGCAAAAACTAGTTAAAGTGTTAACAAAAGGCATACTTTCTGTGGCTAAAATATTTGGAGGTGAGAATGGACGTGAGAGGCTGGAAATAAGGTTGGACTTGCACAATCATTACACAGATGCCTGGAGGCATTTTGCTCTGCCAGGGCCAACCCTCAGGTTGGGAGGGGCCTGAATATAGCACAAATCAGATGATATCAGAAATAAACCTAGTACAGCCATGACAAAGGAAAGAAAAAAACAAGGACCACGGCAATATCCTCCAAAGGAAAGAAAGAGTCCCCTGATTGATGAGAAGGGAGTAGAGGGTAACTGGCAGCCTTGTCTTTTTCAACACCATCTGTGGAGGGCAAGGGTCTCCTCCCTTCTGCCACCGTGTCCACATGCCTTCCTGAGTTACCAAACCCACTTTCCTCCAGCCAGCCCAGGTTGAAGGTGGATCAAGGTAAAGCTTCAGATCATGAACAATCCTATTTACATAAGCTACCGACATACTCTTCAAAAAAGTGTAAGGATTTGGGTGCCCAAAAGTCAGACCCAGCCCCCAAGATTAAGACTCAAAACTAAAATGACCTTTTTGAAATTTATTTTCTGCCAGGCACTCTGCTGTTGGCTCTAACATTTTATCTCACTCAATCTTTAAAGACTGTGAGGCAGATATTACTACCTTCACTTTACACATAAGAAAACCAAGGTAGGGGACTTCCCTGGTGGTCCAGTGGCTAAGACACCTCAATCCAATGCAGGAAGCCCAGGTTTGATCCCTGGTCAGTGAACTAAATTCCACATGCAGCAACTAAGGCCTAATGCAGCCAAGTAAATAAACAAAAATAAGTATTTTTTTAAAAAAGAAAACCAAGTCAAAGATTAATGGCTAAGAACTTATTTGCCCAAAATCACAAGGCTAGTGAGCAGTTGACCAGCTCTCAAACCCTAATTTAGCTCCAAAGCTAAACAGTTTATCTCCAGACTTGAACCTGCTCTAGGTCAGCAGGCACCTGAGGAGTCTTAAACACAGTCAGGCCTTCAGTGGGCCTGGAATCAAATTGCTTGGGTTCCAATAATACTGCTGCTGCTGCTGCTGCTAAGTCGCTTCAGTCGTGTCCGAATCTGTGCAACCCCATAGATGGCAGCCCACCAGGTTCCGCCGTCCCTGGGATTCTTCAGGCAAGAACCCTGGAGTGGGTTGCCATTGCCCTCTCTGGTTCCAATAATACCAGCTCTACAACTTTCAACAAGTTAATTAACCTCTCTCGGCCTCAGTTTTCTTACTGCAAAATGGGATGCATGTGTGCTAAGTTGCTTCAGTCACATCTCTTTGCAACCCTGTAGGCTTTAGCCCACCAGGCTCCTCTGTCCATGGGATTCTCCAGGCAAGAATACTGGAGTGGGGTGCCATATCTTCCTCCAGGGGATCTTCCCCACCCAGGGATCTTACATCTCCTGCACTGACAGGAAGGTTCTTACCACTAGCACCACTTGAAAAGCCCCAAAACAGAATGATGATGGTATTAATGCTTCTCTCACAGGGCTGTTAGGAGACTTAAATGAGAAAATATATCAAAAGCACAGTCTCTGGCACATTGTGAGTCCTCTCTCCAGTGTAGGCTTTTATGGTGATAATTATGTAACTTCTGCTTGGCTAAGCCCCCCTGGGACTGACAAGGGCGGAGGGGGATTCCTACTTCAGATGTCCATTTCCCCACTAAGAAAATAAAGCAAAACTAGACAACAGAAAGACTCTAGAAGTTAGAGTCTGTGAAGTGAAGTTAGAACTCTAGCAAAAGACTAGAAAGGAGTTTAACATAAGCCCCTTAATTCCACCCTCCTTCACCCCTAGCCTGCTGTCTTTCCTGCTGAAAGAGCTTGAAATGAAGCTTGTACAGAATGAGCAGCAGTGTAGGGGAGTGAGGCAAGTGTTTGACAGACTGCCAGATGAGCCAAGTTTAAGTATAAGCTTGAGTAAGTCACTTAATTTCTCTGAACCTAAATTTCCACATCTGTAAAATGAGTCAGAATGGATTTTTGGGGGGTGTCTGCCTATCATCTCCCTCTCTTCTTCCAGGAACTCTTTCTCTCCCACACCCCAAGTGTTGGACCTCCATTTTCTTATAGGACTTCATTCACCTCCCTGGCCATCACTGATTAGTTTGGAGGAGCACCTGACTGAGCTGGACCAATCAGAAAGCTCGCTTGAGATGTTTTGTTTGTTTGTTTTTGTTGTTGAACTGGAACTATGAAAAGAGTCACCATCTCTGGGTAAAGTGTGTACAATGGGGCTCACAACCACTTGGCAGTCCTGGTTCTGCCATGTGAAGTTGAAGTGCTAACATGCAGTGAAAAGCAGATGTACTAGATCATTCTGGTGGCATTTGGACCAGGTGTCACTGAGACCCATGTATATTGCCTGATCTGCAGTTAAATGGGACACTAAGATTGATTCCAATCCACTCTCTGTTTTTGCCTAAGATGTTTTGAGATCGTATTCTGTCAATCGTAAAATCCACATTCCTGACTGATACAGACTAGTCTATTTCTAAGATCCCTTTAGCTCTAAATGTCTATGCTGCTGCTGCTAAGTCGCTTCAGTCGTGTCCGACTCTGTGAGACCCCATAGATGGCAGCCCTCCAGGCTCCCCTGTCCCTGGGATTCTCCAGGCAAGAACACTGGAGTGGGTTGCCATTTCCTTATCCAATGCATGAAAGTGAAAAGTGAAAGTGGAGTCTCTCAGTCGTGTCCGACTCTTTGCGACCCCATGGACTGCAGCCCACCAGGCTCCTCTGTCCATGGGATTTTCCAGGCAAGAGTACTGGAGTGGGTTGCCATTTCCTTCTCTGTTTTGTAATACGGAAGAGCAATTAAAAAAAAAAACGTTTGGAGAGCACACACAGTTTAGAGACAGGTAGTTGATACTGTGGGTGTTAGGAACAGAGAATTATATTATCTCAGAGTGCTATAACATTGCGCTACCACAGAAGTCTTCAAGAAGGGCATCCCACCAGGTTTTCATAAGGGGAGCTTTGAGGAATGAGCAGAGTTTGGGAAAAAAACCATCGCAAAATTTGCTGCCTGTAAAACAGTACACTAAATGTCTATGCTGTTATACAAAAAATAAATGAATGGTGTTCAAATAGGGCTATTTCTCTCGACCTTGTTTAGGTGTATGGAATAATCAAAGTTTTTTTTTTTAAATAACCCTCATTTAACTCACAAGTGTAGAATAGGTTCAAGACTCTTTATAGCCTTTTATTTGATCTAAATGAAAGAAATAAATAGGTCAAGAGCTGGTGTTTTGGTGAACTGTGAGGAAATCGGCCATTAAACTATAAAAATTGATTTCAAAACTGTTGATGTGGTGGCCTGGTTTTGAAATTGAAGCCATTTTTTTCTTATGCCCAGTATAACACAAGAGGGAGATTAGTAACTTTGGCTTGATGAAGTTTAGAAACACTCGATCATAGTGTCACTACTCAAAATTCCTCAGTTTCTCTACAGTACCTAGTTAGCAATGAGTGAGTGAAATCTTTTCTTTCTTTTGGTTTAAGCAGATATAGCTATCTGATTCTCCACTTCTGATTTCTACTCTAATACATCCATCTGTCTGTGTATTATTAAAAATAACTTAGTTAGCTTTCAACAAAATTTTTTTTTGGTTTCTTAGCATTCATGAATTTCATTATACAAAACTCTAATTTTTCCCATGATAAAATAACTCAGGACTGTCTGGTAACAATAAATCTTTCTATTTATTTTTAATGACCTCATCTGAATATTAAATTTAAAATGCATGCCTATGTGTCCTTATTTACAACTGGTTTATGCTCATTCTGCTAAAGTTAATTCTTGATAACTAATGGTATGACAGATGATGCTTTCATAGATAGTAGGAATTGAAATACAACTGTACAGAAAATTATGAAATCTCATTTTATGCTTATTACTTCATTTTAATCTCCCCAGGAAAAAATCTTAAACCAGCGCTTACAGGTATAGAAGTAAAACTATCTGGGGTTTCACAAAATTTCTTAGCCCACCTTTTTTTAATGGAAAACCTTGTAAGATGTGAAATCATAGGTAAGTGGAAAGTGAGAAGAGGGAGGAGGAGGCTGGCACTTGTATGAGCCACTACAGAGATATTAACACACTTGAATAACAAAGTGTTGATGATATGAGAGAGACCTGATGTATCAGAGATGGCTAATGACTGGCTCCCACTCTCAAGATCATTATCTGGAGCCCAGCAGAAACCCACCGATCAAGATCACCCCTAGTGAAAGGCCAAAGCCATGTATCCAAATACTTCACTTTATTCCCACTTGATAACCCATGTGTAATCCTTCCTGGCAGGGTGTACTCCTAATGGGAGTCAGTTGACCTCAACAACATGGTGCACAGTCTAACCCACACGCACAACCCTGTCGTCTTCTTCTGTGTCCTTTGCTCAAGCATCTCTTCTCTCTGCCCTCATGTCTACCACGTCTTTTGTTTTTTCTTTAATTATTTTGTTTTTTAACTGGAAGATAATTACTTTACAAAATTGTGATGGTTTTTGCCATTCATCAACATGAATCAGCCACAGGTGCATGTATCCCCCTATCCTGAACCCTCCTCCTGTCTCCCTCCCCACCCCATCCCTCAGGGTTGTCCCAGAGTACTGGCTCTGAATGCCCTGCTTCATGCATTGAATCTGCGCTGGTCATCTTTTTTCCATATGGTAATATACATGTTTCAAAGCTATTCTCTCATATCTTCCCACCCTCACCTTCTCCCACATAGTCAAAAAGTCTGTTCTTTACATCTATGTCTCTTTTGCTGCCTTGCATATAGGATCGTTGTTACCGTCTTTCTAAATTCCATATATGTGCCTTAATATACTGTATTGGTGTTTCTCTTTCTAACTTACTTCACTCTGTATAACAGGCTCCAGTTTCATCCACCTCATTAGAACTGACTCAAAATACATTCTTTTTTATGGCTGAGTAATATTCCATTGATGCCCACCACGTCTTAATCCCAGAATATCCTGCTTCAGTTGACTACTTCTCTCCTTATGTCTGGTACCGCCTCATTATAATTAAGCAAGTGTCAGTTTCCTAAGGGACAGCAGGTGGGTGGGAGTCTTTAGGGAGCTCTCCTGGACAGTTAGCTGATCTTGGCTTTCAGTCTCCTTTCACTCTGTTTATTGGGTGTGGCTGACCTGTTACGCCTGTTCTTCATACAGTTCCTGCTTTGGCTGGGGCCAATTTGGCTTACTCTTAGTTCTCTTTATCCACCCTTTGCCATTTACACAGTTGGAGAGAAATTCCCAGCTCTACCTAACAGAAATACACTCAATAGAATATTTGCAACCACTGCCCATGTGTACAGAGGGACCCATACCCTCATTTTATAGATACATATTTAATAAAGAACCCGTGTGGGTCAACAGTGGCTCTCTTGCATTTGGGTTAGGATAAGCATCGGAAAACTGTTGGCACCATTATGTGCGAGTGGTGAGCTGCCAAACCTGAAGAGGTGGGTGAATTCAGAATCATGTGTAAAATGTATTTTTGCTACGATGAGACATAAAATCACTGCAACAGCATCAGTCAATGAGTATTGCAACTTGGTGTGGACATAACTTGCATCTGTGCAACTTACTGGAATTACAGTACTAAAGAAGCTACATCTAATGTTAGAATATGGATAGATGTATGTAGATGTATTGTCAGGGAGGTAAAATGTTGACACCACCATGGGGACCATAGATAATTTTATAATTACTATGAGACATCATTTTGTAATCACTGTTCACTTCTTTAGTCTTGTTCTGAATCTAAATTTCTTCAAGTGCACAACCAAATTTCAGGAATTGAAAATGTGTCGTGAACACAAAACCAGTACTGAATTATTAGAACACCTGTGATGAACAGGAGCCAGGAAAGTGGAAGGGCTTAGGCAGACATTAATGCAGATTGGTTTTCTACAATGAGAATGGACATATAGAACTTCCCTGGTGGTCCAGTGGTTAAGAATCCACCTTCAAATGCTGGAGACATGGGTTTGATTCCTGGCCAGGGAACTAAGATCCCACATGCTGTGGGGCAACTAGGCCTGTGTGCTGAAACTAGAGAAGCCTTCTCATGCCACAATGAAGAGCCAGAGCAGCGAAAAAAGAAAATAGAATGGACATGAACACGAATACCCAGACCCACCAGGAAAGTTTTATAGCCCATGATGAGAAGGAGGATTTGGTCTGAGAAATTACTTAATCATTCATTTTAAGTTCCATCAATAAGTGTTTACTGGGCACCTGTGATAGACCACAAATTGTTTCCTGGGAGATGGACATGGGACTGGAGGCGCCCTATCTCTGCTCTCAATTATTCTAGTTGGGGAGAAGGACAAAAAACAAGTAAATAGACATCACTGACAAATTTTCATTCATTTTTCAAACGAATGAAAAATGATATGGAATCACCACTGAGGTATAGAAAAACTTAATGAGGTCCCTCAGAGACGAAAGAAAGGAAGTCAGTTACTTATGAGAACTAGGAGTGCCAGTGTCAAGGAGATGAAGGAGGGGTTTCAAACATTACCACAAAGTGGAACATGGAGGGAATAATGGAGAATAAAGATTCAGCAGATATTTACTGAGCATCCCCTACACGCCAGGTGCAGGGGGAGAGCAGACACCAATTATGGTGCCTGAAACGGCCACCCAGCTGCTGATAGACCTGATTGCCATAGAAGGCAGCTGGACACTGAAGCCCAGAGTGGGCACCCCACACAGCCCAGTATTTGCCCAACCAACAAACTCAGCACTGATTCACTTGTTAATATTGGACAAAGATGATGAGCAGGATTTTTGCTTTTAAAGGATAAATTTTCCCTCCTCCTGTTTTGTCCCCCATAGATCAGACTCTCTTGGGAGAGAAAAAAAACATCCATTCAATGCTCAACCTCTGGGCCCTCAGATTTTATCTTTCCTTTAACACCAACAAGTTTCTTCCCCTCCCCACCCCCCACCTGTAGGGCTACATTCTATTAGGGGAGACCAACACATACCAAGACATCACATAGGGATCAAGGAGAATTTATTCTGGCCTAATATGAACAGTGGGCTTTCCTGGTGGCTCAGATGCCACTACAGGAGATGAGGGTTCTATTCCTGGTGGGGAAGATCCCCTGGAGAAGGAAATGGCAACTCACTCTAGTACTCTTGTTTGAGAAATCCCATAGACAGAGGAATCTGGTGTTCCTTGGAGTTGCAAAGGAGTCAGATACAATAGTTTAGCAACTAAACAAAAACAATATGAGCAGTGGCTATCTCAAAGAACTGGGGTCTGGGTGATTCTCATTGTCTCCCTTGTCCTTTTATGTAATGTTCAAAATTTTTGCAATGAACCCATATTATTTATATTATCAGGAAAAAAGTTACAGTTAATTTTAAAAAAATATTTATTCATTTATTTATATTTTTTTGGCTGTGTCAGATCTTAGTTGTGTCACACGCAGGATCTTTGCTGTGTTATGCACACTCTCTAGTTGCAGCAAACAGGCTCAGCTGCCCTGGGGCATGTGGAATCTTAGTTCCCTGACTATCAGTGGAACCTGCACCCTCTGCATTGCAAGGCAGATTTGTAACTGCTGGACCACCAGGAAAGTCCCAGATTTAATATTTTTAAAAAGGGAAAACACACAAATAGGATGCTATAACTGTGAGCAGAATGAGAAGGAAGAAGCTCATGGTGCTTGGGAAGGAATCACAGGAAAGAGACCTGCTCAGATGAACCTGAGAAGGCTTCCTGGAAGAGAAGCTCCTGTGCAAACAGGACTTGGAAACAGGAGAAAATTCGATGATAAAAACCATGTACAACAGATGCAGGCAAAGAAAATCGAAAGTCACTCAGTCGTGTCCGACTCTTTGCGACCCCATTGACTATACAGTCCATGGAATTCTCTAGGCCAGAATACTGGAGTGGGTAGCCTTTCCTTTCTCCAGGGGATCTTCCCAACCCAGGGATTGAACCCAGGTCTCCTGCATTGCAGGTGGATTCTTTACCAACTGAGCTATCAGGGAAGCAGATGCAGGCAAAATATGCTTAAAGCAGCAGTTCTCAAACTGGAGGCCTGAGGGAAAAAGTCAGGGGCTCCATGAACATGAGTGGAAAAAAGTTAATGTCTCTTTCCCTTAATATATAATTGAAATTTAGCATTCCAATCCATTTTGAGTGTAAGCAACCAATACAGTAATATCACCAAGAACTATGACTTTGTCAGCAGTAGAAACTTCAGATATTTTCAAATCATATAAAAACTACTGCGTATGTTTTCAGTTCAGTTCAGTTCAGTTCAGTTGCTAGTCATGTCCGACTTTTTGCGACCCCATGGACTGCACCATGCCAGGCCTCCCTGTCCATCACCAACTCCTGGAGTGCACTCAAACTCATGTCCATTGAGTCCGTGATGTTATCCAACCATCTCATCCACTGTCATCCCCTTCTCCTGCCTTCAATCTTTCTCAGCATCAAGGTCTTTTCAAATAGTCAGTTCTTCGCATCAGGTAGCCAAAGTATTGGAGTTTCAGCTTCAGCATCAATCTTTCCAAAGAAGGTTCAGGACTGATCTCCTTTAGGATGGACTGGTTGGATCTCCTTGCAGTCCAAGGGACTCTCAAGAGTCTTCTCCAACACCACAGTTCAAAAGCATCAATTCTTCAGCACTCAGCTTTTTTTAGAGTCCAACTCTCACATCCATACATGACTACTGGAAAAACCATATCTTTGCCTAGACCAACCTTTGTTGGCAAAGTAATGTCTCTGCTTTTTAATATGCTGTCTAGGTTGGTCATAACTTTCCTTCCAAGGAGTAGGTGTCTTTTGATTTCATGGCTGCATTCACCATCTGCAGTGATTTTGGAGCCCCCCAAAATAAAGTCTGTCACTGTTTCCACTGTTTCCCCATCTATGTGCCATGAAGTGATGGGACCAGATGCCATGATCTTAGTTTTCTGAATGTTGAGCTTTAAGTCAACTTTTTCACTCTCCTCTTTCGCTTTCATCAAGAGGCTCTTTAGTTCTTTTTCACTTTCTGCCATAAGGGTGGTGTCATCTGCATATCTGAGGTTATTGATATTTCTACAAAAATCTTGATTCCAGCTTGTGCTTGGATGAAAGTCCAGCATTTCTCATGATGTACTCTTCATGTAAGTTAAATAAGCAGAGTGACAATATACAGTCTTGATGTACTCCTTTCCCTATTTGAAACCAGTCTGTTGTTCCATGTCCAGTTCTAATTGTTGCTTCTTGACCTGCATACAAACTTCTCAGGAGGCAGGTAAGGTGGTCTAGTATTCCCATCTCTTTAAGAATTTTCCAGAATTTGTTGTGATCCACACAGTCAAAGGCTTTGGCATAGTCAGCAGAGCAGAAGTAGATGTTTTTTTGGAATTCTCTCGCTTTTTTATGATCCAGTGAATGATGGCAATTTGATCTCTGGTTCCTCTGCTTTAACATTCATTATCTTTTCAAAATTACTATAAAATAGCTATTAGACTCACCATTAGATGAGGTTAATTAATATTTTAATAAAGAAATATATATTATTAAATCACAATTTACATGTTACTATATGTATTTGATTTCCTTTATAATCCCATTCATTTTATCTTATGCATTTAAAAGCATTATTCCAAAAAGGGATCCAAGAAAGAGGTTCTGTGGGCTAATTTGTGTAGGTCCATGGCACAAAAATGATTGAACATCTTTGCCTACAGGAGAAGGAATGGCCCCAGGTCTGATTATATTTTGTATAGAAAGTCACAATCAGTGGGAGAATTAATGAAGCAATGAAAAAAATAACATCTCTTTTCCAGCTCACAAAGTCCTAGAGAGTTGTTTTGAGGACACAGGCCACTAGGACTGATACCAGACATTAAGAGGATTCTGGTAATTCCTCTAGTTCAGCCTTCCTGTTTACCAAGCAGCTTGCGGGTTTTCGTGTGGCTTCCTAAGCAGTTTTGCATATAAGGAGAGAAATCCAACTGGCAAACACGAGACTACCATCAGCTTATAAGGTATTCAGATTTCTTATTTCATTTTTTTGGACTGTGCTGCACAACTTGTAGGATCTTAGTTCCCTGACCAGGGATCAAACTCTGGACCCTGGTAGTGAGATCACCAAATCCTAACCACTGGACCACCAAGGAATTCCCCAGATTTTTTATTTCAAATTAAAGTTGAACAACACCAAATGCTGATAAGGTTGTGGAGCAACAGGAACTCTCATTCATTTCCAGTGGGAATGTAAAATATTACAGCTGTTTTGGAAGACAGTTGGGCAGTTTCTTATAAAGCTAAGAATATTCTAACCATATGATCAATCCAGCAATCTTGCTATTTACCCAAATGAACAGAAAATGTATGTCCACCCAAAAACTTGCATGGAAATGTTTATAGCAGCTTTATTCATAATTGCCCAAACTTGGAAGCAACCAAGATATCCTTTAGTAGGTAAATGGATTAAAAAAATTTGGGTATATTCAGATAAGGAGTATTATCTGGTGTTAAAAAGAAATGAACTATCAAAGCTCACTTCCATCCATGGGAAAACATGGAGGAAACAAGCGCATATTCCTAAGCGAAAGAAGGAAACCTGGAAAAGCAACATACTGTGTGACTTCAACTCTAGAAAAGGCAAAACTATGGAGACAGTAAAAATGCCAGTGGTTGCCAGGGATTGGGGACTGTAGGGGGGAGGGACAAATAGATGGAACACAGTGGATTTTAAGACAGTGAAATTACTCTATTTGATACTGTATATACAATATTATATGATATGCTGTATAATACATCCCATCACATATTTGTCAAAACCTATAAAATGTAGAATACCAAGAGTGAACCCTAGGGTAAATTATGGACTACTTTGAGTGATTATGATGTGTCAGTATGTGTTCAAAGATTGTGACAAATGCATCACTCTGGTGCAGGATTTTGATATAGGGGAGGCAGTATGTATAATGGACTCAGAAGGTATGCAAGAACTCTCTATACCTTCTATTCAATTTTGCTCCAAATCTAAAACTGCTGTAAAAAATAAAACTATATTTTTTAAAAAAATTCAAATTGAAATGTTTATATCAGTCAGTGTGAGTTGGGCTAATGTGAGTCCACTGCCGAGAGATGGAGTCCCATCTGGTGTGCCAGCAGGGCCTGCATGTCTTCCTTCCTGGACTGAAATGAATGGGCCCGGTGATTCTCTGAGCCTCAAATGCTCTTTTCTTTTCCAGAGGAGGATCTTTTCTCATCTGTGAATGCCAAGGCATGGTGTAATGTCGTTCTGTTTCCCCAAGGACTACTTCTACACTCCCCTTTTGATTAGCAGAGATTGGTGCCCTGCTCTGAGGTGGTACATGTCACCCGGTGCTGCGGGTCACTGCTCTTGCGTGTGTCTCACTTGCTGTGAGTTCCTCAGGGGCAAAGGTCATCTCTTTACCACGCTTCAATCTCCCCAGCATCTGGCACATTAAAACTGTCCAGAAAAATGACAGTATCAGATCTGCGTTTTTGAGGCAATTCCACTGGCAGTGATGTGTAGGAAGGCTTGAGGAGTAAGAGATTAGAGGCAAGGAGGTCCTTGGCATCACTCCCACTGAAGGATGATGAAGTTCTGCAAGAGGTCAGTAGCAGAGAGAGTGGCGAAATGGAAATGGAGGCAGAATCATTAAACTTGAGTGATGAGTTAAATGGTGGGGGAAAGGGGAGGGAGGACTGGAAATCTGGAAATTTCCTAACAGATCTTTTGACGCTAGTCATTTCTCTCCTAAGAACTATACATGCTGTTTTCAACACACTGAGCTGATTGAAAAATTAGAATCTTCTCCTCTTCCACTCAGAACCTTCCAGTTTCTTCCTGGTGATTCTTACCACAGTTCTTAAGTGAAGTGAAATTCACTCTATCGTGTCCAACTCTTTGTGACCCCATGGACTGTAGTCTGCTAGGCTCCTCTGTGCATGGAATTCTCCAGGCAAGAATACTGGAGTGGGTAGCTGTTCCCGTCTCCAGGGGATCTTCCCAGCCAAGGGATTGAACTCAGGTTTCCCACATTACAGGTAGAGTATTTACCCTCTGAGCCACCAGGGAAGCCCACATTTCTTAAACAATGGTCTATAAAGTCCTCCTCCTTCCTCTAGCCCCATCCCTTTCCTCCTTCCCTCCTGGAACCCAGTTCCCACTCCGTTGCCCCTCTCTGTTGTGTCCTCTGCTCCAGCTCCACATGGCACTGTCCCATCCCAGTTTCTCTGCAGTTTCCATTCCCTCCAACTGGATCCCTTCTCCCAGCTAGTGACCTTGCTTCCTTCCAGTCTCTACTCAGTTGTCATCTCTTCTCCGAGGCCTTTCCAGACCACACTATTTAAAAGTGCAAAACCCTCTATCAATTCCAAGGCTCCATTAAAAAGACTGAAATAATGCCATTCGCAGCAACATAGATGGACCCAGGGGGTGTCATACTGAGCGAAGTAAGTCAGACAGAGAAGGAGAAATGTCCTATGGCAGCCCTTATGCGTGGAATCTAAAAAGAAATGATACAAGTGAACTTACTAACAAAACAGACTCACAGACTTAGAAAAACTTATGGTTGCCAGGGGAAAGAGACAGTTAGGGACTTTGGGAAGGTCATGTACACATTGCTATGCTTAAAATGAATAACCAACAAATGCTTTTACAGCACATGGAACTCTGCTCAATGTTGCATGCAGTCTGGATGGGAGGAAGGTTTTAGAGAGAATGGATTCATATATATATATGGCTCAGTCCCTTCACTGTTCACCTGATACCACAACATTGATAATCGGCTACACTCCCATACAAAATAAGAAGTTTGAAAAAAAAATTTCGAGGCTCCTTCCCTCTTTACAGTGCTCTTTTCCTTCTTGCTGTCTAACAAGCTATACATTTCAATTATTTTTCTATTGGCCCCGTTAGACTACAAGCTCCAGGAGGGCAGGGATTTTTGTCTGTTTTGTTCACTGCTCTATTCCAGGGCCTGGATCAGGTCTTGTCAAGCACAGAGTTGAATAAATGCTCAAAAATCAGTGATATATTGGGATTTGCCTGGCTGTCCAGTGGGTAAGACTCTGCACTTCCAGTGCAGGGGGCACAGGTTTGATTTCTGGTTGAGGACCTAAGATTCCGGCACGCTGGGAGGCCAGAAAACAAAACAAAAAAAACTGTGGTGGATTGATGGACTGATTTTTCATGACTCACATCCTGAACAAGCCATAAGCTCCTTGGACGTAAGGCTTCTCTCATGACCCCTGTAGCACCTAGCATGTTTTGTCATGTGGCAGATGACCAAGTGGACCCTGGGGAGTGGGCTGTCATGGATCTGATGCCCTAGGGTTCCTTTTATCTCCTTTTGGCCACCACCTTGCAGACCCACTTGCACCCTGCCAGAAATTCAGTCTGGATAGATGACAAGCTGGTCCTGTAAAGAATGAGCACATAAAACACCATTCAGCAAAGACACCACCTCTGGGTAGCTAAACAGGTAGTACTGAAGCACAGTCATTCACGGGGCCAAGATCATGATAGATTTCCCATGTTGTGAAGTGAAGCCGATCAAGTCTACCTTGTCCAGATGCTGTCAAGATCTGGCAGGATGAATGTGACACATCCATGGCAATGCTTGTACACAGTGTGTGCCCAATAGATGAGGGCTATTAGATGATGAAATGGGGTCAGCACTCCTCTAGCCAATGCAGCGATAACAACATGGATGGTAATGAATATGGGACTCATTGCAAAGTCCAAGGCCATTTAGCAGCCTTACCTGCTGCAGGTTCTGAGGACACAGTTATTTCCTAAAGCTTCAAGTAAGTCCTTGCCAAGACCCACTCAGGCATTTCACGCAGCTCATTTCCTTCCTCATCCAGTAGCATCAATGACTTTAGACATTAAACATTAGAAGAATGTGTCATACTTTAAAACTGATTAGGACTGGGTCCAAAAATAACATCAAAAGAATTCCCTGGTTCACAGATAATAGCCACTGCTGTGAGCTGTTATAATATCACAATTAAAACAAGAGGGGTGCTGCCATCTTCTCTGGCAGAGGGAATTCTCTTTTTATATGGAGAAAAAAATGTTGTCTCTACCACTAGTGAACTTAAAACAAACGATGTGCTGCGTGCTTAGTCGTGTCCAACTCTTTGCTACCCCATGGACTGTAGCCTGCCAGGCTCCTCTGTCCATGGGGATTCTCCAGGCAAGAATTCTAGAGTGGGTTGCCATGCCCTCCCCCAGGGGTTCCCAACCCAGCGATCAAACACATGTCTCCCGTACTGCAGGCAGATTCTCTACCGTCTGAGCCACAAGGGAAGCCCTAAAACAAGCAAATCATTGATCAGTCCCATGAAAGCCCATGGGTTTCTCAGATGACACTAGTGGTAAAGAACTCTCCTGCCAATGCAGGAGGCATGAGAGACATGGTTTCGATCCCTGGGTTGGGAAGATCCCCTGGAGGAGGGCATGGCAATGCACTCCATTATTCTTACCTGGAGAATCCCATGAACAGAGGAGCCTGGGGGACAACTGTCCATAGGGTTGCAGAGTCTTACGCGACTGAAGCGGCTTCACATACAAACACACATAAAAGCCTATATTTTGACATGGCCTGACTTTTCCTCTGAAGGTTTTACTTTTGCATTTCAAATTTCCCCTCCTATTATTGGGTTAGCCAAAAAGTTCGTTTGGGTTTTCCCGTAAGCTGGAAAAGGCCGAACACATTTTTTTTGGCCACTCCAATACTTCTCTTGGGCTCCTCCCCACCTCCCCCCCGACCCCCACCACCCTCTTTTTATGATTTCTTTTTTGCCTGATGTACCTAGTTTTCAGTGAGTTGCTTTATTTCTACCCCCCACTAGTCCTTCCATGTGGGATTTCAAGTTCCTAAGCTCCTCTCCCCTCTTGGGTAACAGCTCTTCTGGCCTTTCGGTTATAGTTGATGCCACCTTGGCTCGGGGAGTTCATAACTTCCCTTAACCACTAAATCCACTGAGTTTAGAAGAAGCCCTGGTGCCTTCTATTTAATGACTCTCAGACGAGGAAAAGAGCATGTTCAGTACACCCTTGCTCCCTTACAGCTGGAAAGAGTTAACGTGCAAACAGCACTTTACAAATACTAAGCAGGGACTGAAATACCAGGAAAGGGAAGTGCTCTGCGTGCTGCTGTGTCCTTGAGGGCAGTGGTGAGGCCATGGCTGATATGGGTATCCTACTGGCCACGGGTTTCAGAGGGGGCTCCTGCCACTCCTTCTCCTGTTGTGACCTTCCACCTCCACCTACCCGGGTGCCCAGCTCACCTGGCCAGCTCCAGCCCCTTGGCAAACACAGCGCACCCCACAGAGTGGGACCTTGGCCCACTGCTTCTCAGTTGCCAACCAGCCAGGAGAACACCTGCTTTTCATTCTCTTTGGGGGAGTGTGAAGTTTCCCCTTGGGGAAAAAAATCTGTGCTTGGGCTCCAACACTTCCCCTGGTTTTCTTTATCAACATCTTCTAGCCTCACTTCAGAAGGTGTTCCAGTGAGTCCTGATCTCTGCTCTTCCCGGCCCAGGATCACTGCTGAGTCTCTACAGTCAGTGACAGAAGTTCCGTGGTCCATGACTTGCCTTTACGGTTTTGTTTTCCTTTGTCTACATTTGGTTGGCATAAACACTTCTGAAAAATGGGCTGCAGCTGATGCCTTTTTGTTTGGTTCCCTTTAATGAGAGGTTTATAAAATGACTCTTACTATGCAGAACACATGTTCTAAGTATACAGTTACTTGATGGATTGAAACAGTGCTGAGGGAGGCAGAACACGTGTTTTTAAATATTCCTAAAATACATAACTACTCCATGCACCAATTGGGTACATAATATACATTTTAATATACCATTTAATTGCTGTTTACCTAGGAGAAAGAAACCTTTCTGGTCTCTTGGCTTAAACTACAGATTTTTAGAAACTGCCTAAACACGTATTTCCTGATTCATGCTCATCTCTTGGGTGAGGAATCCTTCTCTAAAGAAGCAGCTCTACATTAAAAAAATAAAAGAGAGAGAGAGAGTTAAATGCTCTAAGGTCAAGGCTACTAATGAAAAGACAAAAGGTTTTACCTTTCATGACTTAGGGATCAGAATCTCAAAGATAGGCTTAGCCCAAGAGTCCTGAAAGTAACCCACATCACTGGAACTCATACCCTCCCAATACCTGAATATTTTTTCATCATGACCTGTCTGTTAAAAATGCTCAGGTTGCACCACAAGGTCTTCTGTAAAAAGAGAACATTAAGGAGATAAGGCTGGAGAGCTCTCTCTCTCCAACCCAAGTCCAAAGGAGAGGTCGTGATCTCCCCCCTAAAAAGCTTGCTTCTTCCTCCAGGTTCCCCATTTTAGGAAATGGTATGGATATCTATTTTCATATCAGAAAATAAAGTGCCTTCCTTTACTCTTTCCTCCCACCCCCCCCAGTATCTTCATGCAATCAGAAATTCTCTGCACATGTTATTTCCCTTCTCTGTGCCTCAGTTTCTGTATCTATATTATGAAGATTATACAGGGGCTCTGTATCAACTAGAGGGGTGGGATGAGGAGGGAGATGGGAGGGAGTTTCAAAAGGGAGGGCATATATGTTTACCTATGGCTGATTAAAGCACAGCTGGAATCAAGATTTCCAGGACAAATATCAATAACCTCAGATATGCAGATGACACCACCCTTATGGCAGAAAGTGAAGAAGAACTAAAGAGCCTCTTGATGAAAGTGAAAGAGGAAAGTGAAAAAGTTGGCTTAAAGCTCAACATTCAGAAAACTAAGATCATGGCATCTGGTCCCATCACTTCATGGCAAATAGATGGGGAAACAATGGAAACAGTGGCTGACTTTATTTTGGGGGCTCCAAAATCACTGCAGATGGTGATTGCAGCCATGAAATTGAAAGACGCTTACTCCTTGGAAGGAAAGTTATGACCAACCTAGACAGCATGTTAAAAACCAGAGACATTACTTTGTCAACAAAGGTCCATCTAGTCAAGGCTATGGTTTTTCCAGTAGTCATGATGGATGTGAGAGTTGGACTATAAAGAAAGCTGAGCACCAAAGAATTGATGCTTTTGAACTGTGGTGTTGGAGAAGACTCTTGGGAGTCCCTTGGACTGCAAGGAGATCCAACCAGTCCATCCTAAAGGAGATCAGTCCTGGGTGTTCATTGGAAGAACTGATGTTGAAGCTGAAACTGCAATACTTTGGCCACCTGATGCCAAGGGCTGACTCATTTGAAAAGACCTTGATGTTGGGAAAGATTGAGGGCAGGAGGAGAAGGGGAAAGCAGAGGATGAGATGGTTAGATGGCATCACTGACTCAATAGACATGAGTGTGGGCAAATTCTGGGAGTTGGTGACGTTCAGGGAGGCCTGGCAGGCTGCGGTTCATGGGGTCGCAAAGAGTTGGACATAACTGAGAGATTGAACTGAACTGAACTGATGGCTGATTCATGTTGAGGTTTGACAGAAAACAACAAAATTCTCTAAAGCAATTTTCCTTAAATAAAAAGTAAATTAATTCAAAAAACTAAAAAAAAAAGATGAGGATTATAATAGTACTTAGCAGTTTTCCTAGGTAAACACATCACATCAAATTGACTTAGTTAATAAACATATGAAATGCTATTGATACTATTGGGGCTCCCTTGGTGGCTCAGCAGTAAAGAATCCACCTGCAATGCAGGAGACACTGGTTCAATCCTTGGGTTGGGAAGATCCCCCGGAGGAAAAAATGACAACTCACTCCAATATTCTTGCCTGGGAAATCTCCTAGGTAGAGGAACCCGGCAGGCTACAGTCCATGGGGTCGCAAAAGAGTCGGACATGACTTAGCAACTGAAGTTTCATACTTTCACCTAATAGTATAAATCACATAAGGCTGCTGCTAGAAGCTTTAAATGTCAAGTGACTCACACAGAGTACATGGTATATAAGTGTGTTTTTCCCCCCTGTCCTCCATATACATTATCTTGAGAATCTGACCATCTCCCCAGCCAATATCCTGAGTCAAGCTGCCATTCCACCTCACCTGTGTCCCTGACTGGTTTCTGAACTTTCACTCTTCTGACCCCATCCTGCCACACTTCAATCTGTTCTTTGCAAGGGAGGCAGAGCTGTCCTCTACATTCAAATCTGAGCACGCTGTTCCCATGCCTGGAAGCTCCTCCATCATTCTGAGGATAAAGACCAACTTTTTTAAGGGCCCTCATGATCCTGGCTCCTACTCCAGCCCTGTCTCAATTCTAGAAGACTGTGGTTACTAGAAATCTGACTTCAGCATGAGTAGTATGTGAAGGATTAAGAAGTGTGGTCCCCCTTTCTGCAACAAGGGGACCCTCTCAACATGCCGGTTTCCAGAAAACCCAGAAAACTGCTGCCTCCCTCAAATTCTTCCTTTCCTCAAATACCGAGACTCCACTGTTAGTTTTCTTGACCTCATGAAACAACAGTACCCCCAAGAGGGGCAATACTTCTTCTTTTCTTGGGCAGACACCTGGCTTCTCCAAACAAAGGATAGAAATGTTTGGTTCATGGCCTAGAACAGATTGGGCATAGGATAACAGGGGTTGACCACCTTGCTTCAAGTGACAAACCACAGAAAACCCTTAGTCTTGTAAGGAAAGTGGATACTCTTTCCGCCCAGGAGAGAGAGTGAGGAGCCACACACAGAAGAATGGTTCTCACACTTGAGCGTGCATCAGACTTCCCTGGGGGTCGGGGGACTTCTTAAAACACATTGTGGGCAGCACCCCAGAGACTCAACTCAGAGGATCTGGGGTGGAACCTGGGTGAGGTCAGCAGACCTGTGAGAAACCAGCCTGAAACCGTGAGACTGTGTCTTACCCTGAGACTGTGGCATTTCCATGGCTGGTGTTGTGGCAACTCCTGAGTTGCCCTTGTATTGGAGGGGCAACTCAATGGACATGAGTGTGAACAAGCTCTGGGAGATGGTGAAGGATAGGGAAGCCTTGCGTGCTGCAGTCCATGGGGTTGTAAAGAGTTGGACATGATTTAGCAACTAAATGACAAGGCAGCCAGGTCAGAAAATGAAGCCTGCAGCCTGACAGATGAGGGAAAACAGCTTCTTCAAGGGTGTGACCACAAGCAAGGTCCATAGAAGCAGCCACACCAGGGAGAACTGAGGGCAGGGGGAGGTGGGGAGTATAGGTTTAGGGGATCTTTCATCCTGACACTTCAGAGTCACTCACTCTGTGCCTGGCAGAGCCTTTAGTTTCTAAAGATCCAGAATCAGAGCCACCAGCTTCAAACGTCTGATGGAGATGTTTACCCTACCCCATTAGCAGCAGACACCAACATCCATGTCCATGTCCATCACCCTCAGAGCAGTTCACTCTTGCATCGAGGTCCTGTTCTCTGGGAGGGAAAACTGAAGACCATGGGCTTGGGGCCCACATTTTCACACGTGCAAGAGAAGGTTTTAATGATAGGAAGATAGGCAAGAGGGAAGTGAGAGGGACAGAGCCCCCAGAAGTGAAAGGAAATAGACAGGAGAGGGATATAGCCCCTGAAAAACATCTGTTTCCATAGTGACAGCCCAAAAAGGGGAGCACAGGTCTCCCTGGGATCAGGCCCTTGCTGCCTGCTCCTGCCTAACAGGGAGACTGAGGAGGAAAGGTGGATGCTGGACACTGACCCCTCAAAGACTTTCTATTTGCTGTAGCAGCAGAGGGGAGGGAAAATCTACATCATTCGTGGCTGTAAACTTTTAGGTAGGAGATACTGGGTGGGGCTGGCTTATCTGAGCAGGGGTGACAGATGCTGGGCCAGACCAACTAGTGCTTAAGAGGATGAGTTTGGAGGTAGAGAGAAAGATAGCCTAGGGGCTGGAGCTAGGGCAGGTACGGCAGTTGGAATGGAGTTGAGAGCCCCTTCCCAGCACAAGTCAACTGGAGCAGCTGAAGCCATGTACCCTATGAGACAACCAGTGATCCAGTAATCAGGGAGACTGCTTCAGTTTCCAGGGGAGTCTAAGAGGTGGTGATACAAAAGTTAAGCTTTTCCGGTGCAACTGCTGACAAGGTCCCCTGTGGAAGAACTGCAAGACAAGACACACAAGGATGTCCACAGCAGATATGTGATAGCAAAGGATGCTCACAAAGACTGAGGTCAGAATTCCAATCCTAGTTTGGCTTCTTCCCAACTGTGTAAGAGCAAGTCACTTAAACTCCCCATTACTGTCATTTTTAAGAGGGGAAAATAATAGCACCCAGCCAAGAAGGTGGTTATGATCGCCAACCATGGATAGAACCCAGGCCCTTGGCAGTAAAAGTGCCAAGTCTTAACAATGGACCACCGGAGAATTCTTGATGATACATTATTAAGTGAAGAAATAAAACACACGTGTGTCACAATCCCACCTATATGAAAAGGAACCACTGCATTTTTCTCTGTGTTTGTGTTTATAAACACATGAAGAAGAGTCAGAAAGGATTAAATGGTTAACAGTGGTGAGTTCTGGGAAGTCAAATTGGGGAAGTGAGTAAAAGGGGATTTTGCCATTTCACTCACAAGCATCTGGACTGTTTGGGTATTTGGGGGGGCAGTGAGTGGGGAAAGTAAGGAATGTAGAGGTGGGAGGCACCCTTCTGTCTTAAGGGGCTGTGACCTGCGAACAAGGTCTCGGTACCTACTTAGTTGCCCAAGAACCTCATGTTTGCCCTTGGGTAACACTCACTGAGCTTTCTCACTGGGGGTGACACTGTTTACAAAGCACACACTGCCTGCCCACTTGTTTCCTTTGTTCAGTGGCCCTTCTTTCCTCATGGCCAGGACCACCTGCCTGACTTGGCCCCAGTCAGGGTCTAGCCCAGTTCAGGCTCCATACCAGTCTAGTACCCAACTGGGGACGTAGGAAGAGCTGGAGACAAATGTTTGGTGCTCAGCATTGAGTGAGGTTTGCTGTGTTGATCAGAGTGTGAAATTTAGCTGGACACACCCTGGTGGCTCAGATGGTAAAAAAAAAATCTTCCTGCAGTGTGAGAGACTCAAGTTTGATCCCTGGGTTGGGAAGATCCCCTGGAGAAGGGCATGGCAACCCACACCAGTATTCTTGCCTGGAGAATCCCATGGACAGAGGAGCCTGGCAGGCTAGAGTCCATGAGGTCACAAAGAATCAGACATGACTGAGTGACTAACACTTTAATTTTCACGACTATATTAGGTAAAGAGTACCTTTCCCAGTGCTTCTGACAACTGGGAGTAGCCTTATGACTAGGTTTGGCCCAAGAGTAGAAATAATATATACAACTTCTGCCTCTTGAATTTCAAATAAAGTTTCCTCCCCTTTCTCCTTCACCACTCCTATGGGCTGGACCCCAACATGGAACTGGTAAGCCAGCTGTACCAACGGGCAAGGAGAGCTGGAGCAACAACTTCAGACACAGTGACGGGAGCTGTGAGCAGAGGGTGGGTTCCTAGACAACCTCGTGGAGCTGTAGTACCCTTCCTGTTTCTCAGGGTTGCTTGGGAGAGGAATAAAATTCTATTATGGAAGCTATGTTCTGTTGGGTCTCTTTGTTACAACAGCTATATCCAGCTATACTTTAACTAAAACATTGGGCTTCCATGCTGCTTGGATCAGTCTCAAGCTCTACCTGCCTATAAATTCTCCCTAAATCTGTGCTGGAGTCCTGGCTCCCTTGACGTACAGCCCCAGTGAAACTGACCACCTTCCTGGATTTCTGACTATCACCAGCTCCAGGATTATCAGTCTTCATACTTTGCCTGTCTGTCGGGACACCTCCATTCTTCTGTGTGGAGCTGCCTATTGCAGACTTCTTGCTGGTACTACCAAAGTTTACCTGTCACCATATCCTCTGGATGCTAAACTCTACCCTCGCTACTCCTTTGGTTGCTGGGTCTCCCCTGGGTCTGTCTACTCCAGGAGGAGATTTGCTTCTAGGCCCTGACTCCTTCTTGTCCATCCTGTCCTGTAGGAATTAACGAGGCCATGCCTGGTTATGTCCTGAGATAAGTGAGGAAAGGGTTGCAGAACTCCTGACAGGAAGCACATAATATGAGTGCTTAGTCTCCCCTGACCTCACACTTCCCTACCAGTCCCGAAGCCAACTGGTCTGCAGTCTGTTTGCAGTGTCAAACCCCGCAAATGACTACCTGGGGCTTTGGTAATAGAGATACGTTTCATTGTTTGATGACTTACATTTCTGTTTGCTTTCCTTCACACAATTTGACAGTTGATAATGTAACCTCAGACACTGAGGATGACCTGAGAATGGGAACTGCTTCAGGAACACAAAGAAATTTCAAGTTTGGGATGTACACAGGTCTGACTTCAGGTAAAGAATCACCCGGGCTCCTGGTGAGAAATGCATTCCATTAACTCTAAACAGTGGAAGGAAACTCACTCAGGGTCCTGAATCAGGCAGCTGCTACTTACTTATGCAAAACATTAAGACAAAGTCATTAAAGCCCCCATTCCTGGTAATTGTCTCAGAAATTGCGTTCCCTGGCCGAGCAATTAGTTTTATACAAAGCAAGAAGATATTCGGGTTAGTAATCTTAAGTTTTTATGATTCAATCAATATTTTGCTTGCTGCAGGCTACTTTGCTAGTATAAATTTTGAGTACAGTGCATGTGGGGTATATAAATATTTGGCCAGCCATTAAAGCAGCAATTAATGAAATCACTTTTTCTATTCCTTACTTTGGAAGATATCGTTGGTAGTATACTAGTATGACTAAACTGCTATTGTGCTGTATGGTTTATCATTCTGTCCCTTTCCATAGCCATACTGCAAATCTCTCTTTCAGATGCATCTCCTTCAAACAGATCTTGAATAACCTAGTCACTTGCCTCAGATGGTTTTGACTGGATCTTAACTCAGCAGCCATGCTTCTCTAAGATTTGCAGTGTTTTGCCTGCGTGTTGCATGTGTGTGTGTGTTAATATCACCTATGTAACTAAGAGTCGCAACCAGGACTAATTGCTAAACCCTCCCTTTTAGAATAGAATGACTTTGTTTTTTTTAACTTTTTTTTTTATATTGGAGTATAGCCAGTTAACAATGTTGTGATAGTTTCACGTGGATGGCTGAATTTGTATTCAGCCATAAATATACATGTATCTATTCTCCTCCAAACTCCCCTCCCATCCAGGCTGCCACATAACATTGAGCAAAGTTCCCTATGCTATACAGTAGGACCTTGTTGCTTATCCATTTTAAATACAGCAGTGTGTATGTGTTGATCCCAAACTCCCTAACTATCCCTTCCCCTGATTCTTCTCCCACCAATCCCCTACCTACCCCATCCCCCCCACCTCACTGGCAATCATAAGTTTATTCTCGAAGTCTGTGAGTCTGTTTCTGTTTTGTAAATATGTTCATTTGCATCATTTCTTTTTAGATTCTGCATATAAAGGATAAATACAATATTTCTGCTCTGTCTGACTGGCTTCACTCAGTACGACAATCTCTAAGTCCATCCAAGTTGCTGCATTATTTTAGAATATGATGACTTCAAAATTGAAAAATTTGGGGCTTCCCTGGTGGTCCAGGTGTGGAGAGTCTGCCTTGCAATGCAGAGGACACTGGTTTAATCCCTGGTCCAGGAAGATCCCACATGCAGTGGGGCATCTGAGCCCGTGTACCGCAACAACTGAGCCCACACACTGCAGCTACTGAGCCTGAGCGCCTAGAGCCCCCTGCAACAAGAGAGGCCACCACAGTGAGAAGCCTGCACACTGCAACAAAAATTAGCCCCCCAACCACAACTGGAGAAAGTTCCCAAGCACCAACGAAGACCCACCACATCCAAAAAAATAAAAAAATAAATCTTTAAAAAGAGAGAGAGAGAGAGAAATCTATATAATGAGTCCCAACCTGTTGCTCAGTTCAGTTCAGTTCAGTCACTCAGTCATGTCTGACTCTTTGCGACCCCGTGAACCTCACGTCAGGCCTCCCTGTCCATCATCAACTCCAGAAGTTTACCCAAACTCATGTCCATTGAGTTGGTGATGCCATTCAACTATCTCATCCTCTGTCATCCCCTTCTCCTCCTGCCCTCAATCTTTCCCATCATCAGGCTCTTTTCAAATCAGTCAGCCCTTGGCATCAGGTGGCCAAAGTATTGCAGTTTCAGCTTCAACATCAGTCCTTCCAATGAACACCCAGGACTGATCTCCTTTAGGATGGACTGGTTGGATCTCCTTGCAGTCCAAGGGACTCTCAAAAGTCTTCTCCAACACCACAGTTCAAAAGCATCAGTTCTTCAGTGCTCAGCTTTCTTTATAGTCCAACTCTCACATCCAGACATGACTACTGGAAAAACCATAGCCTTGATTAGATGGACCTTGGCAAAGCAATGTCTCTGGTTTTTAACATGTTGTCTAGGTTAGTCATAACTTTCCTTCCACGAGTAAGCATCTTTCAATTTCATGGCTTCAATCACCATCTGCAGTGATTTTGGAGCCCCCAAAATAAAGTCAGCCACTGTTTCCATTGTTTCCCCATCTATTTGCCATGAAGTGATGGGACCAGATGCCATGATCTTAGTTTTCTGAATGTTGAGCTTTAAGCCAACTTTTTCACTTTCCTCTTTCACTTTCATCAAGAGGCTCTTTAGTTCTTCTTCACTTTCTGCCATGAGAGGGGTGTCATCTGCATATCTGAGGTTATTGATATTTCTCCCTGCAATCTTGATTCCAGCTTGTGCTTCCTACAGCCCAGCATTTCTCATGATGTACTCTGCATATAAGTTAAATAAGCAGGGTGACAACATACAGCCTTGATGTACTCCTTTTCCTATTTGGAACCAGTCTGTTGTTCCATGTCCAGTTCTGTTGCTTCCTGACCTGCATTCAGGTTTCTCAAGAAGCAAGTCAGGTATTCCCATCTCTTTAAGAATTTTCCACAGTTTATGATGATCCACACAGTCAAAGGCTTTGGCATCATCAATAAAGCAGAAATAGATGTTTTTCTGGAACTCTCTTGCTTTTTTGATTAAATACCAAAACAGTCCCTTCTTTCAACTGGTTGTTTTGTCTAAATCAAGATTTCCCAAAATGTGTTTCTTAGCATACGTATTCATGGGATGCTAAAAGAATTCTATTTTCTTTCTATTTGGCAAGTCAAGTGAGAAAAGGAAAAGGTGATATAACCTGGTTATCAGTCACTTCTCTAGCCAAGAGACATCTTGAAGATAAAGAACTAAATGTCCCCTGTCCTGTGCTTTTCAGGCTGAATTTTTAAGAGAGTTCTAACTCTGTTGTATCCTAGAAGAGAACTATCAATTATTTGTACATTTTTCTAATGCGTGATTGCTTGGTTCTGGCGTTTGGTTGTAAAACTGAATCAATATGACAAACATAGAGAGCCAATGGTTTTATTAAAAAAGGGGGCGGGGCTCTGATTTTTTTTTAAGGTAATCAGGGACTTTGACAGGTGAATTGAGTGTTGTTATATTAAGAAAATGTTTTAATCTTGTTAGGCGTGATAATGACACTTTATGTAAGAAAATCTCTCCCTTTATTTGGAGATATACACTAAGATATTTAAGGATAGAATAGCATGCTGTCTGAAATTTCTTTTAAAATACTTCAGCAAAAAAAAGAGAGAGAGAGTGAGAAGGGGGGAAGTGGGCATAGACAAAATAAGTAGGAAGAATAGTGATAGCTGTTGAAGCTGGGTGATGAGTAGGTAAACGTCTTTACAGCCTCCACTTTAATTTGCATTCAACCATTTTTATAAAGCAAAGTTTAAAAAAATGTTCTGTGGTCAAATAAGATTGAGGAATTCTAGTTTTTATAAAATTAAATTAGGCATTTTGTTTTACTATAGGCCTTCTTATAACTTTCATACGTTAGTGTGTAGGTAAATCTTCTGTTTTTCCTTTGCCAAATATCTCAAAAGACTGATATTCTGCCAAATATGCTAACATACATTAAGAAACACTGGCCTAAATTCGACCTAAGAACTGGTTCAGATTGAATTGCCTGCACCAACCACTGTTGGACTTTGTGACAACTTGCTTTTCTTTCTGTCTTCATCCGTTTCAGCTGTAGGCAACCAAGCGCTGGGGTGGAGTTTTAGGAGCGTCAGATGGTGTGAAGTTTAGACCTTGGCTCAGCCACTTACTAACTCTCTTATCTCAGGCATGTCATTTAACCTCTTCACTCCTCAGTTCCTTCATCTGTAAAGAGGGTAATCATAGTACTTATCTCACAGAACTGTTATACAGAATAAGTTATCAATAGACAATGTCTGTGAAGCATTTCACGCACTACCCAATTCAGGTAAATGAAAGTCGCTCAGTCATGTCTGACTCTTTGCGACCCCACAGAGTATACAGTCCATGGAATTCTCTAGGCCAGAATACTGGAGCAGGTAGCATTTCCCTCCTCCAGGGGATCTTCCCAACCCAGGGATTGAACCCAGGTCTCCCACATTGCAGATGGATTCTTTACCAGCTGAGCCACCAGGGAAACCCATAATTGAGGTAAGTCCTCAATAAATCTGAGTCATTATTGTTATAATTCATTCTTTAAAAGCCAGCTTAGATTGTATTCTCTTTGTGAAACCTTCTGAATTTCCTTCACTCAGAATGAATTCTCTTTTCGTCTGCATTCCAGTAGTTTTTATACCTTTAATGTGTGATTAATTATAAATGCCTTGAAGAATAGAGGCTATGCCTTACTCAGTTCCGCATTGCTCTAGCATCCCAACACAAGCAACCAAACCCAAAAGGGTGAGAAAGGTGTTCATCCCTGCAGATTCATCTTTAAGTCCTTGAAGGACCCATATCACATGGTTTACATATCATGGCTTAGCCACATCTTGCTGCAAGAAAGGCCAGGAAATACAGTCTTCATCCCATACCTCCCTCCACAAGTCTATGTTCTATGTAGCCGCCTCTGTATTAATCTTCTGTGTATGAATATTTCTATCCATCTACCTACATACCTGAGACGAAGTCCAAGGGTCAAGGCTAGTCCTGCAAAGAGCCCATTGCCTGCTCTCTGGTGGCTAGAAAAATCTCTCACTGCCTTTGTTGCTGTTGCTGTTGTTCAGTTGCTAATTCGTGTGTGACTGTCACCTCATGGACTGCAGCACGCCAAGCTTCCCTGTCCTTCACTATCTCTTGGAGTCTGCTCAAATTCATGTCCTTTGAGTCGGTGATGCCATCTAACCATCTCATCCTCTGTCGCCCCCTTCTCCTCTTACCCTCAATTTTTCCCAGCATCAGGGTCTTTTCCAATGAGTCAGCTCTTCACATCAGGTGGCCAAAGTATTGGAGTTTCAGCATCAGTCCTTCAAATGAATGTTCAGGGCTGATTTCCTTTAGGATGGACTGTTTTGATGTCCTTGCTGTCAAATGCACTCTCAAGAATCTTCTCCAGCACTACTCACTGTCTTTAATATAGTGATTGCAGCTTCTTGATGTTATAAATATCACTGGGCCTTTGACACATTAGAAAACATCTTTTGGATTGACATACTTGAATACTATTTAGAAAAAATAGTATTCAAATCAGGGGAAAAAATAACACAAGTGCCTCTATAGCAGTACTGTCCCCACTGAGGCACAGCAAGCACACACACTGACTATTTTAACAGGAAAACACACAATATTTACTTTGGCAACAACCAGATTTCACGGTTATTACTTCCCAGGACTAGTTATATAGTCATACAAACATGCAGGCTGCAATGTGAAACCCAGGATTTAATCAAATTATATGTGTTTCTTTAGCATGAGCAAGCTTTCTGTCAATTCCTAGGCATCTTTTCATTTGATTTTCCTGACATGGTATATAAGTGAGAAATCAGATTAATCCAGTAGTGAAGACATGCAAATGGCAGAGACCTGGTTGGAATAAGCTTTGGGCCAACAGAGCTTAATTGACTGTCTTTTCTTTTCTAGTTATGGTAGAAAGGAGCTAATACAATCAAGAACACATAGCTCTTCAGTTCCCACAGGAATAGCTAACTAATTCATGGAGAATAACAAAAAATCCACAGATGATCTAAACCATCATATTAACTGTCAGATTTCACTTTCTCCTTTGATGAAATTTCTCTCAACCAGCATACAAGTATAAATGATGATTGCTTGTCTATTTTCTCTTTTCTCTTTTTCTTATCACTTAGGGCATTTCTTCTTATTGAAATTAATAAAAATATATTAACTGAATATTTGCAGTGCAATGTAAGAAAGACAAACTATATGAGGCCATTGCTCTCACTAGGTTAATTTACAATCCAGTTGACTGTATTTATAATTTTTGTTCATTTTTAACCCAAATTATGGTGTACTATATAACTGCTATGCACCTTGGGTTTTTGCTTACGTGTCATGAAAAGGGAAATATGGAATATACAGCACTTCCTAGGTGGTGTGGGTAAAGAACCTGCCTGCTAATGTAGGAGACATAAGAAGCATGTGTTCGATCCTTGGGTTGGGAAGATTCTCTGGAGGAGGGCCTGGCAAACCCACTCCAGTATTTTTGCCTGGAGAATCCCATGGACAGAGGAGCCTGGCAGGCTACAGTGGACAGGGTCAAGAAGAGTCAGACACAACTGAAGTGACTCAGTGTGCACGCATGGAATGTATAGTAGTATGGAATATTCCTATAATAGGAACATGGAATTCAAAAGAAATACCCCATTTTTTTTAACATCTTCATAATATTTCAGTGATGAAAACAGCATAACTTACTTAACCAGTCCCTAAATGACTCAGATTAAATCTTTTGCAATTGCAAATAATGTTGCAATGAGTAACTATACTTTCTCCATTTCCCACTTGGGCACATGTATCTGTAGATTAAACAAAATTTGAACTAATGGCTTGAATGTCAGAGAGCACCTGCTCTTGTGATGTGACCTCTATTGCAACCAAAATAGCTGTTGTCACACTGTCCTCCATGAAGGAAGACAATTTGCATACTCCACAAACACATATCCACATATATATTTGGCACCTTACTGTTCAATGCTGTTATCAAACAAGGAAATTGCCACATTTAATAAATTTTGCCAATGAAAAGATTAAAAACTTCAGCTCATATTTTAAACTTACATTTATTTTATTATGAATGAGGACAAGTACTTCTCACATGTTGAAGCAGGTATTTAGATCTATTTCTGGATTCTCTATTCTGCTTCATTGATCCATCTGTTATCTGTCTTTTTCAGAGGTGAGAAGGATGATTCTTAAGTTTTACAAAAGTTAGAAGGTATGATTAGCTATCTTGAATGAATCCCTTCATCTTTCCAATCTTAGCTTCTCCATCTATAAAATAAGTGTTCAATCCCATAAGTTCGTTTACTCAGTGTAAGTTTATTGAGTATTAGGCTCTGTGCTGAGGATGCAAAGAGGGGCCAAATAAGATTCCATCTCTATTGTCACAGTGTTTACAGTCAGTGTGGGGAGGAGGCAGACACTATTCAAATCCTGACATAGATCATTGAGAGACTGTAGCAAAGGAAACTTAGGAGATATTGGGGAGGAGGGAGCGGGAGAGGGCCGTAGAGATTTCTTTTGGAAGGAAGTGATATGGAAACTGAGGTCTGGTGGGAAAGGAATTAGCCAGGTGAAGCCAGAGGAGTGGTGGAAAGAGTTTTCCAGGTTGACTTTCTGCCATGGGAGGGCTTGGCATGAATGAAGAACTCTGCTCTGTAGCTGGAGATAGAAAATGATGGTAAAATAATAGGAGAGGAGGTGCTAAAGAAGTATATAGGAATCAACCCATGGAGAGACATGGACAGATATTTGGCCTGAGACCTATAGGAAATAAAGTCTGCATAAAAGATTAAAGTGGTGACATTTTTTTGGAGGGTGAAAGCCCAGAGCAGTGAGAGTGAGGAAAAAGGGAGGTGAGGCAACGAAATGCTATCTATGTGTTATCACTCCAGTCAGGTCACAAGGAGCCTCAGCCACAAAGAAACACAGCTGATCAATGGCCAGATGTGTTGTTCAGCCCACAGGATTGCTCCAGGAAGCTCACAAGGAAAATCCTATTTCAGAGCAGTTCTTAGTAGGAAGAAAAGAGGGAGTAATTCATCTCCTTTGTATTCTCCTATCTTCTATTGCTCATTTGTTGGTTTCTCACACCACAGAAAGCTAACCCCTCTGCACTTTCAGAGTGCATCTCTCAGCCCCTCTCTGGTCAGGTCAGAGGGGTGGCATTTTAATCAAACCTAGAAGCTGAATTGTGGGTAAATACCAACTGAGAGAAAAAGAAGGATGCAAACAAGGGAATCTGAGAAGCACATAGAGTTCGTGTCCAACATACCATTAAAGGATTCCATGCAAGAGAGTGATGTGGTCGTCAATGTTGTGGAGAAGAATGTCAAGAACGGATAAGTAAGCCAGAAGGAAAAACAAAAATACAGTATACTAACGGATATATATGGAATTCAGAAAGATGGCAACGAGAACCCTGTATGCAAGACAGCAAAAGAAACGCAGATGTATAGAACAGTCTTGTGGACTCTATGGAAGAGGGCAAGGGTGGGATGATATGGGAGAACGGCATTGAAACATGTTAATTATCATATGTGAAATCAATCACCAGCCCAGGTTTGATGCTCAGGGCTGGTGCACTGGGATGACCCAGAGAGAGGGAATCAGGAGGGAGGGGGGAGGGGGGTTCTGGAGGGGGAACATATGTATACCCATGTCAGATTCATGTCATTGTATGGCAAAACCAACACAATAAAGTAAAGAAAAATTTTAAAAAAATGATGTAGTGGCAAAGATAATCAAATATCTGGCTGTTTGCTTTTTGATCATATCAATAAACTTCTACAATCTAAGCAAGCAACAACAACAAAAAGAACAGGCAAAGAAGTAAGAGGAAAATAAGAAGAGCTTCAGATCCTTGAAGCCCAGGGAAGAAGGTTTCAGGAGCAAAGGGTCCCAGAAAGGGTAAGAGGGGTGAAGACTGAGTCCTTTGCTTTAGCAACAGTGGTCATTAGTTATTTTAGCCAAAGTAACTAAAGAGTTAAAGAGTTAGACCTAAAGAGTGAGAGGAGCTGATGAAAAGCAACCCATTCAAGAAATTTCACTGGGAAGGAGAGAAGAAGGAATAATAGCAGGAAGGGGCTCTGGATTGAGACAGGTGTTTTGTTTTATCTTAAGAGAGACTTGAGCATGTCTAAATGTAAATGCAAAGATTCAGATTCAGGTAAGGGTTGAATATACAGGAGAGAGAAGCCACGTTACAACCTGAAACTCCAAAGAGACCAGGAGGGGCTGGGATCCAGAACATAGGTCCTGACCTCAGGATGGGAGCATCCACTGAGAGATGGGAGGAAAGGAAGGGAGATGGCGCCAGGGAAGGTGGGGCTGTAGCAGGAAGTTGAAGGTCTGGTTCAACAGCTTCATTTTCTAAAAAGTAGGAGGTAGGTCATATGCAGAAATGGGGAGAGGGTGGAAGGAAGAAGGGTAGGCAAAAGAGTGGAGAGGGTTTGAAATAGAAGAAAGTTCCAATTTAGTGATTGAAAAAACTTCCTTCGTGGGCAGGTTGGAGGAGAGATAACTCGGTGGAGTGAACAGGAGAAATGTAAAAGGAGGAAGGAAAGACGGAAGGGCAGGGCCACAGCCAACTGGCCAGCATCTGCCTCCCGGCTTACCTTTTAGCCAACTTTGGCTCTGATCTTCCAGGTCATAGACAAAGAAGCAAACAAGGTGGGTCTGATAGAGCAATCCACAGTTTTTGGCTTCTAGATAACTGGAAGAGGGTGTCGTTTTTATGACTCACAAATATTAACACAAGGACCAATCCATTTCTGAAAACTCTTCCTTAATTGTGGCATCATGGTGATACTTCCCAGTGTTGACAATGGAAAATAAAATACTGTGAGCATCCACTAAAATTTTAATGCAGAAGTATGTTAAAACTCTTTTGTTCCCCAGGCTTTTCTTTTCGGCTAGGACAGGACCTGACTGTTTAACTTGTGGTTAAGGATTATTTGCACGGGGCACCTTGGTAGGTGAAATGTAGTGGATTTGGCATTTTGCCCATGGAACACTGGGCAGGAGCTCCAGTTACAAATTGCAGCTGTATAAAATAACAGGAAATGTGGGGCTTTGAAAGATTCCACTGGAAAGATTAATTATTTGGAAAAGAGTTATGCCGCAGCTTCGTGTGCTTTTGGCGAAAAGGTGGCCTGCACCATTTTTAATGGTGCAAAAGAAAATTCTGCTACTAGGCAAAAGAGTGGAATAGAGGAGCTCTTGCTTCCTGGAGGGGCTCACATGTAGTTTTAAAACCATCTTTCTTCTCTTTGTTGGAAGATGAGGAGTTGGAAATGAAAGCCAGATGGAATCCCAGAAAGATCTGAGGCTTAGAAAAGAGAAGATCAGAATTTCCTAATTCTCTGAGATGACCTCCCTGTTTGTTTGTTTTCTCCCTCCCACCCCCCATCTTGTCCCTCAGCATCTAATATTTCCTATACATCAGCCCACCATGAACATTCATTTTTCTGTAGGCATAAGAATGTTATTCAAATAAACTCAAAACTTCTGGGTGGACAACTGACTCTGGATTTAGCAATTCTGTGATGTCCAGAACATTTATTGCCCAGCTGGGACAACCACAGATGATCAGACAAGCTGACACACAGATAGACTTTAAACATGTTTCTACACGTTTAAAAGAAAATAATCCAGTCTCCCCAGTATACTCTGGCTATAAACTGCCAAGAAATTGTAGAGGTGCTGGAGTTTGGGGGCCAAATGGCATTTTTCTGGAGTCCCTGAGACATTTGTTTATAAATGTCCATAGAAAAAGGATATGTGTCTTCAAGTAGATTCATCACTTTGTTTCACCTTGAACATCATTCATCTGAAGTCATCTCTAGAGAGATTTGCCTTGAGAGCTTACTTGAGCAATGAAGGGAGAAAATGTTCGCCATTTCTATATCTGTCATAATTGAGCCTGACCATTGAATATGAGAAATGTTTGCTATACAACATGATGGGAAATGGAATGTTTAGGTAAATCAACTCTTTGGATTGATAAAGAGCAACTACTTGAAGACTCTATGTGCAGTAATATATGCTTCATACCCAGTTTTGAAGCTGTGAAACTCAGGCTTTCTGAGATGACCAGGACTTTAGGACTTGAGAATCTGTCATCAAAGTGGGTCATCACTACAAGAGTTAATCTCACACAAAAAGGGTGAGTAGTAAACTAGATATTTCCAGTTATGGGAGGCCAGAAAACCATAGTTCTGCTAAGCTTCTAACTGAATTTTTTAAAGTCAGAGAAGTGTGTTTTGGGGGAGATTATGATGGAAGTGCATGGTTTTTCCTTATCTCTAAAATCTAATAGCAGAGTCTCATGGCTGCCTCACAGGTGAAGGGCAGGGATGATGTCTATTTATCCATCATCTCCATTTTATGTGTCCCTTCTCCATCTCCACCATCATCTTCTGCACACCTAGACTCTTGTACCCAGGGTCTCTTACTCTCTTCAATAATAAATGTTTAATAGCCCTTGCGCTAAGGGTTGAGAATGAGAAAAGACACCGTTTCTGCTCTCAGAGGACATTCATTTTAGCTGGAGAGACATAGTACATGTCAGTCCAGGGGGATGTAGGCTTGGAGCAGAGAATACAGCCCAGAGTTTGGAAGGAAAGAAACTGGAGTAAAAGAGGCCAAAAGCAGCTCGGCCAATCGACTGATTCATCTGAGCCCAGGAACAGAAGTCTAGAAGAGGCTTTGCATTTATTACACCTGCCATGTCTGTCCATCACCTCTGGATGATATAAGAAGCACAAATCCACTGCTTTTCCAGCCTTATTCAGATGTTACTCAAGAGTCTCCTGCTAGACCAGCCTCAATCAAACCCTCACTGTGTCACTTCATTTAAAGATTCTTTCCTTCTCCTAGTCTTGGAAATCCTAAATGTCTCACATTTTTCTCTCTGTTCATCTGTTCATCCCCAGCCTCTGGTTCCACCAGGATGAGTTAAGATGGGCAAAGGGCAGGAACTGTCTACCTGACTGGGGCTGTGATGAAGAGCCGCTGGGAAGTAACACAGTTGTTGGAGAAGAAGGGGAAGCAAGAGAATGGTCATGTCCCAGGTCTTGAGTGAGTTTCTAGGACAGGCTGCAAAGTGAGAGGCCTTGGCTTTGAGCAGAAAGGAATTCAAGAGTGAGCCATGGTAAAGTGGAAGCGAGTTTATTTAGAGAGAAAGGACTTCCCTCATAGCTCAGTTGGTAAAGAATCTGCCTGCAATGCAGGAGACCCAGGTTCAATTCTTAGGTCAGGAAGATCCTCTGGAGAAGGAAATGGCAGCCCACTCCGGTATACTCTGCCTGGAGAATCCCATGGACAGAGGAGCCTGGCGGGCTACAGTCCACGGGATCACAAGAGTCAGAAACTACTTAGCTACTAAACCACCACCAACCACACATTCCATAGGCAGAAAGCAGCCCTTCACTTGTTAATTTAACAAGACCTGCCCAGTACCTTTCTTTTAAAAAAGTATTCTTGTTACCTGTTTTGTCAATTTAGGGTGCCTCAGCTGTGCCTAAAGTAACAAGAAAAGTCCTGTACTACCTCACTGTTATTCTTGTTTGGGGGGGATTGTAATTTTATTTTCTTTTTGGTCTTTATATTTTTTTATTGAAATATAGTTGATTTGCAATGTTGTATTATTTGCAGATGTACAACAAAGTAATTCAGTTATATTTATATTTATCTTTATGTGTTATATAAGTATATACATATACAGATAAATATATATACTTTTAAAGATAATTTTCCATTAGAGATTATTACAAGATATTGAATATACCTTGTTGGTTATCTATTTTATATATAGTAATGTGTATCTGTTCATCTCAAATTCCTAATTTATTCCTCCCCACATCTCCTCCCCCCCCACCATTATTCTTAATTGAGGAAACATCTAAAATTTGTGTAGAGCTTCCTCGGGACACCACTAGACATTGTGTGCCATGTGGTGTCACCCCTAGAGGTGTGCAGCACAAGCCTACACAGCTGAGCTGGCAGCCTTGTGGTTCATGGTTTTGCTTTAAGAGCAATAGGCCTTTTTACATATAGAGTAGCAAATAGTTATCATAGCAACCACTGTTATCTTTTTTTTTTTTAGCATTCCGAATGTACCAGTATATATTATATAGCATAGAATATACATTTTTTGCTCAATAATAAGCAGTCAGGATTTGAATTTGTCTCCCCAGATCATGCTCTTTTTCCTTTTGGATTCCACCAGTTATTTTACAAATGAGCAAACTCCACTTCTGAGAGGCTGCACAGCTCGTTTTGAGTCACACAGAGTCTTCTAGTTTACTTCCTGGGCTAAATGTATCTGCAAGAATGTGACCTCAGAGGAGAATCTCAGGGAGAGTCATAATAATATTGAACACACACACACAAGATACAGCTCAAGCTCTCGTGGAATCTTTCTGTTCCTTTTCCTGCATCAATAGTCATCTGGGAAGAGGGGAGCCCTGCATGTGTTGCCCACAGAAAGTGTTTTAATCCAAAACTTAGCTTAGATTAAAAGAAAGGGGTTAAATATGAGGTGAACTCAATGCAAATCCAGCAAATGAAACTGAAATTCTATAACCCAATGTGAAAGTCATTCAGTCGTGTCTGACTCTTTGCAACCCCATGGAATAATATTGTCCATGGAATTCTCCAGGCCAGAATACTGGAGTGGATAGCCGTTCACTTCTCCAGGGGGATCAAACCCAGGTCTCCCACATTGCAGGCGGATTCTTTACCAGTTGAGGCAACAGGGAAGCCAATATAACCCAATAACCCAATACTTGTGTGTTTTCAAAAATGAATATTTAATGATTTTTCTGATTAAAGATAATATATATTCACATTGAAAATTTATGGGATACTGCAAAATATCAAGAAAAATGTAAAACCCCATTATATGTGTTCAGTCACTAAGTCGTGTCTGACTCTTTATGACCCCATAGACTGTAGCCTGCTAGGCTCCTCTGTCCATGGACTTTTCCAGGCAAGAATACTGGAATAGGTTGCCATTTTTCCCTCCAGGGACTCTCCCCAACCCAGGGATGGAACCTATATTTGCAGGTGGATTTGTCACCACTGTGCCCCCTGGGAAGCCCCTGTTACCCAAAAATTAATAGGGCTTGTTCACTATTTTAAAGCAGACAAAGAGAAATTGCACATTTATTTACTCCTTGAGACTGTCCTACTGGGGCTGAGGCTACAGGCATTTCTTAGCCCTAAGAAGACAGAAGACCAGAACTCACATTGTATAACAAGGAGAATGGCCTACATAAACCTGGATCTGATGCTATTTTAGTAAGAACTGCTTTTCTCTCTCAATTTTCAAGTTAAAAATCAGTCTCTTTTCTCTTAGTTCAGTACTAAAAGTGATTTACAGACTTGGAAAACAATTCCTCCATTATATTAGGGACTCAATATATGCTCTCAGCTGAAAAGAAATGAAATAGATGAACAATGGGGGCAGGAACCACTGTCTGAGATTTTATGAAATCTGGTCTGATGGAAGAATTAAGGCAAACACGTGGGTGGGTCAGACAGGTCTGGTTCTATTCCTCTTAACTGTTTGACTTTGGGCAAAGCTTCCATATGTACCCAAATAGAAAAGATGAAAATGTTAAGTCACTCAGTTGTGTCTGACTCTTTGCGACCCTATGGACTGTAGCCCAACAGACTCCTCTGTCCATGAAATTCTCCAGGCAAGAATACTGAGTGGGTAGCCATTCTCTTTTCCAGGGGATCTTCCTGACCCAGAGATCCAACCCAGGTCTCCCACATGGCAGGCAGATTCTTTACTATCTGAGCCATCAAGGAAGCCCCACGCCCAAATAAAAGTTGGCACCAAATATAACCAGGTACTGTACTTCCTTGGTGGTCCAGCAGTTAAGAATCCACCTTCCAAGGCAGAGGTCAGGGGTTCGATCCTTGGTCCGGGAAGATTCCACATGCCACAGGGCAGCTGAGCCAGTGTGCCGCAACTACTGAAGCCTATACATCCTAGAGAGACGCCACTTCAGTGAAAGCCACAAGCATTGCAACAAAGAGTAGCCCCTATTTGCCACAACTAGAGAAAGCCCAGGCACAACAAAAAAGACCCAGAGCAGTCAAAAATAAACAAACAAACAAATAAAAGAGAGTACTGAACTTTCCAATGGGGGAAACCTTACCATAATATTTTGGTCAACCTGGGTACATAAAACTTTTAGTGAAGAGATGAAGTTGTGATTTGCTTTCGCAATATATGAATTTAGTTACACATCCAGGTTTAATACCATGGGATCACAAAGAGTCAGACAGGACTGAGCATGCACACACACAAGAAATACAATGCACACAGGAAGTGCAATATAAGAAAATAATTTATAAATACTGCTTTTTTCTACTTTCATATTTCATTTCAACATCTATTTAAAGTCTTCATGTACCTCTTGGTTGTCAGTGTCCTCACTGTGACTAGCCCCATGTATCAGGCATTCTCACTTTCATCTGGATTGTTGGAGGTTCTCCTGGACCTTTTATGGGATGCTTTCCCTGGAATTTTTATCCCAAACCACAAAGTACCCATTTGAATAGCATTAGCCTGTTCATGCTTTCACTGGTCTCTTCAACATAACTACTCACTGTTCTGTTTTTTAAAGTGATCATAAAAAGCTTGTTTATAGCAACTTTCAGCATTGCAAATGTGAAGTCACATTCCCAGGCATAACTAACAAATCTGTGATACACATTCCCACTTTTTGTACTGAGCTGGTGATATCCCTAAGCTTCCAAAACTAGAAATCTATAAAGCAATGGTGTAACATGAGAGACGCCCACGAGGACCCTGTGATATTGTGATTTATGTTAAGGAATATATATTTGGTTTTTGTTCTCATTGCTGGCTCAGAGCTCCTAAAACCCTTGGAATTTCCTAAGTGATAAGAGCCATAGAGGTGAATGGGTGTCTTTCGTTATTTCTGGAATAAGCCCCTTTTAACCAGACCTGAGTTTATTAATAAGCTAAATGTTTGGAAAGCCCCAAGATAATGTAAAGATAGGGGCTGGTTGCTGGGGGAACCAACCTTGTGATTAAGGATATAAAACTTCCACTCTCATGAGCCTGACCTCTGGAGAGAGGAGAGAAGCGAAAGGTTAAATCAATCAAGGATAGCCAGTGATTTTGCATATGATCACATATGCATATGTAATGAAGCCAAGAGTGGCATGCCCAGAGAGGGCATGAAGGCTCGGCTGCCTCTTTCCATGTAACTGGCGCCATACATATTTCCCATCTGGCCATTCCTGAGTTATATTCTTTTATGATAAATAGATAATCTAAGAAGTAGAGAGTCTCCCTGAGTTCTTCAAACCACTCTAGGAAATTAATGGAACCCAAGGAGGAGGACATGGGAGCCCCTAATTTGTAGCCAGTCAGTCAGAAGCACAGGTGACAACCTCAATTTGCCATTGGTGTCTGAAGTGGGGGCTGTCTTATGAGACAACCTGTGAGATCTATCTCTGGGTAGATAATGTCAGAATTGACTTGAATTACAGGCACCAGACTGGTGTCACACAATTGCTTCATGTATGGAAAACCCACACATCTGGTAACCAGAAGTGCCAGAAGTATTAAGTGTTAGTAGGAAAAGAGGCACACAAGAGTGCATTTTTCCTTTACAGACCTCAAAATAAAGTACTCTCCTCTCTTCTGGGCAGTCATTTTAAGGAGGATGAAAACCTTGCCTTACTGGTAGACATATATAGTGGTTAACATGTTTAGACTTTACATGCCCAGGTATAAAATGTAGGTAGTAACTGTTGTAATTAACTGTGGACTCCTGGAGGGCAGGAATTTATTCCTGCATCTAATTAATTCATCTTTGTCCTCTGTGCCCAACACAGCGACTGGCTCATAACAAGTGCTCAATTATATATTTCTTGGACAAGTGAATGAATCCAAAAGCATTACTTAGTTTATGAGGCAAGCATCCATTTCTGTCTGCAAGATTGTCTTGACTCCAGGCTTTTCTTACAGGTTTGGGTGTGGGAACTGGCCCAAACCAAGTGATTATGTAAGCTAACATGTCACACCCATGACTATAGTCCAGTGCTTAGGTTTGGATTTCCAAACCCACTTAAGTTAGAATGTATTCGATCAAGATGCTGATTTTGAATGCTGCCACCTCCCCTCCCTCTGGGCACAGCTCTGTAACTTCCCACATCTTGTGAAGTCCCAGCAGAAGCAGAGCAGAGGGAGACCAGTCTGGGCCTGCAATGGGGGTAGTGAACCCTAGACCCATGACTAAGACAACACCTGAGAATAAAAGACCAGCAGATGGTTTGAATCAAAAGGCCAAGAGAGCATCGGATTTGGGTGGTGTTTCCATGGAAAAATCAGAACCCTCCATAGAAAGAAATCCCGAGAAAACTGTAATAACCAGATAGAACATGGTCAGAAAATCCAGGTGAAGTGAAAGTCGCACAGTCATATCCAACTCTTTGTGATACCATAGACTATACGATCCATGGAATTCTCCAGGCCAGAGTAGTAGAGTGGGTAGCTGTTCCCCTCTCCAGGAGATCTTCCCAAGCCAGGGATCGAACCTCGGTGTGCCAAATTGCAGGCGGATTCTTCACCAGCTGAGCCACCAGGGAAGCCAGAAAACCCAAACTGAATTATATTTGCTTAAATGAGTATCACTCCACTAGCCTGTTTCATTCATTTATTTATTTTTGTCTCTGCTGGGTCTTCACTGCTGCATGCAGTCTTTCTCCACTTGTGGTGGGTGGGGCTGTTCTCTAGGCTGTTCTTTAGCCTAGAGGCTCCTCTTGTGGAGCATGGGCTCTAGGGAATATGGGTTCAGTAGTTGTGGTGCACAGACTTCGTTGCCCAGCAACATGTGGAATCTTCTCAGTCAGGGATCAAAACTTTGTCCCCTGCATTAGCAGCAGACTTAACCACTGGACCACCAGAGAAGTCCCAGCCTCTTTTTTCAAGGAGACCTTACCACAAGCCCTTTTGTGCATATGAGAGCATGTGTGAGAGAAGCCTATACATAATGTGGTAGAAGGGGGCCCAGCTTCTGCCCATAAGTGGCCAAAGAAACAGGGTCAATAGGGAAGGAGAAAGCAAACATTGGCCTCGCTACTGAATAGCCTAGATTGGAACCCCAGCTCTCCTGCTGATCAGTTGACTAACTTTAGCCAAATTAGTAACATCCCTGCTTTTAACCAGAGAAGGCATGGGCAACCCACACTGGTACTCTTGCCTGGAAAATCCCATGGATGGAGGAGCCTGGTAGGCTGCAGTCCATGCGATCGCCAGGAGTCAGACATGACTGAGCGACTTCACTTTCACTTTTCATTTTCATGCTTTGGAGAAGAAAATGGCAACCCACTCCAGTGTTCTTGGCTGGAGAATCCCAGGGACAGGGGAGCCTGGAGGGCTGCCGTCTATGGGGTCGCACAGAGTCGGACACCACTGAAGCGACTTAGCAGCAGCAGCAGTAGCAGCTGCTTTTAACTTTCCTACTTTCGAAGTGGATAATACCAGTCCCCACTTTGTGGGGTTGTGGTGAGGACTGCCTCAGTAGATGCATACTGGTATGGGTTCAGTTCAGTTCAGTCACTCAGTCATGCCTGACTCTTTGCGACCCCATGGACTCCAGCTCACCAGGCTTCCCTGTCCATCACCAACTCCCGGAGTTTACTCAAAACTCATGTCTACTGAGTGGATGATGCCATCCAACCATCTCATCCTCTGTTGTCCCTTTCTCCTCCCACCTTCAGTCTTTCCCAGCATTAGGATCTTTTCAAATAGTCAGTTCTTTGCATCAGGTGGCCAAAGTATTGGAGTTTTAGCTTCAGCATCAGTCCTTCCAGTGAATATTCAGGACTGATTTCCTTTAGAATGGACTGGTTGGATCTCCTTGCAGTCCAAGGAACTCTCAAGAACCTTCTCCAACACCACAGTTCAAAAGCAGAAATTCTTCCATGCTCAGCTTTCTTCATAGTCCAACTCTCACATCCATACATGACTACTGGAAAAACCATAGCTTTGACTAAACAGACTTTTGTTGGCGAAGTAATATCTCTGCTTTTTAATATGCTGTCTAGGTTGGTCATAGCTTTTCTTCCAAGGAGTAAGCATCTTTTAATTTCATGGCTGCAGTCACCATCTGCAGTGGCATGGGTTAAAGAGCCACAAAAGATTTATTATTTCTTCCATCAAATAGTGGAATCTATTTCCCCTCCCCTTGAGGCTGGGCTGTCCTTGTCACTGATTTTGACCAAGTGATCAGCAGAGTAATGGCCTCCCCACGAGAGTGCAGAAGTTGGGTGGTAGTTTCATGGATGGGACAGAATCTTCATAACAGATAAGATATGATCAGAAAATAAAAATTGAATTTATGTTTGCTTAAATGGGTATCACTCCACCACCCAAGATCAGGGCACTGGCAAATCAGGTGTCTGGTGACAACTTGCTTTCTGGTTCAGAGATGGCTATCTTTTCTCTGTATCCTCACATGACAGAAAAGGTGAGAGAGCTCTCTGAGGTCTCTTGGGCCCCTTTTATAAGGGCACTAATCCCATTTATGACAGCTCCACCCTCATGACCTAATCACCTCTCAAAGGGCTCACCTCCAAATACTATCACACTGAGAATTAAGTTTTGATTATGAGTTTAGGGGGATACAACATTCAGTCTATAGGGGCAGGTATTACCACATCTGTGTTAGTTGGGATTATTATTGAACAAATATTCCTCCTTTCACCCTCTCACTGTGAGCAGAGTGGAGTTGGCCTCATGACTTGATTTGGCCAATGGGATGTTAACAATGATGTTACTGAACCCAAACTTGGTTCTGCTCACTCGTGCACCATAAAGGTACTCTACTGACATTGGATTGTGGTGAAAGTAAGTGCAGGGTTTTCTTCAGGGCACCAAGCAAGGAGTCCAGGGCAGCTAGTGCTCAAAACACCTGAACTCCTTGATGGGTTTCAGCAAAACATCTTTATTTATTTATTTATATTTTTTTAGCAAAACATCTTTAAAGGCCAGGTGAGGGTAGTGTCACTTAATCAGTCTTCAGGGTCCATGGTCACATGGTCATCAGGTAGTTAATTTCTTCTGTTTGGTGGAGTTTTAGTATCTGTAAAACAATTCAGAAAATGTTCATCAAATACTGTTATGTATGTGCTTCAGAGAGGCGCTAAAGCAGAGCATATGGAGAGGGTCCTGTCCTGGGAAGGCCCCATAGGGTTCTGCTCAGTTACAGTCACATAAGCAGAAACTTTAAAAAAAGAAAATCTATTTATTTGATTGTGTTGGGTCTTAGTTGTGCTGTGCAGTCTTTTTTGTTGTTGTTGTGGCACATGGGATCTTCAGTTTCAGCATGCAAACTCTTAGTTTCTGCAAGTAAACTCTTAGTGGCAGCATGTGGGAGCCAGTTTCCCGACCAGGGATCAAATCCAGGCGCCTTGCATTGGGAGCACAGAGTCTGAGCCACTGAACCACCAGGGAAGTCCCAAGCAGAGGCTTTAAATGCTGACATGGACTTCTGTCATTACCACAAGATGCTCGGGAGGCCTGGAGATTTCAGAAGAATAAGGGGTGTATGAGCAGAGGCACCTAGCCACCCCACAGACCTTTGAGTGTGATCATACACAATCACTATTTTATGCCACTGAGTTGTGGGGTGGTTTCTAGGCAGCAACAGCTGGTTGATACACAATCTTAACGTGAGAAAACTGAGGTTCAGAGAGTCTCATTTAAAAACAAGAAAAGCTCATGGAAATGCTCATAGTAAAGGAAGCTTTTTATTTGAAGAGTTGAATGAGAGTCTCTATTAGCTTCCTAAGGCTGCCATGACAAGTTATCACAATTATGTGGCTTACAACCCTGGAAAAGTATTCTCTCACAGTTCTGGAGTCTGGTCTGCTCCACCAAGGAGTCAGCCCTACCATGCTCCCTGGGAAGCCAGGAAGAGTCCTTCCTGGCTTCTTTCTAGTTTCTGGTGGTTCCTAGCAATTCTTGGTGTTCCTTGACTTGTACAGATATACCCTGCTTTTCAAAAGTTCACTTAATGCCACTTCACTTTTATGAAAGATCCATATTAGTACCTGTTTTCACTAACTGAAAGAAATCCGAGGAGAAACTTTGCTTTAACCCAAAAAAGGTGAAAAGTGAAAATAGTGTTCAGCATCGGTCTTGCAAGGAGATCAAACCAGTCAGTTCTAAAGGAAATCAATCCTGAATATTCATTGGAAGGACTGATGCTGAAGCTGAAGCTCCAATACTTTGGCCACCTGATTCAAAGAGATGATTCATTGGAAAAGGCTCTGATGCTGGGAAAGATTGAGGATAGGAGGAGAAGGGGATGACAGAGAATGAGATGGATGGATGGCATCATCGAATCAATGGACGTGAGTTTGAGCAAACTCTGGGAGATAGTGAAGGACAGGGAAGCCTGGCATGCTGCAGTCCATGAGGTTGTCAGACACAGCGAATAAACGATAACAAGTCAAGCAGCAAAAGTGGCCCTGCCAGGCTCCTTCCCGGGGAACTACACTCAGTATTTCATCATCAAGCCACCATAGCTTTGAACTGTGTCTGTGAGCATCTGTGCTTTGTCTCGATTTATTTTGTGCATCTGTTAGCAAGATGTGTCCCAAGGTAATTGCTTCTCCACTTAACACGATCTTGGCTTAAGAAAAGTTTCCTAGGAACTCTCTACTTTAAGATAGGAGGGAAACTGGTAGCTGCATCACTAAATTCTCTTCCTCCATTGTCACATGGCCTTCTTCCCTGCCTGTGTCTTTGCATCTGATTCTCCTTCTCCTTTCTCATAGGAGGATGTCAGTCATTGAATTTAGCTCTCCACACCCCCAATCTGGGGGCTTCCTTTGTGGCTCAGCTGGTAAAGAATCTGCTTGCAATGTGGGAGACCTGGGTTCAATCCCTGGGTTGGGAAGATCCCCTGGAGAAGGAAAGACCCCAAAGAGTGACATTATATTAACTAATTACATTTGCAAAGACTCTGTTTTCAAATAAGGTCACATTCTGAGGTTCTGAGTGGACATGAACTTTATGGGGGGGGGCACTACTCAATCCAGTGCAGTTCCTCTGTTTAATACTGAAAAATCAAAGAGATTGTTAGGCAGAGTGTGCTCAAAAGAGAACTTCAGGCAAAAAATCAGAGGGCATGGTTTAAACCTTGGGGGAAACAGGTTGGGGAGCCTTGGGGTTGAAGCTAAGACTGAATCTGTATGTAGATATTTCATGCATCTGTGACAGTTTGGGAGCTACAAAAGAACACTGTTGTGTGCCCTTGCTCTAGGTTATGTAAAAGTGAGCATTGTTTAATTTGAATAAAACTCTCAAGCTAGTTTAGACTCTCACACCATGAGGCGCCATTTTCCATCCACTGGTTTCTCTGTCAGAAAATTTTGTGATGCGCTTTGGTCCACATGAGCTCCTCACAGGAGGTGAGAAGCCCTGGACACCACCTTCCTAATACCTGCTGTCCTCTGGATGATTAATTTCTGGGGGAGTGTACTTCAGAAGTTTGGGAAAACAACCGAACGTACTGTGTGAATCTTGGCAAGAATACTTCTGAATGTCTACAAACTAGCTATTTCAAAATCAAACCAGTGTGCAGACAAGTGCATGCATGCTCAGTCGATCAGTCGTGTCTGACTCTTTGCGATCCTAAGGACTATAGCTGGCCAGGCTCCTCTGTCCATGGAATTTTCCAGACAAGAATACTGGAGTGGGTTGCCATTTCCTACCAGACAAGACAAAGCTTGAAATCTTTGGCTAAGACATCATGGGTGCCAAGTTCAGATGTAGAAGACACCAATTCTCAGGCTAGTTGATCCAAATACAAAACAGAATGCAAAATGTTCCTAGTGTATCAAGTCCCACTGGCTCAGATTTTCTTTTACATGAATGGGGACTGGGGCCAGGCAGTGAAAGTGAAGAGAAAGTGTGAGTCACTCAGTCACGTCCAACTCGGTGACCCCCATGGACTGTAGCACCCGTAGACCTCTCTGTCCATGGGATTCTCCAGGCAAAAACACTGGAGTGGGTAGCCTTTCCCTTCTTTAGATCTTCCTGACCCAGGGATGGAACCCAGGTCTCCTGCATTACAGGTGGATTCTTTACCATCTGAGCCACCAAGGAAGCCCCAGTGACAGACAGACCTGGATGCAAATTCCATTTCTGCTCCCCATTAGTGAAGAGACCTTGATGTGCATCTGCTCTGAGCCTCAGTTTGGAAATCTGCAGAATGGTCCTAACATCCATGTCAGACAGCTGTGTGAGGGTTAATGACAGTAAGTGTAAAGGGCTGAGAACAGAGCCAGGTCTGGAGTGGGCCCTCACAATGTCCAAGTTCTGTTCTGTTGCCCTTATCTTCCTGTATAGAGACAGATGCCGAAGGATGGAGAGGTATCACCATCATTGATGTCACGGAGTCCCCAGGTGTCAGGATTGCACCTCCTTATTTTTTCATCGCTAGACTTTGTCCTCAGCACATTCAAAGGGCTGGGGCAGGGAGACACCAGAATTGGGAACTTGGAAGGAGATTGGACAATGCAAAGATGAGGGATCAAAGAGACACAAAAGCACCAGGGAAGGAAGTATTTGTTTTCTCTCTGGTACACGGTGGGCTTTTTGGCTTTATGGGAGGAGGTTGAGGCTTTGATAGTCCCGCAGAGGAAGAGTGGAAGACTGAAGGCTGGCTAAGGTAGCAGGCATCAAGAAGAGGAGCAAAGGGGGCTGCAGAGACTAGGAAGACGGGTCAGGCCAGAAGAGCCTGGAGCGGTCCCCTCAGGTCAGATCAGGAGAGCAAAGCAAGTCCAAGGAGGATAAGTGGAGCTGAAACAAGCTAATCTAGTCCAGGTAACAGGAAGCTGGGCCACAGTGTCTGGGCCACTTCACATAACAATTAGGGCTGATTTACCGAGCTCTTGCCACAGCTGTATATCAACTCCTTTAATGCGCATTACGCTCTACCAGGCGATTGCTGAGGCCCAGAGAAGTTGCAATTGCCAGTTCCAAATACCCTTACCTTCTGGTGTGATGCCCCCTAGGATTTCCCTGCTACACTGAACCTGCAAGTTGTGAACTAGGGCTGCCCTGTCTGATACTTACCGGGGACCTTGCTTTTGGAGGACATGTTGCTGCAGCTCAGCCTTGGCACCCCATTCCCAGGGTGGTGACATTTGCTCCTCCACCACAGGAAACAGACACAGAGACTCCAGCCACACCCTTAGGTCCTGAACCACCCAGGCCTGCCCCTTCCTGTCTGTCCTCCTGGGGCAGGGAGAAGGCTGGCACGATTCTGGTGGTGATGGAGAGCGGTGAGGACATCGCCCCAACTCCTCACACAACAGTTGTATGTGTTACACAACTGGGAAGGCTTAAGGAGGCAAATCATTTTGTTCTATAATTATGGTGAGTAAAAAATTTAAAGGGCAGATACCATTAAGAGCAAGAAGTAGGTGCTGACTTGAACTCACATTAAGTCTAAATGATTCTGAGAGGTGAATTCAGAGCAACTGGGGCTGGGGGTTGAAAGTGAAAGGCCAAAAGAATCCACAGAAGGAAGAAAACATAGGCAGAAAAGGAAGGCTCAGTTTAACCAAAATGAACGATAAGTTCCTCAAACTAGTCCTGCCTGGAAGCACTCTTGAGGTCCATTTCCTAAAATTTCCAGATTTCAGCCAGGACAATGCAGGCCAAGCATCTGATTGAAGGAAGAGGGTGGGTGAAAGTAGTTGGATTCACTCACCGGACACAGATTTGCCAGAAAAGGAAGTGGGGGTGTCAGGGACATTATTTCCACTTCCTGGATACACATTCAAACATGGAACAACGAAGTCCTAACAGGACAAGGCAATAAAATAATCGACCACCCCTGAGAGTACCACACCCAACACAATTCAGACAAGAATAAGAACTAGAAGCTGTCCTTAAATCTAAAAGACAACAAAGACCCTTCAAAAATGCTTTTTAAATTTAAAGCCAGCTCCAAGAAGATTGAACATAACCTCTTTGCCTTTTGATAAAATTAAATATATTCTGGTACACTCAGACCATAGAACAAACACTATGTGACTGCTCCAGAAACTTAGCTGTTTTCTAGGTGGTGGTATGGAATGATTATCAAGATGAATGTAAAAAAGTCAGAAGCATAAAAGTTTGTATAGGCTGCTACAGAGTGTGCAAAATACATTTAACTGTGTGTGCGTGAGTGTGTGTGTGTGTGTGTGTTAGTTGCTCAGTCATATCCGACCCTTTGTGACCCCATGGACTGTAGCCTTCCAGGTTTCTCTGTCTATGGAATTCTCCAGGCAAAAATACTGCAGTGGATAGCCAGTCCCTTCTCCAGGGGATCTTCACGACCCAGGGATCCAACCCAGGTCTTCTGCATTGCAGGCAGATTCTTTATCATCTGAGCCACTTTGGAAAAAATTTTGGAATAATAAATAAGTAAAAGAATATAAAATAAATTTTAAAATAATTTTGAATGATAATTAAAATGTAATTCCAAACTCAGGCAAGGCATAAGACTCTTGGCCCCCTTCCTGGTAGATTAGTCCTGACTTCACTCACACGTGCCCGCCTGCCGGGTTCAGGATGAAAGAGGCTTACGTTTCAGCGGTCCCCAATCTGGCCTCATTTACTCTTCCTTCACGCTGACCTCAGCCTCCTGTTTATCAATTGCTTCAGGACTTTTTTTTTTTTTTCCCAAAAAAACCCAGATTAAGCCACAGTTGTTCATCTGTTCAGCAAAGTCTGCCCACTGTGCAGTCTGTGGCTCTGCTGGACTGGGTGTTGCACAAACCTGCTGGCTGTGAAACAGAAGGGGAGTTGTTTTATTTCAAGCCAGTAGTTTCCAGCATGAGCAAGCACATTTCTTGTTTAAAAAAAAAAAATAGGTGAAGACTTAATTCCTCGATCTCTTAAATTAAGGAAAAAGAAAACCATACCAGTTTCTTCGTACAAGGTGGTGATATTTTTCTTGCAGGGGGTCACAGGTTGTCCCAGAAAGAGAAACTCAAGTGCTGTTTAACCCCAGTTTCAAATTTGATCCTGGGCATTCCCTCTGAGGAAAGTTGGGTGTCTGCCCAGGGAGTTTGGAGTAGTGGCCAAGATTCACTCACATCTGGGATATAAGAGCTCCTGGAGAAGGGGCAGGGAGGACCTTGGCATTTACTGAAGACCTACTGTCCTACTGTGTGCTGGGCACTGTGCTTGGCACTTCTATTATTGTTACATTCATATCACACTAACTCTGTGAAGTAGATACTGCTAGTTTGCCTGTTTTACAGAAGGACACTAAACCTCTAAGTCATACTCTTAGAGATAAGGACACTAAGCCTGAGGTCATACTCTAGAAACACCCCAATATGTAGTGGCTTAAAACAACACATTATTATTGCTTATGGTTCTCTGAGACTCAGCGACTAAACCACCACCACCACATGCTTCTCTTTGACTTTTCTGCTGTGCTGTCTGGCGCTATGAGCCAAAGGTGTGAATGGACATCGTGAATGGGCTTCGCAAGTCAAGCTCAGGCATCGTGAGGCCCTGAGATTCAGCCAACGCCAGTCAAAGACGGAGCCTTCCCTGGGAGACTGAGGTCACCCCCAAGAGGGCCTGAACAGGATGTGTCATCCCCTCAGCACCACTGCACCTTTTAGTCATTCTTTGGACACTCCACTGGGGCTTCCCAGGTGGTGCTAGTGGTAAAGAGCCTGCCTGCCAGAGACTTGGATTTGATCCCTCGGTCGGGAAGATCCCCTGGAGGAGGAAATGGCAATACTCCAGTACTCTTGCCTGGAGAATCCTGTGGACAGAGGACTCTAGCGGGCTACAGTCATGGGGTCGCCAAGAGTTGGTCATGACTTAGCACGCACGCACACATGAACACTCCCTTGGTGCCAGGCACTGCCTTCCTCCTCTTCTCATTCTGTACACCACTTCCCTGGCCTGTCACCTTCTCTCCTTGGAGTCTCCTAAACCTCACCTCCAATGCAGAATCATCTGCTTCAGGCATTCACTGAATAAAGAATCTTCACCATTAAATTTTTTAAAAACATTTTAAAGTTGAGGGGAGGAAACAGCCTAAAGAATCTGAATACTTCAAATTGGAGAGTTTAAAACACAATGATTTAGATGAGGGCCTGGAAATACCCTCAATCAATGTTTATTGAAAAATTAAGCAAACCTTATATACCTGCTGTTGGTAAATAAAAGGATTTTTTTTCTAATAAGCTAATCATTAGAAGAGATTATAAGAGGGAGTCAAACTTAATCAAGAGGATAGTTTTCAAACCTTTTGTTCTATCCATTCCAAGTAATAGGCTTCTGACAAATTTCAAGAGTGTCTTAGGTATTTGTTAAAGAAAATCTAAGACTGGTCGCCCATCTTCACTGGACAGAATTTTGTATCAGTTAATTTATGTTGGTGCTTGAAAGCAGTAATACTATTCAGCTTTGAAATAGTCCTCTTAATTTTTTTATATTCAAAATGATCTTTAAACTTTTCACCCGTGCGTGTGTGCTAAATTGCTTCAATAGTGTCTGACTCTGCGACTGTATGAATTATAGTCCTCCAGGCTCCTCTGTTCATGGGATTCTCCAGGCAAGAATACTGGAGTGGATTGCCATGCCGTCCTCCAGCAGATCTTCCTGACCCAGGGATCAAACCCGCGTCCCTTTCATCTCCTTCATTGGCAGGTGGGTTCTTTACCATTAGTGCCACCTGGGAAGCCACCATACACCAAAAAGTGTCCTGGCAAAATGTACCTTAAGAATGTCAGGATGTACCTTCATCTGTCAGGAGATAGTAGTGGGTGTATCACCACTGTATCATAGAGGGGTCACTGAGACTTAAATGAGATTGGTACATAAAAATATTTTGAGCAGTTTACAGCTTTTCCCTCTAGATTTATTGCCTAGTTTCCCTCGCCCTACTCCTGATTCTCTCTGTAGTCTTTCCTTATCACCTGAAAGTCAGTAGCATTTATTGCCTCAGGTGAAGTGAAAGTCACTCAGTCGTGTCTGACTCTGCCACCCCATGGACTATACCCTGATGTTGAGAAAAACTGAAGGCAGGAGGAGAAGGGTAAGACAGAGGACGAGATGGTTGGATGGCATCACTGACTCAATGGACATGAGTCTGAGTAAACTCAGGGAGTTGGTGATGGACAGGGAGGCCTGGCATGCTGCAGTCCATGTGGTCGCAGAGTCGGACACAACCGAGAGACTGAACTGAACTGACCAGACTATACAATCCATGGAATTCTCTAGGCCAGAATATTGGAGTGGGTAGCCTTTCCCTTCTCCAGAGGATCTTCCCAACCCAGAAATCGAACTGGGGTCTCCTGCATTGCAGGATGATTCTTTACCAGCTGAGCTATCTGTTGGATCATCAAAAAAGCAAAAGAGTTCCAGAAAAAACATCTATTTCTGCTTCATTGACTATGCCAAAGCCTTTGACTGTGTGGATCACAACAAACTGTGGAAAATTCTTCAAGAGATAGGAATACCAGACCACCTGACCTGCCTCTTGAGAAATCTGTATGCAGGTCAAGAAACAACAATTAGAACTGGACATGGAACAACCGACTGGTTCCAAACTGGGAAAGGAGTACATCAAGGCTGTATATTGTCACCCTGCTTATTTAACTTGTAAGAAGAGTACATTGTGTGAAATGCCAGGCTGGATGAAGCACAAGCTGGAATCAAGATTGCCAGGAGAAATATCAATAATCTCAGATATGCAGATGACACCACCCTTATGGCAGAAAGTGAAGAAGAACTAAAGAGCCTCTTGATGAAAGTGAAAGAGGAGAGTGAAAAAGTTGGGTTAAAACTCAACATTCAGAAAACTAAGATCATGGCATCTGGTCCCATCACTTCATGGCAAATAGATGGGGAAACAATGAGAGACTTTAATTTCTTGGGCTCCAAAATCATTGCAGATGGTGACTGCAGCCATGAAATTAAAAGATGCTTACTCCTTGGAAGAAAAGTTATGACCAACCTAGGCAGCATATTAAAAAGCAGAGACATTACTCTGCGAACAAAGGTCCATCTAGGCAAAGATATGGTTGAACTATAATGAAAGCTGAGTGCCGAAAAATTGATGCTTTTGAACTGTGGTGTTGCAGAAGACTCTTGAGGGTCCCTAGGACTGCAAGGAGATCCAACCAGTCCATCCTAAAGGAAATCAGTCCTGGGTGTTTATTGGAAGGACTGATGTTGAAGCTGAAACTCCAATACTTTGGCCATCTGATGCAAAGAACTGGCTCATTGGAAAAGACCCTGATGCTGGGAAAGATTGAAGGCAGGAGGAGAGGATGAGATGGTTGAATGGCATCACCGATTCAGTGAACATGAGTTTGAGTAAACTCTGGGAGTTGGTGATGGACAAGGCAACCTGGTATGCTGCAGTCCATGGGGTCGCAAAGAGTAGGACAAAACTGAATGACTGAATTGACTGACTAACTGAACTATCAGGAAAGTCCTATTGCCTTAAGGGTGGAGTGATAAGGCAGAAAAAACAGAAAGCTACTTGGGAGTGGTAAGACTGAGGCTGTACAGCTAAAATTTAATAACAGAAGCATCGAGTTTGTGCCATAAATACTAGGAATGGAAAAACAGAACTAGTCAGGGATTATCAGGACTTTCAGGGAAGAGAGAAGCAGGGGGGAGGTGGTAGGTCCCTGAGAAAGCTGCTCTTCCCACCCTCCCCCACCTCCTGGGTAAGAGAGATATGCTCAGGAATTTGTCAAACAGAAGCAAGAGCCCAGGCAGGGGAGGTGGGGGTGCCTGGCTCTCTCCAGGTGTTGCAAACTGTGGCTTGTTCTAGGAGACACGGGGAAGGGGGTTGGGTGAGCCAGAGAGAACCAGGGCTTTAAGATGCGGAGTGAAGGGTCACCCTAGGCAGAGGCCTGATGGAATGTTAAGTCCACAATTTGGATTGATAAAGTGAATCTCCATATCGAGATCCACTGAAAGGAGGCTGACCCCGGGCCTTGCCCAGGACACAAATCTAAACCTAAGTGAGCCGGCACAGAATCCTCATACCTACCAATCACAGTCCTCCAGCTCAGCTTTAATCAGCTCACCTCATCCTAGAAAACAGGACCTGCTAGCCTTGTAAGGAGATCTCTGACTTAGCCCATCAAGTCCTGTTTTCTGTTTCTGGAGGGTCTATTTTAACAGGCTGTAAACTTACTTTTACCCAAACTTTCCCGGAAGACTACTCCTCTGCTTAGGAAGCACTGCACGCCCACCACCCCCACCCCTGTATGCAGACTGATTTCCCTTGAGTAAAGGATATCAGACTCAAATTATTTTACTTTTGTCATTTGACAGGACGTAATGGTAGATGCTGCCATGGAGAGAGGAATAACCAGGACGTTTGAATCCAGCTACTCTCCATCATCTGGGAACAGAGAAAAAACCTGGGATAGAGCAGGGGTGCTGCAGTCTATGGGGTCACAAAGAGTCGGACACAACTTAGGGACTAAATAATGATACAACAGGGACAACAGGTTAATATTCTGAACAGTCATGATGGGAAGATGGACATGGACAACCCAGAGGACAGCCCTGAAGCATCTCCGTGACTGGTAGGGTAAGTTCTTTCTTTTCTATTTTAAGATTGATTTGACTGTTTATGGGTTTCTACAGACTACTCTGTGTTCATCAAGGTCATCTCCCTTTGGGGCACACAGTAAGACTATATTTCCTAACCTCTCCTAGGAAGTTAGGTGGGATAATGTGACCAATTTCGGCCAGTGGGATAGGGCAGAGGTGAGAGATGCTGACTTCTTGCAACCTAAAATCCTCTGATATGATTCTCTACAACCAAAAGCAACGTGCTTTGAGGGCTTAGGAGTCAGGCGGAGCCACAAACAGGAGCCTGGGTTCCTGAGAAGCCTTTTGGAGAAGAGCCATACACAGGTTACGACACTTGGGTTGGACTGTTCCTAAGCAAGAGATAAACTATCCTTCAGTTAAGCCATTGAATCATAGTGGGTGTTTGACATAGAGGTCAACCCTAATATACACTGTATGAAAGTAAGTTTGTTGAGTGCCTTTCAAACGTGATTGTGGCTCCCTAATTCTGTACCCCTGCCTTTGTTCCCTGTCTGGGAACTCAGACATTTTTAGCATCTTTCCCAGAAGACAGAGAGGCATGAGTGCAATAGCACCTTATTTGCCTCCTAAATGTCTTTTGGGATTTGAGCATTTAAAAGAGTGAGCATGAGATGGTTTCATTTTAGGAACTTGAAAATCCTAGGTTTAAAGAATTTTAGAAATGGAAGGCACATTTGTAGTTACCTGGTTTAACCATTAAAACAAATGAGGAGGAAACCGAAGTCTTTGGGGACACAGTACTGACATAAGTCCACAAGTTGGTTAGTACTGAAACCAGAATCAGCACCTGTTCAGAGCTCTGTTCTTCGTGCCTGTCAGTACATCTGGACATCTAGCACAGAATCACACTAACAAGTCAAGCTTTAGAACTGGACCAAGCTGGACTAAAATTCTGGCTTCTCTCTTACCAGGTGGACTATCTCAAGAATAACATGTAACATCTCTAAATAGCATTTAACCTCATCTGTAAAACAAAGATAATAATAATAGTACTTTCCTTTTAGTGTTGTTATATCAGCTAAACAGATTAATGCATTTAGAGGGCTTAGCACACATTTGACCCTAATAAAATTTTATGATGTTAGTTTCTGCCATTATTTAAAAGAATACCAATCTTGTATCAAACAATGCAGCAGCCTTAACTAAACAATATCCCACACAGCTGGAGGATCACATTCTCTGCTTGTGCTTTTGAAGGAGTTCAGGACATGCCACCCCAAGATATACAGCTTCAGTGTATTGATTATTTTGAGGTGAAGACACTTGAAATGCAGAGAAAGACTTTCTCTGAATTCTTCTTATCTGCCTAAAGAGAGATCCTCCAAAAGGAACTCAATTGTCAAAAATCCCCTTCCCCAGGAAGGTGTTTCATTAACCTAGGAAGATCAACTCTTATCACAGGAGAGGAGACTGGAAGTCCACATCACACCCTGACAAACTTTGTCACAAACTATCTTTTCTCTCATCTGATCTTCCAAGGGCTCATTTATCTTTCCTAAAAATCATTTACTCTCCCCTAAGGGACCAGTACACCCCTTCCCTTCCCCTGTAATAAGACACAGTAAAGTCTCAAATCCTAACACTTTTTTGGGTATTCACTTTTTTCCCCTAACTTGCCTCTGTCCACATAATGTTAAAAATTAATAAGTTTAAATATCTTTTCTCCTGTTAATTTACCCAATGTCTGTTATTTCATAGATTCAGCTAATGAATCTAGGAGGGTACAGGGCAAGTCTTTCCTCCTCTGTAACTCCTTTGGGGGGCATTGAGTCCTTACTTCGTATGCCTGACTCTCTCCTCTTCCAGATGGTAAATTTCTTATTGCCTTATCTTTTTCTGTGTCCCTCGGGGCCCAGGAGCATGACTTGAACAAAACCAGTGCTCCTGTGAAGTTTGTTAGGGAGCAGAGCCTGGCATAAATGAATACAAAGGGCTTGTTGAGTCTCTAGCACCCCATACTCAGCCAGAGTTGACCAGTCCCCATGCCTGTTTCCCTCTTCAAGGCTCCAGCTCCTGTTTTGGTGAAGAGAAGACAGCCACTCCTGAATAGCTGGATGGCCTCATTAGAAAGACTTTGATCTTGAAGACCTTCTAGAGAAAATGGTAGCCCCAGAAGTGCCTAACCAGTTCTGGTCACCAGCAGGCAGACCTAGTTTCCTGGGCTTTTACTGTCTAACACCTCAGGATAAGAACTGCTTCATGCAAACCAAAGGCTGAAAAATCTTGATAAGACTAGTGCCTTGTACTGGGGCTTACAATTTCCATTTGCATATACCCTATCTCTACAGCCTGGCCTTGCTTTCAGAATCCAGACCGTTTTACCTTCTAGCAGCATCGCCAGAGCAGGAAGAGTTGGGAAGGATGAAAATCGAATGGACTGTAGCTCTGGGAAATGTGAAGATTTGGAACTACTTTTCTAAGAGTCAGTCTCACTATTTGTTGATTTTGAGAATTATCTGGGTGAATCAGAATTTGCCAAGGCCCAGAAGTCCTCAGATGACTTGTTGAGCAGTGAAAACTCAAAGCTCCTTGGCTTAGACCCCACTTGAGTAACTAGACCTGTGGCCTCCCTCAGTGCCAATTGTTGGAGGCTCCAGAGGAGCACAGGAGCTTGGTCTTAACCGTCAAAGCCAGGGTGAGCATTGACACTGCCACTCCTGCCAGAGGCTGACGTCCCAGCCCCAAGGTATCCCCTGAAGTCCTCACCACCCTGTGAGCTGCTCTGTGGACCCCTCAGGTGGAGTAAAAGGAACCTCTCCTCAGCCCACATGGCATAGCAGCTCCTGCACACTCAAGTAACCTCTGCCCACATTGCTACATGCACTTTGGACCTAAAGCCAGATTCTGTTACCCGGAAGTCCTGTGAATACAGTGGGGCTCTCTGGCTAAGCAAAACAGATTTAGTCTTTGGAGCAGCAGTTTAAGGGCTGACAGTTGTTTCCGAGGCTTAGTAAAAGCAGGAAGTCACCTTGGGGAAAATTTTCTTTGTTCTAAGAAGATACTTGGGTCAGGCAAATATAAGAGCTTAAAGATGCTCCATGCCCTGGGGGAAAGGGTACAGCAAGATCTTTTGCAGAAAACAAAAGCCTCCACCCTTCTTCATCTGTGGAGTTGATCTCAAGGAAAAGAGGGGGCTAATTTGCAAGAAAGCCCAAGATCTCAGGGTTACTGAGGCAGCTAATCAGAAAGAAGGACAGGAACACCAACAGGAGCCCACCTCCAGGAAGGCAGCACTGAACATGATCTGGGATCAATAAGAAACCCTGATGGTACAAAGGCTTGTCTGATTCTGTCACCTCATGGCTTCCACAGCTACACTGTAAGGAAGCCTTATTTTGAGTAGCCCCGAACCAGAGACTTAACCCTGCTGCACGAAAGAATCATCAAAGGAGCATCTAAAAAACTATGGATGCTACAGCATTTGAATAGCTGCTGTATACCAACATTCACAGTAGCATTATGTACAATAATCAAAAGGTGGAAATAATCAATGAATAAGTGAACAAATTATTCAGCCTTAAAAAGGAATGAAATTCTGGGAATTCCCTGCTTTCCACTTGTTAAGACTCCATGCCTTTATTGCCAAGGGCACAGATTCAGTCCCTGGTCAGGGAACTAAAATCTCACCAACCTCTCAGTGTGACCAAAAAAAAAAAGAATGAAATTCTAACATGTGTTACAACATGGATAAACCTTGAAGGCATTATGCTAAATGAAATGAGCCAGGCACAAAAGAACAAATATTGCATGATCCACTTATATTAGGTGTTTAGAATAGGTAAATTCACAGAGACAGAAAGTAGAATGGTGGTAACAAGGGACTGGGAGGAGGGTGGGAAAGGGGAGTTATAATTTGATAGATACCACTTCAGTTTGGGATTCTGAAAAAGTTCTGGAAGATGGATAGTGGTGATGGTTGCCACAACAATGTGAAAATACTTAATGCCATTAAACTGTTCTTAAAATTAGTTAAAATGATAAATGTTATCTTTTGTATATTTTACCAAACACACATGCAAAAAATAGTATCAGGGAGGCAGTATGGGATTTTATTTCTGTTAGGCAATGCTGAAGCCCCCAAATTTAAAAAGGGGATGACAAGAATACTCTTCTCAAAGAAAAGTGGTGGATCTTCTAGGCAGGACTTTTAAATTGAAAAACAATAATGACCGCAGCAAGGGTGGCTCAAAACACTAAAAACAACGAACAACATCTACCAAGTTCTGTCCTTCTGATCCCATTAGGCACTCATCTTCAAGCAACTTGTTCTAAATGTTAGCAGTAAATATACCAGGGAGAGTTGCCCTGGAGTCCTGGGCATTTCCCTCTCCCTCAAGCCAAGTGAGGGGACTCAAGAGGGACTCAGAGTGCTTGACATGGGTTTCCTGTGATGGGTTATGCCACACCAAAATATACTATTTTGACATAAGAATTATTTTGAGTTAAAGGCAATTGAGATGAAGCAGATACAAGAAAAGCTCTCTGCTCTCCCCAATTTGCCTAAAAAAGTAAAACATGTTTATAAAGGTGTTCCCTCCCCTCCTTTTTGGGAAGGTCAGAAGTTAAACCATGGAGACAGCTCTCGACCTTTATCAGCCTTGAGCACCAGAAGACTCTATAACAAAACTTGCTAATATACCAGTCTTTATCTTCCAGTAGTTTCCGCATATGTTTGCCTTCCCACTATTTGCCCTTTGCCTCAAAGTCCTTTTCCTTTATCTGTGACTTCTCTAAAATTTTTCTTTTGCTTTTTGTATCTGTGTGCTCCAAATGTATGTGTGGTACACACATTAACAAACTGGTTGTTTTTTCTCCTGTTATTCTGTCATTTTCAGACTAATTTACAGAGCCCCAGCCAATGAACCTAAGATGGATAGAGGGAAGGAAGAATTTTTTTTTCCTCTCCTGCACCAGCAATTGGCAGGACTGGAGCTGGCTGCCCCTGCTTCTAATCTGATGGGTCTTATCAGAAAGAAGAGCTCAGAGGGACTAGAATATTTTCACATCTTGAATACTGATCTCAGTAGTTACCCAGGTGCAAAAATTCATCAAGCCATATACTTATGATTCATGTGCTTTGTCATATCTAAATTATATCTTAATTTAAAAATATCAAGCTTACCCCCTCCCTCCATCCAAATTCTAGACTTAAATGGTCTAAATCAATATTACTGAAGTTTCCCATTTAGCCCTAATATTGTAGCCAGTTACAAAAACACAAGTAGGAGCCTCAGTATATCCTTGTAGGGACTGACTGGCTGTTACGAAGTTCAAGCTCACTCTGCTCATTGCCTGACAGGCCAATAAAATCAGAGATGAGGTGTTGAGGCAAGGAGTACGACTTTATTCGGAAATCCATCTGACCAACAAGATGACAGACCAGTGTTTCAAAATGACCATCTTGTCGGGGTCTATATGCCAGGTTCTTTTATAGAACAGAGATGGGGAGGAGTTGAGAAAGTAAAGTAAAAAGCCCATTATCTTGGGAATATCTCCTGGGATGGCCAGTCTCTGGGAAGGAATGTGTTAATCTCTTCTTTCTTGCAGCTATTCACAGGTAGGCTCTTCACAGGTTGATTATATTCTTTGCAGCCAAAGATGGAGAAGCTCTATACAGTCAGCAAAAACAAGACTAGGAGCTGACTGTGGCTCAGATCGTGAACTCCTTATTGCCAAATTCAGGCTTAAGTAGAAGAAAGTAGGAAAAACCACTTGACCATTCAGGTATGACCTAAATCAAATCCTTTATGATTATACAGTTAAAGTGACAAACAGATTCAAGGGATTAGATCTGATAGAGTGCCTGAAGAACTATGTACAGAGGTTCATGACATTGTACAGGAGGCAGTGATCAAGATCATCCCCAAGAAAAAGAAATGCAAAAAGGCAAAATGGTTTTCTGAGGAGGCCTTACAACTAACTGAGAAAAGAAGAGAAGCTAAAGGCAAAGGAGAAAAGGAAAGATATACCCATTTGAATGCAGAGTTCCAAAGAATAGCAAGGAGAGATAAGAAAGCCTTCCTCAGTGAACAATGTAAACAAATAGAGGAAAACAATAGAATGGGAAAGACTAGAGATCTCTTCAAGAAAATTAGAGATACCAAGGGAACATTTCATGAAAAGATGGGCACAATAAAGGACAGAAATTGTATAGACCTAACAAAAGCAGAAGATATTAAGAGGTAGCAAGAATACCCAGAAGAACTGTACAAAAAAAGATCTTCATGACCCAGACAACCATGATGGTGTGATCACTCCAGACATTCTGGAGTCCAAAGTCTCTAAGGCCTATCACTACGAATAAAGCTAGTAGAGGGGATGGAATTCCAGTTGAGCTATTTCAAATCCTGAAAGATGATGCTATGAAAGTGCTGCACTTCATATACTAGCAAATTTGGAAAACTCAGCATGGCCACAGGACTGAAAAAAGTCAGTTTTCATTCCAATCCCAAAGAAAGGCAATGCCAAAGAATGTTTAAACTACTGCACAGTTGCACTCATCTCATATACTAGCAAAGTAATGCTCAAAATTCTCCAAGCCAGGCTTCAACAGTATGGGAATCGTGAACTTCCAAGATGTTCAAGCTGGATTGAGAAAAGGCAGAGGAACCAGAGACCAAATTGCCAACATCCGTTGGATCATAGAAAAAGAAAGAGAGTTCCAGAAAAACATCTACTTTTGCTTTACTGACTATGCCAAAGCCTTGACTGTGTGGATCACAACAAACTGTGGAAAATTCTTCAAGAGATGGGAATACCAGACCACCTGACCACCTCTTGAGAAATCTGTATGCAGGTCAAGAAACAACAATTAGAACTGGACATGGAACAATAGACTGGTTCCAAATCGGGAAAGGAGTATATCAAGGCTGTATGTTGTCACCCTGCTTATTTAACTTGTAAGAAGAGTACATTGTGCGAAATGCCAGGCTGGATAAAGCACAAGCTGGAGTCAAGATTGCCAGGAGAATTATCAATAACCTCAGATATACAGATGACACCACCCTTATGGCAGAAAGTGAAGAAGAACTAAAGAGCCTCTTGATGAAAGTGAAAGAGGAGAGTGAAAAAGTTGACTTAAAGCTCAATATTCAGAAAACTAAGATCATGGCATCTGGTCCCATCACTTCATGGCAAATAGATGGGGAAACAATAGAAACAGTGAGAGACTTTATTTCCCTGGGCTCCAAAATCACTGTAGATGGTGATTGCAGCCATGAAATTAAACGACACTTGCTCATTGAAAGAAAAGTTATGACCAACCTAGACAGCATATTAAAAAGCAGAAACATTACTTTGCCAACAAAAGTCTGTCTAGTCAAAGCTATGGTTTTTCCAGTAGTCATGTATGGATATAAGAATTAGACTATAAAGAAAGCTGAGTGCCGAAAAATTGATGCTTTTGAACTGTGGTGTTGGAGAAGACTCTCGAGAGTCCCTTGGACTGCAAGGAGATCCAACGAGTCCATCCTAAAGGAAATCAGTCCTGGGTGTTCATTGGAAGGACAGATGTTGAAGCTGAAACTCCAATACTCTGGCCACCTGAGGTGAAGAATTGACTCATTGGAAAAGATTCTGATGCTGGGAAAGATTGAAGGCTTGAGAAGAAGGGGACAACAGAGGATGAGATGGTTGGATGACATCACTGACTTGATGGACACAAGTTTGAGTAAGCTCTGGGATTTGATGATAGACAGGGAAGTCTGGTATGCTGCAGTTCATGGGGTCACAAAGAGTCAGACAGACATGACTGAGCAAGTGAACTGAACTGAACTGAGCTGAACAAAGTCAGTTTTAGTTTAACAGTCTAGCAGGGTTCCCTGAGGCAGGCCATTATGTGTAATTTTAATAACAAAAGCAAAGGTTAAATTCAAAGAAACAGCTACAGCTTGGAGTCAGAATTGGCTCTTCCCTGAAAAACAGTGACTGGTCTCTGCCTGGCTTTTGGAAGCAGGACTATCCTCTGTGGACTACGGGAATTCCAGGGTCAACTCATGGTGTAAGGAAGAGGAGCGTTATGATTTATAGACTCCCACCTGTCTCCCTCTATTCTTTTAAGACCTCCCTTTCCTTTCTTCCCATGCAAATCAGCTTTGCAAATCCATCCTTCAGGCCACACCATGGGACTCATCAGCTCTGTCTAGACATCAGAACCCCAGGGACAAGGGACTTCTTCAGTAAGCGCCAAAAGTCCATAGCTTCAGCCCACCCCACCCCCCACCCCCGCCGTGCCCCTGGTCAGAGTATCACCTCAGGGTAAGCCAGGGAGCCAGATGGTTATGGCTGCAGGAAATCAGGGCCCACAGCTTCAGCCTGGCATCTAGATACATGACCTGCAAGAAAGGATATACACAGTAAGGCAGGTGGTGGGAGGACACAGACATTAACAAGGACCCTGGAGAAGAATGAGTGAGATGATTTTGGCTGGGGAGCCCTGAGTAAATGCAGTGTAAAAGCTTTGTGACTATGGCCTGGGGAGTCATTGGAATGAGTATTTATGGTTATATTTTTCATTGAACTTGGCTAGGAGGCTTCAGAAATGAAATATTTTTTTTGGCACCAGAAGCCTTGTGCCAACCAGCATATCTCTAAATTAAGTAGTGAAGCAGACAGGTTTTGAGTTACTGGACACTAATTTCATGCCTCAGCATGAAAATTCAAGCTTCTTGGAATGAGTTCTCACAATTAGACATTTTAAAATATCTAATGAAGGAAGAAAAAAGGCGGTGATGTCTACTCAAGTAGCTGTTTAATGACAGAAATAGAAAGTGTAGAGAGTTCATCTGCAGGGTAGCCTAGGTCAGAGAAGCCCCCTTCCGTTCCTTGAAGGTCAGAGCCACCCTAAAGCATATCCAGCTTTCCTGAATAACTTCCCAACCAGTGTGTGGGAATGCAGGGGCCAGGTCAGCCAGCCCGAGTCAGCCTAGCTGCTATCCCCAGACACACTGTCCCTGCCTTATAAACCCAGAGTAGAGCAGCTCTGCTTAGATTCATTTGAACACAGAAACGAACTCACCCAGCAGCTACTCATCACCATACACAATGGGATGGCTGGGCCTAGTGGACGAGGTTGTTACAAGGTAAAATCATGATTTCTATAAAAATATTTAAAAATTGGACACATGTTAAAGAATTCATTTTGCTCAAATGATAGAATAGGAACAGGCAGATAGATGCTGCTGTTGCAGAGAAGAAGCCAATTCTGACTCCATGTTGGAACTGTTTCTTTGCCTTGCTTTTCATTGCTTTTGTTATTGTAATCATCCAGAATGGCCTGCCTCAGAGAATCCTGCCCCTCTGCCTGATTGTTAAACTAAAGTGCCTTTGTTCAGAACCCTGTCCACCTGTAGATGGCAGAAAGGAAGAAATTACCTACCTAGGAGATGTTTGCAAGATTAATGGCCTTTTTATTTGGCTTCCTCACTTCCTCCCATCTCTGATCTATAAAATAACCTGCCATCCAGACCCTGATAAGATGGCTATTTTAAGGCACTAACCTGCTATCTTCTCAGTTAGCTGGCTCCCCAAATAAGGTCTCTTCCTTGCCTCAACCCCTCATCTCTTGGATTCATTGGCCTGTTGTGCGGCGAGCAGAGCGAGCTTCGACTCAGTAACACTACAACTGATGCCAAAACTCAATCTGTGCACGTTGGTGCCAAATTGAATCTCAGACAGAATTTTGAGTGAAGTAGAAAAGAATAGCTTTATTGATTTGCCAGGCAAAGGGGGCTACAGGAGGTTAATGCCCTCAAAACTGTGTGTCCCAGGTACTTCCTTAGTGGTTCACTTAGACTCCCAGCTTCCATTGCAGGGGACCCAGGCTCAATTCCTGGTCAGGGAACTAGATCCCTACAGGCTGCAGCTAAGAGTTCATGAGCGAATAGTGATAGTTGCTCAGTCATGCCTGACTCATTGCTAACCCCATGGACTGTAGCCTGCCAGGCTCCTCTGTCCATGGAATTCTCCAGGCAAGATTACTGGAGTGGGTTGCCATTTCTTTCTCCAGGGAATCTTCCCAACACAAGGATCCTGCATTGCAGGAGAGTTTTTACCATCTGAGTCACCAGGGAAGCCTACTATTAAGAGACGTTTCTAAGTATAAAGACAAGTCAGCTTAAAAAGTGTCAGCAGATACATGCCTGACTTTATCTTATAATCTATAGACAATACATTAGAATATGTAAGGAGTTCGTACACTGCAACTAAAGATCCTGCATGCTTCAACGAAGAGGGACGATCTCACATTCAACTAAGACCTGGCACAGCCAAACAAATACATAAATATTTAAAAACAAACCTGTGTCCTAACCCAGAGGGCCTTCATGCATTTTATGGCAATAGTTCAAGGGTGGGGTTTCTGATAAGGATCAGGGTGTGTGTAGGGCCTGTATTCCTTTAATCTGGCCTCAAGTGGTCTCCTGAGGAGCTTCTGTGGGTCTCTAGGTTAACTTCTCTTTGGGATAAAGAATGCTTAATCAAGTAGCAAAAAAAAAAAATCTTTGATTTTGGGAGGGTTTTAGTTCTGCCAGTGCAGAAGATGTAAGAGAAGTGGGTTCGATCCCTGGGTCAGGAAGTTCCCCTGGAGAAGGAAATGGCAACCCACTCCAGTATTCTTGCCTGGAGGATCCCATGGACAGAGGAGCCTGGCAAGCTACAGTTCATGGGGTCGGGAAGAGTCAGACAAGACTGAGCAACTTCACTTTGCAACACTATCTATAGTGGCTAGCACAGTAGGAGCAAAATAAATACCTTAGTTCTGCAGAAGAGAGCAGAGATATTGTCCTGTGTGTCCCTAGAGAGGGAATCAGGACCCAGCCCCAAGGCCGCACTATTGTTTCTCAGCTACCCCTCCCTTGTCTCTGCATCCCCTCCCTTCTCTGATTAGCAACTGTTTGAACCTGCCCTTTGGACCTCAGGAAAGGTCATGGAGGCTATTCTTTATTAAACAAGAAAAGGGAGATACAGAAAGGCTTTCGTGCCCAGCAGCCCCACAATGTCCTGCTCAGTTTCATAACTGGTTCAAAGAAAAAGTAGAAACAGCACAAATTTACAGGGAGTTCTAATGTTGAGATGAATTGCAAATGAAGACAGAAGTGTTTTTTATTTTTCCTGCCTGTGTGGTGGGGTGGGAAGATGTCAAATCTCTACCAGATAGGATACAATTTACATATCTATCAGTTACTTATTGTCCCAGGTGGCACTAGTGGTAAAGAACCTGCCTGCCAATGCAGGAGACAGAGAGACCAGGTTGGATCCCTGGGTTGGGAAGATCCCCTGAAGGAGGGCATGGCAACTCACTCCAATATTCTTGCCTGGGAAATTCCATTGACAGAGGCGCCTGGCAGGCTGTAGTCCAAAGGGTCGCAAAGAGTCAGACACGACTAAAGCAACTTACACACACACACACAATCAATTACGTATAATTTAGAGAGTTGAAAAGTAGCTTAGAGACAATGGATGGAGCTTGAATGTCATAAGTTTGGAGAGTATGCAATAGAAGACACAAATAGATGATTCACTTCTCTGCTGAAAAACAGAATTGTTTCTATATAAAATTCTTAAGCTGAGGGAGACCCCCTTCCTTTGATAAATGCTTCCTGAACACCAGCTCTTTTAAGCTTGCACCACACCCATGGCCTCCTGACGGGGCAGGTGAGGCTGGATGCAGAAGCTTATTTGACAATAAGGAGAGTTAGGGACTTAGGTTCCAGGTGTGAGCATCATCATTAACTAAGAGCAGGAACAACATGGCCTCAGTCAAGTCACCTAACTCTCTAGGTTCTCTGCCTTAAAATGAGGGCAAACAGTTATGGATGTTCTCTAAGGCTCCTCTAGCTGTAAAGTTCTAGAATTCCAGGGGTAAGAAGCTAATGTTCATGAACCTTAAACTAGTTCAGGTTAGTCGATGTGTGTCTCTTCCAAGATGGTCACTGCCCTGGGGTTAACTGGTAAGATACTATCCTTAGGGTTCTTCCTTTGTTTGGTATTCTTACTCACCCTCTCCTACCACCATTCTTACACTTTGGGCCACCCTCTCCCAATCAATACTGTCCTTTTGACTGACTGAGAGGATCTCTCTCCCCTTTTTATCTGGTTTTCCAGGAAGCGAGTAGCTGGAGAATGAGTCAGCTCTGTCAATCATCTTTCCTCCCATTCCAGATTCAGCATTTTCCTGCAGCAGTGGGCCTGCAAAAGGGTTCCAAACATGGTGTGGGGGCTGGGAGACATCCAAAGACACCTCAGACAGGCCGGCTTGGGCTACACAACCAGGTGAGCCATGCACCACCCCAGGAATGACCAGGACACGTGCCACTTTAAGGGGTGTGCCCAGCAAGCCCCACTGCTGGGCAGGAAAAAGTGTGAGTCACCTGAGGGCGGGGTGGGTGTGTGGTGGGGGTGGGGAGCAGGGAAGTGTGGCGTATGTGTGCAACTGCTGGATGCCCCAGGAACAACGAATGTGGCAACTCTCCTGCAGGCCTGAGACGGGCCTTGGCTGGCGTTTTGCTAGAGGTGGAGCACACCGAAGAAACCAAGATCGCACCCGGTTCCTGCGAACTGAACCAGAAGTCCCCTGGCCCTCAGGGGCAGGAGGAGGAGGAGCCGAACAGGAGAGTAAAGGGAAGGGAGAACCTAGTTTTCAGACGCTTCAGTCCTAAATTCTCCCCGAGACTGCCAGAAGAGATGCTAATGAAAGACGAATTGTGTGGCCAGAGTGTTTTCTTCGGACTTCTGCCCAGAGACCTGGATAGGAAGCCCAGAAAGGAGGTCACCAGCCCCATCCAATGGCAACTGGGCACCACCTTGTGCTCGCTACTAACCCCTCCTGGAGGAGTGGGAATAAGCCAGTGGAAGGCCAGGAGGCCGCTGAATTAGATCTGGACGCAACTGTTCTGTTCTTCAACTCAGATCTGTTGGAGGGTGGACCCTGCCTAGACCGCAGGCCACAGGTTCAGAGGCCCAGATCTTGGCAATTCCCTTTCCTTCAAGAGGCCCCCAGATTTTTCACACAGAAATGTTCTTTTGCCCGAATCTCCCTAACATTTTGTCCTGGGGAGATGGGGTGAGGGCATGGGGGACCCTTCATGAGAATGAAGTGAACATTGTTAGGTGTTAGCAATGTCACCCCACCGGTGGAGCAAAAGTGGGGTGACTTTGGATCTGAGGCCGAGGCTAGGGTCAGCCAGGTATCCTTAACAGTGAATTATGGATGTCCTGCCAGGTGCTAACTCTAGCAGGGGTGGCAACAGTATCCCCATTGGAAGAGCTGGAGGGGCTGCAAACTGGCAAAGGGCAGTGGGTAGAGAAATGAGGATGTGGACTTCCGGTGCATTGGATGGAGTAACGGCTATGAGGGAAAGAGACTAGAACACCTCTCCCTTCACACCCTCCTGTCCCCTGAAGGGTTAGTTTTTGCTAACAAGGTAAATGTTGCCAGCCTTCTGGCAAAATGAGATTCTAAGCAGAATGGCAAGCAAGTGTAGACAAGGAAAAGAGAATGAATTTTGGTGTGACTGTTGAGAGGTGGATTAACTGTAGTGACTGAGGAGGACTTTGGCCTCAGTCTATTCAAAGCCCAGCTTGGCCACTATGACCTTATACAGGATGCTTTGTCTCTGGGCCTCAGAGACAAAGAGAGAGAAAATACAACACCTACCTTAGGAGGTTTTTACTCTTTGTTTTTCATGATTAAGTGATTTTAATTGCTTAGTGCCTCACAGTTCAGGAAATAAGACTTGGGGGGTGGGTGTGGAGAAAGAGGACTATTAGTCAACTACATGCTATAAAAATAACTCCACATTGATTGTTTCCATGAGCCACACATTGTACATAATACATGTAAGCATTCTATATAATCTCATTTAATCTTCTCAGCAGCTCTGCAAGGCAAGTACATGATAATCTCTGGTTTACAACTGATGAAAATGAAGCGCAGAGAGCTTAAGATACCTGACCCAAGTCACACAGCTAATAAGTGGTGGAGCCAGGACTCAAACCCAAGTCTGTCTGACTCCAAAATCATGGCACTTAATGATCACACTAATGGCTTCACAACACATGCCGGTCAAAGCATAGAAGAAAGGTCTTGGCCTAAGCCAGAGGTTGAGGAGTTGTGGGAATTTGATAATAGTTGAACTCATGGGTTTAGATGAAATCATCCAAAAGAAGTGTATGCAGTTGAGAAGGACAGCAGGAAACACCAACATATACAGCACAGACCGAGGAAGAGAAGTGTCGGACAGGAAGAGAAGAGACTGAGCAGGAACAGCCAGAGACGCAGAAGAGGGTGAGACCAAGGCAGGGAGTGATTTTAATTGCTTAGTGCCTCACAGTGCCTTCAGGGAGGGGGCTTGAGAACAGGTCCAGTCACGGGTCCTTGGAGAGTCTGACAGACGCAGTGGTGGAGCAGAGTGCAAGTTAAAGGAAGAATTAGGAACAGACAGCAAGCAAAACTTATGGAGGAAAGGAGAGCACGTGATAGCTAGAGGCAGGTGCAGATAAAAAGAGGGGTCCTCTGAATTTCTGATGAATGCATTGGGATGGAGAAAGGCTTCCTCTAGCAGTGGGAAAGGAGATGCTTCCTGAGCAAGAAGGCAGGAAAACGAGGGGATTTACGGGCAACAGTCCCTCTTTTCTCTGTGAAATTGGAAGTCAGCTGTTAAAGGAATGTGGCAGGAGCTGAGAAGGCAGGTTGAGACCCACAGTGAATCTTTGAAGCCAGCACTGCAATGAAGTAGGTGGTGGATGGTGCCAAGCTAGCCAGATTGCATAATAGGACTTCCAAGCAGGGGTAAGCTAAGGTGGAGATTGGAGACCATGCACTGGGAATGGCCACTTACTATTGTTGAATAGTTTCCCCAGAAGCCTCACCTACCATTAGGGCCACCCACCATCCGTTTATTCAGGATATTTCTAGTTTTAGCACTTCAAATCTGAAACCACAGGAAGCCTCCCAGGGTCAAGCAAAGCTGGATGACATTTTGTTAACCTAACTCAAGGGTGGGAGAGCAGCAAAGGTAGAGCTGCTCTGATCTGCTGCTGGGTACTTAGTGGGTAAGTAACAGTGGGGGCTGTTAAGGAGTGAGGATTGGAGGGAGCTGGCAGGAGAAGGGTGAAGGTGAACTACTATGCAAGAATTCTGGGATGACATGAAAGACAGTAATGACAGAGAAGAGCAGACAGAACTGGAAAAGCCAGAAGGGTCATGGTACTAGAGTTCCTGATGAGAGCAGAGAGTGGACTTAATGGAGAAAAATTATTTCAAGAACTGGGAGGAAGGAGCAAGGATGCTTCAGGCTGCAAGTAACAAAAACCTGACTCAAACTGACTTAATGTGGAACTGTATTAAGTCACATAACAGGAAGAACAGGTTTCAACATGGTTGATTCAGTGGCCCAACAATATAATCAAAGAGTCAAGTTCTTTCCATCTATCTTCTCTGCCCTGCTACTTCATTATTGGCTTTATCCTCAAACTAGAGGCAAAATAGCCACCTCCAGACATGACAATGTCCAGAAGAAAAAGAAAGATCATGTCTTCTTATGAGTTCTTCTTAGAAACAAGAATATTTTCCTCAGAGGTCCCCTAGTAGACTTTCCTTCACCTCTCATTGGCCAGGACTGGGCCACAGAACCAACTGGTTCAGCACCATCTGAACCAATCAGATGTACTCTGGAGCATGGGGTGGGCCAGCTTCCCTTGAGGCACATGGCTGCATGAGTGAATGAGTAGACCTTAAACAAAATTAAAGTTCTGTTAGAAAGAAGTAGAGGTGGTTGCTGAGTGCAAAACCAGCCATGTCCATCATAGACGCAGCAGTGAGCAAGTGGGATATGAATGTTATTATGAATATTCCACTTTAGTTCAAGTTTTTTTGTTTTTTTTTATCTGCTCAAATGCTTTCTGGTTCTCTTTTGCCTATGAGGTATGTTACATACTCATGGGCTCTAACCAATACTGCAGTAAACCTCCCACTATTTCTTCCTAAAAAATTCTCTGCATTATACAAAGTGTGTTGAACCCCTAATCCTAGAATATACCTAGTATTGGGTTGGCTAAAAAGTTCATTCATATTTTTCCATTACATCTTATGGAAAACCTAAAAGAACTTATTGGCCAACCCAACATTTTCCTACTTCCTCACCTTTCCTAGCCCTTGGACTATAACCCACCCCACCCCACAGATACTCTTAGCAGATACCCAGACCCTACTCATCTATCAGTGTGCCGTATATGTACTAAGTCCGTTCAGTCATGTCTGACTCTTTGTGACCCTATAGACTATAGCCCGCCAGGCTCCTCTGGCCATGGAAATTCTCCAGGCAAGGATACTGGAGTGGGTTGCCATGACCTCCTCCAGGGGATCTTTCCAACCCAGGGATCAAACCTGTATTTATTATGTCTCCTGCATTGGCAGGCAGGTTCTTTACCACTAGTACCACTTGGGCCTGGCCCAAACCCAGTTGCCTAGTCTATAACCACATAATATTTTGCCCTGAAGAAACTTCAAGATCATTCATTCCAGCATCATCTGTCTTCAGGGATCTTCCTGTGCAGACATAGCTCCTGGAGAGTGGGTCCAGTCTGATACTTCTCAGGGGTCCTCTTAGCCCCCAGCACAGTGGCTAGTACACACAACAGATGCTCACTAAGCACTTATTGACTGACAGATGAATCAATCAATAACTGCTCTCAGACTGAGGAGTGTGTGTAACCTGTCCTCCTTTGAATCTGCAGATGGGCTCTCAGGAGAGACAGCTGAGGAGGTGGGGAGGAGGCTGGCTGTGAGCCAAGGAGTCATTGCCGAGCAACCTGGGATGTCAGGGTGGGAAACAAGAGCAAGTACAAAGCTGAAAGGCATGGAAATGATCACTCCTCAAATGGACACATTAAACAGCAGATGATATAACCCTTGACTGTCTTCTGAGATATACTATGGTGTCATCTCTGCTGAAATGAGAGTGTCTGCTACCATTCCTATCACTGGCTTTTTTCATCCCAACCCTTAAGGTCAGGATCTTTTTTGGGAGGGAAATGAACAAGCATCCTTGAAATGATCCACAGAGACTTCCCCACGAAAGCCGTCTTTCTCTGCCTGGGGTGAGGGGCAGGGAGCACTGGGTGGAAAAGACACTTTTATTCTTGATGGGCAGCAGCAGCAGAATGAGGTCTGGATTTTCCATGATCATTTTGGATTTCTAAAGAGCCTGAAAGTTGGACTTCCCTGGTGGTCCAGTGGTTAAGACCCTGTGCCTCCAATGCAGGGGGCACAGGTTCTATCCCTGGTCAGGGAACTAAGATTCCACATGCCATGTGGTATGGTCAAAAATTAAAAACATTTAAAAAGTCAATTAAAAAAAGAGATGCTGAAAGTTCCCATGGACCCACTCCAAATGTCATGGATAGGTTTTGGTTCAGTGATTAATGATCCTGGCTGGGCTCATTGGTTTGGGGGGTTAATTAACCAGTGAGTAAACATTATTGAGAGCTTGCTTATTGGGGGACTCCAGAACAAGCCTAGGAGAAGATCCCCTGTGGATTCCATGTAGTTGAGACCTCAAGGTTAACGAACACCTGCAACAATTAGAGGGTGATGTGACCATAATGATCTGTACAGCTCAGACTGCCACACCTTCCCAGCACCATCTGCCTCCAGATTCTCTTCAAAGACTTCACTGCCCCCACTGCTGGGGTGGACGCCACCCAACAGAAGAGGAAGAGGGGCTTCTCCTGGTTACAGGATTATAAGGGGAGAAACAGGGAGCAGCAAGACCATGTTCTAGCTTTAGGGAGCAGCCGCTTGAGGAAGAAACAAACCTAAAGAGAAAAACATACCAGGGAGGGCCAGGCAGGGAGAGATGGACCGATGGCGTTTAAGTCCCTTGTTGACCAGGGTGCCCTAGGGTTACTGGCTGTAGCTTGGAACGTTCATCATTGATTATGATGGGGTTCAGGACATGCTACCCCAAACTATGGCATCTTGAAGATTTTAAGCTGAAGAAGTCTGAGAAAACAGCAGAGCACAAAGGTTACTCTGACCCCATCCCTACTCCTTCTTCCCAGAAACAAGTCATAAAACCCTCATGTCAGAGGCGCCCTACGACTATCTGGAGGAAAGGAGCATCCTTATCTCCAAAGACAAAGGGACACCAAGAGACACCCTAATAAACAGGCCTTGCTCAGTTTCCCCTTGTTCACTATGTTGTCTCACACTCCTTAACCTGTCCTCTCCCTCCGTGACTGCCCACTCTTCATCAAACCTAGCATAAAATACTCGGGTCTGACTATTTCTTTGGGTGTTCGTTTTCTTATGAACACTCCCATGTCATGTAAAACTTCCATTAAACAAATCTGTACGGGGACTTGCCTTGTGGTCCAGTGGCTAAGAGTCCACCTTGCAATACAGGGGATGTGGGTTCGATCCCTGGTCAGGGAAGAATATACATGCCTGCGGCACACCAAAGCCCACATGCTACACCTAGCGAGTCCATGAGCCACAAGATCCCTCACGACTCAAGGACGATCCTGCGTGTGGCAACGAAGACCTGCTGCAGCCAAAGAAATTAAAACAACAACAAATCTGTATTCTTTTCTGCTGTTACTCTGTCTCCGTCAGTTTAATTTGCAGACTCATCCTGGGACCTAAGGGGGAACTCTCTGTAGACCCTACAATCGCATGAGCCAAAACATCCCCCACCCCGGCCCTTTTTCCTTTCAGCCAGTGCAGGGGCCAGGTCCCCACCCTGTGCGGTCAAAGGAGCCCCAGGAATGAGCAAACATCCAGCACTTGTGTAGCGAGGGCTGGAGTGATTCCAGGCTGCAGCCCTGAAGGATGGGGAGGAGGCCGGCATGAGCAGGGACAGTGGCCAGAAAGGCAGGAGTAGGGGTCTCTCAGAGGGTGACTGTGAATGTGGGCCCAGCTGGGCAGAGCGTGTGAGTGAGCCCTCGCTCCAGGGGTCCCTAAGAGGGGAGCCTGGGTTTCTGCTGATGGAGGCGGGATCCCAACTGGCCAGCCTGGCCTCAGAGCCCAGCAGGAGGCCAGCAGCTATCCCTGACATGGCACACTTCCTCCACATGGTAATCCCTTCCCATTTTATAGTGTGGAGCTGGGAATACACACTCAGATTATACCATGACTAACCAGCAGTGCCATCTTAGAGCTGGCTTCACTTCACGTTCAGAGTTTGTCCTCTTCCCCTCCAGCCCTTTCTACTTCCTTCCAACCCTCAGCTTTTCTTATTTCCCATTTTTAAAATGTCTGAAAATGTGCTCACCATTGACACCATTGCCCTGGGTGGGGGGGAGGGGGGGCGGTGACAAAGAAGGAACCCCAAATCATGAGTTTTTAGAATAAGTTTTGGACACCCCAACCAGCAGCTTCCAAATTTCAAACCAGGCAAAGGCAAGGTTCTGGATATTCTCATGGTAACCAACCCTGATTTACGTTCCAGAAGAAGCTTTCTGGATCACCAGCTAGATTCTGGGTGGTGTTCATGGAGCAATGTTTGCATCAAAGACCTGTTTGCCAGCCACCTCTGGGATCTGCTGGGGCCTGAGATGGCCTTCCACCTCCTCCCTGCCCCACCCAACCTCTGACTCTTCCTGACCTTGCTCCTTCCTGCTGCACCAAGGTGGGGCTCTGCCACCTCCCCAGCGCAGCCCTCTGTGACTCAGTGGAAGCCGGTGACCACTTCCCCCCACCCCACCCACACTCACATTCCAGTGACCAGCTCACTCACTTCTTGGCACCCGATCCACACGCACAGGCCTCTGCCTAGAGTAAATAGGGCCTCTCTATGGGATGATTTACGACCAGGGCCTTGCCTGTATTGAAAGGGATCATGTGTATCTTAGCCTCTAAGTGCATGCCTTTCTCTGCACGGCTAATAGCTGGCCTCTGTGGATCTTCCTTTTGACCCCTGACTGACCTGGAGTATTTTGTTTAAGGGATCTTGAGATTTATTTCTCAGTGATGTACCTATGAGCAATGCTGGCTCAACACATGTTTAAAGAAAAGAGTCTTTAAAAAGAGAGAAATTAATAAATGGAGAGTAATTTAGGGGGCCCTTAGTCTTCCCCAGGACCTGTCAGACCCTACCGCATCCATAAGGACTTATTCTGGCCACATTAAAGGTGAAGATGGAGATACCTGGGCCAGCTTTGCCACTCTAGGGTCTCGGGCACATTCTAAGACCCACCTAAACCTCATTCCTCACCTGGCTACTGGAGGTGATAGCTCCATATTTCATCAGTTCCAAGATGTGTTGTTTCTCACCTTTTAGACTCTGAAGCCAGGACATGTCTTTCAATTCACACAATATAAGAAATTGCATTGCTTTTGCTGCAATGCCCCTTCCTACAGGAGGGGCCCAGAGGTGGTCCTGTGACTTGTTCTGGCCAATGGAGTGTGGAAGGTAATGACATGTGTCACTCATGGGCTGAAGCTTTAAAAGGTTCACCTCAACAGCCAGCAAAGTCCCAGATGGAGACTATTCTATGGGCCTAGATCTCACAGTGAAGGTGATGTGGAGCTAAGCTGCAGCTGATGGGCATTTAAGAAGAGAGAAGCATAAATCTTTCTTCCTTTGTTCCTTCCTTCCTTTCTTCCTGAACTTTCAGATTCTGTATTTATATGTGTGTGTGTGTGTGTGTGTGTGTGTGTGTGTGTGTGTGTGTGTGTATAACTTAAACTACTCCACAGGGCCATTTAAAATTAGCTTTAGCAGCAGTTTATCATGCAAAAATTAGTCACAGCACCCATAAGATCAAAATAAAGCAAGGCAACTACTCAGTTAGATGGCTCAATGATTTACTATATTTAGGGCTATTTTTACTATTGAACCACTTTTGATACTAAGGATTATCAAAGTTTTTAATCATCATCTCCTGTGCATCTGTTGGATTCTATGTTTTGATAGCACAATCTAGTATACCCTGTGCTGTGTCTTCTAGTTAGCTGACAGGGTTTTTTTTTTTTTTTTTTGTCTTTCTTTCTTAGTGGTCCATAATGCGGCAACCCACAACTGATGATAGTGTGGATTCAAGGGGACCCAGTAGTACCTCTCACAGGCTGAATGAGTGAATTCATGTGAGCCACTTAGCACAAGTGGTGTTCTACAGTGAGTGTTCTATTCATGTCAGTTGTTATATTTCCAGCCCTCTAGAAATATGACAGTGTTTGCTAAAAAGTTTGGTATAGTGATCTGATGACACAGAAAGTTCACAGCCCCCTCAGATCCCTTGTGGAATGAGAAAAGGTATAAATAAATTCAGGTAAACAAGAATGTGGCTTGGGTACTTGCTGGTGGAGGCGCTTTGAGGGTGTAGGTGTTTGGGTAGGTAACGAAGAATGTTAACTTTCTTCTCATGAATTAACAGTTTATTGCCTGGGATGTAAGAAGATGGGAGACATTTTTCAAGTGTGCGAGTTTTTGGTGCAACAGAATAAAGAACCACCATATTCTTTTAGGTGGAGAAACTCTAAGAATCTTGACTTCTTGCAGAATTAGGAACGGCTCACAGATCCGGACTGAAGAAACCAGTAGTGCAGTGTACCATGTTAGCTCCTCAGTCATGTCCGACTCCTTGCAACATCATGGACTGTAGCCCACCAGGCTCCTCTATCCATGGGATTCTCCAAGCCAGGATACTGGAGTGGACTGCCATTCCCTTCTCCAGGGGATCTTCCTGACCCAGGTGTCAAACCTGGGTCTCCTGCATTGCAGGCAGATTCTTTACTGACAGAGTCACCAGGGAAGCCCCAAAGAAATCAGACTGCCAGCTAATTTTGCATTTTATAATATACCCAGATGATGTGGAATAGACCTCTCCAGGAATTTTATAGCTAGCCCCTGCAGACCCAGAGGCTGTGAGAGTGTTCCATGTGCTGGGCTGGGCTGAAGTGCAGTTATAAGGGCCACCAGGTCTGTCTCGGACGTGTCACAGCCTCTGTTCTCCCCGTCAGCATTCCCCCAATGCTGCTGCAGCTCATGTTACTGGCCTGCCACCTCCTTCACTCAGAAGGATGATGAAAGGCATTTATCCTGAAGTATTAGTGAGGTAAGCATTACTTCCTCAGGAGCATTTGTACTCGAAAAGCACACCTAGAAAAAGTGGAAAAGAAAACGATAGGACTAGTATGTAAGGCTGTGTTAGGGGTCTGTTAATTCCAAGAAATAGAAACTCAGTCAAGTTGGCTTAAGTTAAAAAAGAAAAGGAAAACTGGAATTCAAATGAAACCTGGTTGCAGGTAGTATAGTGTCACCTTAAGGAACTGAAAGTTCTCAGGCAACTTTTCCCTCCAACTTTTTCAAAATTACACCTCCCAACTCTTCAGGATGTCCTGGTTTCTCATCTCTCCTGACTGCGTCTATCTCAGTCATCAGCTTGCTCGTGGCCCCACCATGGCTGCCCTAAAATGATGGCTTCGGGGAGATTTTCTTTTTTGCTTTGTTTTGTTCACTTTTAAAATTTTTGTTCACACCACGCAGCTTGCAGGATCTTAGTTCCCCAACCAGGGATTGAACCTGGGCCCTCAGCAGTCAAAGTATGGAGTCCTAACCACCACAGAATTTGCAGAGAGATGGTATCTTAGAAGTGGTAGTAGACACATTGCCAGAGACCCTTGTTATCCCACATGAGCATGTGGAAGGCCTACTCAGGTCGTGTGTTTTCTAGGTGTGGCTGTCCATTTCTTTGTACACTTGAAGCTAGAGTTGGTCTACATAGCTGTTTACCCTTCTCTCCTTCACTTCATAATGTCTCCCATCGTGCTGAAATGTGTTCTCTTTTTTCCCACCACAATCAATCCTTATGCAACTACCTGAGAACTTTTTCTAAAACACAAAGCACGCCCACCCCTTCGCTGTGTAAATCCTTTTCAGGCTCCCTGACCCAGGCAGGGAGACTCCCTCCTCTTGACACCACGTCCTTATTTTCAGCTTTGCCTTTTGCCTCCTCCCTTGCCCCAGATCTAACCTCCAAGAAGCTCTGCTCCCTGAGATGCCCTGTCCGCTCTTAGCCTACCTAGAAAACTCCTACTTTCCCTTCAAAGCCACCTCCTCTGTGAAGCCTTCCCTGATTACCCACAGGCACAGGCCTTTTTTTCTTTCGTTTGTGTTGCTGTGATGCTTTGTTTACCCATCTCTGCCAGCAGGTCTGTCTATCAGAGTTGAAACTCTTTCAAGGCAGGGACTGGGCTTTATTCTTGTCTGTGCAAAGCCCAGAATTTGGCATCAACTAGATTTTCAGTATAAGGTAGTTGCAAGGCAGTGAAGCCTAATGGTTCACTAGTGCTGTCCTACCTGGGTTCAAAGCCAGGCTCTACTGTCTACTATGAGTTAGCAACTTCATGCCTCAGTTTCCCTACCTGTAAAAAGGGAATAATGATACTTCCAATTTTATACATTTTTGCTGAAGTTTAAATGAGGGAACACATGCAAAGTATTTGTTACTTACTATATGTGAGTTATTATTATCTTCATTATTTCTGAATAAGGTGTTCAGCAGGAGAGGGTTCATAGATCCTTGCACCCGCTCAAGGTTTTGATTAGTAAAGACTATCACCTGGAGACATGCAAGTTGATTTACTTAAAAATATTCTGTGGCAATGGCACACAGGCATGTCATCTTCCTGGTTACAAAATGCCATCTATTTCCTTGAAGGATCTTGCTTATTTCCTCAACTCTTGTCCTTTTGCAGGGAGCACATTTAGTAACCTAAACAGAGTGTTGGAAGAGGCATGGCTGGAAAGGGTTAATCCCAGAGCCTTGGAAGGAATTGCACTCTGGGGAAAGAGAGGTTTCTAAGGATAGTAGAAATAAGGCTTTCCTGCAACCATCTGAGACACTGGGAGGCATCGCCGTGGTGATGCCGAGTGTGGGTCCACTTTGCATTTATGTGGGGCTTTGTATTTCTTCAGTTCTGGTGAGGTTCAGTTGAGCTACATTATGGAGAAAAGAGGCACAGAGAAAGGTTAATGCTTTGGTCAGCCAGGGTGGTATGGCAAGTTATTGGAAAGGTGGGGACTAGACCCCTGATTCATTCAATAGCAAGTATCTGTGGAGCCCGCTCTGCGCCAGGCCCAATTTTAGGTGTGGAAGACTCAGCAGAAAGCAAGGCAAACAGGGTCTCTGACAATTCTGCTTGCATTAGTAAAGCATTTATTTGGCTGCAAATAAGAGAAAATCCAGCCAATAGAGACTTATGCTAAAGTGCATAATTCCAGTCTGATGGGCTTGCTTTTCCATATATCTTTTCATCCTAGCTTGCCAACTAATAGGCTAAGTCACTTCAGGCCTGTGTGACTCTTGGCAATCCTATGAACTGTAGCCCGCCAGGCTCATCTCTCCGAGGGATTCTCCAGGCAAGAATATTGGAGTGGGTTGCCATGCCCTCCTCCCGGGTATCTTCCTGACCCAGGGATCGAACCTTGTCTCACATCTCCTGCAATGGCAGGCGAGTTCTTTATCACTGGCGCCATCTGGGAAGCCCTTGTCAACTAACAGAGTCATATAATTCCTCTTGGAAATGCTTGAAAATTATATGTACTCTCAGAGTTTATTGCTACCTACAGCAGTAGATTGCAAAAATGGCCACAACTGTTCTTTCCTCCCTATGCTTACTGCTTTGCAAGCAGGCTTTGCAGCCCCTCCCAGAAAGAGCCGCAGGCTGTTTCTCCACTCCTTGAATTCACGCTGCCCCAGTGACTTGCTTGGCCCAGAAGAATGCAGTGGGTGTTATTTGTACCGTTCTGAGCCTAGGCCATGAAAGAGCATGCCTGCTTCTTCTCCCTCTGGAACTCAGGTGAACAGACCAGGCTAGACTGCCAGAGAATGACAGTCCACATGGAGCAGGGAAGGCTGCCCCAACTGAGGCCACTGCAGACCCGCGGGCCCCCAGGCAATGGGGCAGCAGACAGCAGAGCATGAGTGAGCACAGCCTAAGATGCCCAAATGCGGAGCCACGAGCTAAATAACTCCTGTTGTTTTAAGTCATCAGTTAAACAGAAAGGGCTAACTGATAGGCTTACTGTGTGCCAGACACTGGCTGTGTACTTTATGTAATTGTCCTCTTTCTTGAAACTTTATCAGTACCTATTAGCGTGTAGACTACGTGTTCTGGGAAGAAATAGTCCCCAGCCAGCCCCTCAGTTTGCTTCTGTCTGAAATTCTGATTGAATTTCAGTGTAGTCATTGGCTCCAAGGAGCTTTCAGGCTCTGACAAGAAGATCAGAGTATTCTGTGATATTGCTTAGTCTCCTGTCACTTAACGGTGTGTGGGGTTACAGAGGTGGCACTCCAGATGGCATCCATTCAACTCCTCATTCCCCCAGTAGCTCCTTGGGGGCTTCTGTCTGTTTTCAAGCATATGTAGTTCCTAGATGTCGGGGACCAAGAGATGATCAGACAGTCCTAGGGAAACCAAAGGGAGAAAGCAGGCTACTCAATTCTTTCCATTCAGAGAGAAGTGGGAGTCGATGGATGGTGGTAGCTTAAAGCTCTTGGCAGGATGACCGTCACCAAAGCAGTGGCCACGGTAAGTGCCAATGTAGGGCAAAGCCTCAGGCCAAGAAGCAGGGTGTGGTCTGAGCTGGTAAATGTTCTTGTTGGGGTGGCCCCACTCCGGTGCACATAACCTCACTCTGGATCTTACCGTGGGATTCAAGGCACGACTTATCACAGTCCTTTGGGGTGACAGACATTTATTTAAAGTCAAGGTGTCTGCCAAAAAATAATAGCTTTAAATGTAAAATTACAAATCATTATGGGTAATGCCATGCAAATTGCTAGAGAAGCATTGGCAGTGTTTTACTTTGATTTCATTTTTGCTTTTCTTTCATTGCCAGCCTTGTCTAATGTTGCTGCTAAGGATACCTTATTCACACACAGTTTACCCTTCAGCTATGGCCTGATATTGTCCTCTGGAGGAGATGTGCATGGAGGCCAAGGGGACCACGGAAGAGTCCCTTTGCTCACACAAACTGGGATTATTTCTAAGAAACCTAGACTTGACTTTTTCAACGTTAGTTTCTTCATTTACCCTCTGGGCAGTGCCTGGACATGTTCAGTTTCCACCGGGAATTGGAGGTCAATTTTAATAGTTAATCCAAAAGGCATCCTTCATCAAATGCTAAGTGACGGCTTTTAAATAACCAGTTGCTAGATTTGTCACTTCTTTACCGCCTCTGGGTCTCTGCTGGAGGAAGACTTACAAGCACTTTGGTCCTTAAAAGGTTCAGACTTGAGTTTTTGTACACTTTTCTCCCCCAAGAGATGTGGACAAATTGAAAAGTGGTCATTTCTCAATTGCTTTTCCTTTTGGCTAGGGGAGGGCAAGGTAGCTGGATTTAAGGCCTGTCTCTAAGCCACAAAACCAGGAAAGAAAGGAATAAGCCACCAAAAAATTAATAAGTGTTAAAACATGTTTTATAGCAAAATATCTTTCAAGGAAAGGGGTTCAAATGGGCTGACTGTTTGGTCACTGAGAGAAACCTTACCAAACATATTTCCCCAAACAGTAGATGTCTCCAAGTGGCAACTGCCAAGAGGGTTTTCGACAAAGGTTTCCAGGGTCTTCAGGCAGAGAATGATCTCCTTGCAAGGCTGTGCGGGGCTTGCTTCATCTTCTTTTTTTCAGCTCCCCTGTGGCCACCTGTTTCCGAGGAGCTTGGTTCTCATAATGACAAGGAAACCTAGAGGCTGAAAATAGAGAGGATTTCCCAGAATCTCAGGTACCAAGAGCGGAGAGGCGTGGGGACTTCTTGGACATGAGCTCACATTAGCTGATGAAATGCTGCTATCATGTGCCTTCAGCTCCAGCCAGCTCCTGGTGACAGGGAAGGAAGCCAGTTTCACTGGGAAATGCTGCAGAGATTTTCACCATGTTTTCAAGGGAAGAGACGAGCTTCTACACGCTGGAAATAGGGGCCAGACTCAAACGAACCTGTGGCTGGGACGGCTTTTTCTAACGGAAGTGCTCGATCAGTTCCTAACCGTGGGAACTGCATTAGATCCCTAGCCCCATAACTCTCACGTGGATGCCTGTCACCCTAGCACTTGCCATATGTGGACAAAGTCTGTCAGCCAGGCATCTCCTCCCTGAGACCACAGGCTTCTGAGTTAGTGAGAAACTTATCATTTCAAAAAAAGCTTTGTTAACTTGTCCGGATGGTCCTTAGCCCATTTCATTATACACAGCCTACCAGCAAAGTGTCCTCAGTCAGTACTGCTCACAGCTATCTGTGTTAGCGCCTTCCCCAGCCTCTTTGCTCAGAGTTCTCACCCGAGAAAATAATATAATAACAAACACAAGACTTCCCTGGTGGTCCAGGGGTTTAAGAATCTGCCCTCCAATGCAGGGGACGTGGGTTTGATTCTTGGTCCAGGAAGATCCCACATGCCATGGGGCAACTAACCCCTTGTGAGCCCGAGCTCACAAGAGCCAGAGCTTTGGAAGAAAGAGTAGCCTCCACTCTCTGCAACTAGAGGAAAGCCTGTGTACAGCAACGAAGACCCAGTGCAACTGAGTTAAAAAAAAAATAGCAAACATGTATTCATTCTCCATTGCCAGGTAATGAATTACCTCCAAACTTCACTGCTTCAAACAGTAACCGCTTATTGCCTCACAGTTTCTTTGGGTCAGAAATTCTCCTCAATTTGGCAGTTCCAGTTCAAGGTCTCTTACAATAAGGTTTTAGTCACAAGGTCAGCGGAGGATGTCATCTGAAGGCTTGACTGGGGCTGGAGGATCCACTTCCAGGACAGCTGGCTTCCTTACCTGGCTGGCAACTTGGTGCTGCTGTTGACAGGATGGCTCAGCTCCTAAACTGTGTGAAGGGATTACTTTGATTAAATTTTTAAAATACATAGTAAACTGAGTAAATAGATATTCACTAGGAGGGACCTAAGGGGCTTCCCTGGTGGCTCAGACAGTAAAGAGTCCGCCTCCAGTGCAGGAGACCTGGGTTGGATCCCTGAGTCAGGAAAATCTACCAAACTTCCCTACTGCTGTAATTATGCCTGCTTTGCTTTACGCTGCCCCTGGTCTCCCCTGCTGAGCTGCATGTGCCTTGGGATCAGGAGCCTGGGTATCAATATCTCCAGTGCCCCCTCCCCTGACCCCAGGTTGCTGCCTTGTTCCTCTTCCTCTGCTGCCCAGGAGTTTACCCACCATGACGCACACAGAGGGTGTTCAACACAAAGAAAGTCAGTCGAGTGGCCTGCTACCTGTAGGGAAGACACTGACTCAAAGACTCTCAACCCATGATGAGTGAGAATGAGCAGAAACACGGATCTCCATCATCCTGATTTGATCCCCCAAAGGAACTGGGGTGTCGAGAGTGGTGGGTGGGACTGAGGAACGGGAGCAGAGACCTCCATGATTTCTTTTCTAAGCTGAATCAGGGGTTTCACTCTGCCTGGAGTCTCAGGCACGAGTGGGCAGGTTTGAAGGTGGCCCAGCACAATGGAGAAAGTGATCCCTGCCAGGGCTGCGGGAGGCACAGGGTGAAACAAACCTTTCTCCTTTAAGAAGGAAAATGTGCTTTCCCACTCAGGCTACTCCCTGTTGGTGCATCCTGCCCAGGCGTTGACAGGAAGGGGGGAGGAAGGAAAAGAGGAAGAAGGGCATTTCCTCTCCTAGACTGGGTTGCCAAAGCAACTGGTCTAAGATTCCCCATCTCTGTGGGTCTCCCAGACAGTGTGGCCCTGCTACTGGTCCAGAAGGCTAGTAGCACTTTCTCACATGGCACTCCCACTGAAGAATGTACTTCCTCCAGGGTCTGTTTCCATGTCTCCACCACTGCTTGCCCACCTGCTCCAGGACAAACCCTCTCCTCCCTGCTCCCCACTCTGGCCAGGCTGCTTTGTCTTTCAAGATCTGAGTAAGTCAGGATTCCTTTGACTGCCCAGGAAGGCAACCCACTTCACACTGGCTTAAACTAGAAAAAGAATGTAGACTGTCTGGACTTAGAATTACCATATGACCCAGAAATTCCACTCTTAATGTATATATTCCCAAAGACTTGAAAACAGGCATGCAAACAAATACTTACACATGAATGTCCACAGCACCATTAGTCATAATAGCTCAAAGGTAGAAGCAACTCAAATGTCCATCAGAATAGACAAAGTGTGGTTTATTCCTTACAGTGGAATACTATTTGGCCTTAAAAATGAATGAAGTACTTAAACATTCTACAATATGGGTAAACCTTGAAAACATCACGCTAAGTGAAAGAAACCAGATGCAAGAGGTCACATGTTGTATGATTCCACTTATCTGAAACTTCTTGAGAGAAACAGGGAATAGGAAGCGATGGCTTGATGGGGCCGGGGTTTCCTTTTGTGGTGATGTAAATGTCTTCGAAACTGGATAGAGGCAATGGTTGCCCAACATTGCGAACGTATGCAATGCCACTGAAGCACACACTTTAACATAGTTAATGATTAATTTTATGTTATATGAAATTTACCTGAATTAAAAAAATAAAATCTAATGACAATTTGAGTGGGAGTCAAGACTTTTTTGTTGTACATAGAATGCCCAGGATGGACCCTGATGGCTTCAGACATGGCTAGGTAGGTCTCGGGGCTTTGCAAAGCTATCAAGGTTTTGTCTCTATCTCTCAGCTCCACACTCATCTGGGCAGCCCTCACAGGATGGGAGGAGAGGACCACTGCCAGTTCTGGTGTCATGTGGTGTTCAGTGAGCAAGAAAGACCTCTTCCTAGCTGGAACCATCATTCTCCCCAGGATATGGAGACCTCTAACTAGTCTGGCTCCAGTCATCTGGTCACCCCTGTGGCCAACCTAGGATGGGGGTCTTGGGGAAGGTGAGAGGTCGGCGCCAGCCAAAGCCCATCCATAGGCTGAATGGAGAAGGTGATTCCACCAGGGAAAGGATGCTGAGTAGCAAAAGTAATTTCTATAGAGCCTTTACTGGCTCTCTTACTATCTTCCCTGGAAGACCCTTCCTTACCACCCTCCGCCCACCCCACCCCCATCCCGCAACTCTGTGCCATGGCTCAGCTCCTTCCCAAAGCCTCTCTGTCTGCTTGACCCACTGGGACCTCCCTTGCCAGCAGTACCACACTCAAGAGCAGAATCCAGCCCTGTAGTTTTAATTTGTGGTGGTTTTAATTTGTTCAGTCTTTACAGAGAGAAACTTGGCACCGTGCACTAAAATTTGAATGTCCTTTTCTTTTGATCCTGCAGTCATACAGGAATACATCCTAAGGAAAATTTCAACCAGAGTGCAAAGATGTATATGCATATGGATAGCTTCTGGGTAATTATTGACAATAGTGAACCTAGAATAACATAAATGATCATCAACGGGGGGTGGATTAAATAAATTATGGTGAAGATGAATGGATAGCCATACAGCTGTTTAAAAGGATTTTTAAAAACTCCATTTATTGACTTGACCATGAAATTTAATTTTTTTAAATAGTGTTATTTATTTATTCAGTTTTGGCTGCGCTAAGTCTTTGTTGCTGCTCAGGCTTTTCTCTAGTTGCGGCAAGCAGGGGCTACTCTCTAACTGCAGTGTGCAGGCTTTCATTGCTGTGGCTTCTCTTGTTGAAGCTCCCAGGCGTTAGAGCACAGGCTTAATAGCTGTGGATGCACAGGCTTAGGTGCTCCTCAGTATGTGGGCTCTTCCCAGATCAGGGATTGAACCCACATCTCCTGCATCAGCAGGCAGATTCTTTACCACTGAGCCAATAGGGGAGCCCTAAAATTTAACTTTTAAAAAAGGATATAAAAAGGAAATATATCGCGACTCCATATTTTAAAAACATAACCCTTGTAAATGATCAGGGAGACCATAATTTCAGTCTCTGTATAGACTTAATGGCCCAAATTAATCCAAAATAAATTCCATTATTTAATTATATCTCTAGAAGAACATTAAAAGAGCTCCAGAAAAATAACCACATCAGCCCATCTCCGAAGCCCCGTCTCCCAAGCCCAGCTCTCTACACCCGGCGCTTCTCCTGATCCTCTAATGTGCTACAAGCTGAACTCTCTAGAACTCTAGTTCGGAAGGCTTTTCCCTACCCTGGACCTCATCCCATCTCACTGCACTCCTTTATTATGTAGATCAGTTTAGCTTTTCTCAGCAAGTGACTATTCTTCCTCTCTGTGGAAGAGTGAAGTGAAGAGAAACCAAACAGGCAAGTTTAGAATTTTCTTCAGTGGGCAGGAATAGGAAGAAGACACTCTGATATTAATAATTATATCTCATGTAAAAACATGGATCTGCATGCATAGAAAACAGTGTGGGAAAAATACACAATAATGATATCAGGGCTATCAGTGGGTAGTGGGATTAATAGGTGATTTTTTTTGCTCGTCATACTTTTTGTCTGAATTTCTTTTTATAGAGCGTGCTCTAGTTTTAAATTCAGAAAGTTTTTTTTTTTAAAGAAGCCTCGTGCTGTGGCATGTGTTTTTCTATCCTTTTTTTTTTTTTTCAAGATCCAGCAAAGGATAAAGAAAATTAAGATTCCCAATCCATCCTCAACACACAATGATGTCTCTTTTTCTGTTTCATTTTGGAACTTTTAAAAAGTAATCCTCCTTTCATATATCAATCAGGAGAAATGTGAATAAAAGAACATTCCTTAGCAGGTTTATAAATGTTATCCATACCATGCTACCATGCAGATGCATTTAAAATAAAGCAGCCTGGGAACTTCCCTGGCTGTACAAAGGTTAAGACATCACCTTCTGAGGCAGAGGGTGCGAGTTTGACCCCTAGTTGAAGAGCTAAGATCCTACAAGCCTCCTGGCTGAAAGACCAAAACATAAAACAGAAGCAACATTATAACAAATTCAATAAAGATTTTAATAATGGTCCATGTCAAAAAACAAATCTAGGGAAAAAAATTTTTTAAGCAGGCTGATGCGAATTCCCTTGCGGTACAGTGGTTAGAACTTGGTACTCTCATTGCCAAGGGCCCAGGTTCAATCCCTGGTCAGGGAACTAAGATCCTGCAAGCTGCACGGTTTAGCAAATAAATAAAGCAAGTGGAGCCTACCATGGAAGGACTGAGGTAGTCCTGAGAGTGAAGGTCAGTCTTGTTACAGTCTGGGGTTGGGGGCAGGGTGCCTGCCTCCCTCAGCAGCTGCCCCTACCACCTACCCTTCTTCAGACAGAAGGTAACCCCTGTGGCCTAACCACCGTGTAGGTCCCAGAGCCCCTTGTGAGAGGCTCCAGAGGGCCTGAGTGACCTTGGCCTTTTGTCAAGCCAAGCAGGAACTCTCCCCTCTGCAGACTTGCTGTGTGAGAGCGTTGCTCTCTGAGCAGGGTAAAAATGAATGACCTTACTGCCAGCTTTCCTTTTCCTGCTGGGTCCCTCCCTGGCTCCTCTGCCCCCTCCCCTGGGTCCCCTCTGGCCAGCTCAATTTTTGTGTCTGGGCCAGGTGGGGAAAAAGCATTTGGCTTAGCCCGTTGTTTGTCAGAAGTCCAACACTACCAGGGGTCTTGCCTGGTTTCAAGTATTTCCCAGTGCCTTGCCTTGCTCTGTAGTCAAGTTTCTAGCCAGGATTTTTTGGCTCTGGGAGAGACTGAGTGCCTGTCGGAGCCTTCCTAGGCCTGTGCTTCATCTGCAGCTGCCTGGCTTTGACTGGGGGCCGGTCGGCCCTCCCCAGTCAGCCCATCAGCCAGCAGGGGAGGCCCTTTGTGTCACCCTGGGGCTTAGGAGGAAGGAGGCTCCTAGTTTCTGTCCCCAGCCTGGTGTCGAGGGTTTACAGCGGCTCTGGCCCAGGCTTGGGGGTGGCATGCCTTCCAAGACCAGGCAGTTCCTGCCCGTCTGGCAAAGGGAAGAATGCCAATCCCATACAGCCCCGGCCCCTCACTGTTTCTAAGTCAGACTGGGACCTATTCAGCACCTGGCACTCTCCCGCTAGAAATTTCCAGCTGTTCTGATCTTTCACACAAAGCTTGGCAAGGCTGAAAAAGTCTAGAAGCAAATGAATTTCAGGAAGCCTGCAGAACACCAGGCCTGGGTTGGGGAGCACTCTCCCCCTCCCTGCTTCTGGACTCCCTCTCAGGCTCCCTGAAAAGCTACATCCTGCCTTTGGATTCACCTGGGGCAGAGGGCTTGATGGGGTGTCAGACCCTGGAGTCCAACTGCCAGGGAAAAGAGAGCCAAGCCGTGTACCATGTGACACTGTGCCCTAGGCAAGGTGCCTGAAGGTTGCCAGTCCAGTGCGGGCAAAGGGTGTGAGCCAAGGTTGCAAGTTCCAGAACCTATTTGGGAGCCTGTTTGGGACCTGGACACAGAAGTGAAGATTCAAGGGACTCAGATGTGTCCTCATCACCGTACGTGACCCAGGCCCTGCTCCGGTGTAGGAAAGCCGTGAATGTTAAAATAATGCATCCTTGCAAAGATTTCTTCTCTTCTGTTTCTTTCAGACTACCATGTATTTCCTGAGCTCTCCTTTGCTTTTCTTAAGGTATGGGGATCAAAGCTAGTCTATACAGATAAACACTCAAGTATCTGCAGCCTACGGCGGCAAACTGTGGGAAGTATGTAGTTGTAACCACTGGAGGAGGAAAAAGGTACTGTTGGTCAGAGTTTCTTCTTTATACTTTTCCACTCTAGTAAGTGCCCTGGAGATAAACTAGGTAGTTGGAAAGGTGCCCTGCCTGTGCTCACCCTTCCAGCCTAGCATATATTTCCTGCTCCCTTCCTCCAGAGGGGTTGCTAACCCCATCAGCCCACCTCTGCCTTGGGAGTGAGGAGTTGCCAGAAATGCCCAGACTGAGGTGTTCAGGAAAGTTGTGTCAGGCTCTTCCCCTTGAACCTAGGGAATGGTGGGCGGTGGGACCCAGATGGTGGGGAGAAGCTCGTAGACAGGGCCAGTGATGACAGGTCCCAGTGACTTAGGTTTGGCCTAGCCTCTGGCTAGCCAGGCAGCACAGGGGTAAAGAATCCACCTTCCAATGCAGGAGACTTAAGAGATGTGGGTTCGATCCCTAGGTGGGGAAGATCCCCTGAAGAAGGAAATGGCAACCCACTCCAGTATTCTTGCCGGGAAAATTCCATGGACACAGGATCCTAGCGAGCTACAGTCCATGGGGTCGCAGAGGCGGTTTGACAGCGCGACTGAGCACACACACTGGCTAATTCGGGAGGGCTTGCTCACCCTTTGCCCGCTTGGGTCCTCACAAGCCCCACTCGAGGTGGACAGGGACTGGTCTCAACCACAGACGATTCCGCGACTGCCCAAGGTCCCTCAGCCTATCAACCGCCCCAGAACTCAAGTGTCCTGGTTCCCCGGGCTGGGGATGGGTCCCGCCTTGGCCCTCTCTGTGCCCGGTCTGCGCCCATCGCCCAGTGCCCTGGCACAGCCTCGGGGCAGGGAGCGGGCGTGTCTGGGCTGGGCCTGGCGGACGGCAGCGCATGCAGGGCACGGAGAGCAGGAGCAGGAGCTGGAGGCCGGCTCTTAACCGGTGCCTCAGCCCGGCCGGGTGGCGCCTGGAGGGCCCCCGCGGCTCCCGGCGGAGGCTCGGCCCCGGCCATTGGCCGCCGAGCCCTGGGTCGGGCGGGGGAGCGGGCGCAGGCGTCGGGTTACTCAGATCGAGCGGCTGCGGGGAGCGGGGGAGGGGCGGCCGCGGCAGCTGGCCGGGAGGGGGTGGGGGCCGGGGCCTCGGGCAGAAGGCCGCCCCCCTCCCTCCAACCCCCGGACGGGCCCCTTTCTTGGCCTTAAAGGGAAACCATTACCGTATTTGCGTCCAACTCCAGCAGCAAACAGTTATGAAGGCCCATTGCGTGTCAGGTGCTGTGCTGGACTGGAGTGCGCGTGCAAAATGGCCTAGACGGGTTTCTGCCCAGACTTGCCTCTAATTGAGGAAATAAGAAATCCACACGGAAGAAGAACGCTGAGGACACCAGGAAGCAGGGAACCAGGCCCAACTGAGAAACCAGAGTTCTAGGGGTTCCTGGAAAAGGAAGTCTCCCCTCCAGGCCAGGGTAACCTGGGAAGCTTTCCCCAAGGGGCCAGGTGTGGCTGCCCCGGGGTGGGGGGCGCAGCAGACACTGATGAATGCCCCCTCCACCTGTCACCCTCACCCAGCCCTCTCTGCTTTCTCATGCCATCTCCTGCAAGCCTGGGGCCCTCTCCTCCTTCTTCCTGAAGACTGTCTGACCGCTGAGGACCCGGCTGCTCCACAGCCCTGTCCAACAGAGGCTTCTTTCTCCTTAGGCCACGCTTCTGGGCCTGGAGATGTCTCCTCACTCACCATTGAAGCTTCCCAATCTGGTTCTTTTTTTTCCTTCAAAAACCCACCTCCTTTGGAATACATGTGAACAGAGCTTGCTATCCACCGCTTCTAGTTAGTGTCACCTTCCTATCCTTCTGGCCACTTCCTCTGTCCCTTGACGATTTCAGCACTGGGCTCTTTCTCCTCCACTGTCACCATTCTTGGTGACCTTGACATCAAAGCTGATGACCTGCCCCACAACCTTAGCCCCTAACTCTCCTGACTACCTTAGTCTTAGTGATACATCTCCTGCCCCACCCTGGCCTCCTGGTCATACTAGACCTGGGAACCATGAACGTCTACGTGTGTGCGTGTTCAGTCATGTCTGACTATTTGCAACCCCATGGACTGTAGCCCACCAGACTCCTCTCTGTCCATAGGATTTTCCAGGCATGAATACTGCAGTGGGTTGCCCTTCTCCAGGGGATCTTCTCGACCCAGGGATTGAACCCAGGTTTCCTGCATCGCTGGCGGATTCCTTACTGCTGAGCCACTGGGGACCATCTCTTAAATCTCAGACTCAGAGTTCCCACTACCTGCTAGCCTGCCAACTCTTCCACCAGTGAAAGTGGTCCTTTCACCATCCTTCCCACCCGAGACCTTCAGTCCACCACTGTACTGTTTTTTCACTATTTATCTTCCCTCAGGTCTTATCCGCCAGCTGAGGTACTATGATCTGGCCTGGGGAATCTTGCAGACACTCTGAACTTCTTACAGCAGTCTCTCTCCATTGCATTCACCTGGTGAAAACCCAGCTGTGGTTAAATCAAACTGCTTACTTCATACCTGAACAGAGAAGTCGCACACTGCTGAAGAAACTACCCAGCTACTCTGAACGGGCTCACATCAAATTTATGGCCATAAATTTCCGATGGGTATTTGACAATCCTACTACCATTTCTTAGAAAAATTCCTTTTCCCTCTCCTTGGTGCAACAATTGCACACTTTCTCCTCTTCTGCATACTGTCAACACTCCTTCCTCTTTCACTCTCAATCTGGCCTCTGACTATCCTTCACAGAGAAGATAGGTACACACAGACCAACTGCCTGCACTTCCTCCCACCAAAGCCACCAGAATGTCCGCAGCTCTGGGTTCCCTCCGCCCATCTATGGCCAGCCCCTCCATCTGTGCCCTGGGCCCCTTCCCCTTTCACCAGCACACATCTTCCCTTCCTTTTAGCTATAGGGTTAGCCAAAAAGTTCCTTTGGATTTTTCCGCAAGATGGTATGGAAAACCCAAAGGAACTTTTTGGTCAACCCAATATTTCTTCCTCTCTACTCCAACCTTCCCATTGCATTCGAACAGGACTTACTATCCCTCTATTTAAAAACATACTAGTCTTAGCCAGTTTCTTGCTGCACCATTTTCCTGCCCCTCTGCAGAGCAAATATTCCTGGGAGAGTTGCCTACACACTCACACTTCTCTTCCTCGCCTCCCTCTCACCTCCACTCATTCCAGTCAGGCCTTTCTCTTGCCATTCCCTTGTCATAGCTCTTATGAGGACACCAGTGACTGACATCTTGGCTAGATTAGTGGCCAGTTCACGTCCCCATTTCATCTGGTCTCCCAGAGGTACTGAACATCTTTGTTCAGTACAAAGTGGTAGATTGAACTACTGGTCCTAATTCCTGTCACTCCTCCCTGTGTTCTTATCCTATGTGACTTCGCTATCCCTTTTTGCACTAGAGGTAGAATATATGTTCTTTCCCCGTGACTTTTGAACATAGCTATATGACCCATTTTGGCTAACAGAATGAAAGAGGAAGTGACATGTTACAATTCTAAGCCTAGGCCTTAGGAGTCATTTCCACCTGCCTATCTGTGCCAATGTCATCACCAGGGGATAACCTGCCATAGCTGACCTGCCCGTACAAGGATGATGAGGGACACATATCCAGAGCAGACTTAGACCCAGCCAAGGTCAGCCTCACCTGGCAGACCTCCAGCTGACTCCAGATGTGTGCATAAAATAATGCATGGCTCAGTGGTAAAGAATCCACCTGCCAGTGCAGGAGACATGGGTTCGATCCGTGGTCAGGGAAGATCCTACATGCTGTGGAGCAGCTAAGCCCTTGTGCCACAACTACTGAGCCCGTGCTCTAGAGCCTGGGAGCCGCACCACTGAAGCTCGTGTGCCCTGGAGCCCATGCTTCACAAGAAAATCCCGCACACTGCAACTAGAGAAAAGCCTGTGAAGCACCGAAGACCCAGCATAGCCAGAATAAATAAATAAAATTATTAAAAATATTTACTGTTATATGCCACAGAGATTTTTGTGATTGTTTGTTACCTAGCAACAGCTGACTGATATATCCTTCTTGAAATACTTCCTTTGCTCAGCTTCCTTAGAATCACCATCTTCTGGTTTTCTTCCAACTTCACAGGTCATTTGTCTCAGTCTCGCTTGCTTGCTTTTCCTCTACCAGATCTCTAAATGTTGGAGTGGCTTCAGTTTCATTCCTCTCACTTCCAGCTTTACATTTTCTCTAAGCAGAATGATCCAGACTCATGGTTTTGAATACTATCCATATGCTAGATGTCAAATTTAAATCTGAAGGAGAGATGCCCCTGAATTCCAGACTCAAGCCTGTCTACACATATCCCCCTGACACCTGATAGGTATTGGCATGGCCAAAACAGAACTGCTGATCTTTCCCTCCCCCCGACATGGGCATCTTGTCCATCCAGTTATCATAAAAATGAAAGTGTTATCATTGTGATAGCTCCAGAGACCTCACCATCTCCATAGCCACAAGCCTGCCATTACCTACTCTTGCCAGGACATCTGCAACCACATCTTTGCTGTTTTCCTCTGCATCTAGTCCCTGCTCTGCCTAGCAGCCAGAGCTATCTTTCCAAAGAATAAGTGGAATCTTTTCTCCTGGCTTAAAATCCTCCAAAGGTTTCCCACTGCAACCAAAATAAAATCCACACTCCTTACTTTGACCCATGAGGACATGATGGTTTAGTCTTTGCCTATATTTCAAGAGCCCCCCCAAATCTCCTTGTTCACACTGCTCCAGTGACAATGGCTTTTAAGGTATCTCCTGAACTTAACAGAGTGCATTCCTGCCTCAGGGCTTTTGCATCACTATCCCTTCTCCAAGGAGTTCTCTTCCTGCCCAGAAGGTCTTAAAGAGGCCTTTCCTGGCTAATAAAGCAGCACTAACTAACCCCACCCCCATCCCTATACTATTCCATTGATTAGCTACTTATCAACATGTGAAATTGTCTGGCTTTATTCTCTTCCATTAAAGCAAAAACTCTTTAAGGGCAGGCATCTGTCTTGGTCTCTGATATATTTGCAGGGCCAGAACATGCCGTGCATGTGGGGGGTTGGGTGGGGGTTGCCTCTTGGTAAATGTATGTTGACTGACTGCAGCCAGAACTGAATGGAGAAGGAAGTGACCAGCTAGATGGCCAGGAAGGCAACTGCAGGGCCAGAAATAGGGAGACTGGAGAAGCCAAGATATACCAAGGAACAGTGAGAGGCCAGGCTGGCTACAGGGGAGGAAACAGGTGGGGAGTGGGAGGAGAAAAGTCAGCATGGTGAGAGGCCTTGAATGCCTCCCTCCAAGTCCTTTGAGTTAGTGGGTGCTGCTGATGATTATGACTCAAGGACATGGTAGGTTCAAAGCAATGATTTCAAATAATTAATACGCTTGAAGGGTTTACGTGTCTGAGTGTTCTTAACTAAGCACTGTCCCATGGGAGGACAGTTTTAGAAGCCAAAACATCTAGAAGAATCTGGGAGCCCAGGGGAGTGGGAGATTTGTCCCCTTGGATTGAGATGCAAGAAAAACCCATTATCTAACCTTTCAGGGACCAAAATTGAGTTTCTAGTTTTGGAAGATCTCCCTGAGTAATTAAAGGTTTGCTGAGCTACACAGCAGGCACTCAACCACATGTGTTAACGAGCTGGTGCTCCGTGCCTTGGGCTTCCTTACACCTTCCCCCAAAACGCACACACAGACGACCAAATTGCTTTTTTTCACCCTGTGATTGAACACAGCTTCACCAGACCCTCCACCCCACGGATACACCCTAGATCCAGCCCCTTGCCTTCCCAGCCCCCTCCACCCAATTCCATTGTCAGAGCGGAACAAAAGGCCCAAGGCATCCTGGGTTAAAGGATTTTAACTCTGCCAGTCCCAGGAGGCTCCAACAAGAAGCAGTTTCCTGCAGGAGAAAAGTGACTGAGAAATCTCCCCAGGGGATAGGGGATTTTTTTTTTTCTGGTCTGAAAAACAGAATCTAGCTGTCAATCAGACACCCCCGCTCGCCGCCGCCGCCCCGGCCCCCACCCCAGGATTAGGAGCTTTCTCTCCTAGACACCTCCCCTCAGCCAAACGCATCTTCAAGTCTCTTGTATTTGTGGCGGTCAGGCTCCCACCGAAATCGGCGGGGCCATCCCCGTCACCCCCATCAGACAGGACTCTCCTCTGCGCCCCTCCTCGTCTTCCTCCCGCTGCTTCCCCGCTTTCACCCCGAGCGAGTACAGCTGCCCCGCGCGCCCGGGTCATCCCCACCCTGGTGCCCTCCGCCCATTCCCATCCCCGCCTGCGAGCCTCCGCTCCCGGGGCGCCGCCGGGCGGGAAGCCGGGGCCCGCCGCCTGCTCCGGACCCCGGCTGGCTCCTCCGCGGTCCCGCGCGGCACCCTCTTCGGCCACCAGCATCTGAACTTGGCCGGAAACGAACCCGTCCTCTGCAGCGGAAAGCTGCGGGCTGGTGGGTTGCTGGCGAGAGCATTTCCAGGGCCGAGGTTCGGTGGGTTTGTGTTCACGTGCCTCTGCCCTAACCGGCGAGCAGCGTCCGGAGAGCCCCTGCTGGCTGCTCTGCCCTGGTCCCAGAGGCTTTTGGAACAAAACTGCATTTCGTGTCAACCCCCTTTTGCTCATCCTGGAACTAAAGTATGCATTTTTGTTGTTGTTGTTCTTGAGTTTTTCACGTAGGAGAGATACCGGGTAAATTGGAAACATGTTTGGGAAGGGAGTGAGTAATCAATGCTGGCATTTAAACAACACAAAAATGCCCTCGCCAGGCCACACGCCCAGGCGGCCGCGGCGCTCCCGGCGACCGAGCAGCGCCTTCTGGCGGCCGCGCGGGGTGGGGATCGGCCGCCCCAACCCCCAGGCTCCGGAGGCGGGCGGGGGAGAGTGGCTTCCCCAAGTGTGAGAAACACGGGGGCAACTTGGGACTTTTCCCCCTGTTTTAACCCCGGGGGATCCTTTTGCAGCCTGTACAGCAGTGTTATTTTAGACCCCTCCCCCGGTGTCCATTCCCTCTATTTCAGTTTGCCCCAAGTTTTCTTGTTCCTTGTGTGACTATATCCTAAATGTTTCTCCCCTTTTCCTGCTTTTCCTGATTCTTATATCTGCTGCCTGCGGTTAGGCTCACACAGCTTATTGTCTGGACCGGAGCTACTTTCGTGGGAACAGCCGGAGCTTGGCATCGGTGGTGCCCAGGATCCCAGGTCCACAGGCTGTCTTGGGTTCCTTCTCTCTGCTCTACAGCAGCACCAGCCTGTCTGCCAAGAGGTGGCCCCTCACACCGACTGCGGACACGCCCACCCCCCTTCGCCCCCGCACACACGGACACACACAGCAGCGGACTGCTGCTTCAGCTTCCTGTCTCTCTGGAGTTTCTCTCCGGAGAGTTTGCCACCCCACCCCAACCTGGGGGAAGCCAGAAGAGGTGAGGCTGCCGGGTTTCTGAGGAGCCTGGCAGGTGCCCCCCTGCCCCCTTCCCTTTCCTCTGAATCTCTTTTCCCTGCCTGAGGGGTTTCCACTTACCCATACCGTCTGGTGGGAATTCCTCCAATTTCATACCTCCCTTCTCTTTGGGGTATTTTCTGCTGTTTCTGTTGCTACACTCAAGCCACCCAGTGGCTGAAAACAAGAAACGTGTACTTATTAGCTCCTGATTCTGTGGGTCAGTGGGGGCAGTGTCCAGCCTGGCTCTGCTGGGCTTGGGCCCGTGTCTGTGGTGAGCTGGCGGGTCGCTGGGTGCGTAGGACAGCCTCATCTGCACATCAGGTGGTAAGCAGGCTGTCAGCTGGGGTGAAAGGGTGACAGGGTGACGGGCCAAGTACCTCTCACCCAGCAGGGGAGCCTACCCCAGGCTTCTTGCCGTAGCAGCGGAGGTTCCACGGAGGGGGAGAGCAGAAGCCAGGAGGCTGCTCGAGGCCTGGGTTGGGAACCGGCCCGTCTCCTGTGGCCACATTCTCTTGGTCAAAGTGAGTCAGGAGGTCGGGCCAAACTCGAGAAGTGGGGAACGGACTTCAGCTCTTGGTGGAGGGAGTGCAAAGTATTGTCGTCATTTCTGCACACACTGGCCCTCTTCTTCCCTGGGCACACTACCCGTAAGTAAACACGTCAAGATACTAAATCCCTTCTCCGCCCCCAGGACATTCAGCAGAGCACAGCTGAAGCACACAAGCCAGCCGCCGACGTGCCTGGGTTCAGATCTTGGCTCCACATTTATCAGAGGCTGACCCAAGAAAGTTGCCTTACCTCGGTTTCCTAATCCGTAAAAGTGGGAGTTGTTGTAAATATTAAATAAGTTAATCCACTCTAAGTACTTACACGGTGTCTGGCACACGGTAAGTGTCCAATAAATATCAGTTATCGTGCCATGAGGGGACGGCTGGCTGCCCACCAGGACTGCTGAGGCCACCAGCACCGTCTTCCACAGCTGCCCCAAAGCCCCTCCCAACACGGCTGACACCAGGGGGCCCAGCTGCCAGCTCTGCTGACGGCACCTGGTCTTTTCAGGGCTCCACTGGGGTGTCAGGGAAACGGCCCTGTCCATTTTTACCAGCTCCTTCAGTGAAGCCTGTCTCTCTAGAGCTGTTACAAAAAGGGCTCTGAAGTCAGACAGAGCTGCGGTTTGCTTCCAGCGCCTCTTCCTGAGGCATTTAGCAAGCTGATTCATCTCTCTGAGTTTCAGTTTCTTCGTCTGTAAAATGGAGACAACAGCACTGCCTCCTACAGAGCATGCGGGGCATAATACGAAGAACAGAAGAGCCTGTGCTCACAAAGATGCTGGCACTCCAGGACACAGAAGCGTGTTGTGCTTGAAGTTGCCCCTCCCATAGGTGCTGAGAAGTTGCCCCGGGTGAATCCTTTTTCCCAGAAATATCCTTAGTCACTCCTTGTACCCTCCCCCACTCAGTGCATGGAGATGGGCCAGGATCCTGGGGAGCAGGCCGAGCTCTTCCCAAAGCTGCTGGTTTAGCATCAGGTCCCTCCTCTCCACTTCCTGAGGCCTGACCCATGTTCCACTTTCAACTTAGTATCTCTAACACCTAGCAGACAACTCTGCATGGTCTGATGAAAGAAAGGGGCTTCCCTGATGGCTCAGATGGTAAAGAATCTGCCCGCAAAACACAAGACCTGAGTTCAATCCCTGGGTCAGGAAGATCCCTTGGAGCAGGGAATGTCTACCCACTACAGTATTCTTGCCTAGAGAATTCCATGGACAGAGAAGCCTGGTGGGCTACAGTCCATGGGGTCTCAAAGAAAAGAAAGAAAGATGACATAGAGGAAGATGTAGGAGAGGAAAATTTTTTCCTCTACTCTCCTAGGTTCAACAGCTGGGTCTATGAGATCAATTTACAACAGGCAGATTAACAAGAGGAAGTGAAAATTGCTCAATCCTGTACGACTTTTTGCGACCCCAAGGACTGTAGCCTGCCAGGCTTCTCTGTCCATGGAATTCTCCAGGCCAGAATACCGGAGTGGGTAGACATTCCCTTCTCCAGGGGGATTATCCCAAGCCAGGGATCGAACCCAGGTCTCCCACATTGCAGACGAATTCTTGCAATGAATTGCAGGGAAGCCCAACAAGAGGAACGTTATACACATTTCTTGACTTTTAACATGACATGGACAGGGATATCACAGGAAAAAAGAAAAGTGAGTACCTAGGAAGGAGATCAGATTTGAGGGTTTATCTACCTTCTTGATAGGGAAGGGGCAATTTAGGAGAAAGGTGGATGGGCCTTTGAAGAACAGATGGGAGATGTGATAGTTTCTGACAACGTTTGTCTCAGTGTGGGGTAGACTTCTAGTGTCCTCTCCTGTGACCATCTTCCCTGGTTGGTAAAACTCCCCGGGAAGGGATTTATGACAGTTAACTTCCTTCTGGAGGGTCTGTCTTAGCCAGATAAAGGGGAGTTTGGAGAAAGCGTCTCCCTGCCTTTGCTGTTTTTTAAGTGCCTTCAGCTCAAGATAATCAGAATAACAAAATGGCATCTTTGAATTTCACTTCGAGGACTTTTGACAGTTTTTCTTCTTCTTGGATGAAACCACCATTTTCAGATGCCTTCCAAGCCAAGTAAACCCACTAGGACAAAAGGGACGATGTTCCCAAGAAGTGGGATTGAGGCGGCGCTCCTCAATGTGGCTGCAATCCCTGAGGAAGCCCAGGCCCACCCAGGGATGTGGGTGCGATTGGTATGGGACCCACCTTGGTGTCCAGAACTGGGAGTTAACCCTGATTTGTGCAGGCTTATCATTTCCATCAAGTCTTTCCCAAGACCGAGTCTTCCCAAGCTCTGGGTGAAGAGCCCCAGATCCTGCTGATGGTTCCCACAGAGTTCAGACCACAGCAGAAAATGAATGAGGCTGCCCAGAGGTTAAAGAGGACACCATAAACCAATTCCATTCCTAAATGTGTGTTTCTGTGTGCCTAGACACAACTGGGGGGGGGGGGGGGAGGTCACTCATTGCAACCTGATGCTTTAAGTGATTGATGAAATGAGTTAATTAATATTCACTGATGTGCTCCGGGCAGAGTCGGGGTGAAAGCCAGGGACCAAGGATGAGAGGATAGGATGAAGATGAGGCTGGCTGCAGATCAGACCCTGGGCCATGGACAGTCCATGGACGGTCCTGAGGGAGCCAGGGTCCAGGAGTCCTGGTAGGAAATCGGAGAGTTAGGCAGGCAGGCAGCCCTTCTTACCAGTGGCCTGGGGAAGGCTGTGAGCAGAGAGGGAACAGCAGCTCCTTCTCTGGTGATGGGACTAAAATATCTTCTACAGAGCTGGAGAAGGTGGGAGTGGGGACCCTGGTATGAAGAAAGCTGAGTTCACAAATCTTTCCCCTCATTTTTCCTGCCTGTTGCACCTTTAGCCTGGCTCTTTGGAAAGATGGATGTATATACATATAGACAGACATAGGAGCAGAGTAGAAGGATGGTCGTCCAGTGTGGTGAAGGGAGCCAGTGGTGCTTGGAGCCCGGGTGGAGTTTGGGAAGACTAGGATCTTCTTGGAATGCACCATTCTGGGATTGGGGTGGGGGAGACTGTCACCTTCAAATCAAATGATTTATAAACTCTGGATTATAAATTTCCATTCCCAAGAAGGGATCTGATTGTTCAAAAGTTAAGAGAAGTAAGTAAGGCAAAGGTTGTGCTGATTCTGAGTTGGGCCCTAAAATCTCTTTCTGACACTCAGTAACATACAGGCTGCAAAAGCCCTGAGACAAAGGGTGGCCTGGGGCCACTTGTAGCAGTGCGAACTGAGTTGCCTGTTCAGAACTTGTTCCGGGGTCCATCCCAGGTCTACCTAATCTCCAGTTACTGGACTCTCTAGGGACTGAGCTGGGGAACTCCCTTGTGGTCCAGTGGCTAAGACACTGCCACACTCCTAATGCAGGGTGCCCAGGTTCACTCCCTGGTCAAGGAACTGGATCCCACATGCTGCATCTAAGACCCAGCAGAGCTAAAGTGAAGTTGCTCAGTCGTGTCTGACTCTTTGCGACCCCATGGACGGTAGGCTATGAGGTTCCTAAATAAATGAATAAATGCCCCAAGTGATGCCAAGGTGCCTAAGGATGGAGGGCCTCTGTAGGGTGGGTAGAAGGCAATAGAGGAGGGCAGCAGCTCCCAAATCTGGCAGCTCAAGAGTGAACCTGGAGTTTTAAGAGCTAGCCTCCCCCCAGGTGCTGTGAGGTGGGCCCAGAAATCAGTATTCCTTTGCCATTCCTCCGATGATTATGGTCGTCACTCTGGTTAGGTGTCCCTGGAGGGAATTAACTGAAAGGAGCTTTCCTCGTCTGTTACTTGATTCTGGAAGTCTCCCTACATAGCTTCTTCACTGAGACCAGGGCATTCCACACAGACCCCAGGGCAGGCCGAGGGCATGGAGATTTGGGGCAGCTGTGGTGGTGTTCCCCCCTCCCCCAGCTTTATTGAGATATAAATGACATATAACATTGTGGAAGTTTAGGGTGTTCATCATGCTGATTTGATACTTACGTGTTACAAAACCATTACCATCAGAGCATTAGTTAATATTTCCATCATATCTCATAATTAGCCTTTCTTTTTTTGTGGTGAGAACATTTAGGATCTACTCTCTTAGCAACTTTCAAGTATACAATATGGTATTATTAACTATAATCTATACATAAGAGTATATGCTATACATTAGATTCCTCAATTTATTCATCTTATAACTGGAAGTTTGTCCCCTTGGATCAACATCACCCCATCTCCCTCCACCTTCCAACCCCAGGCCCTGGAAATTACCATTTTACTCTCTGTTTCTAGACATTTGGCATTTTTAGATTTCACATATTTAAGTGATAACATCTGGTATTTGTCCTTCTCTGTCGAATGCCCTCAAGGTCCATCCATGTTGTTGCACATGGCCGCATAGTACTCTGTTGTCTATATGTGCCACATTATTCGTTTGTCTGTTGACAAACACATGGGCTGTTTCCATATCTTGGCTGTTGTAAGCAAGGCCATAATGAACACAGGAATGCAGGCATTTCTTCAAGATCCTATTTTCATATTCTTTGGAATATACTCAGAACTAGGATTGCTGGATCATATGGTAGTTTTCTTTTTAATTTTCAGAGGAGCGTCCATACTGTCTTCCATAGTGGCTACACCAATCTGCATTCTTCCACAGTGGCTACTCCACCCACAGTGCACAAGGGTTTCCTTTTTTATTTAAATACTTACACAAAATATTCTAGATACTGAGTTTTAATTCTCATCTTCCTCCTCGTCTTCATCTTGAGTAATCTGGAAGTAATGCAAATCCTAACTTTCTTTGCTGTTAGCAACTGTGTGTAACCAATCACTTAGATTATTCTTCTTCAAGTATTTTTTGGTAAAGAATTCCATGGACAGAAGAGCCTGGTGGACTATAGTCCATGGGGTCGGAAAGAGTCAGACACAACTGAGGGACTAACACTTTCACTTTCAAGATATTTCAAATACCTTTTGGAAAAAGGCACCTCATAAGTCACAGTGATCTTGCTTTTGCTTCTTTCGATCGATATGATCGCTACCCAGATTGCCATTTTTTCCATTCACCTTGATTCCCTCCTGAAGAAACTGCTCAAAACTGGCGGCATCTATGATTCCATCTTCTGCAGGAGGGGTACAGTCCAGAGTAAACTGCAGGACCTGCTTTTTATTTTGCACCCCGCCCCCGCCCCCAACAAGCTTTTTTATAGGCACCATGATGGCAGCGGAGGCAGAAGGGGAGGTGGGTGAACTAGGCAGGCGTAGAAACCTGCAGCCATCTCTTATGTTTTTGACTATAGAGATTCTAACAAGTGTGAGGTGAGTGGGACCAAAAATAATTGAAATATTTTGGGGATTGATAAGAACCCCCAAATGGGTTCAGAGTTAGCTGAGTATCTGAATTAGGAAAACGATCCATTTTCTCATATGCTTTTGACCTCACAGAGGGGTTCCGACCACCATTCTGCCCCCCGCAACTGAGAGCAGCGGACAGTGAATAGCCAGCTGCAACAGAGTTCTGACTCTCACATGACACACAAGTGTCTACTCCGACTAAGACTCTGCTTTCTGGTACCACAGGCCACAACTTTCCAGTGGGTGAACTTGAAGGCAACCTGGCCGTTAGCTGTCAGCCTGCACCTAAGATAACGTTTATTTTACAAAAAGCTCTCAATTCTTATCCAAAAATTACACTGTGGTTAATTTATATTTACTATCAAAATGGGAGGTCTGCAAGATGAAAACTTTTTACAGTAAGATGTTATTTGCCCTTTTCACTCTCATTTTCTCATGAACATATGAAGCTATGTGCTTTGGGAAAACTCAGTCTGATAGTGAGTCCAGAAGCAGATAAGAGACACCATCTGTCTTTTATTAAGCTAAACATATTTAAAAATGGCAGGAATGTAAAATAGTGCCATGCTTCTCACTTTTTTTTTTTTTAATACAGGTGTTTCTTAAAAATATATGTTAATGTAGTGGGTTTATTATTGCAATTTAAATACTTTTAAAATTTCAGTTTAATTTCTAATATGGTAAACAGAACACGCTTTGAGGTTCTCAATAATGTTAAGAGCATAAAGGGGTCCTGAGATTAAGAAGTTTGAAACCCAGTCTTATTTCTTGCCCAAATCGTAGATTGTCTACCCCAAAGTTTTCAAGTGTAGAAGCTCCGCCAGCGGTTGTGTTCCACCGCGGTGAAGATCTGCCATCTCATACAGGGGCCTCAAAGCTCCCCACAGCCTGAGCACCCCTACACGCCCTGCCCTCTTCCAGTGTGGGACGAGGGAACTCATGTGCAGTCGGGGGAGTAAGGGAATGAAAACAGTCACCGCCTTCTCGGGACTTCTGATTTTGTGGGAGATACAGATGGATAAGCAGCTAACTACCCGGGGGCAGCTAGGGGGAAAAGCAGGTAGGTACTGCGCCAACCCTCCCTGCAGCGGCTTTGCGTCTCCCAGCTCCAGACTCGATTCCGCGATCCCAGGCCCGGCGCGCCCCCTGGTGGCCGTGCCTCGTCTGCTCAGCCTTTTCCCTCTAGGGCTGCAGGAGCCCACTTTGGGTAAGACCTCGTTTGGGAATAGCCCCTTGGGGGCCCCCTCATCGAGGTTCTGCCTGGGTCCTCCGCGGCCTCTTGTCTGTCACTCTGCGCACGTTCACCTCCTCGGTGACTAATTCCAGGCCGCTTCTGCCTCTGTGCTAGCCGTTTTGGATGCTAGGCATCTTACGGATCCCCCCACAACAATGCCGTTAGTAGACGACAGAATATCCCCTGGTAGACATGATGTGTGGTGCAGATTGGATCCAAGTCCAAAGAGTCTGATGCCAAAGTTCCACTTATTGATATGCCTAAGGGCAAATTACCTGATGTCTAAAGCAGCTCTGGATATCGACAATTGAAGGATATTCTACATCTGGGTCAAGATTTTTCAGGAGGGGGAAAATGAGTCTGGATCCTCTGAATCTCATTGGCTTAGGCTGGATTCCTTGCTCCTCCGGAGCTCATGGTTGTACTTTCTGCATTCTGCAGTGAGCATCAAAACCCCCAAGATCTTCACCTTCTAGGACTTTTTTCCAGGAACATAGGGGGCCTGCTATTGAAAACAGGACTCGAGTGGTCTACTGTAAAATTCTGGAACACCGCAAAGTGGGTGAGCAGGTGAGCACTTTGACCCTGGTTTGCTCAATACAAAATAAAGCTCTAAAATCGAGGAAGGAAGCACTAAAGATTAGTCACTCAGTTGTGTCCAACTCTTTTTGACCCCATGGACTGTAATTCTCCAGGCAAGAATACTGGAGTGGGTTACTGTACCCTCCTCCAGGGGATCTTCCCAACCCAGGGATAAAACCTGGGTCTCCTGCATTGCAGGTGGAGTCTTAACTATCTGGTCTACCAGGGAAGACCATTTTTTCTTTTCATCGAACCCTAGAAATTCAGAATGAGAATATCCTCAAACTGAACAGTGCTGGGGGTTGGGAGGGAGTTTCAGAGACAGCAGGGTATCCTTGGGGACCAGCCTAAGGGCTCTCCTACAGTTCTGACCCCGAGCCCATTAGCAGGAACCTACTGCCCCATTAGCAAACTCAACTGTCTTAACCTAGTGGTTTCCATGGTAACCATCGAAGAATGATCCCCTTTTCTTTCCTACAGATATTTCTCCCACCCCTCTGCGCAACATTCACTTTCAGCTATGACCTAGAACTGGATTCCATACAGATACTGTTTGCAAAGGTGTGGTTTCCCCCTTTCAATCCACATTTTAAGAAAGTGAAAGCTGTTTAATTTACACAGAAATGCCCTTCAGGTACACGGGAGTTTTATTATTATTTGTGTACTCATTCATTTTAAATTAAAATTCTAAAAACTATTTTCCTGAGACTTTTCCAAACAAAAAACAAACCTTCAAAATATTCTTCTTTCAATAGGTTTGAAGAAAATCTGGTCTTTGTGAAGAATGACGAGAAGTTATGAAATAAATAACATTCTCTACAAAAGGAACTCAGGTTGTAAGCCTCAATCCTTGTTAAGGGTGTGGTGAAGATGACATAGCCTAAGATTTTAGCCTTAAAGCATAAGAGGGATATAAACAAACCTTTAAAGTATGATAAAAAAAAATATATAGACAGTTGGGGGAAATTTTTAAAAATCAGTTAATCACAATGTCCTTCCACAATGCCTACCCATCAGCCTCCTGACCCTTTACAACCTTTCAAACTTCCACAAAGAGAAACCCAGCCAGTGAGAACACCTGCTGTTCTTGTCCTAAACAAGGGTTGGGTAGACTATGGTCCTTGGGCCAGTTCTAGCCCAGGGCCTGTTTTGTATGGCCAGTCAGCTAAGAAGAGTTTTTACAATCTTAAAGGGCTGTAAAACAAGCAAACATATCAAGAAGAGTATGCGACAGAAAACTGGATGCCCACCCTCTGGCCATGTCTGATCTGTGAACCATCTCTTCTCCTGTTAGCTGCTAGAACCCTGGTGAAAGGTAGCTTTTCTTCTATCCAGGCAGCAGTAACAAGAGGTAGAGCTGAAGTTGCCATGCCGACAGGGAATTCAGTTCTTAAAATAGTCAACTGTGCTCAGGCATTTTCAGGGTGGGTAGATTTGGAGGGAGGGGGTTAGGGAGAGATGATAAATGAATGAGTCAGACCCAACTGGTGACAGCTGTTCCGTCATCCCTCCCTGTAATATGGTGGGAGGGGACTCTAAAGGGTCTGAAAGAGACATTTTCCATTCAAAGAGTAGGGTAACTATGTTTGCTCGTGCTGCTTTCCTGCCTGACAAGGAAATTCCCCTCACCACTTCTGCTCCCTCCCACCACCCTGCGGCCTCCTCACTGCAGAAAACGGAAGTGGGAAACTTGCCCATCTCACAAAGAGCCTGCACTGACCCAGAGGGACCGGGTGTGCTGGGAATCAGTTGTGCAGGGGTGGGAGGAGCCGGCCCTCACAGGGGCTGCCTCAGGGCTTCCTCTGTGGGAGGCCCCAGCCCCATCGTCATCTTTGTCATCATGGGACCAAAATGAAAGTGTATCACTGAACGTGTGTTTTATCCAGATAGAACAACCAGCCAACAACCGTCCTTTGGGAATCTCCTGTCACCTCTATGTTGTGTTTTCAGTGCCTGGAAAGGTAAACTAAGTCTCTGTGTGTGTGTGTGTGTGTGTGGTTAAATATATATAACATAAAATTGACCATTTTAACCAATTTGTAACTTACACCTCAGTAGCATTAAATATATTCACTTTGTACAACGATCACCATCTTTTCATCTTCCCATATTCTGAACCTCCACACATAATACTTCCTTCTGTACATATCCCCACCTGCCCCCAGCCCCTGGCAACCACTTTTCTACTTTCTGTCTCTGTGAATTTGGCTATTCTAGGAATCATATATAAATGGAATCGTATAGTATTTGTTCTTTTGTATTTGGCTTATTTCACTCCATGTGTCAGAATTGCATTTCTTTTAAAGGTTGAATAATATTCCATTGTGGGTATATATACATTTTGTGTATCAATGGGCTTGGCTTGTTTCCACCTCTTAGCTACTGTGAATAATGTTGCTGTGAATTTCAGTGTATGTACAGATAGCTGTTTTGAGTCCCTAATCTCAATTCTTTTGTTGACTAAGTTCATTTTCAGAAAGAAAAAAATAAGCTGATTGGGATCCCACCCAGGATGCAAAAGATGCTGCAGCAATATTTTCATACGTTTTCCATCCCATTCATTTAGAACCCATCTCTTATGAGGCCAGCAGTCCCTGGTCCCCTATTGTCTCCTGTCTTCTAGGTTCCAGCCCTTTGCCCTTACTGCTCACTACTCCAAGGATGGTGGAGAACTTTAACGTTGATTGTTCTTTCATATTTTTATAGGTGAGCATCATTGAAGTAAAACTTCCTAGGTTTAATATCAATTGTTTCTTTTAGCATCGTTTCAATGTGTTTTTGTACTAAAGGACCCATTTCCCACCAGGAGCAGGGTAGGCATACCACTAGAAAGTTTTTTGGTTGGGAATGGGCCCATGGCCTTAGTTGGCTCACTTGGCTGAAGAGAAGGAATTTTATTTCATGGCTGGGCAAGATGTTCTTTTTTTTGTTGTTTTTTGCTTTTTTCTGGGGGTGCTTATTGAAAGGAAGCTGGCTGTGGATTAAGCTGACAGCTAGGGAGAAGGCAGAGCTAAGAGACAAGCAGAATATGGTACTAGAGTCTTGATCAGGCAATGCCTGAAGCTTACTCTACGCCAGCTACCTGTTAGGAAGCTAATAAATTGCCTTGTATTTCAAGCTTATTTTGGTAGGGTTTTCTGACCCTCAGGAACAAAACTTACAAGGTATAAGCAGGGAGAGTCCAGGGAGAGGGTGATAAGGTCATGTCTGTATCATACGATCACTTTGAACTCTGGCTGCAGGGTGGAAATGGGTTTGTGGGGAGCTGGGGTGTTTACAGTTACAGAGGTGCACCTGAACTAGTTCTGGTGAGAGGTTATTGAGGAGATGGGGGGACAGATCTGGGAGATTTTAAAGAAGTTAGGTGAGTTTCAAGGAAGGAAGTTTTCTATATGAAATCATGTTGACCGTCCCCCACCTCCACACACACACACAGACACATGGATTCCAATGCCATCCAAAGCCCCGGCTCCATTTCTGCTGATTTAGAGAAGCAGGGAAGCGGTTTTCATTTCTCATGGACATTTCTGCCTCATGGGCTTCCACTTCTAGGAGCAGTTTTGCTGTTCTGTCAAATCGTGGCTGGTGTGAACCTCTGTCCTTCACTGGTTTCTACAGTCCCTTGTGTAGACGATCCTGATGAAGCAGGCTCACACTCCAGTCTTCTGTCACTTTGGCTCATTGCTTTCCTTTTCCTCCTCCCAAATCTACTTGATCCCCTCCCTCGTGGGTTCCCTGGGGAGCTCCAATTTCTCTTCCTTTATGGTGGTAAAAATTGAGGCTTTCCATCTTCTTCCCTCAAACTCACGCATCTGGCTTCGGAGTTCAGAAGAACAAAGGGCCCCCATCATGCATGGTCGTCTGCTCACCTTACAAGGCAGATGGGTTCTAAACAGCCAGCTTTCCTCTGTTGTCATCCTCAGGGTATGGCTGCTTGTCTCCCAGACTGGATTATGAATTCCTCGTAGGCAGACCATGTTGCCCTAGCCTCTGTGACGTCCACTGCACCTAGTCCTGCAGGCACATGTGAAACTGGTCAAACCCTTCTTGTTCCAAAGCAGCCTAGCCACAGGCCATCACCAGATCAACCTAGGATCCTCAGGAAGGCAAGAGGTTTAATGAGACACTGGTTGATTGAGAGCGCCTGTGCTCAAGCAAACCCTGAAATGATTCCATGGAGCAAATACTTGTTGGGCATTTCCTCCATGCAGCATGTGGGGTCACATGGCACCAGATGAAATCATCTCCCTGCCTGTGAGGGACTCACCTTGGAGGGGAAGATATTGCTGACTGCCCTTTAGGAAGCCAAAGCCAAAGTTCCTGGATATGGACCATAGCAGTGGTTCCCAAGTTTTTTGGCACCAGGGACCAGTTTCATGGAAGAAAATTTTTCCACAGACCGGAGGTGGAGGTGGGGAATGGTTTCAGGATGATTCAAGAGCTGTATGCAGGTCAGGAAGCAGCAGTTAGAACTGGACATGGAACAACAGACTGGTCCCAATTCGGGAAAGGAGTATGTCAAGGTTGTATATTGTCACCCTGCTTGTTTAACTTATATGCAGAGTACATCATGAGAAACACTGGGCTGGACGAAGCACAAGATGTAATTAAGATTGCCGGGAGAAATATCAATAACCTCATATATGCGGATGACACCACATTTATGGCAGAAATCGAAGCGGAACTAAAGAGCCGCTTGATGAAAGTGAAAGAGGAGAGTGATGAAAGTGAAAGAGGAGAGTGAAAAAGCTGGGTTAAAACTCAGCATTCAGAAAACTAAGATCGTGGCATCCGGTCCCATTACTTCATGGCAAATAGATGGGGAAACAATGGAAACAGTGAGAGACTTTATTTTTGGGGGGCTCCAAAATCACTGCAGATGGTGATTGCAGCCATGAAATGAAAAGACACTTGCTCCTTGGAAGAAAAGCTATGACCAACCTAGACAGTATATTAAAAAGCAGAGACATTACTTTGCCAACAAAGGTCCATCTAGTCAAAGCTATGGTTTCTCCAGTAGTCATGTATGGATGTGAGAGATGGACATATCTGACATCAGCTGAGCACCAAAGAATTGAACTGTGATGTTGGAGAAGACTCTTGAGAGGCCCTTGGACTGTGAGGAGATCCAACCAGTCCATCCTAAAGGAGACCAGTCCTGAATATTCATTGGAAGGACTGAAGCTGAAGCTGAAAGTCCAATACTTTGGTCACCTGATGCGAAGAACCGACTCACTGGAAAAGACCCTGATGCTGGGAAAGATTGAAGGCAGGAGGAGAAGGGGACAACAGAGGATGAGATGGTTGAATGGCGTCACCGACTCAATGGACATGAGTTTAAGCAAGTTCCGGAAGTTGGTGATTGACAGGAAGGCCTGGCTTGCTGCAGTCCATGGGGTCACAAAGTGTCAGTCATGACTGAGAGACTTAACTGAACGGAAGTGCATTACATTTATTGCTTTATTTCTGTTATTGGTACCTCATGTCCACCTCAGACTATCAGGCATTAGTTGCTGGAGGTTGGGGCCCCTGGACTGTAGGATCTAGAAGGAATGGATTCTGTCTAAGGTGGGAAGGCAGGCTGAGTGATTAGGGTGGGGAGGTGAGGATCAGACACGATGATGGGCATCTGAAGCATAACGGAGAGGTGAGAAAGTGGGGCCTGTCGGCACAGAAGGTGCACCTGGCGCTGGGGTGGAGGAGAGGGACCAGGCCAGGCGTGCCTTGTTCCCTCCCACAGGAGCTGTGCTGCTCTCCCGGAGGTGATGGCTGGCACCCAGCAAGTGCTTTAGTTTGATCCCTGTGTCCATTCCTCCTTCCCTCTGTGCCAGGGTGGAGCAGGGGATGGAATGGGTGAAAATCTTTAAGATGTTGGCTTTACCTAATGAGCCCCTAGGCAGCTGACATGTTGGCTTCTGAGTCTAAGAGGGAAGAAAGGAGTGGATTGAAAAGTTGAGAAAATACTCCATGTGAAGGAGTAAAAAGCAGCTGCAAGCACAACACTCCTCTGGAGATGGAATGAACAAATGAGATAAAATCCTAAATAAATATCTTGCATGGTACTAATTGCGTTTTAAAAGCTGCCACTGGAGAACAGATAAAATGATGCTGTATTTCATTAGTGGCTCCCTTAATTCCGTGGTATTTGCCAGCAAGCCCTATTAAAGCACTGTAATTAAAGACCAGTTCTGGGTCCTGTAATTTAGAGCATTATCAAAATATGGCAAGTGACTGAAGGTAAGAAAATGGAGACAAATACCACTCGCATAAGGTCCTGAGATATCACACAGAGTGTGAATTTTAAAAGCTCAGCCTTCGGACTGCCCCTGCCAGAGGGCTCTTGTCCACATCAGTGTTTTCCATTTGATGGGCAACCAGTTACATTTTTATTATCTCACAGGAGCGTAGGTGGAGAAGTAAATCAGTTCTTTTATTAAAATTATTTTTATTGTGATATAATTCTCATAACATAAAATCACAACTTTACAGTGTACAATCGAGTGGCTTTTAGTATATTCAGAATGTTGTACAAGGTTTTCCAGGTGGCATTAGTAGTAAAGAACCCACCTGCCAGTGCAGGAGACGTTAAGAGTTATGGGTTCAATCCCTGGGTCAGGAAGATCCCCTGGAGAAGCGCGTGGCACCCCACTCCTGTATTCTTGCCTGGAGAATCTCCATGGACAGAGGAGCCTGTGGGCTACAGACCATAGCATCACAAAGAGTCAGACATGACGGAAGCAACTTAGCAGGCATGCACATGACAAGTCTGTGTTTAACCTTTTGCAGAGCTGCCAGGCTATCTTCTACAGCAGTGGCAACCATTTTATAGTCCTAAAAGTAATGTCTGAGGTCTCTAATTTTTCCATATCCTCACCAACTCTTTTTACTATCCCTTAGGTTTTTTAAAACAAATTTATGTATTTTTTTACTATGTTGCTGTGCACAGGCTTCCTTTGGTTGCAGCAAGTGAGGGCTGCTTTCTAGTTGCAGTGTGGACTCCTCATTGCAATGGCTTCTCCTGATGTGGAGCACGGGCTCTTAGAGTTTGGGCTCAGTAGCTGTGGCCCACAGGTTTAGTTGCTCTGAGGCATGTGGGATCCTCATGGACCAGAGATCAAACCTGTGTCTCCTGAATTGACAGGTGGATGCTTAACCACTGAACCATCAGGGAAGTCCCTATCAGCGTTGTTTTTTTTTTTTTTTTCACTGCTCTCCTTAAGGTGAGAAGAGGAATTTTGTTGTGGTTCATCTATCCTTTAACCATGAAGATAACCATCCTGTGCCTTTGCTCTTTGGTGAACCACATAGATTCTCCCTGTGTTAGGCTGACAGGAGATGGTCTGTGGTCCTTTTTTCCTGCTACCTCCATCTGGAACTGGCCTGGAGACACTCACGACCCAGGACACTGTGGTGGCAAATAGGAGCCAGTTGGATGGAGTCCCAATCCCGGTTCTGCCATGTCTTACCTAGAGTGACTGTGGGCTAGTTACTAAACTTTGCTGCACTTTACCTCTAAGGTGGGAATCATTTAAGTAGAGCTGGTCCTTTTTGAGGATTCCAAGAAACACGTCTTTTGTATCTTACCAACTCTGAAATCAGGACATGTCTTAACCTGTACATCAGGCAGGCTGCAGCCAGGACATAGTTGTCACTGTCTGGACATCAAAACTTGCTGACTGGGGGACATTTCTGGTAGTCCAGTGACTAAGATGCCACCGTCCCAATGCAGCGGACCCAGGTTCAATCCCTGGTCTGGGAACTAGATCCCATGTGCTGCAGTTAAGACACGGTACAACCAAATAAATAAATAAATATTAAAAACAAAATCTTGCTGACCAGATGTCAGCTGCCAGGGAGAAAACCCCAGAGACAGTAGTGGAGCCTCATTTTAGTGATGCTACATCCCCAAGCTCTTGGTACTCAGGACAACAGTGTGGGGGAAACACGTGGGCTGCTGTGATTCTGAGTCAAAGGATAATGAGAAGAGTGGACCCCAAATGTGAGGGAGTTTGAGCATACTGTAGCCAATTTATTTCACTTGTATTTTGCTTTTTATCTATGCACAGGAATGATGTAGGGCAAATATCTTTAAGTAAACCTGAAAGAGCTCTTTAAGCAAGTCCAAAATTAAAATTGCAAGTGGGCTATAAGGAAGGCTGAGTGCCAAAGAATTGATGCTTTTGAACTGTGGTGCTGGAGAAGACTCTTGAGGGTCCCTTGAACTACAAGGAGATCTTAAAGGAAATCAGTCTTGAATATTCATTGGAAGGGCTGATGCTGATGCTGGAACTCCAATTCTTTGGCCACCTGATGCAAAGAACTGACTCATTTGAAAAGACTCTGATGCTGCAAAAGATTGAAGGCAGGAGGAGAAGGGGATGACAGAGGATAAGATGGTTGGATGGCATCACCAACTTGATAGACACGAGTTTAAGTAAACTCTGGAGTTGGTGATGGACAGGGAAGCCTGGTGTGCTGCAGTCCATGGGGTCCCAAAGAGTCAGACATGACTGAGCGACTGAACTGAACTGAAGAAACCTCTGTGACAACTAATTGGCTTTTTTCTTTTGTTCTGTTTTAGGCAAGCATAAAATTATGACACAGGTTACAATTGCTGATGAAATACAGATACCTACTTCCCATGGTAAGAAGCCGTTGAGAGACCCTGATGGGACACCATGAATGCCACATTTACCACAAAGCTTGGCAGTGAGCAGTCATGTGATCAATACTGATGGTTAAGACTGTTCTTAATAACAAGGTACCTACTTAACTCGTGTTAAGACTCATGTAATGTTTGCCTGGCATTCTAGGACTGACCCCCTTCTCATCCTTCACTGAATGACTAATCCTGGAGGAGGAAAGAAAACATAATTAATGCTAATTTCTTTTATAGATCTCAGGAAAAAATCAATAGCATTAGCTGGCTCATTGAATACAACATTTAAAAAATGTTAGTTGAAGACTCTTGAGGAAGAGTCTTAATGTGTGCTATTTGCCACACTGGAAGGTGACACAGAGCTGTTGACTTCCTCCTAGGGGTCACTCACCGAGCACCTTTCAGGTCATTTCTGCCCCGATTTCTGGGCCCCATGGGTGCACGTGGTTCAGCTGCTCCTCTGTGAAGCCCACTAACCTGCCCACTATGTTGTGTGGATCTCTTCCCAATGCTGGGTTCTGTAATTTCACATTGGCAGCTTGAAATTGGCTGAGGTGCATTGGCTCAGATGGTAAATAGTCTGCTTGCAATACAGGAGACCCGAGTTTGATCCTGGGTCCAGAAGATGCCCTGGAGAAGGGAATAGAAACCCACTCCAATATTCTTGCCTGGAGAATTCTATAGACAGATGAGCCTGGCAGGCTATATAGTTCATGGGCTCGCAAAGAGTTGGACACGACTGAGCAAATAACACTTTCATGCTTTGGGTGTTTACACAATGGGAGTTGGCAAACACCATAAATCAGGACTTTTTTAAAAAGTTAACTTACTAGCTAATCACTGCATCAAAAATTCTGAGTTCCTGGGGTAGAGGTGGTGCCTGTAAACTCAGCCCCAGGACACAAGCCAAGGGACACTCCCTGGAAGGTTTGGGAACTGTCGTTTGCCCTACTTCCCTGGATACATATTCTTGCAACATTGTTCATTTCCATATGTCTGTCTTTGAGGTGGGGGTGACCTACTAGAAGGTTCTTCTTGCTCCTATTTGTGAAATGAAAGTCAACATGGAGGCAGCATTGCTAAGAGCATTTTTTAAAATGGAGCTGGGAGGCAGTGGAGGAACTGTGACCTACACACGCCCTGGCTTGGAGGAAATCTGGACTCTGACCTCTTACTGTCTTAGCTCAGGCATCCAGAACATCTGCCCTCTGTTCCAGAAACTCAAGATACTTATCCGACCCTTAGCCTAAAATAACCCATGATAGCCGATCCCTTAAGGACAAATATTTCCTTTCTTGTCTCATGGTCAATCCTAGTTCTTGACAATAACTTAACAACCTTGTGGCTTTTACCTTTATAAGCCCCTGACTCTTTCTCTTCCCAGGAACACTCTTGGTTTTCCTGAACCAATGTCTCCTTAGTCACAATTCCTAAGACCCCCAAGAAACCCTGTTCTAATTTGCAGCCTTCTGCTTTCTTGGTCAACATGTTTCAGCTGCAAGACATCTTCCAGACGCTGGACAACCCTCTCCATGGTCTCTCTGTGGTTTCTACGTGGCCAGAGTTACCCTAAGAGTTCACCTTTCTGAGGACTGAGTCAGGATGAGAGTGGAACAGAAACAACAGCACAAAAATCAGAAAACAGTGCCTATTTGACTACTGGAAAGAGGATGAGACAGGCTTTCTCTTAATTCCTTTAGTAGAAGAGGACCCAACTGAGATGATTAGCATGGTTGGATGCACGGACTTCCGGCCCCTCCAACTCCCCGATGAGAGTTCAATAAATGTTAGCCCAGTTTCTCTACTCCTTCCCTCAGCTTTCCTTAGGAGGCTTAGAAGATAATAGCAATAAAGACTAAAGACGAGTGAATGGGAAGAGGAGACTAGAAAGCCATGCTGCCTGGGGGGAGAAGGCAGTGCGAAGAGCGAGGCGCTGGGGCAGCCATGGGGAGGAGGGACACAGATGGGGTGGGGAGGCAGAAAGTGAAGTGAAAGTTGCTCTCAGTCATGTCCCACTCTGTGACCCCATGGACTATACAGTCCGTGGAATTCTCCAGGCCAGACTACTGGAGTGGGTAGCCTTTCCCATCTCCAGGGGATCTTCCCAACCCAGGGATTGAGCCCAGGTCTCCCGCACCGTGGGCAGATCCTTCACCAGCTGAGTCACAAGAGAAGCCCAAGAATACTGGAGTGGGTAGCCTATCCCTTCTCCAACGGATCTTCCTGACCTGGGAATCAAACCGGGGTCTCCTGCATTGCAGGTGGATGCCTTACCAACTGTGCTATCGGGGAAGCCCAGAAAAGCGGGGGTCTTATGCCTATTTGATTATGTGACGAGGTAATAGATGCACAGCCAGCCAGTACATGCTGTCATGTCCCACTCTCTGCGACCCCATGGACTGTAGCCCCCGCCAGGCTCCTCTGTCCATGGGATTTTTCCAGGCAAAAATACTGGAGTGGACTGCCATTTCCTATTCCAGAGGATCTACCCTGCCCAGGGATTGCACCCTCATCTCTTGCATCTCCTGCCCTGGCAGGCAGAATTTTTACCCACTGCACCACCCAGGAACCCCACAGAAGCACAAGGGACACAATTAAAAATCTCCCTCATCCCCTACCTTTGGTCTCTAGCACCCCATTATTTTCCCTTGGACATAATCCCTCTCATTAGTTCTTGGCATAGCCTTCTAGAAGTTTTCCATGGGAAAGGTGCTCAGATTTCCCTGTGGAGGAGAATCACCTGGAAAGTGTGTTAAAACAAAGAATGCTAACTGACCCCTGTGTTTCTTTTCTGACTCACAGGCTCTGAGCAGGGTCTGAGATTTGGCGTTTCTAACACATCCTCTGGTGACGCTGGTGCTACTGGCCCCAGGGCCGCACCCTGAGAACCACTGTTCTTCAGGTGTTCATAGGAACCTTTGACACTTAACCCATTTTTATCTAGTAATTTGAGGATCTGTTCCTGGCAATGGAAACGTCCCTTAAGACACTATTGATCCAGCACAGTTCCCGCCTGTGGGCCTTCTCTATGCCAGTTTCTTCACCTGGACTGCTCTCCCCTCCAAGCTCCACTCGTCCTAGGCCCAGTTCAACGTCTACTTCCTCCACACAGTCTTTCTTGATTTTTTCCCTATATGGAAGGAATAGAACTGTATGTTAAATGGGACTTTTCCTGCTGTGGTTTTAAAATTTTGTTAAAGAGATATCAGATCCTAAAGTGAGTTTAAGAGATCTTTAAATGCAGAATTTAGGTTTCAAGACCTTTGAGCTTTTCCTAGTTACCTTCGGGCTGTAAAGTGGTTGATAGTGAAACCATAGAACTAATATTGAGACCTGAACCCATGTGCTGGAACTTGAACCCAGCCAAAACCCCAATAGGGACTGAACCCACGGTCTTTTAACTGAGATCACACAGCTGGTCTCAGGACTTAATGAAGCTCAGGTTCTTGATGTCTCACTGCAGAAAGAATTCAGTGAGAGACAAAGTGATGGGTATGAAGTGGATTTGTTTAGATAGAAATAAACTCTACAGACAGAGTGTGGACCATCTCAGAAGATGAGAGTGGCACCAGGGTAGGGGGTTCCCAGTTTCATGCTGCTGTGCTGTACTCAGTTGCTCAGTTGTGTCTGATTCTTTGCGACCCCATAGACAGTAGCCCACCAGGCTTCTCTATCCATGGGATTTTTCAGGCAAGAATATTGGAACAGGTTCCCATTACCTCTTCCAGGGGATAAAATCTTCCTGACCCAGGGATCGAACCTGTGTCTCCTGCGTTGGCAGGCTGAGTCTTTACCACTGAGCCACCTGGGAAACCCCCAGAGTATGAGGTTGTCAGTTTTTGTAGGGGTGGGTGATTTCACAGGCTAATGAGTGAAAGAAGTATTACAGTTATTTGGGGGAAGGGGTGGGGATTTCCAGAAATTGGGCCATGGCCCACTTTTTGACCTTAGTGGTAGGCCTTGTATCTGTCATTGCACCCATGGGTGTGTCATTTAGCTTGCTGGTGTGTTACAATGAGTGTATACTGAGACTCATGGTCTAGTGGAAGTCTCCTTGCCTACCATCTTTGACCCTTTTGGTTCTAATCAGTATATGTCATGTCCTTGGGCTAGCTCATTGTTTTAAATGTTGTGCCCTGCTCCCTTCTCTCTTGTTTCAGTAGGATTTTTTGAGAATTTCTTAGGAGAGGGCTTTGCTGTAAACATGGAAAGGGAAAAGTGAGATCAAATAGGAGTGTTATTTCTTTCCTTTTACATCCAGAGAGATTAAACTTTGATGGCTGCTTGAGGGCTTGATGTGAGGTCTCTGCAGTTGGGGTCTTTGTGGTCCAGGGCCAGATTCATGTCTGCCTGAGAGAACTGAAGCAACCTGGGGCCAGGCAGAGGTGGGGGAACTGCCCTTCTCCCAGGGCACAGCAAGGGGAGTGTAGCTTTCCTTATGGACCAAGGAAAGTCTCCAAGGAAGCTGTTGTGGGAACATCTTAAATCCCATCCAATATGGTTAAGATGGTATAGGATAGCCAGAAGAAAGTGGAAACCTCCAGAGTCCATATTCTGCAGTGACAGAGTTCTGGAAATTGCGGGAAAGGCCCTGGTTTGGGGGATCTTGAGGAATTCCCAGAGTACCCATGAGCTCAAGAGTTACCCTGCCCCACCTGGCATTCAGAGGACCCTTGTGTCTGGAGACAAGGGCACCATCTTGGATTCTGTCCTTTCTCCCAGTGGGCAGGGACCCTGTCGGTCTGCTGGTAGAAATGGAGATGGGGGAAGGAGAAAAGCCACCCCACTTCCCTTCCCAGGTCATCAGGGAGATGGCAGGAAATGTAAGGCCAAATCAAGTTCAGAGAATGATTGCATAGGATGAACACTCTACCCACGGTGACTGTGGTTGTGCCTTAACGGGGCTGAGGCTGTAACACCACTAGAGCCTCGCTGGAGTTTTCATTGGGGCTGGCAAAGTTGTCTTTTGATTGTTTATGCATTGTGTTTGTTTAAAATATTGGACACACACACATCCTATACAATCCTTTTATTGCTTTATGCTATAAACTCCTTTATGGTTTATAATACCTTTGTGGCCCGCTGGTACCTAGCTCCATAACTGGCACACCCCAGGCACACAAGGAATACCTGCCCATTTACTCCTTTGGTTTTTCATTCAACATGTAATGGGAACCCATACTTGGCACTGGGGCTCCCCAGGTGTCACAGTGGTAAAGACTGCCTGCCAATGCAGGAGACTCAAGAGATACAGGTTCTATCCCTAGGTGAGGAAGATCCCCTGGAGTAGGAAATGGCAACCCACTCCAGTATTCTTGCCTGAAAAATTCCATGGACAGAGGAGCCCAATGGGCTACAGCCCATGGGGTTGCAAAGAACTGGACACAACTGAGTGACTGAGCACATACATGCTCAGTGCTATCGATAGAGTGGAAAGTGGGGTGCACATGCCTCTTGTCTTCCCGGCTCAAGAGAAGCTTGTGTACAGCTGATATCACTTGAGGGAGAGCAAATGCAAGCCACCATGGCTGCCAGGCAGGTCCATGTACCTGGGCAAGGATAAAACAATAGAGGCGTCGACAGCTTTGGCAGAACGGGACACCCACTGCACCCCCTGGAAGGATGTAGCTGTTCTTTATTGCCTTCCTGAGAATTCAAGCCCACTTGATCAAAAGGAGTAGGAAATCTGAATTTTCATGTGAAATGAAAGTGAAAATCACTCAGTCGTGTCTATTTGTGACCCCATGGACTGTAGTCCGTGGAGCTCTCCAGGCCAGAATACTGGAGTGGGTAGCCTATCCCTTCTCCAGGGGATTTTCCCAACCCAGGGATCGAACTCAGGTCTCCTGCATTGCAGGTGGATTCTTTACCAACTGAGCGATCACTAAATGTCCCTAACAAAACACATCTGTGGACCAGTTCAGTGCAAGGTGGCCATTTGGGGCCCCTGTGCTGTTGTTGGCACTCCCCTTGGTATTCTGTAGAAAGAGGGGCTGTCAGTAATCAGGGGCCACAAGCTGCTTTTTAGGAATTAATGAGTCAGGGCTTGGAGAAGCTTTATGCAAAGAACTTGGCTTTATTAAAATGCTCCTTTGGCTCAAGGAATAAATATCTTAAAAAATCTCAACCCTAAGTGCTTAATCTGCCTAAAACGTACAACGAATAAAATGAACACTCTAAAAAGAACTTGCTTCCTGTTTCAGAAGAGGCCCCATGGCTCTACAATCTGATTACAGAGAAGTGGCCTTTCCTGCCAGGGGTATAAGAAGAAGCCACAAACGGCCTGAGCCATACAATATTAGAGGAACTAGCCAGCAAATTGCATTAACTGCAATTTCATTACCCTGAGAAGGACTCCATCAGTTGGAGACTTAGTGTCAGCTTCTGGGGCCATCCTCTTCTCCCTGTCCAGTCACTGCTAGGATTAGAAGGTCCAGGAACAGGCTTCCCTGGTGGTCCAGTGGCTAAGACTCCTTGTGCCCTATGCAGGGAGCCCAGGTTTGACCCCTGGTGGGGGAAATACATCTCAGATGCTGCACCTAAGAAGTTCTCACTTGCTGTAACAAGGGAGATCCAGTGAAGCCAAATCGACAAATAAAACTAAATAATAATAAAAGGAAGGTAGAGGAGCCAGGCTGGAAGTGGAGCTGGAGAAGTTCTGGAGACAGCACACAACAAGGCAGGCAGTCCAGGAGAGAATCCAGCTGAAACCCTTCTCTCCAAGTTCTGTGTCCTGTTCTGGGGACGATGCAAGATGACATTCTACACAAGGATGGTTTATGTCTCTTTGGGGGTACATACACAGTCACATTTCTTACTTTTACTGTTAATAACTCCCATATACCTTTATTAGCAGAAAAATCTAATCATCCTTCCATTGAACCATGCCTTTAAACTTTCCAAGAATCCTATAATTTTAGTACAAAGAGGTCAGTTGTTCAGTCACCCAGTCGTGTCTGACTCTTTGTGACCCCATGGACTGCAGCACACCAGGCCTACCTGTCCCTTATCATTGCCCAGAGTTTATTCAAGTTCATGTTCATCCGTGATGCTGTCCAGCCATCTCATCCTCTGACACCCTCTTCTCCTTCTGCCCTCAACCTTTCCCAGCATCAGGAACTTTTCCAGTGAGTTGTATGCTCGCATCATATGACCAAAATGCTGGAACTTCAGCTTCAGCAGCAGTCCTTCCAATGAATATTCAGGGTTGATCTCCCTTATGATTGCCTAATTTGATCTCCTTGCTGTCCGAGAGACTCTCAGGAGTCTTCTCCAGCACAGCCGTTCAAAGGCATCAATTCTTTGGCGTTCTGCCTTCTTTACAGTCCACATTTCACAACCGTATGTGACCACTGGAAAGACCGTAGTCTTGACTATCCGGACCTTTGTCGGAAGAGTAGTGTCTCTGCTTCTCAACGCACTGTCTAGGTTTGTCTTCTCCAACCAGTTCACCTGCACTGTTGTTTCAGTCGCCGCCACACGGTGTCGCTGTTGAAGACTGATTTTATGCAGGCCAGCAAGCAGTCCTCACATGCTCCTTACTTAGGCGATGCCCTTGCCAGTACAGATCCGTGCCAGCCCAAGGTAGTGCCACATGACAGGTTTTAAGGTGGCAATACTTTTATTAATACATATGGTGGTTTAGTCGCTAGCTGCTAAGTCGTGTCCAGCTCTTGCGACCCCATGGACTGTAGTCTGCCAGGCTCCTCTGTCCAGGGGATTCTCCAGGCAAGAATACCAGAGTGGGTTGCCATTTCCTTCTCCAGAGGATCTTCCTGACCCAGGAATCAAACTTAAGTCGCCTGATTTCCAGGTAGATTCTTTACCAACTGAGCTACAAGTCTGGTCTCATTTACACATAGGTATTCCCAAAGTCTGACACTGTTCCAGGACAGCTGCCTCTGGATCACCTTCATGTACTTGCTTGGAGGTCACCACCCCAGAATCCCATGTATGTGCTATGGGTGCTTCAGTCATGTCTGACTCTTTGCGACCCCATGGACTGCAGCCCTCCAGACTCCTCTGTCCATGGGATTCTCCAGTCAAGAATACCAGAGTGGTTTGCCATTTTCTTCTTCAGGGGATCTTCCCGAACAGGGATTGAACCTGTGTCTTCCACATTGCAGGCAGATTCTTTACCACTGAGCCACCGGGCAACCCAAAAAAATCCCCATAACCTCCAGCAGACATCCCCTTTGTGGCCCTGGGTGTCCTTTCCTGCAGTTAGATTTCAGTCAATGATGTCCCAATGCGCTTTTGTAAGTTTAAATTTCACAGAGCTTGGGTTAAAGGTCTCTTAGTTCCTTTCCTCCCTTAGGACTTTGAGATGATTCTGCAAATGTGTCCCTCCCTTTTCAGAACTCTGCCTAACAAGGGGTTTTAGTGAAGGGCTGCCTCGCTAAATCAAGCAAAAAGTCCTGTTATTCCTTATTTACTTATTTAGTTTTGCTTGCACTGAGTCTCCGTTGCTGAGCACTGGTTTTCTCTAGCCGCAGCAAGTGGCAGCTACTCCTTGTGGTTCAAGGGCTTCTCACTGTGGTGGATTCTCTTGTTGCATGCTGGCTCAGTAGTTGTGGTATACAGGCTTAGTTTGTCCCAAGCACGTGGGATCTTTCTGAACCAGGGATCAAACCTGTGTCCCCTGCATTGACAAGTGGATTCCCATCCACTGCACCAGCAGGGAAATCCTTGTTCCTCCTTTTAAAAAAATCTTATACCCAGGGCAGTATGGCATTACTTACAACAAGTAATAATAATAATTTCTTTTTAACTAAAAGGTGCAAATAGCAGCTCCTTTCACAACAAAAAGTCTTGATCCAGCATGCTTCTCTCCTTCTAATTACCCAGAGAAGGAATCAGTAACTTATTAAAAATTAATTCAGACCTCCCCTCACTATGCTCCCTATTCCAGGTCGTTGAAATTAAAAAAAGACCATTGAGACTCATGGAAGACTGAAAAAAACTGCCCAAGATCACACAGAGGGTGGGAGAAGAGCCACAATGAGACTCTGAAGTCTGGGCATTTCCAACTGCTCTGCTTCCTTTCCCAGTAGGTTCTGTAGAAGGAGAAAGGAAGGTCACCAGAAGTCAGGGTGGTCAGGAAAGAAACAGGGACAGAAATAGGGACCAGGATTCTCCCAGGGAACTAGAGTGGGGAGTCCTTGCATGACTCCTATTTAGGAGATAGGAACAAACCAGACAGCTGAAGAGGGTTCCCAAGGAAACGCCTTGTGATGGGACAGCTCTGGAAGCGCTGGAGGTTGTTGCCGCCAACCCCTATATTCGTCCTACCCAGTTCCTTAGTCAAAGGCTTCCCAGAATAACACTTACTTGTCCCAGTCTCCCTTTCAGCTATGTGCTTTCATGTAGCCAATGAAATTTAAGCAGAAGTGTTTTGCAGAAACTTCTGGGCAAAACCTCTTAAAATAGAAAAAGTTCCCTTTTTATTTCTTCTTCTCCCTTCCTCCATCTTCATGTCTGGAAGATGTCCGCGATGGCTGACCCATCATCCGAGACCATGACTACAAGAGCCGCGCATGTGGTGATGAACCTGTGGCCCTGTAACTGTGGAACTGCCAAACCGTCCCCGGACTGCCAGTCTGCTGACTTTCGCTTCGGTACTAGGGAGAAACTTCTATCTTGTTTACATCATGGTTATTTGGAGTTTCCTATCACACACAGCTGAATTTGTTCCTAATGGCAGGAGCCTGCCTAGGTCATTAGAGAAGGCGGGAGATAACTGAGTGCCGGGCCAGGGAGTCTGGACTTTATCCTGTGGGTCAGTGGGGAGCCGGAGGGTGGCATGACAGAAGATGTGACTTGTTAATGTCCATTTGGTCGCCAGGTATGACATCCACTAGCATAAAGAAAGTGCAGGGGGTGCTTCCCTGATGACCCAGTGGTTAAGAATCCACTTTGCAATGCAAGGGGTGTGGGTTTGCTCCCCAGCTGGGGAACGAAGATCCCATATGCCACGGAGCAACTTAACCTGTGAGCTGTAACGACTGAGCCTAGGCCCTACAACTAGAGAGTCTGTGGGCCACAGCGGAAAGATCCCCTGTAATGCAAAGAAGATCGAGCATGCTTCAACTAAGACCCAGTGCAACCAAATAAATAAATAAATATTAAAAACTAAAAAAACGAAAGGGCAGGGCTACAGGCCATCTAGATGACCTTGGCTGTAGCACAAGTGTTGGGCTGGGGAAGGAGTGGAGGGTGTGTCTGACCTGATTTTTCAACTGGCCACTCTGACCAGGCTGACCTCGAGGAGTTCTGTTTCCATAACTTTCTAGAAGGTCAGCAAAACTCTGGGACTGACAGGTCATGGCACACTCCTCCTGGGCCAAGAGAAGGCAGTGGGCAGTGGTCAAGAGCAGAGTTTTGGAATCAGCTCTCCCTTGGTTCAAGTTCTGGCCTCCTCTTTTGGTAGCTGTGTGATTTGGGGCAGTTATTTAATCATTCCTGGCTTCAGTTTTCTCATCTATAAAACGAGGACAAAAATACTTATTTCACAGGATTGAGAGCTAAGCCATATGAGAAGCTTAGCGTGGTGTCTGGCCACGTCTGACTCACAGCTGAAGTGGCCACACTTACATGTTTTATTTGGGTCTCAGCTATCCTGATATTTTTATCAGAAGGATCTATTTTCATTTGATGACTGCAGATAATGAATACATTTTGGCTTGAAACTTTTGGATAAATTGGATCCTTTGGATAGGCTGCCAACCTGTTCTATAGTCTTATTTTTAATGCTCGAACCATAGAAAAAAAACATTTTATTCTCTAGTCCTATTCGGGGATGGCCTTGAACAGTACTTGATAGTGAGTTAAATTGTCTATGTCTGGGTTTTAGTTCTTATGCTTTTAGACAATACAACACGACCCACTCTCCCACCCTGAATGCTTATATAATCTGTCTTGGCTCGATTTTCTTATTTCTCTCTCCACAGAGCCCCTCCCCTCATGCTTCTCTGAGAAAACGGAAGCCCTTAGGAAGGGACTGCCCCAACTTCCTGCTTCCAGATCTCAGTCTCCTGCGCCCGGATCTCCCACCAGCCATTCCCCTCGTCCGAGTGCAGCGGCGTCCCTCCCACCATCAGCCCCTTCAGCCGGACCCTGCACCCTCTTCACACCCACCTTCTCGGGACCCTTGCACTTAACCGTCATCCTGGATCACTCTTTTTTCAATCTCTCCTTCTCCTGGTTTCTTCCGACTGACCTTGGAACATGTCCAAAATTCTTTAAACACAAGAAAGTGAAGACCCCTCTTCCCCCTTTATTATTATAAAATAGGCTTGACTGCCATGAAGGTACCCAATTATGGAAGCTTATAAGATGAGCGTTTACTCAACTGTCCTGTCAACGTCCAGGCCTTAGCAGCCCAGGGCTGGCGGGGCAACCTCACCCAGGGAGGTTTCAGGACCTCAGCCTCTCCAGTCTCCTTGCTCCACTGTCCCCAGGGTGTGGTCCTTGTCTGCAAAGTCCTGCTGGCAGAGTGGGGAAAGAGGGTCAGAGAAAACAGAAAGCTTTTCCTTATGAAAGTACAAACCTCTACTCACATCCCAGTGGCCCAGAACTAGCAACATGGCAACACTTAGCTGCAAGGAAGCTGGGAAATAGAGCCATTATTCTGGTACCCAGTTCAACACAGAGGCTCTGTGACTGTAGAAAAGGAGGTTACTGAGTTGGTATAAAGGTGACCGCTTTAATATTATATATTAAAACGTTTTGGCCAACTTGAAAACTCACCGCTTTCTTCCTAATTTCAAAAAGAAATGAAATTTCCCCTCTGGTTCAAGTTGCTTCAGGTATCTTGGGCTTCCAGCGCAGACATGGCTGAGGCCAGGAGCCACATCGTGTACCAACCAGATGGCACAGAAATGGCATCAGGTAACCCTGATCACCAAGACGTGAATCTCTTAAGGGGGCGGACACTATTTCCTGAGAAACACATGCTTTGCCAAGAAGCACAATGAGAAAGCTCAGAAGAAGATGTAGGTCAACAACACCAGCGCCTTGGGTGTGGTGCCCAGGTTGTCAAGGCCCTTGTAAAGCCCGAGGGCAGAATGGGAACACAGAATTCTGCCACACATTTCACAGGCAACAAGGAGGACTGGCAGAGTTGTCCTCAAAATAATTAGCTGGATTCACCCAAGGGTGGAAAAGAGAGTATTCTGTACAATGCCCCTGTCACTGAGTGAGCAGTGGGTAAGAACCCTAAAGTGGACTAGATTGCCAGCATCGTCGCCCCTTCTGTTTTAATATTAAGCCTCTGTAACCTTGGGTAGGAGAAGGCAATGGCAACCCACGCCAGTGTTCTTGCCTGGAAAATCCCATGGATGGAGGAGCCTGGTGGGCTGCAGTCCATGGGGTCGCTAAGAGTCAGACACAACTGAGCGTCCTTGCTTTCACTTTTCACTTTCATGCACTGGAGAAGGAAATGGCAACCCACTCCTGTGTTCTTGCCTGGAGAATCCCAGGGACGGGGGAGCCTGGTGGGCTGCCGTCTATGGGGTCTCACAGAGTCGGACACGACTGCAGCAACCTTGAGTAGGTTCATCCTTTTAAAAAAAATTAACCAGTTAGGGTATGCTGTGGTAACAAACAACGTCCAGATCTCAGTGCTCAGAACATCAAAGATTTGTGGGTTTTCATTTCTGTTTTGTTTTGTTAATTGGAGGATAACTACTTTGTGATATGGTCCCTGCCATACATCAATATGAATCAGTCGTATATATGTATGTATATTCGCCCTCTCAAGCCACTCCCCCACCGCCCCCACCACCATTCCACCCCTCCAGGTTGTCACAGAGCGCCAACCTGTGCTCCCTGTGTTATACAGCAGCTTCCTGATAGTTATCTGTTTTACACATGATAGTATATATATGTCAACGCCATGGTCTCAATTTCTCCTAGCCTCTCCTTCCCCCATTGTGTCTGCAAGTCCATTCTGTGTGTCTGTGTCTCCATTTCTTCTCTGTAAATAGGTTCATCAGTGGTATTTTCCTAGATTCCATGTATGCTTTAATATACAATATTTGTTTTTCTCTTTCTGACTTACTTCACTCTGTATAACAGCCTCTAGGTTCATCCACCTCACTGCAACTGACAAAGATTTTTTTTTGTTTTTCAATTCATTCCAATTGCCCATCTTGGGGTGGCTGCCTGCCTCCTCCATGGGCCTTATGCATGGACCAGAGCTGATGGACTAGCCTCCGTGTGGAACAGTGACAACAGTGGTAGCAAGAAGAAGGAATATGCGATAAGTCATGGGTTGGCTCATAGGGTCTGCCACCTGATAGTACCCACGTCCCTTTCCCCTGCCTTCTTTTGACTCCCTTATCTCATTGAGAGTCCTCACTGAGAGGGTGGGGAAGTGCAGTTCCATCACGTTTCCAGCAGGGGGAGAATGAGACCGTGGGTATCAGCCTTTTTTTTTTTCTTTTTCTTCCTTGAACTCACATAAAACCTGTAAGGGTAACTAATTGCTCCATTTCAGGATTGAGAAAACAGCCTGGGTCGCTGCCATCCCTGAGGACTGGAAATGCATCCACCTGCCAAGCTGCTGGTGACATCCTGCGGTATCTTGCGGATCCCTGCCTCCAGGTGAGCAATCGGAACTGGTCCCGCCTGCTGGGCGAGAGGCACAGGGTTGAGGGGTTGAAGTTATAATAGATTAAAATAGAGCCACGGGCTCCTGGGGAGAGAAGAGAGGGCTTCCCTTGATAGATCCCTGGGCATGGGGTCTTAAGTGAAAGGAATGTGGCCTTGCACCTTGCAAGTGAAGCAGAACACGCAGAGATGCGTGGCCCTCTCCACAGGAACTTTGTGGGCGTTTCGGGAGTGTCAATAATGTTATTGAATCATGTTCATAATATAAGCCAAGAGAAAAGCAAGATACAGAGGTATGACGAGACTACTTTTTAAAATTTTACCTATTGAATTTTATTTGGTGGCACTGGGTCTCATATGCGGCACAAGGGGTCTTAAATCTTTGTTGTGGCACGCAGGATCTTGCAGCATGTGGGATCTAGCCACCACCCCCCCCCCCCCCCCCACCCCCCCGGCCAGGGATCAAACCCGGCCACCCTGTGTGGGGAGCTCCAAGTTTTAGCCACTGGAACACCAGGGAAGTCCCCTAGACTACAGTTTAAAAAGTGTGTGTAGCAGGTGTGACTCTCAGCCTGCAAGCTATATGAACAAGAAATATTTAAGTCCTTTTTTTAAAAACTCACCTTGATTCTACCTCCAAACCCACGCTCCTCCTGGTGGGAATTTACCCTCAGTGATTCTCAGGTCTGTCCTTCACCACAGTTGTGCTGGGGTCCCCTGGACCATAGCAGCAAAACACCAGCATGCTCCTGTGATTTGTGACCATATGGGCGTCCAGGTGGCGCAGTGGTGAAGGACTTGCCTGCCAAGGCAGGAGATGCAAGAGATGCGGGTTCGATTCCTAGGTTGGGAAGACCGCCTGCAGGAGAAAATGCCAACCCACTCCAGTATTCTTGCTTGGAAAATCCCATGGACAGAGGAGCCTTGTTGGCTACAGACTGGGGTCACAAAGAGTCGGACAGAACTGAGCACATATTCACCTCTCCTCATAAACACACATACTGGCGCAGCCTTCCTCTCCCTGTGTATTCAGTCCCCGTGGGCTTTATTTTTTTTTAAGTGTATTAAAAATATTTATGTATTTGGCTGCTTCGGGCCTTTGTTGTGGCACACAGGATCTTTCACTGGGACACGAGGATTCTTTAGTTGTGGTGCACCAGCTTAGCTGCCCCTTGGCGCCTGGGATCTTCAAGGACCAGGAATCTAACCTACATCCCCTGCATTGGCAGGTGGATTCTTAACCATTGGACCACCAGGGAAGTCTCCCTGTGAACCTTAGCACCCAGCCTGGATGCAAGAATCTTGGAGAGCCTGGAGACTCACTTCCTCAGACCCACCCTCTGAAGCATCACCGCTGAGATCTTGCCATTTTTCCCCTCACATCCCTCCCTTTCCTTTCTCCCTTCATCTCTAACTCCTTGCCACCTCAAGACCTCTCTCCCATCTTCCTTTTTAGGGACACATAACCTCACCAATGGGTTTAAGTTTTTCAAAAGGAAGAAGTATATTAGCCCTGCTACAAAACTTGAATATAGGGATTACCAGCAACATGGGAATTACATGATTTGAAAATCCTCTTACTACAAACTCCTAGAAATGCTGAGCTTTCAAAAAAAAGAAAGAAAGAAACCTTCAGGTACCAAGTCTAGAGCCAAGATTTTATCTTGCTTTGGATGCAAGAAAGAAACAGGTAAAGTGAGTAAAGAAAGACATGAGTAAAGAAACAGGTAAACCAGGGGGTAAATCTAAAAATAATACTTTATAAAGCTAACTTAGGATATGCAAAAATGAGACAGGACTAAAACACTAGAAAATGGTCAGATATAAAATGGAAGTATAATGATCTGGTTTAATGTTTCAATGTCATTGAATTGTTTAGGAGGAGAATAAAGAAATTGATTCACTTTATATTTTGTGGCATCAAAGAAGCATGTTCAAAATTTAGGGTATTCAGTAAAATGATAAAAATTGAGTGTATATCTTTCATGCAGGAAGGAAGTTAAACAAAGCCTGGATTTCCAGCCAAAGGGAAGCTGGAGGGAAAATACAGAGACTAATACATATATTAAGAGTTAGAAAAAACATCTGCCATATATATATGTACAGGAATTACCTCCCTGTGCAACAGTAACCATTTGTGGAGAGTGAGGGTTCAGGTGAATTTTATCTTTTTTCCTGTTTGGATGGGCAGTCTCCAAAATGACCTCCAATGGCCTTCACCTGGTACTCACACCTGGGCGATTCTTCTCACGATGCAACAGGGTTACTCTATGTGACCAAAAGACAGCAGCAGAATGGATGGTGCAGCACGCTGTGCTGAGGTCACAAAAGTTTGCAGTTTCCATCTTGGGCTCTCTCCGTTTTGCTCTCTCATCATCTGCTTTTGGGGGCAACCTTGTCATGAGCAGTGCTCTGGAGAGGCCCACCGCGGCCTCTTGCCAACAGTCGTGTGTGGCTTTGGAAGCCAATCCTCCAGCCTCAGTCAGGCCCTCAGCCACCTCCCCAGAGTCCCTGAGTCAGGACCAGCCGGCTAGGCCGCTTCTGGCGGCTGTGTGATGACAAGTGTTTGTTGGTTTAAGCTGCTTAGGTTTGGGAAATAATTAGATATATAGAGAGATAACTTATCTGTATGCAGCAATAGGTAAGTTGTGCAATACTTTTGGGGCAAGTTTTAAACTGTACATAATGGACATATACTCCTTTTCAATCAGAAAAGAAGATTTTTTGAATGAACAATCAACTAAATCATTCATTCCAGTGTGATAAAGGACAACCTGTTTAGCCATCTTGTCACCCCATTGGTGCCTGGCACACCTGTATCAACTAAAACAGCCGCACCACCTGTGCAAAGACACCGGGTATACCAGGGCATCTGAACGGAGGCTATCCTTAATTTTGACTTGGCCTAGGACCCTGGCCTTGCAAAATATCCCATAAAAGGGGATGATTCTTTTTGTGTGATCTGGGTCTTATAAATATAACCAAAAATCAGTTAATTTACTTGGGAAGTTGGATAACTTTTAAACTTGGTTAACTGATTCATAGTGAAGTGAACTCGCTCAGTCGTGTCCGACTCTTTGTGACCCCACGGACTGTGGCCTACCAGGCTCCTCTGTCCATGGGATTTTCCAGGCAAGAATACTGGAGTGGGTTGCCATTTCCTTCTCCAGGAGATCTTCCTGACTCAGGGATTGAACCCGAGTCTCCCACATTGTAGGCAGATGCTTTACCATCTGAGCCACCAGGGAAGATGTTGTATAAAATAATAAATAGCATTTGATTTCAGTATATTATTTATGTTGCTGTACCCCCAGAGAAGTGTCTAAAGTTGGGACTATGCAGTAGAAAGAACTCTGGACCAGCTCTGTGACTCTGGGACAAGTCACTGAATCTCTGGGCCTCCGTTTCCTCATGTGTAAGATGGTAATGTCAGAGTATGTATATATAAACATATATGTTTTTTCCCTCTTTTTTTTTAAAGAAGTATAGTTGATTTACAATGTTTAGTTTCATGTATACAGCAAAATGATTCAGTTATACATATATATGTCTATCTTTTTCAGAATCCATCCCCTTTTGGATTATTACAAGATATGGAGTATAGTTTGCTGTGCTATATATAGTAGGTCTTTGTTGGTTGTCTATTTTATATATAGTAGTGATATACTTTAATCCCGAAGTCCTAATTGATCCCTCTCACCCTTTCCCCTTTAGTAGCCTTAAGTTGTTTTTTTTTCTGTGAGTCTATTTCTGTTTTGTTCATAAGTTCATTTGTATCACTTTTTAGGTTCCACATATAAGTGATAGCGTATGACATTGGTCTTCACCTGGCTTACTTCACTTAGTATGATGATCTCTAAATCCATCCATGTTGCTGCAAATGACATTTCATTTTTTTGATCTAGTAATATTCCATTGTATGCATGTGTGTGTGTGTGTGTGTGTGTGTGCGTGTGCGTGTGTGTGTGTGTGTGTGTCTGTGTATGTCTGTGTATCTCACATCTTCAAGGGTTGGAGTATGTTAATCTCCCCCACTTCCCTGTGGCTTAGTGGTAAAGAGATGTGGGTTCAATCCCTGGGTCAGGAATATCCCTTAGAGAAGGAAATGGCAACCCATTCCAGTATTCTTGCCTGGGAAATCCCATGGACAGGGGAGCCTGGCAGGGTACAGTCCATGGGGTCACAAAGGAGTCATACATGACTTAGCAACTAACCAACAACAACTATTAATCTCCCATGACTCTAAACACCTGTTAATCAATAATACCAGGTTAACTGTGGAATTTTGGCTCTTTGATTACAAGCTGATTGAAGCCCCCTTCATGAGGGATCCTGCTTTGGCGAGTATGGAAGACGCTAACCACAGAGGGACTATTTGAATTAGTTGAAATTAACAAAAACGTTAGTTTCTCCTTTGCAGTGGCCTATTTGAAGTGCTTGATGATCACAGGTGTTAGACAGCCAGTGTGTTAGACAGTACAGAGCTAGACCTTTCCATGTTCTACTGGGTCTTGCCTTTTAGTGTGGTCTATGGTCCAGCATCAGCATTATCTGAGAGCCCTTAGAAATGCAGGATCTTGGGGGCCTACCCAGATCTGCTGAATCAGGGTGTGCATTGTAACAGGATCCCCAGGTGCTGCCTGCACATGAGGTTGAGGAGCATGACTATAAAGAGCGCTCCTCACTGGAATCTGAAAGAGCCTAGAAGGATAGAGTGGTACTTAGCTGTGTGGCCTCGGTATAGACAACGGGGACTCATCGCCGGACTCTCTTTTAGTAGCTGTGTGATCTTATCTACCGCGTAGGTAAATCTGAAGCTATAGCAAGATAAAGCAGTTGTGTTTGGACTTGATAAGGTTTAAGGTTCCTGCCAACCCCAAGCTCAACGCGCAGACCGCAGGGCCGAGCGGTTCTTTCCCTTGCCGCCACAGGGTGGCGCTGTGCCCCCAATGTCCTTTCGTCCCCAACAGGCTTCCTGCTGGCTCCGCGGCAAGAAGCCCGAACCGGGCCCCGAGACGTCCAGGTCTCTGTTTCGGATTACCAAGCACGCCCGGGCTGCCGGACTCCGATCCAAGCATTCATCTGACAGATAATGGGAAAACAGGCCTCAGCTTTGTGCAGAGTTGGAATGCAAAACCAAGGTCGGCACACAGAGTTGAATAAGGACTGTGTGAAAGTCGTGGCGGAAGCAAGGAGGCTCCTGTTGGAAAGCTAGGGGGAGGGACTCCTGATCGTGCAAGTCAGCTCCTCGGTCCACAGACGCACGCTCTGGCTCTTTGCCAGTCGAGTGTGTGTGTGTGAGAGAGAGAGAGAGAGAAAGAGCGAGAGAGCGAGGGAGCGGGGAATGAGGTGATCGGGAGTGGGCTGATGGGCGATTTTTTAAGGAGTTGTTTTCTAAACTTTCTCAAACTTTAGCCTACATCACCATCACCCAGAAGGCTTTTTAAAACGCAGGTGCTGGCCTCCACCTCAGAGGTCTGGGAGACAGTTTGCATTTCGAACAAGTTTCCGGGTAGCTGGGAGACTGCCGACCCAGGGACTGCCCTTTGAGAATCAGTCAGCCCTCAATCCCTGGGTCAGAAAGATCCCCTGGAGAAGGAAATGGCAACTCATTCCTGTATTCTTGCCTGGAGAATCTCATGGACTGAGGAACCTGGGGGCTACAGTCCATAGGGTCACAAAGAATCTGACCCAACTGAAGCGACTTAGCAGTCACTCACAGACCCTAAAATCCTGAAAAACTCACGTGCAACAAAGTATCTGAGCCCAGTTCTAGAGAAGGACTGTGACTTCAAAGGAAATTAGTCCAAATCCCCACTGCCCTCCCCCAACTGTGTCCTTCATGGCCCCCACCACATCCCATGATGAGGCCTCAGCTGTCCCAGTAACTTTTCAAAGTACCCTCAGGCTGTGGCAGGTATTGGCGAGTCAGAACCTGGTGTGGTCCGGAAGGCGGGCTGGGACCTGGGAGCCCAGAGTTCTTCACAGGTGATCGCCCCCCCCCCCTCTTCTGCTACAGGCTCATAACTCATAATCCATGCTCTGTCCCAGGAAGGGTGATTCACACTCAAAGCAAGCTTAGACCCACTTCAAGCACAAAACCTGTGGAAACCGTACTCCTTGCCTGGTGCCATCAAGGCAGAGTCACTTCCCCCTAGAAATAGGTGGAGATGTCAGGGGCCTGGATTTTGATGGAGGTGTTGGATATCTCAGGGAAAGTGCAGAGAAACCCTTTGGGCCCCTCCAGTGGTTGATATAGGCTGACTGGAATTCTTGTCGCTAGAGTAGGAGTCATAGGGAAAAAAGCCTGGGTCCCTCCTCTGAGTTCCTCCAGCAACAGGGCCTCTGCAGAGGTTCATTCTCTTCCAGGAAGCAGCCACTCTGGGTTCATTCTCTTTCTTCTTCTTTTTTTCCCATTCTCTTTCAAGAGCTGGGTCGGCATTTCCCTGGAAGTCCAGTGGTTAAGAATCCTCCTGCCAGTTCAGGGAACATGGGTTTGATCCCCACATGCTGTGGGGCAACTGGGCCTGTACACAGCAAGTACTGAAGCCCGTGTGCCCTAGAGCCTGCACGCCACAAGAGAAGCCAGTGCAGTGAGAAGCCCGCACACCACAGCTTGAGTGGGCCTTGCTCGGTACAACTAGAGAGGGCCTGAATGCAGCAACAAAGACTCAGTGCTGCCAAAAATGTAGCTTTTCCCGTCTCCAGGGGATCTTCCCAACCCAGGGATCAAACCCAGGTCTCCCACATTTCAGGCAGATTCTTGACCAGCTGAGCCACGAGAAGCCCAAGAATATTGGACTGGGTAGCCTATCCCTTCTCCAGAGGATCTTCCCAACCCAGGATCAAACCAGGGTCTCCCACATTGCAGATGGATTCTTTACCAACTGGGCCATCAGGGAAGCCCCAATTAAATAAATAATTTTTTAAAAAGAGCTGGGCCAATCTGTTTGGAGGCCTCCATCTGGGAGAGGAAGTGGAATTTTTAGACTACACCTCTTCTGATTTTCTGTCTGTGCAACCATACCTTATTTGTTGCTTGTGTTTTTGTATGTATCATTTGGGGATGAACCACTCTGTCTTGCGTGGGATGGGAAAATTCTACTTGCTTCATCTGGGCTCACTTCCCTTGCAGGTTTTGCTTATTGCAAACCACTCTGGGTCCTTTCTCTTTCAAGAGCCAGACCACTTTGGAAGTCTGCTTATCCGTAATAATTAAGTAAGAGTGATCAGAACAAAACTCTAAGATTGCTTTGTCTGTGTAGATACATGTGCATGTGTGCATGCTTAGTTGCTTCAGTCATGTCTGACTCTTTGTAACCCCATGGACTTTAGCCTGCCAGGCTCCTCTATCCATGGGATTCTCCAGGCAAGATACTAGAGTGGGTTGCCATGCCCTCCTCCAGGGGATCTTCCTGACCCAAGGACTGAACCCACATCTCCTGTACCTCCTGCATTGCAGATATATTCTTTACCACTGAGCCACCACAGTAGCCCCATAGATGTATGTATGTACCTTATAAATATGAGATGTCTGCTTTCTAATAGTATTGTCAAAATTGGTTTGTGGATGGGCTCTGTTTAATTGGCTTAAGAGAAATTAAGTGCTTATATGAATTCTCAGGAATATAAAAGAAACTGATCAGAATGAATTTCAGCTTCAGGTGATCTGGGAAATATTCAGTACCGAGTTGATATCTGGTATTGAAGCTAGCTGAACCTTGTTGGTTTGACAAGGTTAATATTAACATGTCTTTAGCATCATCAGTGTTAAGTAGTACTTCTGTTGCACCTAGGTTTGCTGAAGATCAAATAAGACCTTATTATATTTGTTGAAACTGTCAGCAAGGACAATAACTTGATAACTTGAAACTAAATTTTTACTATCTGATTTTATTTTTAAAAAGGAATGACCTGTGGATGCATACATGGGTGGACAGCAGAGCAATTATGCTAAGTGAAAGAAGCCAGATTTTTAAAAGTACCTACTGTATGATTGCATTTATATAAAATTCTGTAAAATGCAAACTAACTCATAGTGAGCAGATTACTGGTTGCCTGAGGAGTGGGTGTTGGCAGGAAGAGGAACGGAAAACGGATTATTAAGTGGTGTGAGGAAACTTTTGGGGGCAATGGTTATGTCCATTACCTTGATTGTGGCAATGGTTTCATGGGTGTAAGCTGATGTCAAATTTATCAAACTATCCATTTTAAACATGCACAATATATTGTATGTCAGTATCAATAAAGCTCTTAAAAATAGTAATGCAACTCAACTGTAACAAAACAAACAATCCCCAAAAATGTGCAAAGGATTGAATAGACACTTTACCAATAAAGAGAGCAAAAACACTAAGTACATGAAATAATCCTTAATACCATTGCTCAGCAGGGAAACACAAATCAAAACCACAATGAGGCTTCACCACACACCTACTGGAATGGTTACAATCAACAACACTTACCATATCAAGTTCAAGTTCTGGAGTGGATGCAGAGCTGCTGGAACTCTCGTACATTTCTTTATCTCATCATGCAAGATGGTCAGTCAGTTCAGTTCAGCTGCTCAATTGTGTTTTGACTCTTGGGGACCCCATGGACTCCAGCATGCCAGGCTTCCTTGTCCATCACCAACTCCCGGAGCTTGCTCAAACTCATGTCCATTGAGTCAGTGATGCCATCCAATCATCTCATCCTCTGTCGTCCCCTCCTCCTCTTGCTTAAAATCTTTCCCAGCGTTAGGGTCTTCTCCAATGAGTCATTTCTTCGAATCAGATGGCCAAAATCTTGGAGCTTCAGCTTCAGCATCAGTCCTTCCAATGAATATTTAGGACTAATTTCCTTTAGGATTTACTGGCTTGATCTCCTTGCAGTCCAAAGGATTCTCAACAGTTTTCTCAAACACCACAGTTCAAAAGCATGAATTCTTCAGTGTTTAGTTTTCTTTATGGCCCAACTCACATCCATACATAACTACTGGAAAAACCATAGCTTTGACTAGATGGACCTTTGTTGGCAAAGTAATGTCTGTTTTTTTAATATGCTGTCTAGGTTTGTCATAGATTTTCTTCCAAGGAGCAAGCATCTTTTAATTTCATGGTTGCAGTCACCATCTGCAGTGATTTTGGAGGCCCCCAAAATAAAGTCTCTCACTGTTTTCATTGTTTCTCCATCTATTTGCCATGAAGTGATGGGACCAGATGCCATGATCTTAGTTTTTTGAATGTTGAGTTTCAAGCCAGCTTTTTCACTCTCCTCTTTCACTTTCATCAAGAGGCTCTTTAATTCCTCTACACTTTCTACCGTAAGGGTGGTATCATCTGCATATCTGAGATTATTGATATTTCTCCCTGCAATCTTGATTCCAGCTTGTGGTTCATCGAACCCAGCATTTTGCATGATGTACTCTACATATAAGTACAAAAAGCAGGGTGACAATATACAGCCTTGACATACTCCTTTCCCAGTTTGGAACCAGTCCATTCTTCCATGTCCAGTTCTAATTGTTGCTTCTTGATCTGCATACAGATTTCTGAGGAGGCAGGTAAGGTGGTCTGGTATTCCCATCTCTTGAAGAATTTTCCACAGTTTGTTGTGATCCACACAGTCAAAGACTTTGGCGTAGTCAATAAAGCAGAAGTAGATGCTTTTTGGAACTCTCTTGCTTTTTTGATGATTCAGTAGATGTTGGGAATTTGATCTCTGGTTCCTCTGCCTTTTCTAAATCCAGCTTGAACATTTGGAAGTTCTCGGTTCACATACAGTTGAAGCCTTACCTGGAGAATTTTGAGCTTTAGTTTGCTAACATATGAGATGAGGGTAATTATGTAGTAGTTTGAGCAGTCTTTGGCATTGCCTTTCTTTGGGATTGGAATGAAGACTGACCTTTTCGAGCCCTGTGGCCACTGCTGAGTTTTCCAGATTTGCTGGCATAATGAGTGCAATGCTTTCACAGCATCATCTTTAAGGGTTTGCAATAGCTCAATTGAAATTCCATCACCTCCACTAGCTTTGTTTGTAGTGATGCTAAGGCCCACTTGACTTCAGATTCCAGAATGTCTGGTCTTAGGTGAATGATCACACCATCATGGTTATCTGGGTCATGAAGATCTTTTTTGTACAGTTCTTCTGTATATTCTAGGCATCTTTTCTTGATATCTTCTGCTTCTGTTAGATCCATACCATTTCTGTCCTTTATTGTGCCCATCTTTGCATGAAATGTTCCCTTGGTATCTCTAATTTTCCTGAAGGGATCTCTAGTCTTACCTATTCTTTTGTTTTCCTCTATTTCCTTCTATTGATCACTGAGGAAGGCTTTCTATCTCTCTTTGCTATTCTCTGGAACTCTGCATTCAGATGGGTATTCAGATGGGAACCTGTGCCATGCAAGATGGTATAGGCATTTAATATCTCATCAAATTAAACATACACTTAATATATGATCCAGCAAACCTACTCCTAGGTATTTACCCAAATAAATACATGTGTGTGTGTACACAAACATATATTCCACCTCTTCTTTATCCATTCACACTTAGGTTGCTTGTATATCTTGGCAGCTATAAATAATGCTGCAATGAACATAGAGATGTACATAACTTTTTGAATTAGTGTTTTTGTTTTCTTCAGGCAAATACCCAGAAGTGAAAATGCTGGATCATATGACAGGGATGGAACTATGTTCTAATTGGTGTCAGTGATTACACTAATCTATACATTTGTTAAAACTCATAGAACTATACACCTACAAGAGTGAATTTTACTGTATATAAATTTTAAAATAATTTATATTGTTATAAAAATATGGAACGATATAGAAATATGAGAAGGAAGAAGTGTAAGGGCCTTCACGCAAGCAAAACACAGAGCCGAGAACCTGCTCCCTGAAGCTAACCATGGTTGCAGTCTGCTAAGCATCCTCTCAGACAGTTTTCTATGAAAGTGGATGAAATTATATAGAGATTTTTAAAAATGGACACAGTATTGTACCATACATTGGTTCAACAACTGCTTTCTTTGTGCAGTGTTGTGAGAGTCTTAAAGAAATAGAGCATAACTCCAAAGCACAACTGGACGTCACTTAGAATTGTTGCATCATTTTCAAGGTTACACAAACAATTATGCTATACCAGTGGTACCAGTTTTGGAGGAAGTTAGTCTAAGTCAAATCAGGAAACACTTAGGAAAATGTAGAATTAACAACCCGTCCCCCTACTTCGTTAGAAATTTCCTTGGTTGGTCTTCCATTGGGAGGGAGGCATAACCTCCCCCCAGAATTGGGGGTGTGAGACCATTCTTTGGGGGAGTCTGATGAGCCATGGCAGGGGCTGACTCTGTCAGGGTGGATAGAACCAATGCCAGTCTTCCAAGCTGAGGAAGAGAATTGTCATGAACACAGCAAAGTGTCTTAAATCTGTTCTGATGCATTTATCTTTTAAAGCTCTCTTTGTCTGATAACAGAGTCTAAATCATGTTCTCATCGTTAGACACTGGCATTGTGGAAAGAACAGAGCTCGGTAGTGGGGCAGGTGGGCTGGAATCACAGCTACCAGCTTGACCATCTGGTTGAACCTGGGCAAGTCACAACCTTCCCTATTGGATTCACAGGCTTGTTGTGGAGAGTAATACTCTAGAGGCCAATGCCTGATAATCTGTAGCCACTCAGTACCATCAGTAACTTTACTATTTAAATCCTGTCCCTTACTTACTGTAGAGGCCACTGACCTCAGACCTAAGGAAAATCAAATCCCTCTCTTGGGGGGCTTCCCTGAACGGTTACTAAATGTATTTTGTCAACAACCTCCCCCCACCCCACCCTGCCCAAGGCAGCTGGACCCCTCTCAACTCTTTCCAGTTCAGCACCAATAAACAGCTGAACCTTGCTGGGAAATCTTGGCTAACAGGGCCCATTTTTTATTTTGTTCTCCAAGCCTTTCAAGTGATTGCAGCCTCTGTGACTTCCTTGTAATGCCCGGTTACAAAACATGGCAGCTTCCCTGAACCACTGCCAGTGACTCATGACCTTCTATAAAGAAACCCAGACTCCTGGGCCTGCAGGCTCAGCCTTGCCTTTGTCTCCGAGCCCCCAGGTCTCAGGCTCAGCCCTTTCACTGGGTTATTTATTTAACAGCTATAGAGATAATGGCTAAGGGACATGGCCAAGACACCTGTGACTTATCTTAATCTTCCTTCAATCAGCTAACAAATACTGATGATCCCTGCTCTGGGCAAGTAGGGAGCAAAACCCTAGCTGGTGTTCTCAGAACTTGCACGGCCCAGCACCGACCGTTTCCTAGGTTGGCGGTTAACAAAGGGAAAACAACCTTAGCTGAGCCCTCATCACCCTTCCTGCCAATATTTAAACCAGGTCAATTCTTCCAGCCTAGCGCACAATTTAACTCTTGTTGTAGCTAAACCATTTGATAGTTCTGGTAGCTCAGCTCCCCAGTAGGGCCGAGACAGCAGGAGGTTCTGACAAGAAACCCAGATCCCTGGGCTACTGGGATCAATCTTGTGTTTATCTCCAAACTCCAGTTCTGAGAACTAAATATATTGAGGCAAGGAAGGATAATAATATATATATATATATAATATATTATAATAATTTCAAATTATTTTGAAATGTGACTAGCAGTTTATTAAAATTCTGCAGGCAAAAGTGAAGGGAGGAGTCAGCAACCTAAAAGGGCTAACTGCTTTTTCTCAGTTTTTAACCCAGCATTTATGAATGCTCATTTATATAAAAGGGCCCCCCTAGGCTCCAAACAGACACCCTCAGCCCTCATACCCACTTCCAGAAATCATGTTGAGATTCACACAGGAGGGAAGTCTTGTGCGTGTGTTTGTGTTTAGTTATTTCAGTTGTGTCTGCCTCTTTGGGACCCTGTGGACTGTAGCCCACCAGGCTCCTCTGTCTGTGGGATTCTCCAGAAAAGAATACTGGAGTGGGTTACCATTTCCTCCTCCAGGGAATCTTCTCAACCCAGGGACCAAACCCAAGTCTCCCGCATTGCCGATGGATTATTTACCACTGAACCACCAGGAAAGCCCTGGGAAGTCTATAAGTAAACAAACTTTTATTTGACATTTTAAAGACACGTTTCAACAGATATTTTGAAATTAGGGTGGACAGGTGGAGCAGAGAGGATATTTAGGGCAGCAAAACTACTCTGCTGTGTGTGATCCTCTAATGGTGATACATGTTGTCACACATTTGTCAAAAGCCTTTGGATGTACAGCACCAAGACTGAATTGTAATGTCAGCCATGGACTTTGGCTGATAGTGTGTAACAAATGTATCGCTCTGTTGGGGAACGTTGACAGTGAAGGAGGCTATGCATGAGTGGGGGCAGGGAGTATATGGGAACTCTGGGTTTTCTGCTCAATTTTGCTATAAACCTAAAACTACTCTAAAATAAAGTCTGTTAAAAAAAAAAAAGGAGGGAGTGGAGATGATGATATTCATTCGAAGCTTTTAACTTTTCTAACATCTGACATAAGTTCTTTTCATTATGGCAGGGAGGCTTATTTTCATCATCACCGTGTCTTGAAATACCCTTTCAAAATACCTTTTCAGTGCCTGCATAAAATGCTATAAATGTTCTATGATTTATTTGTTTTCCTAACATGGGATATTTAATTGACTTCCTTTATGTGTGTATGTTGTTACCACGGATAACACTGCCTGCCTGCCTGCTAAGTCACTTCAGTCAGTCGGACTCTTCACGATCCTGTGGACTGTAACCTGCCAGGCTCCTCTGTCCCTGGGATTCTCCAGACAAGAACACCAGAGTGGGTTGCATAACACTGCATTTGGAGCAATACGCAGCGCTCCCTACGTGCCAGGCACTGTTGTAAGTGCTCTGCAAGTATTAACAAATATTTAGTCTAGATAACAGCCCTGAAACATTTTACAATCCCGTGTAAACAGTTGGGGAAATTGAGGCCCAGAGACGTCAAACAGCAGAGCCAGAATTTGAACCAGGTAATCTGGTTCTGGGGCTTCCCCAGTAGCTCAGTGGAAAAGAATCTGCCTGCAATGCAGGAGATGCAACAGACGTGGGTTCTATCCCTGGTTAGGGAAGATTCCCCTGGAGGAGGGCATGGGAACTCACTCCAATATTCTTGCCTGGAGAATCTCATGGACCAAGAAGCCTGGCGGACCACAGTCCATAGGGTCGTAAAGGGTAGGATACAAGTGAAAGCCCTGAGCCCACCCACACACAGTCTGGTTCTAGCTTCTATGCTCCAATCAAGTATGCAAGTTTAAATGCATTGTTAGTTATTACTTCTTTTCTAGGAGAGGAATTTCCTGGATCCACAGGTCCTCGAAACCACACTAAACTAACCCACATGTCTCCTTCAGAAGTTTCCATGGCAGCCTGTGCTCTGGAGCCTCCCTTACAAGCCATGTTTGTAAGCTGGGAGCTGCCGATGTTCTAGAAGTGTTTTAATAAGGACTGTTAAAACAAAAGGCATTCCCATCCTCTGAGGACCTGAACAGGCCTGAGCCTCAACCACCGTCCTCACTGTGAGAGAAGCTGGAGGAGGCCAAGACCTCGGCGGTGGTCTTTGCATTCCTCCCAGTGGTCTTTGCCTCCGCCCCATGTTGGATGGGATTTTCCAAACCCAGGAAGGGAGTTTAGAGGCTGAAGGCCAGAAATTCAGCAAATGTCTCTTAGATCAGAAGGCCAGCCAATCAGTCTTTGGGGCTGTGCTCACTGAATGGAGGTGGAAAGTGTTCATGGGGCAACGGGAGGCTGCAACCCAGAGTCACAGGGGCTCCAGGAGGAGGTCAGGGGAGCTTTATCCCTGCGATTCCTAATCGGAGACAATTCGGCAATGTCTGAAGGTTGTCATAGCCCCGGGGAGGGGAGCATCTAGTGGGGAGAGGCCAGGGATGCTACTAAACACCCTGCAATGCCCCACCCCCACCCCACCCCCACACACAAAGAATGATCTGAACCCAAATATCAACAGTGCTGAGATTGAGAAACCTGCTTTATCCAGAGGTCCTCAACCTTCACATCAGTTCACCAGGCACATCTGCTCACAGAGGACAACAGCCTGGGCACTGGGTCAGACTCACTCCACCCTGGTGGCTAGGACAGAGAAAGGAACAGCGTCTGGAAATCAAAGTGTTGCAAAGCGCCCATCCTAAGAGCCTGGAGCTCCCAGATGATTTATGATGACTGAGACTCAGGAACGAGACTGGGTAGGAATTTGCTTGCTAACTTAAAATACAGGATGCTGGTACATACAGACAGATGCTAGAGATGGGATGGCTCAGTAGGTTAAGCATTCGTCTGCAATGCAGGAGACCCATGTTCAGTCCCTGGGTCAGGAAGATCCCCTGGAAAAGGAAATGACAACCAATCCAGTATTTTTGCCTGGAAAATCCTGTGGACAGTGGAACCAAGCAGGTTATAGTCCACGTGGTCACAAGAGTCAGATATGACTGAGAGATGGGGCAGGATGGCCTAAGGGCTGCGATTGGCTGGGACCAGAGGTAGGGGCTGACACGTAAGCTCTGGGGAGGAAATGAGACAAGGGGTAAGCACTCAAGTAGAACTGCCAGTTTCCAGACAAACCTTAACACCAACCACAATTCCGTCCTTGAGTCCAAGCTCCATTAGAATAGTATCTACTCAAACCCATCAGAGGGCTAGGGCCAGGGAAATGGATTGAAATTTCCAGAGGGGCAGGAGTATGTATGATTGGTGAAACAAGACAAATATCTGTTTCTTTACATAAAGCTACAGGCAGAAAATGAAGGCTCAGCCTTCTTGGTAGGTGGGATATTGTTTAAAAAGTATGGAGAAGCTTGATATTGACTTGATTTCTCCAAGTTCCCTCTGGTTTCTGATAGGTACACAAATGGTGCTAATTTGTAAAATGTTTTTTAAAAAACACTTTCTAGGACTTCCCTGGTGGTCCAGTGGCTAAGACCCCGCACTCCTAATGCAGGGGGCCCAGGTTCAATGCCTGTTCAGGGACCTAGTTTCCCCATGCTCCAGCTAAGGGTTCCCATGCCACAGCTCAAGATCTCACATGCCACAACTAAGACCCAGTGCAGCCAGACACATATATGTTTCTTAAAAACCACTTTCAGAGGTCTTGGCAATTTTGAGCATCTTGTCAACCCTGTGAGGTAGGTGCCAGCATCCCCATTTGATGGTAAGGAAACCAAGGCCGGGGAGGGCCATGCAGCTCACCCACACCACAGGGCTGGCCGGTGACTCTGCCCTCGGCCCCTCACTGTCCTTCTATGGGAAACACTTGTATCAGTTCCAGGGGGCTTCTGAGGACATCCAGGCCTGGGCACGTTTCCCTTATGGTTGTCTTGCTCTGTGGTGATCGCTCGCTCCTCTCCTGACTGAACCAGATCTGGCACACTTTCCCCGTTGGGGACAAACAACCTCTTAGCAGCCATCTACTTACAATTTGTCTCACGAGGCCAAGTGCTCCTTAGCAGCTGCTGCTCTTTGTGGAAGGCTGAATTAAATCAAGGAAGGAGTTTCCCTTAGAGGCAAAGATTCAAGTGCGGGAAGAAACCACAGGAAAATGGCTTCCATTCAAGGAGTCACAGACTATCCTTATCTTCATTTTGCTAAACTGATGCTCATTGCTGTTGTGAACGTTTGTTTCATTTTTTTTTTCTTTCTGAGATATATTTCTCTTAAAGTGAAGTAAAAGTGTTAGTTGCTCTGTCATGTCCAACTCTTTGAAACCCCAAAGACTGTAGCCCATCAGGCTCCCCTGTCCATGGAATTCTCCAGGCAAGAATATTGGAGTAGGTTGCCATTCCCTTCTCCAGGGGATCTTTCCAAACCAGGGATTGAGCCCCAGGTCTCCTGCATTGCAGGCTGATTCTTTACTGTCTGAGCCACCAGGGAATTTTATATTTCTCTTAATCCCAGGTTTATTGTTAACTGCAGCTTCCCAGGTGGCTCAGTGGTAAGGAATCTGCCTGCCAATGCAGGAGATACAAGAGATGCAGGTTTGATCCCTGGGTCAGGAAGATCCCCTGGAGAAGGAAATGGCAATCCACTATATTGCCTGGAAAATTCCATGGACAGAGGAACCTGGCAGGCTACAGTCCACAGGATCACGAAGAGTCAGACATGACTGATCACGCACTCACATTGTTAAACTAATGTATAATTATCGTTTAGAAATAAAATAATCCATTCAAGCCTGTTCAAAGGGCAAATATTTTAGCATTGCAAAATATGTATCTTAGGGGTTTATTCTGGATGCAACTATAAGATCAGAACTATAAGAAATATTTTCCAAACAGTAATTCTACATTATTATTGATTTTTGTCCGATCTCTTTATTTCACTTGTTTGGGGTGTTTAAGCAACAAGGTGGCACTCATTTTACATCCGAGGCAGCCAGATTCCCTTTGTGCAACTGGTATTCCTGAAAGCTGAGACTCTTCATCTGCAAAAGTGATTTTTAATAGCTTTGTTAAGGCATAATTCTCACACAAACTACATATATTTAAAGTGTGCAGTTTGACAAATTTTGACAGATATATAGATGCATGAAACCACCACCACAATCAGGATAATGCATTCATTACCCTCAAAAGTTTTCTCAGGTCCATTTTTAATTACTTACTCCAGTCCCTCTTCACCTCTCTCCTTACCAACATCCATTGACTTGTTTTCTGTCATTATAGGTTAGTTTGCATTTTCTAGAATTTTGTACAAATGGAATCATGCAGTATGTACTCTTCTAGCTTCTTTGACTCAGCATAATAATTCTGTGAATTATCCATATTGTTGTATCAGTAGTCTATTCTTTTTTATCACTGAAGATTAGATTCACAGCATGGATATACCCAAGTTATTTGTGCATCTATGTCCCTTTTGAGGATCATTTGGGTTGTTTCCAGCTTTGGGTTATTACAGTTAAAGCTGCCCTAGTCACCTGTGTACACATCTTTGAATGGGCACATGCTTCCTTCTCTCTTGTCTAAATACCTAGGAGGGAGTGGCTAGGTCTTATGGTAGATGTATGTTTAACATTTTAAGAAATTGCCAGAAAATGAAAATAGAAACTGTTTTTCTAAACTTTTTACATTCCCACCAGCAGTGTATAAGAGATCTAATTCCTCCACATTTTTGCGCATCCTGGTAAGATCGGTTTTTAAACTTTTAGACATTTTAATATGTGTGTAGTGGAGACCATTGCAGGTTTAATTTGCATTTCCCTAATGATTAGTGATGTTGAGCAGCCTCTCACGAGCTTATTTCTACCTTACTTGACAAAAGGTCTGTTTAAATCTTTGCAAAAGTAAATTTTGCACAGTGATTTCATGTCCTGTGACTGATTTGTTGAGTACCACAGTGCTGTGACCTAGACTACTTGAGACAATGAGTCAGTCCTCCTAAGGGTGAAGTCAAACTCCTTGTGTGAATAAAAGCTAACACTCATGGGGGTACCTACCACATGCCAAGCACTGTGCTAAGCATTTTCTGCATGTTAATACAGAATCCTGACAACTGGCCTGGGGTCACGCAGCTATATCTGAGGTAGAGCAGCACCTGAAGAGTCATGTGGGGAAGTGAGAGAGAAGAACAGAAAGAAGCACTGATGGGCCACGTTGAGCATTCATCCAAGGTCTGTCTACAGCCTTTACGTAGAAGGGGGATAGATGCTGGAACTGATCCAGAGTCCAGAGTTTTGCCAAGGGCAGAGAACCAGAAGTATGACATGGACTGAGTTGGTTGGGGTGGTTGCTCTGTAAAGAAGGAGGTGAAGACAGAGGGGAGAAAGGGGAGCGATGAAGATATTGGAGCACTCTGAAAGAGCAAGCGAGTGCTGAAGATGTGAATGGCTTCGATTAAAGTAGGATGTGGAAATTTGGGAATTCATCACCTGGTGATGAAGGTATCCAGGGCACAGGGAAGCTGGATGGCAGGAGTCAAGAAGTCTCATTTAATTTTCTTCCACAGAGAAACATTGAAATTTTGATATATCTAGACTATTTCCTATCTTTTAGGTCATATGTTATTTTTACCCCGTGAAATCTATTGTCTTTCCCTTTATAGTTTCAGGTGATCAACCATCCCAATTTCCCTGACTCTGTCCCATTATTAGCACTGCAAGTCCAACATCCCGGGAAACCCCTTGGTTCCTGGCAAATCAGGACCATGGGCACCCTAGAAGCCATGGACTCTCTTGCTTAGATGATTACAAATAGCCTCCCAAATAGTTCTCTCATTTCATTCTAATCTCTCTCCTTCACTGGATTCATTCTGAAACCCAACTTTGATTTTCCTACTCCTTGCTAACTGCACACAAAGGAGCAAACTTGACAGACTGGTTGGAGACTACATCTTCAATCTAATTCCCGTTAGTCCCTCAGGTACCCACTGTTCCAGCCAAATTCACTTAGCCTATCCCTGAACACTCCTACCGCAGGCTCGCCTGTCTCGGGCATCTGTTCAAGGTCTTTTTCTTTCCTGAATTGTCTCTCCCTTCCCAGCATGTCTACAACCCATCTTCCTTTCAGATCTTTCTCTGATGTAACCTGGTCCAGGAAGGCTTTTACGATCTGAAATCTTCCTCCTTAGATCTTCATAGCACTTTGAGCCCCTCTGCTAATTATAATGAGACAGCAAGTGACAGAAGGGCTTCCCTGGTGGCCCAGTGATAAAAAATCTGCCTGCCGCAGGAGATGCCAGTTCGATCCCTGGGTCAGGAAGATCCCGTGGAGAAGGTAATGGCTACCCACTCCAGTATTCTTGCCTGGGAAATCTCATGGACAGAGGAGCCTGGGGGCTATAGTCCATGGGGTCGTAAAGCATCAGACATGACTTAGCAACTACACAGCAGCAGCAGAAGTGGCAAGTAACAGAACAACTAACATAACTGGCTCAAACAACTGAGCAGAAAGCAGTCTATGGGTGTAGATCTATGTTCAGGCAGGGCTACGTTATGGGGCCTGAACCAAGCCTTCTATCTTCTGTATCTCTTCTTCCACCTCCGGCCTGCAGGTGACCTCTCTGCTCAGGCGGACTCTCCCTCGGTGGCTGTCCCACAGCTTCTTGGGCTTCATTATCCCAGGGAGTGGGGAAAGTGTGGGAGTCAATACGCCAGCATCCCCAGAAGTGCTGAGATACCCTCTGAATGGACCACCTCACTCCATCACTGTGCCCAGGAGGACGCGCAGGGCCATGTGGCTGCACTGATGGCTCTGCACTTCACAGCTCTAGGAGGCGCTGTTCACACAGGCTCTGCCACTAGCTCTGGGACCTTCACCTCTCTGGGTCTCAGTGTCTTCATGAGTCAGGTGAGAGTGACAGATTCTCTGTGGTCCCTTCCATTCCTGCCAATCTACTGTTCCAGCTTTCTGAGGCTCAGTGGAAGTAGTGTTTCATGGGCTTGGCTCTGTTTCTGTGAAGAATTCATGTGAAACCTCTTAATCTCTTTTTGGTCTAGGGTCATCCTCTTCTAGAAAAACAAGTAGGTGTGAGGCCCTTTTTAAAAGAGGAAGGGGAGAAACCCAAAGAAATTAAGATGCAAAAATAATACACTGTGAATACTCTCAGTTCCACGGGGTCACTGGTTATATTCTATTTTGGGCAAGAAGTTTTGTTGTGGCTTCCACTGCCTGAGCACTCCTTTCGTGTCTGGTGCCAGTGTTCATGCGCATTATCTGATCTGGCTTCTCTTGGTGACCTCTGTGGAATAGGTAGTACTGTACTTGATGTTCCTACTTTAGAAATGAAGAAAAAAAAAATCTGAGGCCACACATGTATTGAACGGCAGCACCTGGATTCAAACTTAATGTTTGCTGGGCTCCAACTTTTCTCTCTGAATCAATGTGCCAAATCACCTATTTGTCAGAGTCTATGCTGGAATGCCCAGATTCTCAGGGTTTCTGTCCTTAGCGGGGAATACTTCTAATGCAGGCAAAAACGTGCATTTTTTAAAGAAATATTCAAGTTTACAGCATAATTTTTTAATCTTTTTTTTTGCTGTGCTGGGCCTTCACTGCTTTGCGAGGGCTGTCTCTTGGTGTGGTGAGCAGGCGTTACTTTCTAGGGGCAGTGCGCAGCCTTTTCATTGTGGTGGCTTATTTTGCTGCAGAGCACAGGCTCTGGGCATACATGCTTCAGTAGCTGCAGCGTGAGCTCAGTAGTTGCAGTGCATGGGTTCATTTACCCATGGCATGTGGGATCTTCCTGGACCAGGGATCAAACCTGTGTCCCCTGCATTGGCAGGCAGATTGTTAACCACTGCACTACCAAGGGAGCACATAATATAATTTTATATTTGGAAAATCTATCTTCAAAAGAACAGAAAATGAAATTCAATAAAATATTCTTGCAAAGTGGAAACGCAGATGACAGGTTCTCCTCAGTGTATCAGAATCTTAGGTGGGAAGTGGCGTTGAGGTTTTCATGTTGATCTAAAGAAGACATCGTTTTTTAAAATTAGGCAACACAGATCTATACAATTATTGCCAGGTTTTATTTCTATCACTGTATGTATTTCTCTTTAGTCCCCAAATGCTGCCCAGGGCTGTGTGTGCTCCATTAACCTTTCACAGAGAAGCCTGGTTAAGCAGGAGAGCCAGCTGGAGACAACAGGGGGGCCCGGCCTCCAGAGAGGGCTGTATGTGGGCTGTGATGCAGGCAGCAGCTTCTCCCAGCCTGGCTTTCTGGGTGTTTACTCAACCCTGATGTGACAGGAAGCACACAAGACAAAAGTAACCAAAGAGATCTGCCCTTGATTGCTGCAGGAAACAGGAGCTTTTCCCCCTGAAAGCAACACGTTAACGAAGGAACACTGCCACTTAAAGGATGACCGTTTCCGTGGCAAAGAGGAAGCGCGTGAGTCCACGTCCCTCAAGTGGTAGACCATCACCTGGTGGTGGTAAAATCATGAATGGGGTTCTTGTATTCCAACTCAAGTGGCTGGTTCACAGACCTATTGAGGTGTGGGCTGAGATTTTTCTGTGTAAAAATGGAGACTTTACTCTGGCCTTGGTTTCAGACCTGCTAGACTGGCCGTAATCAAAAAGACAGGTACAAACAGGTGTTTTCAGGATCTGGAGAAATTGGACCCCTCCTATATTGCTAAGCGAATATAAAATTGTGCTGTAATTTGGCAATTGGGCAGTTTCTCAATAAGTTAAACATAGGGTTACCATGAGACTCACCAGTTCCACTCACAGGTATGTTCATAGCAGAATTAGTCATAATAGCCAAGAAGCAGAAGCAACTGAAATATCCATCACCTGATAAATGGATAAATGAAATGTCATATATATCCATACAATGGGTCATTATTTGGCCATAAACTGTTCCAATACATGCTACAACGTGGATAAACTTTGGAACATTATGCTAAGTGAAAGAAGCCAGGCACAAAAGACTACACATTATATGATTTCATTGAAAAGAGATGCCCAGAACAGGCAGGTCCATGGAGACAGTAAGTCAATTGCCAGAGGCTGGAGGATAAATGGGATTTCTTTATGGGGTGGTGAAAATGTTCTGTGAATTAGTGGTGATGGTTACAGAACTCTATAAATATATTGAAAGCTACTAGATGGTATACTTTGAAAGGGTGAACTGTGATATATGAATTTTATCTCAATTTAAAAAAATATCCTCATCCTCAAAATCACAGGTGGGCACGTCTGTGTGGGAAGCTTTTCTGGCTGCAGGATCTTTAGATATTCATGTGTCATGTATCGCTAAAAAATGATAATGAAAGGAAGCAATTCTGCAGACATGAGTGATAGGGAACATAGCCCTTCTCCAGAAGAACTGCCCCCTCACCCATACCCCCACCCCCACCCCTCCACCCCACCCCCGTCCAAAGTGCCCTTTGGAACCTTTGGGAAGTTTTGCAGGGAGCAGCCCAGTCCTGGCCTCTCCAGGCACCTGGGAGCTGGATTCAGAGGCTTTTCACCTGAAAGTCTTTGCAAACACACTCAGGCTTGGCAACACACTCAGGCTTGCTGACGGCATTTTCTTGTGTGGGCTGAAGAAGAAGGCAGGGGGGCTGCTAGAAATGGGAGGATGGCAGGAAGCTCAAAGCCAAACCAGCTGACAAGCTAGCCACAGTGAGGCTGTCTGGGAAAATCAATGGCTTTACCCCTCGGAGGCTAAGCCAGTCAGTGTTCAGTGTGAACTCACCCCGCTCTGTGGATTTCACGGTGCTATGCCCCGAGGTGCCGGAAGTTCTCAAAGGATGTTCCCTGGTCACCAACATCAGCTGGGGAGCTGGTCGGGGAGGAGGGGGAGGACAAAAGTCAGGATTATAACAAGCCCTCCAGGTGACCCCGAGACACACTCGAGTTTGAAAATCACCAGCTCACACACCATCTGTTCTCATCTTCCTCTTGACAGAATCCTGGTTTTGTCTGGAGTGACAGGTGCGTGGACTCCCTTGCACCTGGGGTGACCATGTGACACAGTTCTGTCTAGTGAGATGCAAACTCAAGTCACTGAGTGGGGTTTCTGGGAAACCTCGGCTCGCCTGTGGCTTTGATGCATTACCCTTCTCCCCCTTCCTCGCTAGACCATGGGCAAATGCTGGAGGGCATGCAGCCATCTTGGGAGACAGGGCCACACACTCGGGGTAGGAGAACAGAAAGACGGAGGAGCCAGGATCACTGAGAACATGAGGGTTGTGGCACCTGCCCTGACCTGCATACCTCTCTCCAGCCTAGACTTGTGATAGTTGGAAACTTTAACCTTTAATTTGTGTAAGTCACTTTTGTCCATGTTTGCAACTGAATCCAAGCTCTTAACTGGTGTACCTAGGGACTGTGGTTTGTTCTGGTTGAAGGAGTGTTTCTTTTACTTAAACCAAGCATAAGGGTCATCAAAGAGTTTTGGTGCCAAGGCGAAGAGCTACCTCTTCGGTTTCAGTTTCTCTGTGGGGGCTGGGGCTGGCTGGCCATGCCAGGTCATGGTGAAGTGGGCAAGCTTTGCCCTGGTACTCACTGCCCTGCCCCTTCTGCCTCAGTCTTGGCTGCTTTCTCCTGCATCCTGGCAGTTGGCAACTTTCTTGTGTGATAAGAAGTGTGGACATGGGTGGCTTCAGGATCCGTGCAGTGGCTCAATAATAACCACCAAGGACCTTAGCTTTTTCTTTTAATTCTTTCAATAAAGATTGATTGAACAACTACCAGGAGTCAGGCACTGTTCTAGGTGCTGGGGAATTGAACAGGGGCTTGGTCTCAGAAAGCTCACATTCGTGTGTGTGAGTGAATAAAATTGAACAAACAAGTCCACAAAGTATGGGGTGCCAACTCCAAAGAACAATAAAGCAGGAAAAGAGAATAGAGGAATGAAGGTGGGTAGGTTTAGCAAGAGGGTGGCCAGAGACCCTCTCTCTGATGAGGTAACATCTAAAGAGAGCTAAAGGAAAGGAAGGAACAAGCCAGGCATCTGAGCTAAGAGCTTCCCAGGAAAAGCAGATCAGCCAGGGCAAAGGCTCAGACTGAAATGTACTGGAAAGATTAAGAAATCAGCAAGGATGCCAGAGGATGGCATGGAGGGAGGGAGGGAGCTAGTGGAAGGATGAAGTCAGAGAGGCAGCAGGAAGGCAGATCATATGGGGCTTTATGGACTAAGGTAAAGCCTTTGAACTTTTCTTGAAGAAGCAGAAAATCATGAAAGGACTTTAAGTAGAGGGGCAATGAGATCTGACTTATGAACAGAATCATCCCAACTACTGTGTGCCAAATACCCTGGAGAATACAGTCAAGCTTTGCTCTACAACCCTCAGTGCGTGGCCTTAGCACTTAGGTTTGTGTTCTCCTGGTCACAGTCTGGCTTCCGTAGATCCAGCTGTTACACTCAAACACCACACCTGTGCAGGTTGCTGAGATGTGCAGGTAAAACTGGGTAACACTGTGGATTAATGTCACTATGAATTCACCGACCCCAACCTCACCTGGTCCCTCAAGATTGCCTGGAAAACCCCCTCTTCTTCCCGAGAAAGATTTTCCCCCTTTCTCCATAGCAGCTATTTCCAATCACCTTTATTCTCTTCAAACCTTACAATTTCTCCTCTGCCTCTCAGTAGTTGGCCAACACCTGACCTCACAGAGAAGACAGAAACCATCAGATGGGAATCCCCTTCCCAGCCAGCACACCTACAGTTGTGACCGCGTGTGCATCTTTCCTACACCCTTCTCCTTCCCTCCGTGAGAGTTGTCCCGCACCAGCGTAGAAGGCAGTTCTCCCTGGGCTCCCCTCACCCCACTCCCTCTAGCACGCTCTCAGGGTCACCTTCTATGGGTCACGTCCTCTTTCTCACCTGTGTTATGGACATCTCCGGTCTCAGCTGGTGGCCCCTTTCCATGATCTCCTTGGTCTCAAAAAGAAACAAGCAGATATTAAGCAAAAGAAACTAACCCCCAAATGTCACATTAAGTATGAGTTCTTATATAAGAAATATTCAAGAGAGGTGAGCCCACAGAAACAGAAAGTTGGTTAATGGATGCCAGGACCTGAGGCGGGCGGGGAACAGGCAGTGGCTACTCCTGTGGGTGATGAAAATGTTTGGGACTAGGTAGTGGTGATGACTGCACAACAGTGGTGTTTTTTATGTTATCTTTTTAAATTGAAGTATAGTTAATTTACAATGTCATGTTAGTTTCTGGAGTACAGCAGTGATTCAGTTTTACATATGTATATGTGTGTGTGTGTTTATATTCTTTTTCATTATTTGTCATTGCAAGATATTGAACATAGTTCCTGTGCTATATAGTATGTTCTTATTGTTTATTTTATATATAATAATGTATATCTGTTAATTTCAAGCTCCTAATTTATCCCTCCTTTCCCCTTTGGTAACTGTTAAGTTCATTTTCTATATCTGTGAGTCTGCTTCTGTTTTGGAAAAAAGTTCCTTTGTATTCTATTTTAGATGGCACATAAAAGTGATATTGTATAGTATTTGTCTTTGTCTGACTTCACTTAGTATGATAATCTTTAGGTCCATCTGTGTTGCTTCAAATGGCGTTATTTCATTTTCATGGCTGAGTAATATTCCACTGTATATTGATACTATATTTTCTTTATCCATTCATCTATTGGTGAATACTTACATTGCTTCCATGCCATGGTTATTGTGAATAGTGCTGCTACAAACACTGGGGTACATGTATCTCTTCAAAGGAGAATTTTCTCCAGATATATGCCCAGGAATGGGATTGCTGGATCATGTGGTAACTCTATTTTTAGTTTTTTCAGGACCTCCCATACTGTTTTCCACAGTGGCTGTTTCAATTTACATTCCCATCAGCAGTGTAGGGGGGTTCACTTTTCTCCACACCCTCTCCAGCATTTATGGTTTGTGAACTTTTTAATGATGGCCACTCTGACTGGAGTGAGGTGATACCCCATTGTCATTTTGATTTGCATTTAATTTGCATTAATGATGTTGAGCATCTTTTCATGTGCTTTTTGGCCATCTGTGTGTCTTCTTTGGAGAAATGTCTATTTAGATCTTCTGCCCATCTTTTGATTGAGATTTTTGGTTGTTATTGGATTGTATGAGTTGCTTATGTATTTTGGAAACTGAGTCCTTGTCAGTCACATCATGGTTAGAACAACACTTTGGATGTACTCAATGTCACTGAATTATACACTTTAAAAGGGTTAATTTTATGATATGTGAGTTGTTTTTTTAACCCCAACTTAAAAAAAAGGAAACAAAAAAGACTCTCAATCTCAGACATTTCAAAAGCAACATGTTTAAAAATCATCACACCCACTGGCCTCTCTGTCCCCTATTTCAGTCAGTGGTGTCCAGATGACTGTGTGTGGCTGTGCAGGTTTTGCTGGGCCTCCAGCCAGGAGGGAGTGTGGGAGATGGACCCAGATGTTTCGCTCACAGGCCTTCACCTCGACAACGACTGCATCTGCCCAGAGGACCCTTTTTCCAGTTCTCAAAGATACTTGTTTTAGTCAATGTCTCCAGAGAAACAGACCAACAGGATGTAGATGTATACATAGAAAGAAATTTATCATAAGGAATTGGTTCACACAGTCGTGGAGGGTGGGAAATCTCAAGAGGTGCAGTTAACAAGCTGGAGACCTAGGAGGGCTGATGGTATAAGTTCTAGTCTCAAAGTCATCAGACTGGAGACCGAAGAAGAGCTGATGTTTCAGCTGAAGTCCAAAGGCAGGAGAAGATCCATGTCTTGGCTCAATCAGTCAGGCAGGAGGAGTTCCCTCTTACTCAGGGGCAGGTCAGGCTTTTTGTTTACTCAGGTCTTCAGCTGAGTGGGCGAGGCCCACTCATATTAGGTAGGGCAATCTGCCCTACTCAGTCAACTGGTTCAAATGTCAGTCTCAGCCAAAAACACCCTCATAAACATACCCAGAATAGTGTCTGATCAAACATCTTGGCACACTATAGCCCATCTGAGCACAGTCAAGTTGACACATGAAATTAATCATCACATGTTTAATGAGGAGAAATGGAAGTGGAACTCAATGGCCCCATCATTCTTCCACCCATCAAAAACCTAGGCCTCACCCTTCACCTATGAACACCCAGAATCAGCACACACACACACCACCCCCACAGTCCACCCAGCTACTAAGTCCTGACCCTTCTCTCTGTCTTCCTGTCTCCAACTCCAACACCACAACCCTGGCCCAGGCCACTACTTGTGACCATGGGGAAAACTGATTTCCCATCCTCATGCTTCTAAGACCAAAACCCATGGTCCCACCCTTACCCTTGGGTGCCAGACAGCTGTTTCTCCATTGGGTGAAGCTAAACAGTGAAAAGACCACAGTAAGTGCTGGGAGTTCAGCTTCTTCTTTCCCTCCACGCCATGGACCACAGTGAGGCAGTAGAGGAAACCCAAACGGATGCCTGACTGGAGGACAACTGGGCAGCAGGTGCTAGGAAAACTGTTTGACTCAGATCACCAAGGCACGTTCAGCAACAGCTTCACCAGGAATCAAGGTGTTGTCTGACCTCTGCTAGTCGGCCTCCAGTGTCTGTTTCTCAAAGTACTTCGGAACAAGGATGGAGGGAGAAAATGTCACTGTGCTTTGATCCCTTAAAGCCCAACAGCTTGGACTACTGCTCTAGACAAGTAACAGGTTGTAGTTTCCATCTTCGTCACTGTGACCAAGGTGATCTTCTGATATGCAAATCTAGTCATTCTACACTTCCTGCCCATGAAAAACCATCCTGTGGCACCCTGCTGCCCTCAGGATGAAGCCCAACCTTCTGAGAGATTCTGGAGGACCCTTTAGGATCCGGCCCCTGCTTGATTCTCTAGACTCGCCTCTCCCCACCTCCTCCCCTGCCCTCTCTGCTTGTCGGGCAGTCATGTAATTGTGCCCCAGAGATCTGCTGTGGCTGTGTGCAGTGTGTGTGTGCTCAGTCATGTCTGATGCTCTGCAACCCCATGGACTGTAGCCCACCAGGTCCCTCTGTCGATGAGCTTCTCCAGGCAAGAATACTGGAGTGAGGTACCATTTCCTTCTCCATGGGATCTTCCTGACCCAGGGATCAAACTCATGTCTCCTGAATCTACTGCATTGGTGAGTGGGTTCTTTACCACTGAGCCACCGGCTACAAATTTACTCAAGTGAACTTTAATCTGAGATTCTCCCCTCCAACTCTCCTTCTTTTCCCAGATCGTTTTACAGGTGCCGGCCTGCATCATGGTTTGAAAACTCACTGTCTCCTCCTGTTCATTCCCCTTTATCTTTCACAGGAATTTTCTCCCAATAAACTTCTTGCATGCCTAATCCCGTCTTGGCCTCTGCTGCTCAGAGGACCTGAAGTAACACACCTGCCATTTTGAATTACTTGCCACAATGTCTTGCTCTCCTCCCCAGCCTCTGCACATGCTGTTCCCTCCATCTGAAAGAGCTTCTCTTTCCTCCTTGACCCTTTCTTGGCCAACTCCTATTTGTCCTTCAGGATTGAGCTTAGAGATCCCCTCATTCATCAGAGACATTTACGAATGGTTCAGTGTGGCCCAGACATTATTCCACACACTGGGGATACAGTTGGGAAGGAGAGGGCAGGCCAAGTCTCTGCTCTCGTCAAGCTCACTTTACAGTAAGTAAATGGTCAATAAACACATTTTTTGAAACAGATCCAGGGTAAAACAGTGGAGAGTGTATTATGAAGGAAGCAGGATAAGGGTATAGGGTAATGAAAGGAGAAGGTGCACTGGCTTATTTTAGACAGAAAGAGCAGGGAAGGCTCCTTGAGTGGTGGGGGAGGTGACATTTGAGCAGAATAATGACTAGTGGGGGCTTCCCAGGAGGCGCTAGTGGTAAAGAACCCAGCTGCCAACACAGGCAGACGTAAGAGTCATGGGTTCAATCCCTGGTTGGGAAGATCCCCTGGAGGAGGGCATGTCAACCCACTCCAGTATTCTTGCCTGGAGAATCCCATGGACAAAGGAGACTGGTGGGCTACAGTCCACAGGGTCTCAGAAACAGGCACAACTGAAGTGACTTGGCACGTATGCACTAACTAGTGGAGAGAGTGAGCCTTGTGACATGGAGTGGGGGGTGCGGACCTTTCAGCCAGGGGAGAGCATTCCAGACAGCAGGAGGGAGGCTGCTGGGGACTGGGAATCCCAACTCTGGGGCTGGTGCCACTCGTATGAGCTCCTGAAGCACTCCCCTGCTTTCCTAGCAGAGTGCACCCTAATAGTTAATGCATGTGGGTTAACCTGTCTGCCTCCCCTCCAGATAGCAACTCTGAGGATGGGACCCAGCTTGCCAGGCTAGTTTAGCACCATGTTCCCTGGCAGTCCATGGGGTTTCAAAGAGTCGGACAAAACTGAGTGACTGAACTGAAATGAACTGATGTCCCCTGGGGCTTCCCTGGTGGCTCAGTTGGTAAAGAATCTGTCTGCAATGCAAGAGACCTGGGTTTGATCCAGGGGTCAGGAAGATCCCCTGGAGAAGGGAATGGCAACCCACTCCAGTATTCTTGCTTAGAGAATCCCCATGGACAGAGGAGCCTGGTGGGCTACAGCCCATGGGGTCGCAAAGAGTTGGAAACTACTGAGCGACTAACACTTTCACTTTCTTCATGTCCCCCAAGCCTGGTATGGTGTTGAGCGCTCAGTAGGTACTGACAGTCAAAGCGTACTTACAGTCATAGCTATTAGTAACTGCAAACTGAAGCGTGCCTGGCTCTGTATTAAAGGTTCACTAAGATTAATATTCCCAAGAGCAAAGTAGGTAGCATCACCATCCCCAGTGGAGAAGACTACTGTGGGCCCCATCACATTTTCTCAGCAGGCACGAGGAAACTGAGGCACAGCAAGTTTAAAGCACTTCCCACGGCCACACAGCTGGAAATAGGTAAAATGTGGATTGCCAGGCAGGGTGTTTAGCCATCAGCCCAGATAGCCTCTCGCATTTCTGACACGAGGCAGCACCTGGAAAAGCACCAGACACTCAGCTCAGAGGATGGGAGCACCCTGCTCCAAACCCCCATGCTCAGCTCAGAGTGATTTCCAAGTCAGGGTCCTAAGCAGAGGCTCCTAGAACTGCAGGGTCAAGAGGGACTTTGAGAAGATCCACTCCACCCTTGACTCACGGAGAGAGACTGCACCAGAAGGCTGGGAAGAATTTGAGGCCACCTTGCTGTGTGTTCTTTCCTGCTACCTAGACCAGATTCAGTCAGAAATTGCAAAAGCCATTCGATCCCGCCTGGCACCACCCAACTGAGAAAACAAGTTGTTGTGAAGGCAGTTATGTAAAGAGAGGATGCGGTTCAAGGCCCAACCTGCCCATGCCTGGCTGGAGCCCTACCATGATGACTTCAGTGTCCTGGTCACATGGGCCAGCCTGGCAGCGCTTGCTCACCCTTTGCCTTAGCATTGCCATTCTGCTTGCCAGAATGCCAGCTGGCTCCTGGGAACCCACCACTCCCTGCTGCCTCGGCAGTTTCTCTGGCACTCCTGTTGGTGCCAGGCACTAGGACCCAGAAGCAGTGCAGTGGGAGAGGCTGCCTCTCCCCATCATTTTACAGAAGTGGAAACTGAGTCCCAAAGGGATACTGTGACTTGTGCAAAGTCCTAAGGCCAGTTGGTGGCTGGGATTTCAGCTAGCCTGTTGAAATCAAGCATGATGTTAGATGTTAGATGGTGTAACCTGTCTGTGATTTCCTCAAGACCCCCTGTCTGTCCTCCTTGTCTGACTGCTTCCTCCTACCAGCCCCTTTCTCCTGCAATCCTCCACGCTGCCCCTCTACTCCAGACCTGGAGCCATCCCCCTTTGCCAAGGTCTCCACACTAGTCCTCCCCACCTTTGCTCATTCCCAGTCAAAGCAGCAACCTCACAGTTGCCTCTTGGACTCCACTCCTGCCCTTCCAATTCATCCTCTACCCTGAAGCCACAGGACTTTACCTAAAACCACGTCAGGTTTGGCCACTGTCCCGTTGAAAGCGCTGGATAGCTCCCGCTCACCTGGAGGATGGCTCCTTAGCAAGATGTCAGGTCCTCTCTGGCCCAGTCCCTACCTCCCTCAGCAGGGTCATTCCCAGTGGGTCACTTGTGCACACCTGACCCGCCAGCCACAGAGCTCACCCAACTCAAAGCTGCTGCCAACAGTAAACATCAGCGCATGTCCATGGCACCTGGAATGTAGGAACTGCTCAGCAAACTTTGACCCTCCTGGTGGGCTGGGCACTTCCTGGACGGCTGCTAGAGGCTGGTGGTACTCTGGTCTCTGAGCCAGAGGACATGCTCCTAACTGTGACCCCAGTCAGGCCCTCAACTCCCTAGATCCAGGTTACCCCATCTAAGAAAAGGGTAAAATGAAAATCACCTGCCCTCCTGTTTCTCAGAGGCTATTTTTTTGGGAGGGGGCAGGGGAAACCAAGGTAGAACATTTGGGTGGCCACACAGTTCATTATTATTTCCTGTCTCTGAGAGCAGGGGAGCCACTGTCTCCTTGGGTCCCTACAGCCACAGCTGCAGGTCTCTATTCAGGACAGGGGAAAGACACGAGGAATATTCAGCCCCTGTCAGCCCTGGCCCCTGGCACAAGGGGGAAGATCAGTAGCAAGAGCTCTTTGTCTTCTAACTACTTATTACACATGTAGGTTCTTGTGGTCTGATAGGCAAAAGCATAAGGGTACCAATTTCATGAATGCATTGTATTAGAGCCAGAGGTGAGCAGTGAGCAGTTCCACAGCCTCGGGGGACCGCCTCTGTGAGCCTTCATGAGGAAGGCAGATTCTAACTTGTACAGAGAACCTGGCAGATGTTGGTTTATTAGGTTGTCCATCCATCAATTCATTCATACATCCATCTAGCCAGAGGACATTAAATTTGCCTTTCTCGCTTGTTTGCTGCCAAATAAGGCACTGTACAAGAACAATAGGCACTGAATATTTGTGTCCCCCAAAGTCATATGTTGAAGCCCCAATCCTCAATGTGATGGCATCAGAGGTGGGCCTTAAGGGAAGTAATTAGGTTTAGATTGGCTCATGAGGGTGGAGCCCCTATGATGGGATTAGTGTCCTTATAAGAAGAGCTTGCAGTAAGTTGGTGGCCATCTGCAAACCAGGAGGAGGACCCCTACCAGACACAGATTCTTCTTGGACTTCCCAGAACTGTGAGAAATAAGTATTTGTTGTTTATGTCCCACCCAAGCCCTCCCAGTCTATAGTACTTCATTACAGCAGCTTGAACTAAGACAAAGAGTAAGGAAAAGCAGAAAAGCAATCTAGCTCTCCCAGACTCGTGATCCTTCCTTCCTCCTTATTTTGGCTCTTTTTATAGCTGGAGAATGCATAGCAAGTTGCTAAGATGATTAGTTATAGATAAAGACAGTAAAAATAAATTTTAACCTTAATCGTGGTTAAAATTTTAGCTCATGAAGTATTTCAAACATATGGAAAATTATGAAGAATAAATACTATAACAGTTTCCCAAGTACCCATTCCCTACCCCAGTGAACATTAACTTTCTGCTATATTCCTTTTGAGGGCTTCCTTGGAGGTTCAGAGGTAGAGAAAATCTGCCTGCCAATGCAGGAAACATGGATTCAATCCCTGGGTTGGGAAGATTCCCTGGAGAAGGGAATGACAATCCACACCAGGACTCCATGGACAGAAAAGCCTGACAGGCTACAGTCCATGGGTCACAAAGAGTCAGACGAGACTGAGAGACTCAACAACAACAAATACTTGCTTTGAGGTCTTTTTCGTTTTTTTAAGGAAACAAGCTGTCACAGATCCAGCTGAACTGTTGGGGCAGGTTTGGGGCTTTTACTACCAAGGTATAGCTCCATAAACGATGCATAGTTTTCATTGTTTGGGATTTTCCATAGGTGATATCATATGACATGCAGCTTTTTGCAACTTGCTTTTTAATTTTATTGGGTTTTTTTTAAATTGTATGTTTAATAGATGCTGGTTGTAACAAGTTGAGCCACACAGGCATGAATAAAAGAAAAGTTTAATCATTTCCACTTGCCCCCTTGAATTGCACTAACCAAGGGGACCACTGTTGACAGGTGACAACCATCTTTCTGCATCCTTGCTTCTGCTCACAACATACATAATGGCTCTGATGCTGAGGGAAGAGCCAGGGGGAGTCTGGGACAGGCTGGAGCAGTCAGGGGTGCCACACAAACAGATCCTGGTGCTGTCGGGTGAGGGGAACGCAGTCGGAGGCTGCAGAGGGACATGTGCAACTTCCCTGGCCGTTAGCCCACAGCCTGCTGGTTTCGCCACCCACACCCTCTCCTGACAGGCCCTGTGGTCTGCAGGGCATCCAGGGTCAGTTAACAAGCAATGTCTTGAGCTGCAACATGGGGAGGGTCTCCCCTTATCGGACTGGGTGACTATGGTGAGCCATGTGATGAAGGGACCATAAGACCGCTGCGTCCCTTTCTGATTGACGATTGTCACTCAAGATTGTTCTAGTGAAGAGCTGACATGCCACGTGTCCCAGATTTTGGAGAAACCTTTGGGAGGCCAAGCTGGCTTTAGCTGTGACCCAGAAGGCATTCACAGATATGTGTTTTTGGCTCCAGTGACCTCTCCATGAACCTGGGGCGAGGATATAGAATGCCAAGAAAATCTCCATTTTTTTTTCTTCTATAACTTTAAGAGTGAATAGGACCAGACATGTAATGCCTAGCACTGAACTGGAATTTCTTTTTCCTTTGCCCAAAAGAAAGCTAATAATTAGAGCTTAAGTTATTTTTGTTTTGTTTTTCAAAGTGAGTTTCATGTTACAGCAAAGCAGACAGAGACCCTGAACGTGAGACTTAATCATTCTCATCGTGAAGGCCTGCTCAACTTTTCCACCCTTGAGATTGCAATAGTCTGAAAAGAAGCATAAACCTTACTGGGGCTTGTAAACCAAGATTTGAGATTGACCCAAGGGTTCCCTCCAGCTGTTAAACTCTAGAGTTCTGTGTTGTCTACTTTTTCCCATTTATTTATTTATTTTTTGAGTTCCTGCTGTGTTCAGCCAGTGTTCTAAGAGCTGGAGATGTCATCATAGACTAGACAAACCTCTGCCCTCAGGGAGCTAAGAACTCAAAGTGTCTCAAAACGCAGACTCCCATTCTGTATCAATATTCAAATCATTCATTTATTCTTCAGAATGAATCGATTCCCACAACATCCTCCTGCCAGTCGGTAGGACAGGTCTTTCTAGTCTCATTTTCCAAGTGGGCAGACCCAATACTAATAAATAGAATTCAGGAACATCAGCCTGAATATTGTGGCCTTTAAGGAAACACAGAGGTGGAAACGTCCGCATCTTATTTCACAGAATCTCTATCTAGCTCCTCTCATAGGCTGGGAAAGCTTGAATATGCACGTCTTCTGAATTAATACCAAGAAGAAACCTCAGTTTCCAGACATGATGCAATAAGCAGGTGATGAATTCTGGAAAATAATACTTGGGTAAGAGAGGCGAGAATTCCTGAAACTCCTTGAGCAAATAAATGCTCCCTACCCTGCTCCATTCTCCAACATATTTGAATCCCTATTTGGCATCCTACAAGCTGAAAATGACAATCTCTCTCTCTCTCTTTTTTTTTTCTCTCTCCTTTTCCCTGGTCTGGTGTTGGCCCCAATGACACCAACTTGTATCCAGGCTGGGACACTGATGCCTCCTCAGGCCCCATGGTTGCATCTGATAGCCAAGCGAGGGACTCTCTCAATTGCCCAGGGGGGCCTTTACAAGGTACTTAGTAACTTATCCATGGCTCTAGTTCCCTCAGCTCCAGGCTCCTGGCCAAGTTCTCCAAATTGTTTTCATTAGCAATGAAAGACCTTCTCAGCCTTGCGGCAGAATGGAGGGCTTTTCTCTCTTTTTCTTGCAGGGCTGTGAAGTCCCTTTCAGGCTGTTCTCTCCCAGGAAGGATCACCCAGAAGAAGGTTTTCAGCCCCAAATGTGGGCCTGCTGGGCGAGAAGGTGGCTCCCAACAAACTCCCCTAGAAGCTGCAAGTCAGCAGCACAAGTGTGATGGATGATCTGAACGTATTCCGCCCCTAAAAATACCCTGGAGATTTAAAGGTAGCAAGTGTCTATATTTTGTGACTTGGTTAAATCCTTTATCAGATTCTTTTCTATAATGGGATGATGTTTGACTCACATAGTGAATTTTGAGTAAAAATGTTGCTAAGTCTTTACAGCAAACACTTGGAGAGTGGGAGTTCACTCACTCTGGCTGGGGAGAAATGATGAGTCTCCCTCTTCAAGGAGACCATCTCCATCGGCTGGGTGGATACTAGCCTCAGTTCTGGACCTGCCTGTGTCCAGCGGGCTCATTTCAGGAGCTAACTCCATACTTCCTGGAAGGATTACAGACACTCCCCACCCTTTGTTCACGGAATTCCCCTGGCAGTTGTTTCCCCCATCCTCAATTCAGACACAAACATCACAAGTTCTTCCTCCCCACAGGTCTACAGGGAAGTGGTGGGGAAGTTTTTGTTCTTTTATCTCCCCGTGGGCACTTAAATGAAAGAAGTCAACTCATTGAGTCATTATGGAGTCCTGTAGTGTCTGAGCATGGGAGGACGGAGGCACTTAAGACTGGAGACAGTGACTTTTGTGGGCTTACAATTTAGAGGAGTTGAAATAGAAAATTTGAAAACTCAAGTCTTTCATCTTCTGGGGAAGGCTGTATGCATCATGTAATGGCTCTCATTAATTATGAGTTAGAGCAAATGCTATGATTTAATACTTTATCATCATAATCATTATAAAGAAAGCACTGCATTTTTAGGACACTTATAGTTTTGTCAAAAAAAAAAAACCCTCCCATGCTCACCACTGCTGGTAGGAAGCTGCATGGTTCAGGGGTTCCTCACCCTGACAATGCTGCTGTTAGGTGACTGCTGCAAGTAGGTACCCTTCGGGGATCTCCCCATTCCCTTCTGTGGTTTGTGATCTGGGTGGACACTCTTCTCTCCTTTCTAGGGTAGGGAAACTGTGAGGGGCTGTGCAAATGAATGGGCATATTTCTTTGCAGGTTCTCTTGATGAAGAAATCAACAGTGTCCAATTTCCAAGACTCACAAAAGAATAAATGGTACCTACCTTTCTGCTTGTTCAAAATAAATGGTACCCACATTTCTGCCTGTCCATCTGCCACCCCATGCCTATATCCTGGAAGCAGAAGCTTTTCTTGTCTTTCTAAAGCTCAGGTTCAGGTCATAAGGGTGTGAGGTGAGGCCATAAACTTAAAGGGTGGATTTGACCTGAACAGAGGGGAGATGTGTGCTCTGGAGTTGAAGGACACAGGAGATGGAGGGACACCACAGTCTTGAGGCTGGCATACACCCCCTACAAAGCCCTGGGAGCCTTGAAACCTGTGGAAGTTCTCTTCCTACAAGTCAGGAAGGATTTCTCTGAACCCACTCAGGGCAGCAAGATTGGGACCCGCTCAGCACTGCCTCTTGCACAAAAATGGGTAACTATGCTGCCAACCACTCCTCTGGACCAAGGATCAGGGTCCTCACAGCTTCCTGGTATCACATAACCTCCAGGATCCCAGCTGGTCCCATGGAGATGCAGGCCAGCTCCAGTAATAGCCACATGAGACTTCTCTTCAGCTGGCAGGCAGGTCTCACAGCTAGATGAATTAGTTGAATTTTTTTAAAAAGAAGAAATACAATGTTTTTACACATGAGTGCTGTTACGAAAATTTATAATTATGAGACTTGACTGTGGACGAAAGTGACCCTGTAACTTCCTGGCAACTCAGAGGCATTGCAGGAAAGGGACCCACAGAGACTCAAAGAACAAAGCCCTCTGAAGAGGTGAAGAGACTCATGCCTTGGCCAGAAACAAAGAGAAACACACACAGGAAATAGGCAAAATGGAAAGGATGCCCTTTACCAGAAGAAAGTCTGCCAGTACCATGTGGGGTCTGTGAGTTCAGAGAACGTAGGGCAACTGGTCAGGACTGTGGAGTCATGACTTAGCATGTGAGGGTCAAACCTGGAGCATCTTCTGTGCTCCCTCAGGGCTGGAGCACAACAGCTGGAAACAAAACACTACCCCCCCCACCTAAAAAAAAAAACCCACCCACGGCTTCAAGGCTCTCCCAAGATGAAGAATTTGGCTCCAGAGGAGGAGGAAGTGACCCTGACTCATCTACTAACCACATAATTCATACCACTGTACGTTCTTCCATTTTTAACTAAACTGAATGCAACTGTGCCAAGAACTGGAGGGAAGAACATTATTTGAGTTAGTGGGATGGATATTTCCAAATATTAAGACACTATTTGAAATATGTGCTCAGTCACGGGTCTCTCAGAATTGGCCATGTGTATATTACTCCATGACCAAGGCTGACTGGACCAGGGAAGGTCACCTTACCCAGGATGTGCCAATCAGCTTCCCTTTCATGTTAAAAATGTTAGTCGCTCAGTTGTGTCCAACTCTTTGCAACCCAACAGACTGGGGCTCACCAGGCTCTTCTGTCTGTGGGATTCTCCAGGCAAAAACACTGGAGGGGATTGCCATTTTCTTCTCCAGGGTATCTTCCTGACCCAAGGTTCAAACCTGGGTCTCCTGCATCACAGGCAGACTCTACCATCTGAGCCACCAGGGAAGTTTCCCTTTTATGGTTATGTGGAATTAGGAGTGAGAGACTGCCAGTTATTCTCAACACAAGAATACAACAGGCCAAGTAAAGTTGAGAGTCATGAAGAGAGGAAGGCAGTGAGTACATTCCACCCTGTGAGCCAGAGAGACAGAGAAATCAGGTAGTTAAGAGAATGAGGATAAAGAAGAATTACAGAAAAAAGCAGAGACAAGAAAGAGTCCCCATGGCCTTATAGTTCCTGAGTCTAGTCCTCCAAGATCTCTTAGTATTCCTGACCTTGATTTCTGAGATATGCTGTTGCATCCTTGCAATTCCCCCTTTTTTTTGCTCAAGCTAGCTACTATTGGTTCTATAGCGACCAAAGAGCCTTAACTAACCATCAGGAATAATACATACCAAGCCAAGAAAGTCAGTGACTCACCATATTCTTTTTTTATTGTGGTCAAACATCTGTAACATAAAATTTATCACTTCAGCCATTTTAAGTGTACAATTCTATGATATTAAGTGATCCCCACTGTTCTACAGTCATAACCACCATCCTTCTCTAGAACTTCTTGCCATTTTCTTAATTGTCGTCCTCATGATGTAAGTTTAGATCATCAACACAATGTAAGTGTAATTGATGAGCATGGGCTGAAGCGGTGACCTATGCCAGTACTATGAGTTGGTTTTGGGGTTCATTCATTTTAGTTATATTCCTAATTGAGTTTACTGTCAGATGACTTGCTTTTTCCCCATAATTTTAGAGTTAAGAAAATCATGTTTACGTGAAGGTTCCAGCTAACCCAGTGTTCATTATAAAAACTTTATTGTTTGATAAAATTCATTGACAATCACTTTGTTTGCTGTGAGTGGAACAAGTTCATAGTTTTCTCAGGTGTGACATGATGATCATAAAGGTGTCTATCATACAGAAGACTTCTGGGAAAATTAAGTCATATAAAGCTTGGCCCTTTGTACAATGTAAGGACCTGGTGAAAACTAGTTATTATTATTTATAGCTTTGATATGTGGGCCATATTTAAAAAATGGTTAGGAGTTCAAGGATTTGCTATTTTAGGCAATACCATGTCGATATGAAATAATGAAGGTGGTAAAAAAATAGGTTAAGATGGACCTTTAATAAAATCTTAAATTATGATGGATAATAACTGGGTAATAGTTGAAAAATATTTAAGAAATGGTTCAGTAGAGGTTCCTCAGGGACCAACAACCAAAATATCAAAAGTGGAAGGAAATATAAATAAAGGCCTGGTCAACATAACACTCCACTTGGAATCGCATCCCCTCATCAGAGAGTCTGATATGATAATGCTTTATTTGAAACAAAACAGGAAGGTTTCTCTCCATTCCTGCACAAAGCCCCCATCACTGGGCAGGCTTCATTTGCCTGAACCAGGAAGCCACACAAGCATCTAGATGGCTCACAAAGTACAGAACACTGGGGCTGAAGCAAAAACTTGATAAGCCTTGAACCCCAAACGAGACTGAACTCACTGTTGTGCTGAGCCAACCCTCCTGCCAACACCACCATTCCTAATTTGCCTCTCATTTGGGGAGGGGATATGATGTGAGATGTAATTTGGGTGATAAGTTTACTCCCTGCAAAGGCCTAAAGCTTGAAAGGAAAATATAATCATTTTGGATGAATTTTTCCCTCTAGACTATCTTGCCTATTTCCTTGCCATCTTAAGCACACCACAAAAATATCATGCAGTTTCTCATTGATGTGCATGTGGCATTACCTTGAATGTCCATGCCATCAATACCAGAAGTGAGATTATTCAACTATTTCCCATGCATGAAATGGCCCCAGAGCGCTCTTGGTTCTGACATCCTTTTCCTTTGTTTCTGCTTCTTGCCATTTTACTGTGTCCTCCACTGTTGCCACCCACCAGTTATTATTTCCAATAATTTAACCAATACCCTGGTTTCACTCCATCTTATTCTCATATTTCAATAAAATGGCAATGTCTTGTTTTATTCTTCTTCACTGAAGGTGCATTATCAGGATCGCAATACGCTCCTGGACGCTGGTGTAGAAATGACATTTGATTTTGAATGCCATCTCATGATAACAGCTCTGCGACATGTGTTAGCTGTTTAGTGTATGCCTTTTTGTTTGTCAAGGTTTGACTTGAAAGAGTATCTGAGGCTCCCAAATTTCCTTTTTTGCCTGAGTTGAAATGACATTCTTTCTCTGTGTGTTTCCTGTTGCTGATGTAACAAATTACCAGAAAGTTAGTGACTTGAAAAACACAAATATGTTATTCAACAGTTCTGGAGGTCAGAAGTCTGAAATGAATCTCTATGGACTAAAATCAAGGTTTTGTCAGGGCCGTGATCCTTTCTGGAAGATTCAGGGGAGAATCCATTTGCTTGTCTTCTGCAGCTTCTAAGAGGCACCCGCATTTCTCACCTTATGACCCCTGTCCAACTCCACAGCCAGAGATGACCGGTCAAGCCCTTCTCACAGGACGTCACCCTGATACTGTCTTCTGCCCCCCTCTTCCCCGTGGAAGGACACTGTGACCACCCTGGGCACACCTGGGTAAGTGCCTCTCAGGTGGCTCAAACTGCCTGCAACTGGAGAAACCTGGGTTCAGTCCCTGGGTCGGGAAGATCCCCTGGACAAGGGAATGAGCTACCCACTCCAGTATTCTTGCCTGGAGAATCCCATGGAAAGAGGAGCCTGGTGGGCTACAGTCCCTGGGATCGCAGAGTCGGACATGACTGAGCAACTAACACTTTCACCTGGATAATCCAGGCTAATCTATTTTAAGGTGATCTGATTAGCAGCCTCATTCCATCTGCTACAATTCCCCTTTGTCTTGTAATATAACATATTCACAGGTTCTGAGGATTTGGATTCAGACATATTTGAGGGCCACTACAGTCTCTATATTTTATGGTAAACATCCTAAAGTGAATCTCCTATTTTTTTCAAAAAACTAGAAAATATAGTGGTGGCCAAGTGGAGGAAAACAATGATACAAGCCACATCACACTCCAGAAGCACTCATTCTTTGTGGCATCTGTGAAATAAATTTGATTTCCATGAGGCCTGTTTGCCCACCATCTTTCAGAAGGAACTTGAAAACAATAATACACCTGTAAGCTCTTGCATACTTTCTAATTTTCTATTTTTATATGATTTTGTGCAGTTTTGGAAACCAGATAATTTATTTTGGAATGGTATAAAAAATGAGAATAACAAATATTTATACAATGCTCACTAAGTACCAGGAGTTATTCTAAGTACTTTTAGGCATCATTTCCAGTCCTTCCAACACCTTTAGAGGATAAGTTTGTTTGGCCCATTTCACAGACAAAGGAACCAAGGCTTTGAGCCATGCATCTTGGTTGAAAGGCTTGAATAATATCTTGAGTTTTTTTCAACAAAATAGAGTTGTTTAGCAAAGGACAAGAGTGAATGTGGTGTAAACAGTCAACAGTATCTTCTATCTGTATATTTTTATATATTAAAAATTAACATGCATTCAAAAACTCTGCAAGAATATTAATAATGTTAACAGCTATCTATGGGAGGGAACTTTGGGCCAGCTAAGATATACATATTTGTGATTTTTTTTTGCAATGAGCTTGTATTATTTAAAAATAGTAACAGACATTATTTCCTACATTTAAAAATTAAGTCATGCCATTGTAAATCAACCATACTTCAATCAAGAAAAGAAATGTTTTAAATGAAGTCATTCAGAATTGAGTGCAGGAAAGGATTCATTTCACTCAGGAAGCGAACCAGTGTCAGTAAAAAGAGCAAAAGAAGACTTTGTAACAGTGGCAGGGAATAGGAACCAAATCAGTGAAGCAGATACTAAACAGATTCAGATTAACAAGTGAGCATTATTGTTTCTAGAAGTGTTAACCAGAAAGTGTACAGTGTTTCCTATTTATCCGTTTGGAATTTGGAAATGAAAATTTGTAGACCTAGGTAGTATATGATGTTTTATGCTGAGATATAGACATCAATTTTTAAATCTTAATTACATTAAGAATTTTTTTTTAACTAAGAGAGGATACGATTTAAAGAAATCTTAGATTTGGGTTTTCTTAATGTAAAATATATCTGTCTTTTGGAATGGGTTATTTCTATGACGTAGGCCAGAGTTTCCTAAACTTTGCTATGAAGAAATAGAATATGTGTTCCATGAAAATAAGTGATGCTGATGTTATTTTTTCCTACAAAAATTTCTTCTAGAAAAACACGTGTGGGGACTTCCTTCATGGTCCAGTGGCTAAGACTCCATGCTTCCACTGCAGGGGGCCCAGGTTTGATCCTGAATTAGATCCCACTAAGGGAAAGTAAACGTTCTCGTGCTGCAATGAAGATCAAAGATCCCGTGTGCTGCAACTAAGACCCAGTGCAGACAAATAAATAAAAATATTTTTAAAGAAAGAAAAATATGAAAGTATATGTGTAAAAAATCAACTAGAAAATTCTGTAGTAAGAATTTCTTCTGTAGTAAGCTGTCTTGAGCAGAAACAGCTGGAGTAGTTCCTGGAGGACATTTGTTCTGTGCTTTGATGTATGGACAGCAGTTACCACCAACTGACTTTCAAGTTCCTGGTGGCCAACCCCGAAACTGCCTACACAATATCTACTCTCCTCGCTTTCTTTACCTGCAGAAACCTGATTTTGTTCCAGGTGCCCAAGGCCAGGTACAGACTTGATTTTTCTCAGCTTCTTCACAGCTAGTAGTGACCATGAGATGTAAAGGGATATCTGCTAAACTGACTTCCAGGAAGATGTTTTCCTGGTAAAAGGAAATGACTCAACTGCCTTGTACCTTTTGCTGTTTGTCTTTGTCCTCCTTTCTCCTGCATGAGATACAGATTTGACATCTGGAGCTGCAGCAGCCAACTTGTGACCTAGAGGACAAAAGTCACAAGCTAAAGGTAGTGACCCAAGGAGCTAGTCAAACTTGGGGTCCTTGATGACATCACAGAGTTACTGTACCAGTTTAGAGGTGTATTGCTCACCTCTAAATTCCCTGATATAAAGAGGGGAAAGCTATTTAGTTAAGCCATTGTTGTCAGATTCCTAGTACACATAGCCAAATATAATTCCTATTACATGTAGCCAAATGCACCTGGGTTTGTACACCCATGTGCATCATCTTTTGATTGATTGCCATAATGTCCCAAACCTAGTCACATAATTTCAGCAGATGTCCATGATGTTAAGCAATATTTGGTGAAACAGGAGAGTGAAAAACTGGCTTAAAACTCAACATTCAATAAAACTAAGATCATAGCATTCAGTCCCATCACTTCATGATAAATAGATGGGGGAAAAATGGAAATAGTGACAGACTATTTTTTTGGGCTCCAAAATCACTGCAGACTGTGACTGCAGCCATGAAATTAAAAGATGCTTGCTCCTTGGGAGACAAGCTATGACAAACCTAGACAGCATATTAAAAAGCAGACTGACAAAAGTCTGGATCTTTTTTTTTTGCTGACAAAAGTCTAGATTGTCAAAGCTATGGTTTTTCCAGTAGTCATGTACAGATGTGAGAGTTCGACCATAAAGGAAGCTGAGCACCAAAGAACTGATGCTTTCAACTGTGGTGCTGGAGAGGACTCTTGAGAATCCCTTGGACTGCAAGGAAATCAAACCAGTCAATCCTAAAGGAAATCAACCCTGAATATTTCTAGGAAGGACTGATGCTAAAGCTGAAGCTCCAATACTTCGGCCACCTGATGTGAAGAGCTGACTCATTAGAAAAGACCCTGATGCTGGGAAAGATTGAGGGCAAGAAAAGAAGGGGGCAACAGAGGATGAGAGGGTTGGATGGCATTTTCAACTCAATGGACATGAATCTGAGCAAACTCCAGGAGACAGTGAAGGACAGGGAAGCCTGGCATGCTGCAGGCCATGCAGCCACAAAGAGTTGGCATGACTGAGCGACTGAACCACAAGAGCACTCAATATTAAATGATTATCCAATACTAACATGTTCTCTCCAGATCTATGGCTAAAGTAATAAGAATTTAAATGATAAGATAAGAAGTTCTTGGGGTTTCTAAATGATATCTGAACCAACACAAATTTCAAATACTTTAAAGTGAAGATGAGTAATCTGAGCTTTAACTTTCAAATAGAAAAAAAAAAAATCTAGGGGACTTTCCCAGCAATCCAGTATTTAAGACTCCATGCTTCCACTGCAGGGATCATGAGTTTGGTTCCTGGTGGGGAACTAAGATCCTGCATGCTTCCTCGTGGCATGGCCGAAAAAACAAAAACCCTGGATGTGTGTTGCCCAAGAAGAAACAATCACCACTATATGGAGTAGCCTAAATTATAAGGACACAACTATTACACAGCATATAACTCACATCGTTTGCCTCTTTGCTCTGGTGTATACTGTAAGTGGGACTTTTCACCACACACAGCACTGAATGAAAATGCCATGCTGCATCTGATGTATCATGCTAATACCTCTCAGCCACAAGACTGTTTCCAATAGAAAGACAGGGGATTTTAAAAAGACAAAAATATTCAAAACACAAATATCTGAAAGACCAAAAATACACAAACATTTAAAAACACAGATATACAAAAGACATGGGATGTGTACAGACTACTTAAAAGTTTTATAAGAACATGTGAAATAAAAAGATGTTTTGCTTTCACATTTTTCCTTAAGGAAATACATCTGTGAGACCCTTTATCTTTGCCTTCTTTCAAACCAGTTTTCATTGTAGTGAATACATGCCTGCTAGCGTTCTGTCAGTACACTCTCATTTTTAATGTATACCACAGTCAAGGTTAAGTAAGTTTGGGAAACACTATGCTAAACGTATCGATCTCTAATCTCACCCAAACAAAGCTTTAAAAATCATAGTCCAAGAATAGGAGTTGGCCTGGCCTAGGAAATCCAGGTTAACTTTCATAAGGAGAGCCTACTAATTATTAGTTTTATTCAGCGTCCTATTGTATTGTTTTAATTCATAAGAAATCAGACTATGAAAGTATGTCACATCCACAAGAGAAATTCCAACAGAGGGGAAATGCACAAAGTCCCTCCCCGCTGGACTGCAGACTTTGGAAGATGAGCCATGCCTGTTTCACTGACCTCTGTCTCTCCAGTCCCTAGCCTTGCACACAGCAGGGCTTCAGCATCCCTTTCTATGGTTAACAGGCTAAGGTGTTGCTCTGTAGACCTCTCCTACACGAAGTTTTAAAAATAAATTTTCATTTTAAAATAGTCTCAGATTTACAGAAAAGCCATGAAGATAACAAGAGTTTCTATATACACATACCCACTTTGGCCTGTTTTTAACAACTTACTATAGAATGGCACATTTGTCGCAATGAATGAACAAATACTACACTTTATTCAGATTTCCTTAGTTGTTACCTAACATCCTTTTCTGGTCAGGATCCCATCCAGGACACCACACAACATTTCGTCATCGTGTCTCTTTAAGCCCCTCTCAGCTATTGACGATTTCTCAGACTCTCCTTGTTTTTTGATGACCTTAGCAGTTTTAAGGAATACAGATCAGGTATTTTGTAGAATACCCCTCTATTGGAATTTGTCTGGCATTCTTTTCAGGGCTAGAGAGGGTAGTGAGTTTTTGAATAGAAAACCATAGAAGTAAAATGCCACCCTCCTTATATCATGTTAAGGGTGAAAAAAAGAGGGAAAGTGTTAGTCGCTCAGTTGTGTCCGACTCTGTGACCCCATGGACTGCAGCCTGCCAGGCTCCTCTGTCCTTGGAATTCTCCAGGCAAGAATCCCAGAGTGAGTAGCTGTTCTGTTCTCCAGTGGAACTTCCAGACCCAGGGATGGAACCCAAGAATCCTGCATCTCCTGCATTGGCACAGTGGATTCTTTACCATTGAAGCCACCAGGGATGAATTATCAGTATGACTTATCACCATTGATATTAACCTTGGCTCCTAGTTAGACTCAACCATCCCTCACATACCGCTAAATGGAATCCTGCTGCCTTTCATGTCCAGACGGGGATCTGATTCCAATTCATAACAGTCAGTATCCCCGGTTAGCTTGGACTTGGGAAGCCTAAACACTGAAATGATTCACAAGACAAATGTGTGACCTTCACACTGCCCCTGAGCATGGGAGGTGGGTGGAGAAGAGTCAAGTTGACCGGCCCACTTTGACAACATGCCAAACCCACCTGGGAGGCTTGCCAAGGGCCAAGGTCAGCAGCCAAGTAGGGCCAAGTGCCCAGTCTTCTTCCTCTCCATGGGTGCTGACCTTTCATGGTGCAGCTTGGAATTTTCAACTCAGTCTCTTCTGCAAATGCCTTCTGTGGGTGGTGACTCATTCCCCAGTACTCTCGGAGGCAGCAAGCATCCAGAAAAGCTGGGCAAGTATACGAAGGGAGGAGAAAAGAATAGAACAAAATAGATCTGGCAAGTTCACCAATCTAACCTGCCCCTCTGTTACACTGTGAGGTTTTTGCTGGACTCTTCCTTACTTTATTCAAACATATCATGAATAAGAATTCAGATTCTTCTATAGTCACTTTATAAATTTTTAAAAAAATTTTTATGGAAGTATAGTTGATTTACAGTGTGTCAATTTCTGCTGCACAGCAAACTGACTTAGTCATACATATATTTTTTCTGGGGGCTTCCCAGGTGGCACCGGAGAAGGCAATGGCAGCCCACTCCAGTACTCTTGCCTGGAAAACTCCATGTACAGAGAAGCCTGGTGGGCTACAGTCCATGGGTTTGCAAAGAGTTGGACATAACTGAGCACACATGCACACACATACATTCTTTTTCATATTATTTCCATTATGGTTTAATCACAGAATATTGCATGTAGTTCCCTGTGTTACACAATAGGATCTTCTTATCTATTCTTTATATGATAGTGTGCATCTGCTAATCCCAGACTCCCAGTTCTTCCCTCTCTGTCTCCACCCTGGCAAATACAAGTCTGTCCTTTGTGTCCATGAGACAGTTTCTACTTTATAGATACATTCATTTTGTGTTCTATTTTAGATGCCACATTTAAGTGGTATTATACGATATTTGTCTTTTTCTTTCTTAGTTGCTCTGCTTAGTATGAGAATATCTAGGTCCATCCATGTGGCTGCAAATGATATGCTTTGATTATTTTTTATGGCTGAGTAATATTCTACTCTTTATGGATACCATATCTTCTTCATCCACACATCTGTCAATGAACATTTAGGCTGTCTCCGTGTCTTGGCTATTGTGAATAATACTGCTATGAACATTGCATGAACATAGGGGTGTATGTATTTTTTCAAATAATAATTTTGTCCGGATATATGTCTAGGAGTGGGATTGCTGGATCACATGACAACTCTTAAAGTTTTTAGTTGTTTTGAGGAAAGTCCATATCATTTTCCATAGTGGCTGTATCAATTTACACTCCCATCAACAAAGTGGTATGATTCCCTTTTCTCCACACCCTCTCCAGTATTTATTATTTGTATATATTTTAATGATGACTATTCTGACCAGTGTGAGGTGGTACCTCATTGCAGGTTTGATTTGCATTTCTCTGATAATCAGCAATGTTGAGCATCTTTTCACTTGCCTGTTGGCCATTTGTAATGTCTTGTTTGGAGAAATGTCTGTTTACGTCTTCTGCCCAATTTTTGATCGGGTTGTTTGTTTTTTGTTATTGAATTGAATAGCTGTATATTTTGGAAATTAATCCCTTGTCATTCACATTCTTTGCAAATATTTTCTTTCAGCCCATAGGCTGTTTTTTTGTTTTGTTTATGGTTTCCTTTGCTGTGCAAAAGCTTGTAAGTCCAATTGGGTCCCGTTTATTTATCTTTGCTTTTATTTCTACAATGTTGCCTTAGGAGACTGACCTAAGAAAACATTGGTATGATTTATTGCATTTTCTTCTAAGAGTTTTACTGTGTCATGACTTATATTCAAGTCTTTAAGCCATTTTGAGTTTATTTTTGTGTTTAGGGAGAGGGTGTGTTCTAACTTCATTGATTTACATGTGGCAGTCTAACTTTTCCAACACTACTTGCTGAAGAGACTGTTTTTCCTCCATTGTATATCCTTGCCTCTTTTGTTGAAGACCAACTGACCATAAGAATATGGGTTTACTTTTGGGCTCTCTATTCTGTTCCGTTGATCCATATGTCTGTTTTTGTGCCAATACTACACTTTTGATTACCATAGCTTTGTGGTATTGTCTGAAGTCTGTGGAAAATTCTGAGAGATGGGCATACCAGACCACCTGACTTGCCTCTTGAGAAACCTGTATGCAGGTCAGGAAGTAACAGTTAGAACTGGACATGGAACAACAGACTGGTTCCAAATAGGAAAAGGATCCGGCCTGAGGGGACGCCGCCTTTGCCTCTGCGGCGCTGGTGCTGCTTCTGTCCCCCCGCCGGGAGTGGGGCGGCGGCACAAACATGAATGCTGGCATTGCCCACAGCGAGGTGAATCCAAATACCCGTGTAATGAACAGCCGTGGTATGTGGCTGACATATGCATTGGGAGTTGGTTTGCTTGACATTGTTTTACTCAGTATTCCCTTCTTCAGTGTTCCTGTTGCTTGGACCTTAACAAATGTTATACATAATCTGGGGATGTATGTATTTTTGCATGCAGTAAAAGGAACACCTTTTGAAACTCCCGATCAGGGTAAAGCAACGCTCCTAACTCATTGGGAACAACTGGACTATGGAGTACAGTTTACATCTTCACGGAAGTTTTTCACAATTTCTCCAATAATTCTATATTTTCTGGCAAGTTTCTATACGAAGTATGATACAACTCACTTCATCCTAAACACAGCTTCTCTCCTGAGTGTGCTAATTCCCAAAATGCCACAGCTACATGGTGTTCGAATCTTTGGAATTAATAAGTATTGAAATGTTTTGAAATGGAACAAAAAGTTTTACAGCTACTGAGTTATCTGTAAGGAAGGAATGGTTAGTAAACTGCATAATATGAAATGAGAGGTAGCTAGCTATATTGGAAGGCCAGTTGCTAGTTCTTCATAGGCTGTTTTGAAGTGCAGATTGTTACAGGAAGATGCCTCTGTTTAATGCATCTGATATCTTTCTGAAAAGAGGCTTTATGGGCAGGCTGGGCAGGCCCAGCTTATAAGTTAAATGGCTGTAAAGTAAGGGTGTAGTAGATAAATCCAAGGAAATAGAGATTTATAAGAAACTAAGTCTGGCTTAGCTTATAGTGAATGGGCATTATGTTCGGAGAAGAAAATTTTCAATCATTCCGTCATGGTCAGTTTAAGCCAACTTACATGTAAACCAGAATCATCTCTTTACAAGTTTATTATAAATTATTTTTATTACCATACATATTCCTCTTGTGTTATATAAGAGGATATATATCCTTTGTTTTATACAAACCAATTCCTGCCTTATGAACTTTTTGGTTTTGCAGGCTCGACATTGTTTGATAAATGAGTTTATTTTTACATTTATTACTGAGTTCATGAAAGTCCACTTTCATGACTGATTGATGATAGAAGATAGTCAGGCATCTTAGAAGCAGCCTCTGAGCTGGCCTTCTAATTTTGGAACAGAGTGGGTTTTGCTGCTTTTCCAGATACAAGGCTGCTAAACCAATTAAGAAAATAATTTATTTTTTCATGATTAAAGTATATGGTAACCTAAAGTCTCTGCTTATTTGGTGGAGCAATTGAATTGTTACCGTCTGCCATTCTTTAGTGAAGAAAATTAAAATGGACAACTACCTAGCCAACCTGTGATCTGGCAGAAACTGCTTCTCTAGTCATAGCAGCGAAGTAAATAATGGAGTCTTCTTGTAGCAGGTCTGCAGTAAAAGATACGATCATTTTTTCTTAGTCCTCCTGCTCTCAATCCCCATCATTTACCCATTAGTATTTTACCTTTCAATATGTGAGTCTTAGTGTAGATAACTCAAAATAGTTACTTGGAAATAACTATTTCCAAAGCAGCAACCATATTGAATTTTTGTCACATACAGAAGCTTTCTATAGTTGCTAACATTAATTCCAAGAAATAATTATATACTACTTTGAGAAGTAAACATGTCAAAAAAAAAGTTCTGATATGGAATGAAACTGAAAAACCTAGTAACATTTGTAAGCAAGGTTGAATGAAAAGAATTATAAAACCAACTTAAAAGTCAGTTTGTTTCAAACTGACTCTTAGGGGTAACAATCATTGTTTTGTATTTTAAAAGTGTTGAGTTTAGAAGTCAGTTGTATGATAATGCCTTTGTATGTTTGTATTTTTAAATAACCAGGAATCTATACTTTAATAAAATTTTTCTTTGGTGTAAAAAAAAAAAAACCAAATAGGAAAAGGAGTACATCAAGGCTATATATTGTCACCCTGCTTATTTAACTTATATGCAGAGTACATCATGAGAAATGCTGGGCTGGAAGAAGCACAAGCTAGAATCAAGATTTCAGGGAGAAATATCAATAACCTCAGGTATGCAAATGACACCACCCTTATGGCAGAAAGTGAAGAAGAACTAAAAAGCCTCTTGATGAAAGTGAAAGAGGAGAGGGAAAAAGTTGGCTTAAAGCTCAACATTCAGAAAACTAAGATCATGGCATCTGGTCCTATCACTTCATGGCAGATAGATGGGGGAACAGTGGAAACAGTGGCTGACTTTATTTTTCTGGGCTCCAAAATCACTGCAGATGGTGATTGCAGCCATGAAATTAAGATGCTTACTCCTTGGAAGGAAAGTTATAACCAACCTAGACAGCATATTAAAAAGCAGAGATATTACTTGGCCCACAAAGGTCTGTCTAGTCAAGGCTATGGTTTTTCCAGTGGTCATGTATGGATGTGAGAGTTGGACTATAAAGAAAGCTGAGCACCAAAGAATTGATGCTTTTGAACTGTGGTGTTGGAGAAGACTCTTGAGAGTCCCTTGGATAGCAAGAAGATCCAACCAGTCCATCCTAAAGGAGATAAGTCCTGGGTGTTCATTGGAAGGACTGATGTTGAAGCTGAAACTCCAATACTTTGGCCACCTCATGCGAAGAGTTGACTCATTGGAAAAAACCCTAATTCTGGGAAAGATTGGGGGCAGGAGGAGAAGGAGATGACAGAGGATGAGATGGCTGGATGGTATCATCGAGTCAATGGCCATGGGTTTGGGTGGACTCCAGGAGTTGGTGATGGATGGAGACCTGGCATGCTGCAGTTCATGGGGTCACAAAGAGCCAGGCACGACTGAGCGACTGAACTGAACTGAAGTCTGGGACAGTTATACCTCCTGCCTTATTCTTTTTCCTCAGGATTGCTTTGGCGATTCTAGGTCTTTCATGGTTCCATATAAATTTTAGGATTATTTGTTCTAGTTCTGTGAAAAATGTCATGGGTAATTTCATAGGAATCACATTAAATAAATCACATTAAATGTAGACTGCTTTGGGTAGCATGGCCATTTTAATTATTTTAATTCTTCCAACCCAAGAGCATGGGATATCTTTCCACTTCTTTGAATCATCTATGATTTCCTTTGTTAATGTTTTTTGAAAAGTGAAAGTGTAGCCCCTCAGTTATGTCTGACTTTTTGTGACCCCCTGCCAGGCTCCTCTGCCCATGGAATTCTCCAGGCAAGAATCCTGGGGTGGGTAGTCGCTACCTTCTCCAGGGAATCTTCCATGCTCAGAGACTGAACCTGTGTCTCATGCACTGCAGGCAGATTCTTTACCATCTGAGCTACCAGGGAAGCCTAATGTCTTGTAGTTTTCAGCATATAATTCTTTCACCTCCTTGGTGACGTGTATTCCTAAGTATTTTTTATGTGATTTTAAAAGGAATGGTTTGCTTACATTCCCTTTCTGATGTTTCATTATTAATGTAAAGAAATGCAGCCCATTTCTATATGTTAATCTTGTTTACTGCTACCTTGCTGAATTCCTTCCTCAGTTCTAGTAGTTCTTGTGTGGAGTCTCTGGTGTTTTCTATATATAACATCAAATTCTTTTTCATTGGGTACAATTAAGGTTTGGAACATTGTTTTTCTTCTCTCTCTTTATTCTGACACACTGACTATTTCAAACAACTGAATTAGATCCCACAAAATAATAATAAAAGTATGTTATATAATGTTATTTCAGTTAAAATTTATTCACATTGTGCAATGCATCTGGAATTGTGCTAATTATTTTATGTACATACCTCATTTAATTCTCAGCAACTTGATGCGTCTGTTAGCCCCATATTCTAGAGGATAAAGTGAGCCATAGAAAAGTAACTTGCCCAAGATCACATAGCTAATAACTGGCTAAGAAGTCTATAAATACAGTCTGACTTCTCACTCCATACTGCTCCAGAGTTGATCAGATCACTATACCACATTTCTATGCTATTCAAAAACAGCTACACCACTCCTCCACTGTTCAGCTAACCACTCACCATACTGCTGCCCCACTCAGCAAGCCCATATGGCATACAGTAGTGTCTTCAATACTCCCAACAACTTGCAAGGTGCCAAGAGTAGAAAGATGAATACAAAGGAGTCCTGGCCAAAAGGATCTCACTGTTGGTTAACTTATCCCAGAAGTGCTAGGGGTCCAGAAACCCCCACATGTCCATGTCCAGATTCAGTGGTACTGAGAGAGCTGGCTATCTAGAGGAGATCTCGATTCAGAATATAGAATTTCAGCATGTGATGACTTTGAGACCAAAAAAAAAAAAGCATGGAACAGGACCATAATCTGAAATAACTAACAGTGTTCAAAATATTGAAAATTAGTTCAGTTCCAGCCCATCAGAAAAGACATCCATCCATCATGATGGAGGGCAGGCCAGTCAGAATAGTGTCAGTTGTGAAGGAGCTGGGATGGGCTGGACATGATTAGCCTTGGAATCCGCAGAGACGGTGCAACAGGGGCCCTTCAGGCGCTCTCAGTCACCTACGAGCCCCTCCACGACGTCTTGAGAAGCAGCAGGGGGAGGAGGCTTGATTAGGTTTTCAGCATCCACAGAGCATCTTTGTGTGTGGAAAAGAACATCAGATGTTAGTCACACTTCACTAATGTTGTATTCATTTATAAACCTATGAACCTTCTTTTCTCCCTGAAGTCTCTAAGTTCAATATACAGATTTTATTTATAAATCTAGCAGTTTTTGTGTGGAAGTAAGAAATAATCTCTTTTTGATTTTTTGTTGAATTATAGTTGATTTAGAATGTTGTGTTAGTTTCTGGTGTACAGAAAATTGATTTGGTTACAAATATTTAATATGTGTATATGTATATACATGTATATACATATTCTTTTCCTTTATAGTTTATTATGAAATATTGAATATAGTCCTTTATGCTATACAGTAGGTCTTTGTTGTCTATTTTATATATAGTATGTTGCACCTGCTAACCCCAAACTCCTAATTTATCCCTCCCTCCCCCTAGTTTTTCCCTCCCCTCCTTTCCCATGTGGCATGCAGGCTTAGCTGCCCTGTGGCATGTGAGACCTTAGTTCCCCATTGGAAGACAAATTTTCAACCACTGGACCACCAGGGAAGTCCCCATAAGTTTGTTTTCTGTCTATGAGCCTGTTTCTGTTTTATAAAGAAATTCACTTGTATAATATTCTGTATTCTATATATAAGTGATATCATATGGCATTTGCCTTTCTCTGTCTGACACTTTACTTAGTATGATAATCTCTAGGTCCACCTATGTTGCTGGATATGGATTATTTCATTCCTTTTTATAGCTAAAATTCTGTTGTATATATACAATATGTTGTATATATACAACTCCATTGTATATATACAATATAATAATCTATTGTACATATATATATAATATTCCTATATATATATACATACATATGCATATATATGTATATGTCACATCTTCTTTATCCATTCACCTGATGGTGAACTGTGATGGGTATTTAGTTTGCTTCTGTGTCTCGGCTATTGTAAACAGAACTGCTGTGCACATTGGGGTGCATGTATCTTTTCAAACTAGAGTTTTCTCTGGATATATGCCCAAGAACACTTACTCTCTTTCCCTTTGATTTAATCTCAATAAGCTTATACATTTGACAGATTACTTTCTCCCTAAACATTTACAAATGTGATTAAATTCATTTAGAGTTCAAGCCACAATCACCACTATAACATATCTCTCAAGAACTTCAAACACCAAACAGCAGACTTACAACTCTAAAAAGTAAAATTTTTGTAGTGACTCAAGTGACTTTTATGAATAAAAAGATTTACAAATAAACAAATCAGAATAACTTAATCTCTTAGAACATCATAAAGAACAAAAATTTTTAAAATTTGCTGTTATACTTAAGCACAATCTACACTAAAGTACCAATGCTGTTGATACATTACTTCATCTTGGAATTACAAATTACATAATGAAGGGGAACATAACTGTCATCTTAGGCTCGTAATAGTGACTGAAGTCATGGACTCTGGATGTTAGAGATCCCTAGGGCTCAGCTCTGGGACTTCTCATTTTCTCTCTCTGTGCTCACTTACTGGTCATTTCATCCAATCCTGTGGCTTTGAATGTCATCTATGTGTTGATGACTCTGTATTGCACTTTTCCAGTTCTAGTACGCATTAATGTTACTCAGCCATTATTTCTGATTCTTTTCTTTCTAGAAATACAAGAGAATTGTACTTCCTTACCCTTGAGGTTAACTGTGGCCATGGGACATGCCTTGACAAGGAAATGTCAGTGGAATTAAGGGCTGGTTCAAGACAGAAGCATCTCATTCCTGGTGTGAGACACCAGCTCTTTTCTTTGTCTTGCCACATCAATAGTCCAGGTAGTAGAATCTCTATTAGTCTGAATTTCAGAGTGAAAAGGGTACTGGGCAGAGCCCTACACAGAAGACATCAACTTTTGTTGAGTTGACCCAGTGAGATTTTGTAGTTTTTGTTGCTGCAGCCTAGCTTTGCCCATCCTAATATTTATCAGCCCACATCTTTCTCTTGAACACCAGATGCGGATTCCAGATACTGACTTAACAGCATTGGGATGTCAAGACAGAGATTTCAAACCCAAGAGGCCCACAGCTGAATTTAACTCCGCCCTAAAAACTGTGTGCATTCAGCCTTCCCCACCTCAGTGGGATGTCAATTCTATCCTAATTACTTAGGCCAGAAACCTCAGAGCCATCCTGTCTCTTCTCTTTCTCTTACATCCTGTGTAGAATCCCATGAGCAAATACCTTTGCCCTACTTTCAAACTATATTCAGAATTGAACCATTTCTCACCACTTCCTGTGCCACCCCCTTGACCTAAGCCACCATCGTGTCTCCCTGGGATAAATACAACAGCCTTCCAACAGGTATCACCTCTTCTATTCAAGAACCTCCTTAGAGTCTTATTCTTAATGCAGCAGATCATTTTAAAACATTCGAATTCCATCCCAAATCCTGCAGCAGCCCCCATCTTACTCCTGACAAAAGCCAAAGTCTTTTCATTTTTTTAATTTTTATTTATTTGGCTACATCCAGTCTTAGTTGCAGCCTGTGGGATCTTTCCAGTTGTGGCATGCGGACTCTTGGTTGTGGCATGTGGGATCTAAGCCCCTGACCAGGGGTTGAATCTGGGCCCCTGTATTGGGAGCGTGGAGTCTGAGTCACTGAACCATTAGGGAAGTCGCTGGTTATTCCTTTTGAGTATCGTTATTTACTCATGTTTTACACAGAATTTTTTTTTCCTTTTCAGTGTTCAGGTTGTCACAATCTGGCCAGTGGGAGTCCCAGAGATCCTTGCAAGCATTTTTGCTTTTTCAAATTAGTAAGATTTTCTAACATTTCTGCTTTCTCTGCTCTGAACATAGAATAATAGTCACTCTCCACAGAGCTCTGGTTCCTTTTAGTAGAAGGTAATAATAGAGACCAAAACCTGGCTGCTTTAGGGATGGATGCCAGACTGTTGCCTAGGAACACAGGTGGAGATAGCATCACTACTAGACACTATTGACAGGTAGATGTGTGTCTTTAAAAGATTTCATTAGTCAAGATCCAGTTAAGAAAACAGAAATCACACCAGCACCAGGAATTTCCAATAAGAGAGAGAAAAAATAGACAATTAATAACAAAAGTGTTAGGTAGTTGGGGGAAAAGCCAACAAGGAATGCTGAGGCAAACCAGAGATTAATAGCTGAGGGCATAGCTGCCACTGGTCTGAGGAGCAGAAAGAAAGAGGCGGTATTACTAGAAACTAGAATTCCAGAGGAGGCTGGCAGGCCTGACACCCAGACCTGTCCTCACCCGCGTGCACTGAGTCCTGGATGAAAGCTCAAGAGGGTGGGACTCTGGATAATGAGCAAGTTTGTGGCTCCACTGATGGGGACACCTCCAACGGGCTGCTGGAGGCTAGCGTTGGGGCTGCAGAAAGAAGTTAGAAGCTGAGCTAGAGCTGTTCAGGGCTCTTGACAGCAGAGAGAAACAAGAAATCAGCCTTCTCTTCCCTACTTCCACCCTCCCAGTTCCCACCAGTGCCTCCAGACCCATAGGAAAGCCAGCTGGCAAGGGAAAGGAGGAAGTATGGCTCCTCCCCAAGATCACAGAAAGGGTGGCCTGGAGGGGTGATAATAGAGGATAACTGGCACAGAGTTCATGAGGTCACCCAGACCTCCCAATGAAACTCCAACTTCTTTTTCTTAATTGAATTGTAGTTGATCTACAGTGTTGTGCTAGTTTCTGGCATACAGCAGAGCAATTCAGATATATTCTTCTTCATATTCTTTTCCATTATGGCTTATCAAAGATACTGAATATAGTTCCCAGTGCTATACAGTAGGAACTTATTATTTATCAACTTTATAAGTAGTAGTCTGTATCTGTTAATTTCAAGCTCCTAATTTATCTGTCCCCTTCACTCCTTTCACCTTTGGTAACCATAAATTTGTTTTCTGTGTCTGTATAAACTCCAACTTCTTTAAGTCCTCTTTAAAAAAAGTTCTTGTTTTTGTATAAACAAATTACTGAGTTACTAGTTTCTCCAAATGTCATATCATGTCTTATCAATTTTATGTATTAAATAAGTATGCACCACATTCATATAAACCTACGTACTTAAAAATCAATATAACATTAAAGGACACTATTACTTCCTAGTATCCATATATATTTTACTCAGAGTCTGACCTAGGCTGGAATTACATCCCTTTCCACTCTCTCTCTCTTTTATTGTGGTAAAATATACACAACATAAAATTCACCATCGTGACCATTTTTAAGTGTACACTTCAACAGTGTAGGTTTATTCACCTTGTTGTGCAACCAACCTCCAGAAATCTTTTCATCTTGCAAAACCGAAACTCTATACTCACCAAACAGTGATTCACAACCCTCCCCTGGCCCCGGCCCCTGGCAGCCACCCTCCTACTTTCTGTCTCTCCAAATTTGCCTACTCTAGCTACTGCATGTAAGTGGAAGCATACAATATTTGTCCTTTCATGACTAGTTTATTTCACTTAGCATAATGTCTTCAGTGTTCATCCATGTTGTAGCACAGATCAGGTTGTCCTTCCTTTTTAAGGTTTTTAAATATTCTGTTACATATGTATGTATACATACACACACACCACATTTTGTTTACCCATTCCTTTGTCAGTGGACATGGGTCACTTCCTCTTTGGCTATTGTGTGCAATCCTGCTACGAACACAGTTGTATGTTTCCCTTCTCTCTCATAATCCTTCTGTACACTTTTATTCTATAAGAGTGATTCTTAACCATGTCTGACCTAGCACTTTCTCTCATTCGAAAATGAAGTTCATAAGCAATTTAGCCTGTCTACTGTACAGTTTCAGGAAAATCAGTACAATAAAATATTTCACTGAGTAAATACCTGAGAACAATCATACAGGGCACATAACAAAATCATAAAATGTTTTTGCATGTTGCTCACGGTGACCACAGCCACAAATATACAAAGTGTCAGAAGTGTTGTATTGGTGATTTGAATAGCACAAATAGTGTTGCTTGGTGGCATGACTTCCTAATGTGAGTAACCAACACAGTAAAGTATGAAGCAAAGCAGTCAGTTTTCAATGTCATGACAATTGTAACCTTAGAAATACAGTGCATATTTATGCTGGGCAAAATATACTTTTTAAAAAAAGTTATTATTTGGCTGCTCTCGGTCTTAGTTGTGGCATGTGGGATCTTCCATCTTCATTGCAGCATGCAGCATCTTTAGCTGTGGCATGTGAATTCTTGGTTGCAGCATGTGGGATCTAGTTCCCTGACCAGGGATTGCATCCAAGCCCCCTGCATCAGGAGTGTGAAGTTTTAGCCACTGGACCACCAGGGAAGTCCCCCAAAACTTGATGTTTCTGTGTAAACCAGAATTAGGTTCTTGGCTCAGATCATTTTAAAGATTATTCCCCCATAGAGCATCGAAAATTAGTGAACACGTGGGATGCTTTGTCATGAAGGATGGTCCAGGGATTTGCAAGACATCTAGCATCCTTGGCCCATGCCCACTAAATGCCAGTAGTACCCCCTCAGTCATGACACCAGTCAAGCAATGCCTCCGGATGTTTCCAAAATGCCCTCTAGGACGCAGTACCTCCCACATTAAGAACTGCTGTTCTGTAGCTCAGTAGTCTCCCTGCCTCTGTCGCTTAAGTCCTAACCAATAAAGCTGTGTAACCGTGGCAAGCATGAGGAAAAAACCCTGCAGACTTATTAATCTAATTGGCTAACTAGTGTGCTCTGAAACCCACTGCCAAGTTTATGCCGAGGCCATGCATCCCACAGGTTGCTCCAGCCAATGGCTGAGTACAGTGGGATATGAAGGCCAACTTATTCCTAGAAGGCTTGAGATGCCTCTGACTGCTGACTTAGCCTTGAGGTTTCCCAGTAGCTTCGCTGACTTTTCTTGGCTGCACAACAGGCTAGGATGCTTCCATACAACCTGCTTCCCTCTTTCCTTCCCCTGGGGTCAGACTCTCATCGCCTTCTGACAGCTCTGCTAGTTCTGCTCCTTCTCTATTTTCTCTCCTACATGTCTCCCTAGTAAAATCTTTGTACATTTTGTCCTATCTTGGCATGTGCTTCTTAGAGGACTTGGAGTCACATAGTAACAAAAACCCACAAGCCTCCAAGACACACAACACTGGCTCCTGTTTCTGGGGGCTGTTGACTAGACAGTTCACCGACCTTGGCTGGGATTGTTCCTGTGTCGGGGTTGACTGGCTGGTAGCTGATCTACGATCACCTCCTCCATGATGACTGAGGACTCAGCTGGACTCCACACATCTCTCATCCTCCAGCAGGCTAGGCCCAGTGTGTTCTGATGGCAATGGCGCAGGCACAGGGAAAAGCCCAACGTATAAACCTATTTCAAATGTGTGCTTGCCCAGGGTCAGCTATGGGTTTCCCAGGTGGCTCAGTGGTAAAAAATCCACTGCCCAATGCAGGAGACTAGGCTTTGACCCCTGGGTCAGGAAGAGCCCCTGAAGCAGGAAATAGTGACCCACTCCAGTATGCTTGCCCAGAAAATCCCATGGACAGAGGAACCTGGTGGCCTACAGTCCACAGGGTTGCAAAGAGTTGGACATGACTTAGCAACTTAACAAAAAACAAAAGCAAAGGATAAGCTATACCCACTGGCTAAGGAAAATCATATAGCTGAGCCAAGATAGAATCAGAGAACCCTGAAAAGCAACATGACAAAGAGTCAGGATCCAAGGAGAGGTGAAGAATGGGACTATTTTTATAATCTACCACAATGTCCATGCATTTTCATTATTAATGAACTACTACTCAAGTTTTTAAAAAATTATAATCGCATCATTGTAGAACCACTTATTGATAGAAAGGAAGTCTGAGTATTTACCAAAAGACTCTGAATTATCCACACAAGGTTATTTAAACTGGAAAATATTTCTTTGTACATTCATTGTCAAGTTGAAATCATTTTCTCCTCCCTGCAATGACCCAGGGCTGTGACTGCCCATGACAAAGATTAGATCAGATATAGATAGCAAATAACTGACATTTTTTTGTAACTCAGAGTGATTTATTAAATTTTCAAACCTCTTCCACACAAAAGTAGAGATGGTTAGACATTATTATTTTAAAAATAAATTTGAATAATTCAAAATTTTATCTATGGTAATATCACTTACTTGTATTTTTTCTTAACTAGGAAAACCTGTTGTGTTATAGGTCAAAAGCCAGGAATTACCTCTAAGCCTAGGTGCACCTGTGGCTGTGTGCACTGTGTATAAGCATCATTTGTCATGTGTGTTGTAGCAGAGAATGGGTGGAAAACCAGAGTGACCTCTCTGCTCTGAACTCTTGTAACCCATACCTTCCTACTAAGGTTGCTCAATCTGTGTGCAAGGAAAACAAGAATGGAGCCTTCTCTTTCCATCGTTTATTCTCTCTTGTAAAAAAAAATTAATGTTTTGTAATTTTGAAAAAATTACCTCCTATACTACAGTGCTCTCTTTGTATTTACACGTTTCACCTTTACCAAGCCATTCAAGCATGATGGCAGGTTCCACGACACTTCACCCCTAAATAACTCTCCATCTTTTCCTAAGGATGAGGTCATTTTCCTGTTTCTGAGGATGCCGTTGTCATACCTGGGAAACTCAACATTAAGTCCAACATTCCATTCACATGAATTTTGCCTAATTGTATCAAAATTATGCTTTAGTTTTCTTTTAATCCAGATTCCATTGCATTTAGTTGTTATATCTCATTAATCTGTTAACAGGAAGAATAAAAAATAGATGTCTTGGTCATATCTTAAGGCTACAGAAACAAAATTACCAGGGTTAGATCCCAGCAATCTTTTAAAAAAGCTCTTTCTGAAAGGAAAAAAAGAAAATTCTCTCTGGATGACTCTGATGAGAGTCTAACTTGGGAATCACTGAGTTCTATTTGGAAGGTTAATTATCTTTTCAGCTGTCCATGGCTGTTTTCCCAAACAGACTTCAGAGAATTCTTGTTCCAGGAGTAATAAACTGCTGGGAGAACTATACCTCATTATTATCGATATCCATCTCTTCTCTTCCCTAACCATTGCCCCTCCCCTCAAATCCCACCTGTTTCTCACCTCTTAACATTATACTCACAACTTGAGTGGCAGGTTTTGAAAGCCTAGCCCTAGACTTTATCTTAGACGTCTCTCTAATTCCAAATTCTGTTAATTCATTGCTCTTATAAGTAATTTTTAACTGAATAATCTAGCATGGGAGTAGAGGGGTGTGGAAGGGAAGGATTGGCTTGTTGCAAGGCAGATTCCTAGGTCTTCCTCTGGGCACAGGAATATGCATTTTAATCAGCTCCCTAGATAGTCCATACTCCCCTTTTTTGTGTTTCACTGTATGGGCCTTTCAGAGTGATTTACTCTTGGTAAGCAACTCTGTAAACCTCTGCTTGTGTCGCTGAATTAAACCTCCATTCTTACAACTCTTGTCCACAAAACAGACACCAAACAAATTTACCTTCCCATCTTTTAACTCATCTCTTTCAATGCTCCTATTTCACCAGTTCTCTCAGAAGAAAATGTCCATTCACAGAGTCTTAGCTTTTCTCTAAAACCATAGAAACAGGCATCTTATTTCTGCTCTCCCTGCCTTTTACTCCCACTCTGACCAAATTCCCTTTTAGTGTTGACTCAAACTGTTTATCTGAGTCTGTGCCTGACCTTTTGGTTCTAGGGACATCTTTATGGCCCCCTTCCCCTCACCCCCTCTTTTTTTTTTTTGCCTTTTTGGTGAGTAGAGATGATGTAGAGGGGAGCCCAAAGGAATGATTAAGGTTGAGAAGTGATCCACACTTTGATTCCAGTATGCCACTTTGAACTAAGTTGTTCATCATGGAAGAAAAAGAACTTATTTTTTTATTTTTTCAACTTGCTTGCTCTGTTTGCTAGGTAATCTGATCTATTTGAAAAGCAAATATTCTGTTTTTAAAAATCACATTACATTTTCCACAAAGCTGTGTTTTGCTACTGTAGAAAGAATTACACAGAAATTTAACATTTTCAGTATGGTTGTTAAAATATCTGGTGTCTCTTAGTAAATGAAAAGGAACCCTCTAGAATCCAAACTTGCCTGTGATGAAGGATACAACTTTCCTTTTTCACTCCATTCGGTAGAAAATAATTCCTGCCAGATGATGTGATTCTAGTGATGCCACTAGCAATTTTAATGAAACAATGTGGAAAATATGATGCTGTCATCAGATACGAAGTTAGATAAATATTTCTATTTACTAATATCTATTGATTGGTAATATGTATTCATTTATTTTTAAAAACATTTATTATTAGTTATTTTTATTTGGCTGTGTCAGGTCTTAGCTGCGGCATGCACAGTCTTCATCGCGCAATACAGGGTCTTTAGTTGAGGCATGTGAACTCTTAGTTGCAGTATATGGAATCTAGTTCCCTGACCAGGGATCAAACCCAGGCCCTGTGCATTGGGAGTGTGGAGTCTTAGTCACTGGACCACCAGGGAAACCTCTCTGTTGATTTATTGATACTAAATCCCTACAAGGAGGAGGAATGAAAAATTATGAAGAAGGACTTCCCTGTTGGTCCTGTGGCTAAGACTTCACACTCCCAATGCAGGGAAACCAAGTTCGAGCCCTGGTCGGGGGACTAGATCCCATATGCCATAACTAAGGATTCAGCATGCTGCAACTAAGACCCAGCACAGCCAAATGAATAAATAAAATATATTTTTTTAAAATTATGAAGAGACAAAATAAATGTAATAGGTGAACAAATGGAGAGGATTAAAAAAAGAAATAAGGAGAGAAAAAGACAGCAGAAAGTGAAACCCTTTATCAGCTGTTAGGGGACCTGAATGGACACCTGTTTCTTGGTTTACTTCATTTGTAGGCAGTACTACTACTAGGCAACCAGTCTTTGTAAGAAGTCCCAACAGACCAGTTCCTCTTTAAAGGGAGCTTTTGCTAGTTAGATGGCAGATGCATGTGGCACAGCAGTAGGCACCCACAAACACTGCTCTCCCACTCAGCACCACAATTAAACCCAATGAAAGTGCTAACAGTGCAGGGAGCTCCCCATTCCCAATGGAGAGTTAACTATTAACACAGCTGTGAAGTGCATGGGAACAGCCCCCAAAGCCATGGACAGCAGGCAGATTTAGAGCAACAGGCATTAGGAAAGGCTTTGGGAGAGAAGTGGTATATGAACTGGGACTGGGTACAGAAGCCAGAAAATGTGGAAGCAGCACAGTCTGACTTTGTTGTATGTTCAGAGAGCACAGCGATAAAGACTCTGCTTGCCAATGTAGGAGATGCAGGTTCAGTCCCTGGGTTGGGAATATCCCCTGGAGAAGGAAGTGGCTAACCACTCCAGTGTTCTTGCCTGGGAAATCGCATGCACAGAGGAACCTGGCAGGCTACAATTCATGGGGTTGCAAAGAGTCGGACATGACTGAGCAACTGAGCACGCATCCATAGAGGGTACAAGGCTAGAGAGTGCTGAGGCCTGATCATGGTAAGTTTTGAATACAGGATGCAAAGCATCTTCTTATTTCAGTGGGAGCCCTGAGAGCTTTTGAACAAGAAGTGATCTGAAGGAGTTGCCCTTCAAGACCATTCTTGCCTACTTCTTTGGTAACAGAAACCCCAGTTTTTAACTGGGTTTATGCCTTGTGCAAATTAAGATTGCTTTCCTAACTTCTCTTGAAACTAGGTGTGGTCATGTAACTAGATTCTGGTGAATGAAACAGAAATGAAATAGTGTGTGCAACTTTTAGGAAGTGTTCTCAGAGGGAGAAGGCTTTTCTCCTTCTTATTTTTTCCTCTGGATAGAAGCCCAACCAGATCCTAATATGCATATTATTTATTAGGAAGATTGGGGCAAGACAAAACACCCGATGGCTGGAACAAAGTAGCATTGGAGCTGGGAAGACTAATTAGGAGAACACCTCAATGGTGAAGATAAGAAGCGTGGAAATAAGAACTGAGCCAGAATGGCAGCTTTGGGAACAGACAGGAAAGCTGGATCGGCTAAATATTGTGAAAGTAGAGTCTGTGGGACTTGGCAATAGGTCAGGTAAGAGGAGACACCAGGAAGAATCAAAGGTCATTCTGAGGTTTCAAGCAGAGGTGACTGGGAAGTCAAAGATACTGGTAACAGAAATAGGGGGATCGGCATTGGTGAAAACTTTGCTCTGCAAAATCAGTTAAAAATATGTAAGCTCTTCACTTGATTCATACCCCCTCCCTCAAAACACCCTACAAGCTGGCTGGCTTCAAGCAATGAAATCCTCACTGTCTCAAAATGTGGACCACTCCTTAAAGTTCTTTACTAAGGCATTATGATTTGCACAGATAGCGGTGCTCACATGTTCAAAGATGACTCCTTTTCACCAACAGCTCCCTGCACTGTTAGCACTTTCATTGGGTTTAATTGTGGTGCTGAGTGGGAGAGCAGTGTTTGTGGGTGCCTACTGCTGTGCCACATGCATCTGCCATCTAACTAGCAAAAGCTCCCTTTAAAGAGGAACTGGTCTGTTGGGACTTCTTACAAAGACTGGTTGCCTAGCAGTAGTACTGCCTACAAATAAAGTAAACCAAGAAACAGGTGTCCATTCAGGTCCCCTAACAGCTGATAAAGGGTTTCACTTTCTGCTGTCTTTTTCTCTCCTTATAGGAGGCATCCTTGAGGAAGGCCACTAGGAGTTCAGTCCTGAGCATATTGAGTTGAGATGCCTGTAAGATATCCAGGCAGAGATGTAAAGCAGGCCATTGGAATTTCATTTCTGCAGCTTGATTTGAGAACCCTTTGCATAAAAGTGGTAGTCAAAATGAAGGGGAGGGCTGGTTGGCAAAATAGAGAGTGTCTATCGTGATTCCTCTTTCTTCAGTGCACACAGGGAAATAAACTTTGCTCTGCAAAATCAGTTAAAAATATGTAAGCTCTTCACTTGATTCATACCCCCTCCCTCAAAACACCCTACAAGCTGGCTGGCTTCAAGCAATGAAATCCTCACTGTCTCAAAATGTGGACCACCCCTTAAAGTTCTTTACTAAGGCATTATGATTTGCACAGATAGCGGTGCTCACATGTTCCAAGATGACTCCTTTTCACCAAGAGATGTACGGTAAACTGTCTTCCTCCTTAATTCAGGTTAGCCACACATAAGAAGACCTCCCTTCCACAGATGTCTTAAAAGAACAATTCCTTTCAAAAGCAGAATGAGTGAATATGGAAATCTAATTAATAAATGTGACAGTAAGACGCCTCTGCATAGACTTCTCTCATATCTGCCATGACCAGAGCAGTTGTTAAATACAACTTGAAATAAAAAGGAAACAAATCTAATGTGAACCTTAGGGAAACATCTCAGCAGGCTGGCTGAATCTATGTGTGCAGTACTTTCATGGGATGGCTGGGGACCAGGGGATGGAAAAGGTTAAAAGACAGTGGCTTGTTTGTTTCAGCTGAAGGTACAAGGTAGAAACAAACGCTCAACTGGAAGTGGTAGCGAGAGCTCTTTCTTCTCCAAGTTTTGGTCCTCAGCTCACATATCCCAAGACAGCTGCCAGGCGACCCAGGGCCTATCCCCGTGGCCTCAGGCCAAGGGCCTAGAAGCATGGAAGTGTGCAAAGTGGCGAGGTGTAGGGGCTAGATTAAGGACCCAGTTTCACTTAGGAGTAAAGCTTTGTCAGACCCCTTATTGGGAGGGTGATAAGGCTTCTGCACTCATTTGCCTATCCATCCATCCATCCTTTGTCTCAACGTCAAGGCCCGCGCCGGGTCAAGGCTTTACCGCACGCAACCACAGGCCGAGAGGGGGGACTTGACGCAGGAGTCAGATGAGGTGGGAGGGCCGCCCAGGATGCCCCTCACCGCGCGAGGCCCCTTCGCAGGAGGGGCGGGCGGCCCTGGAGCGACAGCGCCACTTTGCCGGCAGCCCCTCCCCCAATCCCCAGGACAAGGAACGCCGCCGCGTTCCACGTTCTCCGCGACCCTCTGGCCGCGAGGGCCCAGACCCCGGCCGGCCCGAGAGGCCCCGGCAGGTGCCAACGAGCCCGGGCCGTCCCTCAGGCCGCGGCCCGCCCCGCGGTCTCCGGCAGCCGGCCTCGATAAGCCGGGCCTCCGAGGCTGTGGGCGCCGGGACTGGCCGGCTTGCCCCGCGCCCCAGCGGCTTCAGGCGGCGGCCTCGGGCGGCCGCCCCTCCCCCCGCGCCGGTGGCCTGGAGCCCAGCGCGCAGGGGCGCCTCTCGGATGCTGATTGGCCGGAGCCGCAGGGGGCGGGGCGGTGGGTGTGAAGGGGGCGGGCCCAGGCCGCTCTGCACTCTGGTTTTTCTCAGCTTCTGCGAGCTCCCTCATTGCATCATCTTCAGCCAGTGACCGCAGTGAAAGGCTGGGCGCGGCGCGATCCACTCAGCCCGGGGCTCTAGTTCGGTCTCCCGCGTCTGTCCTGGCCCTTCCAGCACCTGCTTGAGCGCCAAGGCCGGGGGACCCCAGTGGGCCGACTCTGAGAACCCGCTAGGCACAGCTAACGGACCTCGCCTGCTCCACGGGATCCTTTCATTGAGAGCCGAGTCCTTCCCTGGAGCCCGAGTTCCCCGCCTCCTCCAGCTCTGAGCCGCGGACAGCGCCATGGAGAAAAGCAGCGAGACCAACGGCTACCTAGACAGCGCCCAGGAGGGGCCTGTAGCGGGGCCTGGCGAGCCTGGGACCACTGCTAGACGGGCGGGGCGCTGCACCGGCTTCCTGCGGCGCCACGGGCTCGTGCTGCTCACGGTGTCCGGGGTGGTGGCGGGTGCTGGCCTGGGCGCGGCGTTGCGTGGACTCAAGCTGAATCGCACACAGGTCACCTACCTGGCCTTTCCGGGCGAGATGCTGCTCCGCATGCTGCGTATGATCATCCTGCCGCTGGTGGTCTGCAGCCTGGTGTCGGGCGCCGCCTCCCTCGATGCCAGCTCTCTCGGGCGCCTGGGCGGCATCGCCATCGCCTACTTTGGCCTCACCACGCTAGGAGCCTCGGCTCTCGCGGTCGCTTTGGCGTTCATCATCAAACCTGGATCTGGCGCGGAAACCCTTCAGTCCAGCGACCTGGGTCTGGAGGAGTCGGGGCCCCCACCGGTCCCCAAAGAGACAGTGGACTCCTTCCTTGACCTGACCAGGTAATGCCCCCGCGACCTCCACTCCACCTCTCTGAGCCTCAGTGGGAGACTCCAGCTCTTTAATGCACTCTAGTTCATATGCCCCCATGTTCATTCTTAACTGGCTGCTGGTGGCCTTTAACAGTTTTAAATATCAAAATAACGTCTACAGACTTTGCGTGTTGACCACACCTGTGCAAACGTCAGCCGGGTCGCACCGGACATTTTCAAGGACCAGGGCTCCATCTTTTAGCAAGACCCGTCCTACCGTTAGGTGGGAGTGTGCTGGAGAGAGGCAGAGGTCTCACCTATACTTAGCTTATACTCTTCGGCTGCCCTCTCTAGAGAAAAACATTCCAACCACGCCCCTTTATTCTCACCTAATTTTCTCCCCCAGTGGTGCAAAGAAGCTTCTGAGAGCATTGGTTAAATTTTGCCTGTTGGGCCATTCTCCCCTGTAACCTATGGCGTCTGTTTCAGCCCTTTGTCTGGGAAGACGCTGGCAGTTTTTTGAAGTGTTGTTAGTGGACCCAAGAATAACAAGGCTGAAGTTAGTTGTGCAGGGCTCATTGCCCAGAAACATGCCTCTCGGCGGGGCTTGGGACAGGTTGCTCTCCACCTGCATAGTCAGGACCACTGTAGAGTATTGTGAGTTTCAAGGGGCTTTGTTTGTGGGAAGATGTGAATTCTAGAGAGGGAGCAGAAAGAAGCATCTCCAATTAACTTTGCCTGCTTTGGGGGATTCTTAAGTTGCATTTCATCCCTAGAAATGTAGTGTAGTTTTTGTGGCTTTGCCAAAGCCTCAGCTTCTTTTGGTTTCTCCATTAGCCCAGAGTTCACAGATGAGAAAACTGCAACCTAGAGACATTTACTGACGTGGCCAGGTTCAGTTGAGTGGGGAGAGCTTGGCTGGCTCCCCATCTGGGTTTTCAATAATTCTGGAATCAGAGCCTTGGACATATGTTTTGTCTTGAGTCACTGAAGCAAAGCTCCTCATTGCTGAGGCTGTGAAAAACAGCAAACACTGGGCAAAGTGACTTGACTTCCTGCTGTTTCCATTTCTCCTGGAAAATGTGATGACTGTCTGCCACTTAAGAGAGAGTGTTCATTTAAAATTATAACAACAAAAAAACTCAAAGGCATTTACTTTGAAAAAAAGAAAAAAACCCATAACCTCTCTGATGTGGGGGACCAAAAAGTTCTTACCGAAAAGATGGGTGTAGGTGGCCTATTAGAACTGTGATGAGATATAGCCTTTGTCTAGTGTCTGGTAGCTTGTTATTTGGGGTCTTTAGAGATTGTTACGGTTTGAAGACTAACTTTTAGGTGGGTACTGAAAAAGTCTACTGAGGTTGAGAGTAGTGGTCACTTACACTGACCGCTAAGCATCATGGCTTAGCGGTCACTGTAAGTGCAGACTCTCAGTGGCTCAGGCTGAAAACACAAAAGGGCCAAGTGAGCCTTCATCATGGCTTGTTGGAAGTAGGTAGTGTTTCATGTGCCTTTGACTTATTACCTTCGATGTATCAGTGAGGGAGCACGATTGTGGGCTCAAAGGAGTCTTTTTTTGTAGGGATCAGTGGCTCAAGGAGTATAGACTTCCCGACGTGTTGGTGGTACCCCATAGGGAGACTGGTAGCCCTCTTTTGTCTCCAAGACAGAGGCAATGGCTAAGAAACAGAGTATAGGGGGAGAAGTGAGGGGTTACCATATTACCACAAGCCCAAGAAGGGACTTATTTCCTGATTATGGTTTTCTAGTTTTAGATCCAAGTCTCTTCAACTCCTGTTTCTGAAGTGAATGACCCGGCATCTTGACTTAGTGGTCAGTATAAGTGTACTGGGCTGAAAACACAGGGAAGGACCAAGACAACCTTTGTCATGGCTTGTTGGATGCAGGTAGTGTTTCATGATGCTTCCAGCGGCTGACCTTATTTAATCCGCAGTTCACAGATAAAGGTAGGGTAGGTGGTAGACCCTATTTTTACCTCTGAGAAAACTGAAACAGATTAAGTGATTTGCTCAAAGGCCACAAAGTGGTTTATCAAAAGAGGGAGAGAACTATGGGTCTGGTTCCCCTCTAGTTCAGGGCTCTGTTTCTCCCACTCTTTCCTTCCCCAAATCAGCACACCATAGTAATGAGGCAATTACTAGACTAGACTAGTTGCTTGTCTAGTCCCATCTCAGAAATGTTTGCTCTGATGCAGATGCTGACCAGGAACCAGATAGGGTATGACACTCACTCCTTGTAAGTAGAGAAGCTGAGCCCCTTCAATGAAGGAAGGCAAGTATGCAGGTTGAATCTGACGTTCTCTTTGAGCCCCTGTGAGAAGAAACAGAATCCTGAGTCATGTGGAAGTGCTTCCTGAGTCTGGGGACCCTCTGGGTAAATGCTTTAAAATTGCTTCCCTTGGGATTTCCCTGGTTCCCGTGGCCCATTGGTTAAGACTCCACCTTCCAATGCAGGGGGGTGTGAGTTTGATCCCTGGTCAGGGTACTAAGATCCCACATGCTGCAGTGTGTGGCCAAAAAGTGAAAAATAAATAAAATTACTTCCCTCAAAGAAAACCTCATGGATGCCAATTTCATGTGACTCCGGGCATGTTCCTTGCAAAGGCAGGGCTCAGTCCTTTCTGCCTTGTGGGCAAGTGATGAAATGAGACTGCAGGCAAACACCTCAGTGATCCTGGAGGCCCGCCCCCTGGTAACTGCCTAGAACTTACACACCTGGAAGGAGTGGAAAAAGCCTCAGGTGATTTAGTGCAGCTGTGTCCAAGGCTTTGCTCAAGACCATGATCTTTCTGGATGGTGGAGATGCCCCAAACTTCCACTGGCTCTCTCTGCCATGATTTCTAATTTATTTTTTCAAGATGGAACTTCAAGTCAGAAAGAAATGAAGTTAATAGACACTGATTGAGCCTTTTAGAAAATTCGGAATGCCATTGCCAAGTGTTGCGATTTCCCACCACAATGGATTAGAAATAGCACAGCAGACTGGGGCGTGGGGATGAGGCTAGAGCAGGCCCTTAGAGAGCTGAAAGGGGACAGTAACAGTAGCTGGCAGGTGGGAAAGTTACGGTTTCCTTCTGAGCACCATGCTTAGGAACCTGGGAGAATGTCAGAACTCATTACTGGAAGTGACCCAGAGTGACCTTTAAGCAGGTCTTCAGGGACCCAGTCATTATGGAATTCTTGGTCTCTAACTGCTTACTGATTGTGGGTCCTAGGACATGTCCATAAATGTGCCTTGGCTTCCTCATCTTTATACTGGCGATCATGAGAGCACCTGCCTTTTGGGATTGTGATGATTGTGATGAGGGTTGAATGAGTTATGTTTGTAAAGCTCTAAGAATAGGACTGACCCAGTAATGCTTGCTCTTGTTATAAATGGAGCAAGATTATGAGTGATGATGTTTCTCTGGTTCAGATGAGTTAATGTGGATGATTCTCTTTTTATGTGTGTGCAAAGTGGTTCTGTCATGTCTGACTCTGTGCAATCCCACGGACTACAATTCTCTAGGCTCCTCTGCCCATGAGATTCTCCAGGCAAAGATACTGAAGTGGGTTTCCATTTCCTTCTCCAAGGGATCTTCCCAACCCTGGGATCAAACCCATGTCTCTTATGTCTCCTGCATTGGCAGGCACTTTCTTTACCACTAGCACCACCTGTGAAGCCTGGCTCTCTTTTCATACTCTGAAATAAAGAGTGGGAGGGAAGGAAAGGATGTTTGGAGAGCTCAGGATGATGACTTGAAGTTAATAGAGCTTTTGGGGTATATTGGGAACCATGTTGAGCCTGGAGAAAAATCCTGGTGAACAGTGGCTGTTTTGGACTAACAGAATCAACAATGTGGAACATTTGGGAAACGGAGAAAATCAAAACTAACCACAGAAGAGCCTTCCATTCTGAAATGGGGCAGAAATCCTCACATATCCTCCCCAACATCTGTTTTCTTTTTCCCCTGCATGACATGTGTCTGGTCTCCAAAGCTGACCTCAGGTTTCTTCACCTGTCAGTGTGAGAAAGGATTGAGGCAACCTTCCTCTGAGTGCAAATATTTGTGGTTTTCAAATGGAAAACCAGACACTGATGTGCCAAGGAGGCAGGGGTCTAAGGCATCATCTGCACTGGCAGCCTGGAGAATGGCCCCGGGCCATTGTCTTGCAGAAGTGTACCTGTGGCTCTCGCAATGCAGGGGACACAGATTTGATCCCTGGTCGGGGAACTAAGACCCCATATGACTTGAGGCAATGAGCAGCAAGGAAGAACCTGTGTGCCATAGCTAGGTCTCAATGCAGCCAAATAAATAAATAAATATTAAAAAAAAAAAAAAAAAAGAAGTGTCCCTGTGGCTGCTGAGTGCCTGGTAAAGACAACTGAGATTTTGCCTGTTGCCCAGTTTTCTAGGCTCTATTGCTTATCTTGCGCTCGTTTTCTCAACAGTGGACAGTGCTAGGAGCCTTTCCCCTCCTGGAAGGAGGCTCTAGGTCCTTAGTTTTTTTTCCCAAGAACTGGGTGACTATGAGACCTCTCGGCCTGCAAAGAACACATTTTCTTCAATAGATGTGAAGAAAACTGTCAGCGACTGAGATCTGATATGAGTCCCTAGATCACAGTCAAGGGAGTGAGAGATGGATCTTTTATTTAAATGTTGATCATAGCAGGTTATCTGACCTACGTCTCTCCCTTCTGTAGGCTAGATTAAGACTCCTAGCAAATCGGACACGGATCCAAATTAATGGAGATCTCTCAGCCTACTTAGTCACCGAAACTGGCAGCTTGTAATTTAAAACTAATTTCTTTAGCTCGACACCAGGCCTAAAGAACATAAACCCAGAGAGACAGTGTGGATAGTGATGAAGTACAGACACTGAGGTTAGCTACCCGAGTTTGAATACAGCTTTATACCACCATAGGTTTTCCTAGTGGCTCAGATGGTAAAGAACCCGCCTGCAATGTGGGAGACATGGGTTTGATCCCTGGGTTGGGAAGATCCCCTGGAGAAGAGCATAGCAACCCACTCCAGTATTCTTGCTGGAGAATCCCATGGACAGAGAGAGGAGCGGGCTATAGTCAGGGGGTCTCAAAGAGTCAGACACAACTGAGCAACTGATACTTGCACTTCACTTTCACTACCACTCACTAGCCTGTTTGTACCTCAGTTTCCTTATCTGTAAAATGGGGTATAATAATGTAGCTACTACCCAGACTTGTTACAGGGATTGAAAGAGTTAGTATATGAGTGTCTCTCTAATATCCTAGCATGTCCCAGCCTCTTGGGGACAGCTGAAGGTTACTTGATAGAGAGAATGAGTGGTCCTCTTAGCCTTGTTTTCTCCAACACGCCCCCCCCCCACCCCTTGCCCAGAGGCCTGGCTTTAGCCTTTCCAGCAGGAATCTAAAACTGAATGTGAGCCTCAAAAAGAGAATAGGTTACTCCCCCACCCCCTACTGTCTCCATAGTGTGGGCCCATCACCCCCAGCTCTCCCTCTGCTCCTGACCTTGTAGGGGGTACCAGGATCTGAAGGCACACACCCCTGTTAGCTGACTCTGTAACAATGAACACTAGAGATGATAAATATTTATCAGGTGTACATACAGTGTCATATCCTGTTCTAAAGAGTCTTTGAAATGTTCATAAATTCGCTAACAGCTTGTTTGAAATTAAATGAAAGGAAATGCTGTTGGAACAAAAAAATATACCTAAGCAAAAATAAATTGCTTTATATTCTTTTCATATGGAACAGGGAAATGCATACCATCCTTGACAATAGGATCAGAAGAACAAACAGGACCAGATGTATAAAGAAGAAACATTTGTGAAGTTTTTATGGTGTGAGCTGCAGGAGAGTGTTCAGTACCACTCACAGTAGTTCTGCCTTCGCCAGTTTGGCCTTGGCTAATCCCGGTTTTTCTGTTTGCTTTAAACTGTGTGTCCAAATGTTCCTAAAGCACTGGCAAGACTCATCCATTCATTCTTTCCCAGTTTGATCTGACTCGGGTCTCTGGATGTAGTAATACAGTCTTGGCACTTTTGCAGATGTTTTTGACTTAGACGCACTATGAGAAATACATTTTAGATGATAGCATGCACATACAGACACCCCCACCTCCACATAGGCAATCTTAAACACAAGTTCCACAAAACCACATTTTAAGAGCTGATGCACGCTGCTCTTTTATATTCTGTCTAATGTGTTACCTCTTTTACAGAGTACTCCTTAGAGCTGGGAAATACAGCTGGTATTATGTAATTCCAGAACATTTCTCAGAATCAAATAGCAGAAAAAAAGGACATATTTGAGAATTTGAATATGATGAAGAGTTCAGTGTTTAGAAGTGCAGTAGTGCCCAGTGAAATTGAGTGCTCTGCAGAGGAGAGCCTGAGGAGCATTTGAACTTTCTAGTTTCCAGACAGTGGATCTTACAACATCAAATCTGTACTGGAGTTGTGAGGTCTACAACTCACCAGCCACAAGTAACTATTTAAAGTTAACTAGTTTAAATGTAAATAAAATAAAAAATTCAGACTCTAAGTAGCACTTGCCATTGCTCAAGTGCTCAGTAGCCACACAACTAGTATATTGGACAGCATAAATATAGAAAGTCCCTTTGGATGGTGCTGATATGTATGGGATGTGAATGGGAGATATAGCGAATTCCTATCTCTGGACACTAAATGAAGGGTTAAATTGATCACTGTAAGATCACCCAAGGTTACTCTGTCAATGTGAGGAGCTGGGAAAAGTGCCTGGAGACAGAGGTCTGGGGGGAAAACTGCTTGTGTGATGGAGCAGATGATCCCTCAATACAAGAGAGCTCAGCAGTAAGAAAAAGCCTGAGTTCACTGCAACATCCGTGTCTAAAATCCAATGGAAGAAGGGAAAGAAGAGTGCAGAGAGAACAAAATCAAAGAACTGACACACCTGATTGTAAGAGTTACTACAAAGAAAGCTACAGTGATCAAGACAGTGTGGTATTGGCAAAAGAACAGACAGATACATCAGTGAAACAGGGTAGAGAGCCCAGAAATCAACCCACCCAGATATGATCAACTGGTCTTTGACAAAAGAGTAAAAGCAGTAGAATGGCACAAGAACCATCTTTTTAGCAAATGGTGTTTGAACACCTGGACATCCACATGCAAAAAAAGTGAATCTAAACACAGCCCTTGTGCCATTCACAGAAATCATCTCAGAATGGATCACATATCTAAATGTAAAATGCATAACTATAAAACTCCTGAAAGATAACATAAGATGACCTCTGATATGGCAGTGACTTTTTAGATACAACACCAAAGGCAGGATCTATGAAGAGCAGAGAAAAATGTTTTGTCTTACTGCTGTGGCCGGCACAGCAGGTAGGGATTGAAAGTGGTCGATGCACAGTTTGGGAAAAAGAAACTAGAGACAGAGTTAAAATTTTAAAGGTAGGACAGGGGGACTCAAGACCTCTTGGGTCAAGAGCCCTGTTCCTTGGAACCACATACTTTTATTTAGTGTCTTGGCAAGAAGAAAGTATCTGTTGTGTTATGATGAAGTCAGCCTCCTGTGTCTCCGGTCACATCTCCCATTTTATTGATTACTTTAAACTATATTTGTTATTTTCTTGTACAAGGGCTATCACCTAGCTGGAGGTCATAGACCCACATATGCCTCGGGAAAACATCTTAGTGTGTGCACAAGCAGTGTTCTGAACTTGCGCTGACCCCCAGTTCCAAAGTCCACACTATATTTTTCCTTAGCTTAGCAGGGCATGACAACCCCAACTGATCAACCCAATGTACTTTTATTTGGGTTATGCTATATTGCTGTATTTTGCTTTTATTCTTTTCCCATGGTGATTTTGTCATGGCTTAGCCGGAGCAACAGGCAGCTGACTATTAACCCCTTCACCTTACTCCTGCAGCCTCACACCCTTGACCTTGGAGGGCAAGTGGAGGAGGGGGTGGTCCTGCTCCTGGCCTATGCATCGAGGGGAACTAAAGGAAAGGATTCCAAGGGTTCAACTCATTGCCCCCAGGTATTTCCTCCCAAGGGATTAATATTTGAGAGCTGAGTTGTATAATCTAAAAAGTTCAGTCATCCCATTGAATGTGCGTATGTTTTTTGGTTGTCAGATCCCCTTTGCAGTTAGCACTGTATCTTTTGTCCTAACTTTTTAAGGAATTTTGAGATATGATTTACATACAAAAGATGCACCCATTTCAGGGGTGCAGTTCAATGAGGTTTGACAGATAGATAAACCACTTAATCACTACCACAATCCAAACACTGAACATTTTTGTCTCCCATGATCCTTCTCAGCAGTTCCCACACTTCATCCCTGGCCCCTGGCAGCTTTGGATAGAAAGTTTTGCTTTCTATCACTATGGATTAGTTTTGCTTTTTCTAGAGTTTCATGGCAATGGAATCACTCAGTATGTACTTTTCTTTGTCTGGCTTCTTTTGCTCAGCACAGTGTTGTTGAGATTCTCCATTTTGTGTATATTAGTGATTGATTCCTTTTTATTTTCAAGTAGAATTCCTTTGTATGGATTTATTGTAATGCTGTTTGTCCATTCATCAGTTAATGGACATTTCCGTTTTGAGCAATTGTGAATAATGCTGTTATTCATATAGGTCCTTTCCACAGACATAAGTTTTCATTTCTCTTAGCTAATATCTAGGAGTAGAAACGCTGGGTCATATGGTAAGTGTATGTTTAACTTTATAAGAAACTGCCAGAACACATCATGTTCTTCTTAGGAATTTGATTCTTTTGGCTGGAGTTGCCGTTTTGACTCTAGTATTGAATGTACCCCTCTATTCCCATTGGATTTTGTAGACTATCTGAAAACAGATTGGTCTAGAAGTTGTGGGTTAGGGTCCATTCTGGGTGAGGCAGTATTGGGTTATTGCTTTTGCTAAAGACACCAGGCTGGTCAGATAGTAGGGTCTGAACAAGTGGTCTGTGACCCTTGGAAGAGAGTGTGTTTCAAGGCTATGGAAGAGGCTGTGCTTGCACCAAGTGAGGAAACAGCTCATTTCTGAAGGAGGTGAAGTATTTGTGGGAGAAATCATCCCCCGTGGAGAAGATAGAGAGCTTCTATCCCAGCTCTCTCCTTAACTTCTCTGTCCTTTTAGGGAGAGAAGCAGGTGGCCAGCTCAGTCTGAGAAGTACTATGGTGGATGTAGAATGGATGAAACCTTGGCTCAGGGCCTGTTTTTTCTTCTAACTAGTATAGCAAGTGGAAATGAGATACCAAACAAGACTGAGAAAGGTGCTTTGTAATGGAAATCATAGGCAAAAGTAAGTTGCTATTCATCTATACATTAACAAATAACCAATACCAATGCCTAGTCTGTTTCTACCTTCCCTTTAAAATAAATAATGCTTGTAATAGGAATCAAATTTCTGATCACCATTTTGCAATGGTTAATTCAACAGATCACATTTTGTCTGTTTAAATACAGCCATGTACTTTCGGGTATTCTTTAAGTACGTTGAAAGCAATTCAGGTTTCATAGACAAGCAAGTGAGGAAATGCTGAGTTGCTGTCTCTAGCTGTTGGCTGTCTTTTGGAAGCACCCCGAGTGTTCTAACAAAGTCATTTCTGTGTCTCGTTAACCCTGTTGGTGGGTGTATTATCTCTTGTATAACAAGTTACCACCATTTAACAGCTTAAAGTCACACATTTATTATCCCACAGACTCTGTAGTGTCAGGAATCCTAGCATTGCTTCGCTGGGTTTTCTGCTTCAGAGTCTCTTACAAGGCTGCAATCAAAGTGTCGGCCACAGCTGAGGTTTCATCTGAAGGCTAAACTGAGGGAAGATTCCCCTCTGAGGACACATGGTTGTTGGCAGAATTCAGTTCTTTGAGGCTCACAGCGGGAGCCTCTGTTCTAGGTGGCTATTGGCCAGAGACCGTCCTCTGTGTCCTGTCATATGGGTCTTTCTAACATGGCAGTTTCTCTCATCAATATGCAAGCCCAAAAAGCAATAAAGCATGTCTTCTAGCAAGATAGAATCCACAAGTTTATGTAACCATATCACAAGAGTGATATCCCATTACCCTTACTCTATTTTGTTTGTGCTCGTATTCATGCTAAGTCACTTCATTCATGTCCTACTCTTTGCGACCCATGGACTGTAGCCCACCAGATTCCTCTGTCCATGGGATTCTCCAGGCAAGAATACTGGAGAAGGTTGCCATGCCTTCTCCCAGGGTATCTTCCCAACCCAGGGATTGAACCCGCAACTCTTGTGTCTCCGCATTTACAGGCATGTTCTTTACTACTGGTGCCATTCTATTGACTAGAAGCAAGTCATAGCCCCCACCCCCACACTCCACCATGACACACACACTCGTGGCGGGTATTACGCACTCGTGGGAGGGTATTACACAAAGATGTGATTACCAGGAGGCCTCTTAGACTCTGTTGCCAGGCTGGGCTGCAGTCAGACCTGCTGACCTCTGAAACTGAATACATGCAAATAGTTGCCTAGGGATTGTAAGACTGTGAATAACTCATCTACAGAAGTAGGAATTAATGGATGTTTGGCACAGATTGTAAAGGATGAGCTTTTACTCTCCAGATTTACTATAGGAAGTCAGTAGAAAAATGGATTGTCAGTGGGATTTTCATATATCACAACTCAGTCCTCAGTTCAGTCACTCAGTTGTGTTCGACTCTTTGCGACCCCATGAGCTACAGCACGCCAAGCCTCCCTGTCCAGCACCAACTCCCAGAATCCACCCAAACCCAAGTCCATCGAGTCGGTGATGCCATCCAACCATTTCATCCTCTGTCCTACCCTTCTCCTCCTGCCCTCAATCTTTCCCAGCATCAGGGTCTTTTCAAATGAGTCAGCTCTTCTCATCAGGTGGCCAAAGTATTGAAGTTTCAGCTTCAGCATCAGTCTAGCATCTGTACAAAATCTGACCTAAAGGAGGCTCAATAAAAACTATTTGCCTGCCAAGATTTTGGTTTCAAAAGCTAATGTAACTGGTTCAGTTCTATTGCTCTCCTTTTATAACAAAATTCTATAATTTCCTTCATCCTGAAATGAAATCCATAAATAAAATTTACCCTACACACAATCTCAAACATCAATATGACTTAACCGTAATATAAAAAACCTACCAGATTGGTGGTTGCCACAGGTAATGGTGGAGGGTGGGATAAATAGGTAGAAGGGATTATGACATATTTTTAAAAATAGAAATAAAAAATTATACTGTAAAGTTTTTAAAAAGTTAAATACTGGAGGAGAGTAATTCCTAGTAAAAATAACGTATTTCAAGATGTGAATGCTCTAAAACAAAATGGTTAGGTGCTTGCTTCTGAGATTAGAGTCACCATTAATGAGAGAGCTTTAAATTCAGACCGATACTCAGTTACTAGCATGTGTGATTAAGGGCCCAGATCCTACAATTTTTCATTAGTGATGTGATTTCCCAGAAAGTGAATGATTCTTGAAAATATTCTGAACAAAACAAAACAAAAAAATCATCCCACATTTACACAGGAGTTTCAGTCCTAGAAAACTTAGTGTATATTCAAACTGCACAAAAAATACCTTGCTTTGAAGTTAGTTTTTCAGCTCAAATAATTTATAAATAAGATTTTCCTCTACAGTTTTGTGTCTTACAGGACATTGGGAAGTATGAGGGCCTTGAGACTATTTATTACACAGGACTTTGCCACACTTAGCAGAACAAATAGCTGGGACCTGGCACTTCTGCCCGAACATACTCCCCCAGTTCCAGGAATGTCCCCCAGTTATCGTAACAACAAAGCATTCCCTTGGATTTCACGAGTTGGTAGCACCACTTCCCGCTGAAAACCACTGCCTAGGGTCTAGACACTAGGGGAAAGGAAAGTGATGCAGTTATTCTGGTTTGCTTAGACACAGCTAAATATCAAGGGTACCACGAGGGAGATGAGAATAGAGATCAATGCTTCAGAGTCCCTAATGTGACCCTTCAGCCAAGGCACAGTTGGGTGCTTGAATCAAGCAGAAGATGGCAATAACTGCAGGACACGGGGAGAGAGGGAACCCTGTGTGTTAGGCTGTCAGGTGTGGGCATCTTAAAGCAAACATGTTGAATGCCGAATTTTAAGGATACTGACAAAGTGCTTTCTTTTCCATCAGAAACCTGTTTCCTTCAAACCTTGTGGTTGCAGCTTTCCGGACGGTAAGCTTGATGCTTTGCTAAAAATAGGAAACTTTGGGTCTTATATGTTTATAGCATATAAATTACTGCTATAGAGTTAGGTAAGGTGGAACAAGGAGGGTTGTGTATTAACAACACTTAGTATCATTGGCCTAAATTTTTATAGATGGGCCCCTGGAATGAAAACAAACAAAACAACAAGAAACCAAAAAATTGTCCAAAATATCCCACTAGTTCCAGCATCTTTTCACATCACCTAGTATCTTCAAATCATGTTTTAGGGAGCTCTTAAATATTTTAGAATTTTAATTTTTTTTTTATCTTTTTAAATTTTTTGGCCGCATTGCACAGCCTGTGGGATCTTAGTTCCCAGACCAGGGATTGAACCTGGGCCATGCAGTGGAAGTGCTAAATCCTAACCACTAGACTGCCAGAGGAATTCCCTAGAATTTTTTTAATGCATTTTAATCTTTTTTTCTGATTATAAATATAATATATGCTCCTTCCCCAAAAAATTAAAGTACAAAAGAATAGAAGGAAATAAAAATCACCCATAATCACTACCTAGAGCTACCCATTAACATTTTGTTATACATCTTTCTGGTATGTGTTTTCTATACATGTGTGTGTGCCCGTGCACACAGATACACATGCACACAAGATTTTAAAATAATTTTACTACATACATTGTTATTATGTATACACATATTGTTCAGTAACCAGCTCTTATTGTGAACATGTTCTCATGTCAGTAAATATCCTTCTGCATAAGTTATTGGCTGTGGTATGAACATGTCATAATTTTACTCAATCAGTGCCGTGTGAATGGCTGTTTCTAGTTCTCCCCTAATTTTAGCAATCCTGAATGTAATGTTCCTACAACCAAGCTTTACACAGAGAAGGAATATAAAGGTCTAGATTAGATGGACTAAACTGATTGCCTTTTTCATGCACTGTCTTTTCAGTTTCCACTCAGTCTTGCTCTTTGAAAAAACAAACAAAAAAACCCTGGGTATAAATACAGCTGTGACTTGTATGTATAATGTGAGATAGAAGATAAGAGAAAAATGAAAAGTGTTGTGGCTTTCAGTGCCTGCCACGGAAGGTGTGGGGTGGCTTTTGTATCCCCTGCCACCCTTAATCACAGGACAGCTGATCATCTCTGCCTGTCTGAAAGCTTGATAAGTCAAAGCTGAGGGAGACCAGAGGTCTTTAAAGGCAGGTTCAGAGCAGAGGCCTCTGGGTCTGAACTGCCTAATGGGCCCCTTTTTAACAGTTCAGAAGCCTCGTGTCCTTAGAAGGGTGAGGAAGGGTGTCGTATAACAGAGTCCCCTAAACGTTAGTGCACACTGCTGCAGGGAGACACGTGTGTGTGTCAGGCAGAAGTGTGTGAAGTCAACCACAGTACCAGAGTTGGAAAGACAGCTCCCCTCTGATGAGTGGGTCTCCCAGAAGACAGCCAAAAAACACCATCTTGCCCCCCATCCTTTGTTTTGAGGAGTGGAGGGCTGAAGGCATATTAGAAACAGATGCTGAAAAGCAGTCCAGCTCAAGTAAGTTTTGGAACAGAGTGGAGCATAAATAAATGAATGAAAATAAAATGACACATCAAAAAAGTGAACTTTAGTATTATGGAATGAAAACCAAGTTTCTCCAAATAATATGAAATTTCAGCCATTTGAGATATCAGCTTGAAATTGTACAGACTTTCTCCAAGTCAAGGTCTGGAGACAGAGGAAATTCTCTCCATTCCCCTGGGTTCCTAAATAATCAGCAGCCTCCTGGAGTGCATGTTGCCCTGGTCATAAGTGACTTTGGTACAGTCCTCAGAGGCCCTTGTCCGGCCAAGCAAGTGAGGAATGCCAGCAGACCTGGAGGGAAGAACGACAAAGGAGCAAGAGGCCCAGCAGTCCTCTGGATTTGGGAGGACTTGGGAAGGGTCTTCAGCTGTGAACTGACAGGGCTTTCTCTTTCTCTCGCTCACAGTATGCAACTGACTACAAAGAGGTGATCTACAACACGAGCGCTGGAAATGGAACCATTGAAAAAGTAAGGTTTTTGTGAGATCACTTACGACAAATCCTATAACATAAGTAATTCTTCTGAACTCAAGGAGCATACATGATGCTTATTTTTTTCTCAGCAGGACTGAAGACTGGTGTTTGAATCACACAGTTTAGATTTGCTCTTTGGGCCATTTACCATCTTTAGGATGTCCATTTCATTGAATTGAAACCAATGTCCCCTTTCTTAAAAAAAATTGTATAATATCCCTTCTGTTTTTCTGAAATACAAATAATAGGTGATTTAACCTACCCTTACACATAGAATTTGTCTTAGGGGTTTAACTCACTATAACCATCATTCATTCACAAGTATGTTTTGAGTACCTGTTGTTTCTTTTGTTGTTGTTGTGTATGTGTGTGTCTTTTGTTTTTTTGGACACACCACAAGGCATGTGGGAAGCTTAGTTCCCTGACCAGAGATTGAACTTGAGTCCCTTGCAGCTGAAGCACCGAGTAACCACTAGACCACCAGGGAAGTCCCTTGAGTACCTATTGTTTATCAGACACTCAGCTAAGTCCTAGCCTTCATGCTGGAGCTGAAAGGGACTAGGGACCTCAAGGCTTCTTTAGTCCAGACATGAAGCTGCCATGGGAAGAAGGAGGAACTTTGCCCTTTCCTCATCCCCCATACACTTCCCCAGGGCTAAGTGGCTCCGAGTTCTACCAGCCTGTCTTTGACTGAAGGAAAAGTTCTACTTTTTTAAAAAAAAAGTTGAAAGCTAATAGTTTAGCCCCTTTCACTTCATCTTGTATATGAAGCACCTGAAGCTCAGAGAAGTTATTTTACTATCAGAGCCAAGACTAGGGCTCAGACTAGAATGATGGTAAAAATGCTCTTTCAGTTTTTACCACGCTGACATGTTTCCTATTCAGAATTTCATAATGTGTTATGATGGAATAAAATGTTTGTCTAACATTTATACTTACAGTAGTGAGATTCAGTACTGCTGGAAAAAAAATAAAGAACACATTATATTTATACATTTTAAGTTGGTGATTTAGGAAAGAATATCCTGAAAATATCCATGTTGATTCTGAACATCATTTTTGAAATTTGTCAGTGAGGAGACTATGGTTAAGAACCTAGCAACAAAGAATTAGTAGGCAAAATTAGAATCACTGACTTTTTTGTTTTTTTTGGCCGCACCTTTGAGGCTTATGGGATCTTAGTTCGCTGACCAGGGATTGAACTGGGGCCTACAGCAGTGAAAGCACTGAATCCTAATCACTAGACCGTCAGGGAATTCCCTACAATCATTGACTCCTGATCTGAAGGACGTTTTCACCAATCAGCTTGTCTTTTAAAGTGAAGTGAAGTGAAAGTTGCTCAGTCGTGTCCGATTCTTTGCAAGCCCATGGACTATATAGTTCTGGCCTGATTCTCTAGGCCAGAATACTGGAGTGGGTAGCCTTTCCCTTCTCCAGGGGATCTTCCCAACCCAGGGATCAAACCCAGGTCTCCCGCATTGCAGGCAGATTCTTTACCAACAGAGCCACAAGGGAAGCCCTGTCTTTTAAAAGCAACCCTTTGAAATGATTGTCCAACCTCTAGCTGAGCACATCCAGTGAGGAGAGGCTCAGTACTTTCTGCTTCAACCTGTGCCCATTTCCAAAGCTTTCACAGTTAACAAGTAGTTGAAAATGCTGTTTGTTGACTTTTCAAATCCTGAGACTCCATCTCCGCTTGAGTTTCCGGGCCCTTGATCTGTGAAATCACTGAGTATTAGAGGAAATATGAGCCTTTCCTCTTTCTGGGCACACTGTTTCAGTCTGATGGAGACCTGAGCAAATGCATTCTTTAGTCCTCATCTGTTGTAAACTTAGACCCTGTGTCCCCTCTGATCCTACAGATCCCCATTGGCACCGAAATTGAAGGGATGAACATTTTAGGATTGGTCGTTTTTGCCCTGGTATTAGGAGTGGCCTTGAAGAAACTCGGCTCTGAAGGAGAAGAGCTCATTCGTTTTTTCAATGCCTTCAATGAGGCGACCATGGTGCTGGTGTCATGGATTATGTGGTGAGTGTCACCCTGCCACCCCCTCTCTCTCTCATTTCTCCTTCTATCCAGAAAAGAACCCCACTTAGCTGTTTTAGGTCACCCCTGTGGGGCCACGTGGCCCAGTTCTGTCTGTGGATGATGTACCACGACCAGTCTTGGTACAAGGGTTGAAGGATCTCAGAGAAATAGGCATGCACCATGGTTACTAGTCACTTCCTTGTCACCCACAGTGACCCCTGGGGTTCTATCATTGATGATTTATCCATGAGTCCCACCACCATTCTTGCCACATTTTGTGAGGCAATGAATTCCATATAAAATAAGGCTCATTTCTCTTTAAGAATAGATTAAAGCTTCAGAAGGGCCCATTACTATAGTATTTTACAACATGGAGAACAAATCCATCTTTACCCCATACGTACAGGTAAATGTGGAATGGTCTTTATATGAATGTCTCTTTATATAATAGCAATGAAAGGGTAATTGTTTAATAAAAACCACCAGATTGATTTCTGGCTAACAAGGAAAAAATTGACAAGATCTCTCAAAGTAACTTCTCAGAAATTATACCAATTCCAGTGCCAATGCTTTAGTAAGCTTTATCCTGCTGTTTTACTGAAGCCAGACTTTGTGAGTTTTAGTTTCTACCCATTCGTTGTTGAGAAACTAATTTATCTTTTCATGCACAAAACTTGTTCCTTATTCAGTTCAGTTCACTCGCTCAGTCGTGTCTGATTCTTTGCTTGTCAACCCTTAAATATCCTAGGATGTCTCTCTCCCAAATGGCGCTGGGATGGCAGCTGGACCGCTTTTAAGAGAGAAGCCTGGAATTTGGTAGGAAAGCTTGAGATTGGTTGGGAAGCCAAGTTCAGAGCCTCCACTGGTGGTGTTTATCCTGCTTAACCAAGTTTTCTTGCTCAACCCCAATTCCAGAGTCTGAGTCTGTATCAGAAATGTGACACTTCATATGACTGCTGTTCTGGGGAGAAAAGTATTTCCAGAAAGTTTTCCTTGGAAAACTTTTCATCCTGTCAGGTTCTTTCCCTGGCTTATTTCTTTTAGTCTGAAATCCTCCCAAAGGTTGGATTAAAGGAACTGTGCAGGAAAGTGATGTTCCTATGTGAAGACATTTGTTTTCAATCTGAAACCAATTTACAATCATTCCTTCAATGTGACGTGTTAGTTACAGAAACAGATATTTGGAAAGGCAGACCCAGCTGAGTGTCTTTAACTGCAGTGGGATATCTGTTGCCCAGAAAGCGTATCCCACACAAAACTGGGGTTTAGGATGTCTTAACTGGTTAAAGGGGCTTGCCTGGTGGCTCAGTGGTAAAGAATCTGCCTGCACTGCAGGAAACACAGGTTTGATCCCTGGGTCGGGAAGATCCCCTGGAGGAGGCCGTGGCAACCCACTTTAGTATTCTTGCCTGGAGAAGTCCATGGACAGAGGAGCTTGGCAGGCTATAGTCCATGGGATCATGAAAGAGTCTGACATGACTTAGTAACTAGAATGCGCACACGTACACACACACAACTGGTTAAAGGATCTCCCCCAGGTGTGGGAGGGATCTTCAATAGTACCTCTTTCTTTCCTTCACTAATTACCTCCTATAATATCAGGCACCTACCTAGCCTGTACTGTTCATAGAAATAACTTCTCAGTAGCTGGTCAGTAAACCTTGCAGGCCATATGGTCTCTGTCATAACTGCCAATGCTGCCATCACAGGAGAAAAACAGTCATAGACAATTTATAAATGAATGAACTTAGCTGTATTCCAGTAAAATTCATGGTGCCAACCCATGCATTAAACTGTCCAGGGAGGAAGGTGGGAAGGGAGTCCTCTGAAGGTATTAGAAGAAAATACAGCGGTAGAGAAAGTCCTCCTACACAAAATAAAGAAAGGAAAAGCCATAAAAAGCTGCTAAATTTGATTCCACCAGAATATAAAAGGTTTGCATGCAAAGGATACCTTGGATGAAGTTAAATGACAAGACACTTATGGGAAAAAAGTGATGTATAATTTACATATAGTCTCTATACACATACACACACACACACACACTGACACTCAAAGCATTGGGATTGAAAGGACTGGTACAAGTTCACAAAATGTTAATCTTTCTGTAGTGAAATTAATAGAGAACTTGAGAATAAATGTTAAAAAACTTTTATAGCAGTTTCATATTCTTCAGCATCCAAGCTATGATGCTTGTTCTATTTTTTTTTTTTTAATGTGTGTATATCTTTTCTAAGAATGCTGGTCCATGACCAACTGGGTAGAAATGAACCAGTCTTTCACCAAAGATAATTTGAGAAGCACTAACATAAAGAGCCCTGACTACTGAAAAAGACAAAAAAGACTGAATAAACTCTTAGAAAATGGACAAAGTAGGTGAGCAGGCAATGCATTGAAGAGGAAACCTGAATGACCAATGAACATTTTAAGGGATGGCCAACTTATTAGAAATCAGGGAAATGGAAAGCTTGGTTCTACCAGGCACTGATAGGGTGAAGTTAAGATTTCTCAACAGCAGCGTTATTTCTTTTTCCTTTGAAATTTCAGGACTTTTTATTTTGATTTTTCTGCATTTCCCACTTTGAACAATAAAAACCTGTTTCTTCTTTATTTCGATATAGTTGATTTAGTTGATATAGGGCTTCCCTGGTGGCTCACCTGGTAAAGAATCTGCCTGCAATGCAAGAGACCTGGGTTTGATCTCTGGATTGGGAAGAAGGGAACAGCTACCCACTTTAGTATTCTGGTCTGAAGAATAGTCCATGGGGTCGCAAAGAGTTGGGCACAACTGAGTGACTTTCACTTAATCACTAATAGTTGATTTATGATATTATATTAGTTTCAGGTATACAGCATGGTGATTCAAAGTCTTTACAGATTATATTCCATTTATAATTACTATAAAATACTGGCTATCTTTCCAGTATTTTGGTTATTCTGCTGTACAATGTACCCTTTATTAGCAGCACTATTGATGTTCTTTGTTGTGTGCTGTAGGATATTTAGCCATATCCTTGGCCTCTAGATGCCAGTAGCACCCCCTACCAAAGCTGTGACAACCAAAACTGTCTCCAGATATTACTTAATGTCCCCTGGGGACAAAATCATCATTGGATGAGAACCGGTGGTGCAGGGAAAGGATTATTCTCCTAGAAGCCACTGGGAACATGAATTGGAACGGCAACATTGGAGAACAATTTGTCAGGATCTACTAAACTTTAAAATACACTCCATGACTCAGTAGCCCCACTTCATGGTGTCTCTACCTGGAGAACATAAGCACATGGGTACAAAGAGACCTGTTTGTAGTGTTCTATGTAGTGATGAAAACCTGGGAATAACTTAAATGCTCATCAACAGGGCAATGCAAATAATCTATAGTGTAGTTCCGAGAATGCTATATTAAAAGAATGAGATAAAGGTGGAATCAACCCAAATGTCCATTGACAAATTGAATGGATAAGGAAAATGTGGGATATGCATACAACGGAATATTATTCAGCCTTGGTCAGTCAGTTCAGTTCAGTCGCTCAATCATGTCCGACTCTTTGCAACCCCATGAATCGCAGAACGCCAGGCCTCCCTGTCCATCACCAACTCCCAGAGTTTACTCAAACTCATGTCCATCAAGTCAGTGATGCCATTCAGCCATCTCATCCTCTGTCGTCCCGTTCTCCTCCTGCCCCCAATCCTTCCCAGCATCAGGGTCTTTTCTAGTGAGTCGGTTCTTCGCATGAGGTGGCCAAAGTACTGGAGTTTCAGCTTCAGCTTCAGTCCTTCCAATGAACATTCAGGACCGGTCTCCTTTAGGATGGACTTGTTGGATCTCCTTGCAGTCCAAGGGACTCTCAAGAGTCTTCTCCAACACCACAGTTCAAAAGCATCAATTCTTCAGTGCTCAGTTTTCTTCACTGTCCAACTCTCACATCCATACATGACCACTGGAAAAACCATAGCCTTGACTAGACGGACCTTTGTTGGTAAAAGTAATGTCCCTGCTTTTCAATATGCTATCTAGGTTGGTCATAACTTTCCTTCCAAGGAGTAAGCGTCTTTTAATTTCATGGCTGCAGTCACCATCTGCAGTGATTTTGGAGCCCAGAAAAATGAAGTCAGCCACTGTTTCCACTGTTTCCCCATCTATCTGCCATGAAGTGATGGGACCAGATGCCATGATCTTAGTTTTCTGAATGTTGAGCTTTAAGCCAACTTTCTCACTCTCCTCTCACTTTCATCAAGAGGCTTTTTAGTTCCTCTTCACTTTCTGCCATAAGGGTGGTGTCATCTGCATATCCAAGGTTGCTATTTCTCCCAGCAATCTTGATTCCAGCTTGTGCTTCTTCCAGCCCAGCGTTTCTCATGATGTACTCTGCATATAAGTTAAATAAGCAGGGTGACAATATACAGCCTTGATGTACTCCTTTGCCTATTTGGAACCAGTCTGTTGTTCCATGTCTAGTTCTAACTGTTTCTTCCTGACCTGCATACAGGTTTCTCAAGAGACAGGTCAGATGGTCTGGTATTCCCATCTCTTTATGAATTTTCCACAGTTTATTGTGATCCACGCAGTCAAAGGCTTTGGCATAGTCAGTAAAGCAGAAATAGATGTTTTTCTGGAACTCTCTTGCTTTAAGAAGGAATGAAATTCTGAAAAGTGCTACAATATAGAGGAACCTTAAAGACATGAATGGGTTGCCATGCTCTCCTTCAGGGGATCTTTCCGACCCAGGGATCAAACCCGGGTCTCTTGCATTGCAGGCTAATTCTTTACTGTCTGAGCTACCAGGGAAGCCACAAGTGAAATAAGCCAGACACAAAGGGGCTAAAATTGTATTATTCCATTTATGAGGGTACCTTGAAGAGTCAAATTCATAGAGACTGAAAGTAGAACAGTGGTCTCTGAAAGAAGCAGTGAGGGGGAACATGGGGTTATTGTTTATTGAATACAGAGTTTCTGTTTGTGATGATGAGAAGGTTCTGGAGATGGACAGTGGTGATAGTTGCATAAGACTTTGAATATACTTAATGTCACCAAACTGTACACTTAAAGTAGTTAATATGGTCAGTTTTATGTTACACATACTTTACCATGATAAAACAAAAAAAAAGACCAGAATGAGGTAGATGTCTATGTATTAATATGAAAAGGTCTCAAAGCCATAATAGGGAATTAAAAAAAAAAATGCAGATTTAAACACACGTATCTAAAAGAATAGGAAGTGGTTACCAGAGGAGGGAGTGGCTTGAGGATAGGGCCTAAAGATTTTGGTCTTAGTATCATTTTTAGTTTTTTGAAAGGAGAATGTATTCGTGTATTACTATAGGATTTAAAAATAATAATACTTCTTAGAGTACCTCTAGGAAGAAGTCTCAAGAAACCAGTGACACTGGCTATCTCTCCTTGGAAGGAAACCTGGTACTTGGGAGGACAGAGGTGGCAGGTAGACTGCATCCTTTTTTCCCTTTGAAATTTGAACTGTGTGACATTATTATCTATATAATTAAAATTTATAAATAAAGTCAGTAGTTATAAAATTCATTTTCAGTTCAGTATAGTCTCTCAGTCATATCCAACTCTGCAACCCCATGGACTGCAGCATGCCAGGATTCTCTGTCCATCACCAACACCCAGAGCTTACTCAAACTCATGTACAATGAGTCAGTGATGCCATCCAACCATCTGATCCTCTGTCATCCCCTTCTCCTGTCTTCAGTCTTTCCCAGCATCAGGTAGTCAGTTCAATGAACCAGTTCAAACCAGTCAGTCCAAAGGGTCAGTTCTTCACATCAGGTGGCCAGAGTATTGGAGCTTCAGCATCCATCCCTCCAATGAATGTTCAGGACTGATTTCCTTCAGGATTGACTAGTTTGAACTCCTTATAGTCCAAGGAGCTCTCAAGAGTCTTCTCTAACACCACAGTTCAAAAGCATCAATTCTTCAGTGATCAGCCTTCTTTATGGTCCAGCTCTCACATCCATACATGACTACTGGAAAAACCATAGCTTTGACTAGCAAAGCTTTGTCAGCAATGTTTCTGCTTTTTAATATTTTTAAAATTCATCCTCAGTTAAGCTCAAAACAGCAGACTTTTGTCCTTTGTAGCTCCCATAGTTCATTTCCTCCCTTCTTTCCTCCCACTCGGCCATTAGAAAATCTTCACGCTCCAAGAGCGTTCCCAGAAGGTCATTGTTAGTGACTTTTTCCCACGGAATCATGTTTTCCAATCCACAAAGAATTTGAAACTTCACAGAAGTCCCAGCTTTGGCTTAATTCTGTATCACAGCAATTCTGCAGAATGTAATAGGTGTTAGTCTTTCATGTGTCTGAGTTCTCAGAGCAAGCCTAAGCAAAGCTGAAAGTCAAGCCCACAGTTGCAGAGGCTTTAATCTCAAAGAGTTCCTTCCACTTGGGAGCCCATGTGGTTGGCAGCATCCAGCTGTTAAGAACATACAGTATCCAAAGGGAAAGAAGTCTGGGTCCTCGTCCTGACTGCACTCCCACGATGAGTGATCATGTTAATTTTACTCAGTTTCATGGCCCGTAAAATAGGCATGGCATACCCCCATCCTTTTCTGTTTCTCAGGGTCATCCCAGGGAGAGATGAAGACCACCTAGGTGAGAGTCCACAGATCCCATGTCAGGAAGGGCCTGCATCTCTCAGCCCCAGCATCCTCACCCTTGCTCATCTGTGCCCTGTGGTCACATCCTAGGTACGTACCTGTGGGCATCATGTTCCTGGTTGGAAGCAAGATTGTAGAAATGAAGGACATCATCATGCTGGTGACAAGCCTGGGGAAGTACATCTTCACGTCTATATTGGGCCATTTTATTCACGGAGGAATTGTTCTGCCACTTATTTATTTTGTCTTCACGAGAAAAAACCCATTCAGGTTCCTCCTGGGCCTTCTCACACCATTTGCAACAGCGTTTGCCACTTGCTCCAGGTGAGTGGCTTTCAGGTGCCCTTGGCTGCCCTTGAGCTTGGAGCCAGATGAGCCCGTGGTGGATGCACAACTAGCATCTTGACAAATTTTAATTTCTTGAAACTAAATTGGTTTCATCTGATTTTTTTGCACTGCCAGCCCCATAGCTCTTAGGGAAGTAGATTTTTAGGATTGCCAGAATGTGAGATTGCCTCATTCCCTTCTCCTTCTTGCTTCTTAGAGGTCAGTTAGATCACAATTTTGCCCAGCTGTGGGTCCTCACCCTAACTAGACCTCAGCCTGCGTGAAAGAAGACAACCACTTGACTCAAAACATATTGCAGGAAAGTTTCTAGAATGATACCTGCTCAGTTCTCCCTTTGGATGGGTGAATTAGGAAATAAGACCAAGACATAAGACATCCTGGTGAGGGGTGTGTGCTTAGCTCTCTAGGAGTCCACAGTATTGTGGGATTATCTAATTTAGCATAAAACGTGGACCTTGTCATGGCTGATACGGTTTCAGAAAAACACCAGGCTTTCCAAATACGAAGGAAACTTTCAAAGGATGGCGGCACATTGTTCAATTCACACATTTAGTTTTTGCCTCTCTACTGCATGTTTCCCACCATCGTGCCCTGTAGTGTCTATGACAGGGTTGTGGTGTGGGAAGGGTGAAGGAGGTAAGTTTCTGGCTTTGGCGGAAACCAGCCTACTTCAATTATGCCAGCCACACGCTGCAGAGTCTGCAGAACCCACTGGAGGGAGCGGGTCTTATTCTTTGTTATCTTGGGATGCAGTTCCTTTCCAAACTCTCAGAGCCATTTCTTTTTCTCCTTTTTTGGCCACACTCCCATGGCATGTGAAACTTCCCTGACCAGGGATTGGACTCACGTCCCCTGCAGTGGAAGCACAGAACCTTAACCACTGGACCACCAGGGAAGTACTGTCAGAGCCATTTCTGCTTCTTGGCCTAGAAGGAAAAACATAGTTTGCCTTTTACTTTTTGGAGGCAAACATGTTCAAGAGAGGAGAAGCACGTGTAGAGTAAATAGTTCTTTGTTCTCTTGAGAATATTTTGCACTGTGAGACAATGTGTAGTTCTTGGGAAATCTGGAACAGGTGTATCCAGGTGAAAAATAACGTAAATCTAGAAAGCCCAATTCTGAATACTTTGGGAGAGCAATTGACAAAACCCCATGTGTGACAAAAACTCTGCAACAATTCTGATTTTTCTTTTATTTCAAGGGGAGAGTGCCATAACATAGGATGGTGCTAATTATGCTGTTCCTGGGTCTGAGCTGAGTAATACATTAGCCTGGTCATGAAGGACTATTCTCTTGTTTGGTTGTTTGCATTTCCCAGCTCGGCAACCCTTCCCTCTATGATGAAGTGCATTGAAGAAAACAACGGTGTAGACAAGAGGATCAGCCGGTTCATTCTCCCCATTGGGGCCACTGTGAACATGGATGGCGCAGCCATCTTCCAGTGCGTGGCCGCAGTGTTCATTGCCCAGCTCAACAATGTGGAGCTGAGAGCTGGACAGATTTTCACCATTCTGTAAGTTCTGTATTCTTCCCTTCATCTTTAGGCCTGGTTTAAACTTTGAGATTTTTTTATTGCAATTTCCTTTGAAAAACTTCATGAATACAATCTTACCATGACTTGGGTGTCTCATTTGTAAATGAGGACAGCACAAATTCATTACTTGAAGAAAGTGGAGCCTCTCTCAAGGGTGCAGCCAACAGACTAGGGTTGTGTGGTCTTCAGTTCCAAGCCATGGCTGCCATGTTCTGCATGTCTCTGTGTCCCCTCGGTGCTCTGGGCTCATGGCTGATCCTGCTGTCCCATCCCCTAGAGTGACCGCCACAGCGTCCAGTGTTGGAGCAGCAGGCGTGCCCGCTGGAGGGGTCCTCACCATTGCCATTATCCTGGAGGCCATCGGGCTGCCTACTCATGACCTCTCTCTGATCCTGGCTGTGGACTGGATTGTGTAAGTAGCAAGTCCTAAGGGCACTGAACAAAAGAAAGTCTGTATTGAGTTCCCTAGGAGCTTGGCACTGGCCCGGGGCATGCAGAGAAACTTAAAACATGTCATTCCTGAGAATTTGCTTAGAACATTCAGGAAAGTCAGAGGCCCAAGGGTCTATGGAGATTGTTGGCTGCATAGGGGTCATAACCATTGGAGCGGTGAATCTTCGGGAATGATTGTCCTTGGCCTGGAATGTCCAAGGAGTGATTTCTGTAAGGGGAGAAAAGATGAGCGCTGCTAATGCAAATGCCTGGGCTTGGGCTCAGGGGTGGAGTTAGAAAGGAGCTGTGATCTGGGTAACCATCACCGGGGCTCCTGTAAAGACACAGAACAGTTTCTAATTGTTGTTTCCTTGAGTCCTATGACACTTTTCTCAGATACAAACAATACCTGTATCATAGGGAAAGTCAGTGAGGGACGGATGTTGGACAGTAGACCATGTTAATAAGAAACGAGCCCTGGAGCCTGGGTTCATATCATTTACTAGTTGTGTGATATGAACTGTCTGTGATTTCGTCTGCCAGTCTGTCAAAGGGGATAAGAACAGAGCCCTACAGCAGAGTTGTAGTGGAGACTAAGCTAGTTAGCACATGCGCAGCACAGGGAAGAACGTTAGCACTGGGGAAGACACTCCTGGCCAGGCTGGTCAGAGCCGGGTATGGATATCCTGACCGCTAGAGCCTGACCCTGGTGGCTGGTGGATCTGCCCATGGTGGTTAGGAGTGCTGGGTTCCAACCTTATTTTCAAGCCTGGAAACTTAAAGGGACTTCTCAGAATTCCTTGAGCTCCTTGGGGGTGAAAAGTGCTTTGGAGATGCACAGTGTTCAGACAGCACATCGGAGGGACTCAGTCCCTGTGGTGGTGAGTAAGAGGGACCTGAGTGTCAGAGGTCCTGCCTCCTCCCTCACCAGCTCCCCTCCATGGGGAAGGCAGCCGTTTAAAGGGTGCCTGGTCAGGATGAGGGAGGTCTGGCACCAAGCGGACTGCCCAAGTGAGACCCCCACCACCCACAGCCTCTGATTCCACAACCCTCAGCTTCTCCAGCACCTCGGGCAAGTTCCTATTTTCCCTCCTTCTTCAGAATGAGCATGATACTTCCCCTGAGCCCCAGGGAGGGGTGCTGGTTGTTGGGCTCTGGGAAGACAAAGCTTCTGGAAAGGGCAGTGCTGTTCTCTGTGAGATGGTATTTGCCAACAGCCATGGGAAGCACATGATGGTTACAGTTCAGTAGAGATGCAGTATCGACGTGAGAACAGGAGGGAGGTTCCCACAGGGTAACAGTGAGTGGGAAGGAAGCTGGACCCAGGCCTGAATCTGCACCATCACCCCAGTTGTGTGTGGGTACTTAGTCGTGTCTGACTCTTTGTGACCCCGTGGGCTGTAGCTTGCCAGGCTCCTCTGTCCATGGGGATTCTCCAGGCAAGAATACTGGATTGGAGTGTCATTCCCTTCTCCAGGGGATCTTCCCAACCCAGGGATCAAACCCAGGTCTTCTGCATTGCAGTCAGATTCCTTACCATCTGAGCCACCAGGGAAGCCCTCGTCATCCCACTTGCTTATAGCTTTTACACGACGGTGTCTCACACATGAAGCACACACATAGGGAGATTTCTGGAAGGAAACAGATCCAGATGTCAATACTGGTTCACTCAGGGGTGCAGAGGATTAGGGGAGTGACTTTTGTTTTTTCCTTTATTATACTTCTCTTCTTTCCAAGTTTTCTACAATGAGTGGGTCTGTTAGTTTCATAAGAATGAAAAATAATTGGAGAAAATCAGTTGAGCATCAAGCGGCACCCCATGCCCTTAGCCTGCTCTCCTTCAGGGTCCCAGCCTCTCGGTACCTCAGCCCGCAGTGACGGCCGCCCCTGGTGGCTCCAGGCGGCACCGACTGTAATGCCTGCCTGTTCTCTCCCTGCAGGGACCGCACCACCACTGTGGTGAATGTGGAGGGCGATGCCCTGGGTGCGGGCATCCTCCACCACCTGAATCAGAAGGCGATGAAGAGACAGGAGCAGGAGCTGAGCGAGGTCAAAGTGGAGGCCATCCCTAACTGCAAGTCAGAGGAGGAGACGTCGCCCCTGGTGACACACCCAAACCCCGCCGGCCCAGCAGCCAGCACCCCAGAGTCCAAGGAGTCGGTTCTGTGATGGAGCTGGGCTTCCAGCTCGCCCACCGGGGGTGCCCACCCCATCAGTCTGGCCACCTGGCCCTGGCACCACCCTCACCGACTTTTTGCCTCCAGAGCAATGCACTGGCCCAGCCACTGGTTTGAGGGTTACTTCTCGGCACAGGCATTGGGTTTCCCAGTGGGAACTGACTCCCGAGGACCAAGACACTCTGACATTTGACACTCGACCACGTCCAGGTCAACCATATGCACCCCGGCTCTGTCTGGAAACACACCCTCGAGCTGCCAGGGTGGGGAGCTGGCAGGCTTACAGAGACCTGGCAGTTAAAGCTTAGAAGATGCACATGTTATTTCATTGCACCCAGGAAATTCAGCATTTGGATACTACCTGGAGAGACCTGGGTGGGTGGCAGTCATCTGTTACCTTGTGAGCCAGAATAATTGGAAAAATTCCCAAATTTGTATCCTTGGCTGGAATTCTCTGAGCTGGGACTCAGGTGTTAAGACCCTCCGACTAGGCATGGCTGGCTTCTGGGTCACTGGGCTGGAGGCGCAGCATGCCCATCAAGTTAGAAATACTCCATGGTGTTAGCACTGCTGGTGTCTCTGGTTAGCGGCATTAAGTAAACAGTTATATTCTGAGGTCAAAGAAAGGACGGGAGTGCAGCCTACAGGGGAAAGGGAAGCAGCCCGACGGGTAAGGACACACACTCACATACGAGCACACACACATATATTAATGTCCCCAGTCTGGCCCCAGCCCCGGAAGGTTTTCTGCTTTCATGACCTGGACCTCTGCCAACACTGTGGCTTTATCCACCTCCACTCTGATTTGGCAGACAGGCCACAGAAGGGCCTCTGCCTCTGGAGAGGTGTGATATGGTCATTACATTCCCTCCCTTAAAGCAAAACAATTTTTTTTTAAAAAACCACAAACCCACCCTTCACTGGGGTGAAGCCAGATGTCCTGGCTTTGGCTGATTTTGATAGGTTTGGTTTCCCTTTCCTCCAGTACATCAGAGTTTAAAATTATCAGCCAAATGGTCTACCTGATACCTACTGACTCAGGTTGAACCTTGGAGAGGGGGCTGTATAGAGAGAACCAGTGTTGCCAGGGGCAGGGAGGGAAGACCTAAAAGGTGCAAGACTGTGGTTTCGCTGTAGTTGTTGGTGTGTATGTGTGGGGTGACCTACAGCAAGTCCTGGGGCCTCACTTTACCCCATCAGTAAAATGGGGCTGACGTCACCTGCCTTTTACCTACCTCAGAGGAATCTGCTGAGGCGAACTGAGTGAATCTGTGGAAAATGACCATTTCGCATCTTGGCTATTAAGTGCTAACACTTAACCCCATACCTTCCTCAATGTTACCTAAGTGATACCTAAGTCCTCCAGGAGGCTCCTTCTCCTGGGGAGGACAGCTTTTATGAGCAGGGCTTTGTTTTGTATGCAGGAGCAACTGTTATCACATCACTTGTCCTCTTGGCAGTTTCTTGTGAGCATCAAATGCAGCCTCTTCCTATTGTCCTTCATCTTTTTGTGAATTAACCTCCCAGCCCACTTTTGAGTCCCTGGCCTCCCAGTGACTCCCAGACCCAGGCACGTTGCTGCCACCACATGCCGGCCGTTATTCAAGCTCCCACACTTTCAGCCTTGCTCATTCCCCTGTTTTCTCTGTTGCTGTCACCCAGGCCCTGCAGAAGGGGAGCTCACTGTTACGGTGCATGTCCCATCACAGCTAGAATAGGGGGAGGAACAGAGACAGTGACACTCCCCTATTTTAAGATTAGGGGGCATGGGCCTGAGCAGAAGTGGTGGGGAAGAACCAAGGGGCACAGGGAAGCCCCTGCCAGTGGGCAGGCCCTGCTCCCTCTAGCCCTCTTTAAAAGCAGCTAAGCCACTCCTGTGAAGCAGGAGTGACCAGGAGCTGGGCTCAGCAGTACATGACAGTCTTCACCCTCTGGCTTGTTGTTGATGCCTTCTGTTTTTAAAGGAGAAATAATCACATGGCTAGATTCCAAACTGCAAGTGAACATTCATTATTTTTCAGGCTTTGCTAGATCTTATCTCTCCCTCTTCCACATCTATGTAACTGTGTGTACACACATATGTGTAGCATGTGGGGGTATACATGTGTGTAGCATCTATATCTACATGTGTGTGTGTGTGTACATTTTAGCTCCAGTCCAAACAAGTTTGAATTTGGGGACAGAGGTGAATTAACTGCAAGTTGTGTGGCTTTGCCATCCTGATTTTCCTGTTTCTAAAGGTGAATTTCACAAAACATGGACAGTCTGACCTGGGGGCTGCACACACTGTCTCCAGGACTTGAGAGTGCAGTGTGGGGAGCACGTGGCCTAGGGAAGGGTGCTTTCATGTAAAACCCCTGTGATGACTGTTCCCCTCTCCCTGGTTTCTCCGTTTTTCTGTCAAAAGAGGAATCAGACTGGGAGTGACCCAGCTGGGGAAAAATGCCACCTTCTCATGGTCTGATGATGTGTCCCCTGCTCTAAGATGTCATAATGCTGTTCATCTCTGTTTTCAGTATGTGACACTTGCCTTAAAACATAGCAGTCTTCAAAATGAATACAGCATTTCTATTAGAATCCGATGTTCCTTTATTTTTTTCTTGTGTTTTGAAGTTACATCAACTGGTGGACTTCTTCTGGGGGATGGCCTTTGGGTGACAAGTTGAGGGGTTATTTTTCTAGCTGCATTTAGCCAGCATGACCCCCTGCAGCAGGGCAGGCCACTCAGGTGGCAGAGCTGCCACAGAACCATCACTGATGTGGCTTGCGGTGGTGAGCTCCAGGCTCCTGGGCTCCTGCCACTCAACACTAGCAGAGCCCTTGAAACAGTGAGTGGTTTGGCCACATACCTCCATTAAGCCAAGTCTTGTTAGGACAAGTAGGTCAACAGGTATTAATTGACCATCTAGTATAAGCCCAGAGCCAAGCTGGAAGAATGCCCCAGTCTGTAAAATCACGCAGAAAATCCCTGCATAAAACAGTTGCCCATGCCTACCATCCTCATTAACACACCCAGAACCGTCTTTCATATTATCTCATGTTCACTGGGGGCTTTCCAGGTGGTGTTAGGGGTAAAGAACCTGGCTGCCAATGCAGGAAACTTAAAAGACTTGGGTTCAATCCCTGGGTCAGAAAGATCCCCTGGAGAAGGGCATGGCTCCCCATTCCAATGTTCTTGCCTGAAGAATCCCATAGACAGAGGAGACTGGCGGGCTACAGTCCATGGGGTTGCAAAGAGTCAAACATGACTGAAATGACTGAGCACACATGTTCAGTGACATTGCATCCCAGCACTATTAGGAAATTTAGAAGCTTCTTACAATAGGATTATCCCACCAGCTCCCAATGACAGCCTTAGTTTCCAGACCCTGGGCCCTCTGAAGGAAGAGAACCCTGCTCTCACCTGGAGATATCCAGCCCTCCACATAATACGGAAGCCAGTTTTACTTTCTGGGCAAGGCCCAAAGGGATGAGGAGAGCCTGCACAGATCAAGTGCCTGATGGGGCTTGTTACGAATGACATATAGATTCCCGCCTTGGAGTGCGGCTCACTTGATTCTCTGGGTGGAGTATTTGGAGACTGGGGTGAGTACTCAGTGATTAAGCTTTTCGATGTCAAATCAAGAATGGCAGTTCCATATGTCAGCTCTTCCCAGGGGAGAAGAGAGGGTGCTGATCTGTTGGGTCACCGAAGCCTGCACAGAGGAACATCTGGTGACACCATGAACACATGAATGATGCATCAAGGAGGAATACATACTGTCTCTGTCCAGTCCCAGCTCTGCCACTTCTCGCTGTATGACCCTGGGCATGATAACGTCTCTGTGCCTCAGTCTATTTGTCTTTAAAATGGGGATAATAATCCTGCTGGTGGCACAGACTTATGAAGAGTAGAGGAGTTGATACATGTAAGATGCTCAAAAGAGTGCCTGGCTCAGGAAAGTTCCTCTATGATGCTGGCTCTCAGATCAGACACACTGGCAGGAAAGCTTCCCAACCAGCCTGTAGCCCTTTACATCAGGTCCAATGAGTGGCATTTCCTTGTTTGGCTTGGAAAGACAGAAAGGAAGATCTATTTCAACTCATGGGCATTTCTGCAGGTCTGTGCCTGTGTGGTATGAGAGCATGCCCATTTTGAACATTTGTCCTAAAAATATTTGGATAACTACCTAAAAGGAACCAGGCTTTACAAATGATTGTCAGGATGAATGTGAATGTCCCTTATTCATAACAGAAGCCCACGTCTAGAAAACTCAGGCTTTCCTTCCTTCAACTATTATCCTCCCAATTTGCAGCTCTGAATGCAGACAGCTGCTTCCAGCAGGGTCCTCTTGCCTTCTACACAGGAAGTTGCTCTCTTGGTCTAACCTCAACCTCTTTTCCCCATGTTCACAGGGACACAAAGGCAGCCTTCTGGTCTACCTGCCAATTGTAGGGCCCTGGGCCCTGGGCCCCCTTCTTGAGGCTCTCAGTGAATGAGGGAGAATATAACAAGGGGGAAATCTTGAGTCATTTGGAAGAAAACTTTCCCATCTCAAGGGAAGAGCATTGTGATCCCCACTGTTTTCCATCTTTTCAAAGAGTTGGAACTGAGTATCCTAAATTTTCTCTTATCAGAGTCTCAAACCTACATTATTTTCTACAAACAATATACAGAAGAGTGTTGAGCTAGATTTTTAGCAGATTTAGGATTTTTTGGAGTGACACACAAAACTGAGATGATAGTTTGGGGATTCTTAGTGTGATCTTCATGACTGTCCCCTAGCTCTGCCTTTAGGGGAAAAAGATAAGCATGCATTAAGCTCAGACATGGTCCTTTTTAAAAAAAAATAGTTTCAGCAAATGTCCTGAGGTCAATGAAGACTCAGTGCGTCTTCATTTTTTGAAAAAAAAATAGAATTTAAAATTTTTATTTATTTTTTAAAATAATCCACACACCATAAAATTCACTTCTTTAAACATTTGTAGTTTTCAGTACATTCAGAGAGTTGTGCAACCATCACCACAATCTGATTCCAGAAGATTTTCATCAGCTCAAAAAGAAATCCAGAATCTCTGACAACCACTAATTTATTTTCTATCGCTATGGATTTGCCTATTCTGAATATTTTGTATTTGTCAATATAGATATTTTATTTTATAAATACATCCCAGATAAAAAGAACTGATGTTTACCCATGGCAGATTTACGTCAATGTGTGGCAGAACCAACACAACATTGTAAAGAAAAAAGTTTTTCTTGAATTTGTTACAACTAAAAAAAAAAAAAAAAAAGAACTGATGTTTAAAATCTCTGGGACTTCCCTGGTGGTCCAGTGATTAAGTCTCCACACTTATGATGCAGGGGGCGTGGGTTTGATCACTAGCCAGTAAACCAAGATCTCACATGCCGATGGGCATGGAAAAAAAAAAAATTACCTTTGGAAAAAAAGTGTTTTCATTGTCCACCTTCCCACACACACCCACAGGAGAGCCTGTAAGATGTTGTCTCTCTTTTTTTTTTTTTTTTAACATTTATTTATCTGGCTGCTTTGTTGGTTTTAGTTGTGGCGTGCAGGCTCAGTTACTCTACAGCATGTGGGATCTTGGCTCCCCAATCAGGGATTGAACACATATACCCTGCATTGCAAGTCAGACTCTTAACCACTGGACTACCGGGGAAGTCCCATGTAAGATCTTCTTTATCATCAGATACAGATTCAGTCATTTTAGCCTATTGAGGGGGAAAGAAAAAGAGGGGATTGAATTTCTAGGTTAATAGTGGATAACCAGAACACTTAACTAAATTGAAGAACTTTTCCCCACACAGGTGTAGCTGGTGAAGGTCTAGGTATCTAGACCACATGCTAAGTTATAGTGTGGCCTGGATCCAGGCAACTGAGTCTGCTACCATTCTGTTCTCTGCACTGCATGGTTCCATGCCTGATACGGTGCACATTGTGTTCTGTGTGAGCGATGCTCCCTGGAGTTGTGTATCGTGCAGCCTTTATGGTTCTAGAAGGCAGCCCTGACCTAAGAAGGTGGAAGAATTGATGTTTTTGAACTGTGGTGCTGGTGAAGACTGTCCCTTGGACAGCAAAGAGATCCAACCAGTCAACTCTAAAGGAAATCAATGCTAAATATTCATTGGAAGCTGATGGTGAAGCTAAAGATCCAATACTTTGGCTACCTGATGCGAAGAGCCAACTCATTGGAAAAGACCCTGATGCTGGGAAAGATTGAAGGCAGGAGGAGAAGGGCACGACAGAGGACAAGATTGTTGGATGGCATCACTGACTCAATGGACACGAGTTTGAGCAAACTCCAGGAGATAGTGAAGGACAAGAAAGCCTGGCATACTGAAGTCCATGGGGTGGCAAAGAGTTGGACATAACTGAGCAACTGAACAATAACAAATAAAAAGCATGTTGAAAATATCTGCCCTGTAAAAAAAATTTTTTTCTTTTTAATAAGTGGTGGCTAATGAGTCTCAGAGGCAATGAGGTTGAGGTTAAGAGGAACCTCCTTAATTAACTTCCCTGGTCAGGTTGGTTTTCCTGTTGGTGTGTCTTTCACAGGGTCTGTTGCCAGGCACTTTGTGGCATCAAGGTACCCTTTATCTCTCTACGCCACAGAGCACCTTGGGCTGCATTTCTGGGTTGCTCCCAGACCCCCCTCACCTCCAGCCACGTCCATGTAAGAGAAGCAATCTTATGACAAATGGATCTTCTGAGTGGTGATCTGCTCCATTCAGTCCTTCCAGAAACAAGAGCAGCAGTGGCCAGAACTGAAAGCATCCAGACACTAAAGAGTGTGATGCTCTGTGTGGCACTGTCCCATTTATATCAACAAAAGTGACCTTCAGGGTTACAAGTCAGTTGAGTGGCCATGATCAGGTGGAGAGAGGGGCAATGATTGGAAGGGAACTAGAGGGGCCTCCAGAAGTGCTGGCTATGTTCTGCTTCTTGATCTGAATGGGTGTTTACTTTGTGATAATGCATTAAGTTGACCAAATATGTTTTATACATTTTCCATTAGTCAGGAATACGTCATTAAGAAAAATAACAGGGTTGGTGGCATGACATGGCAGGAGATCCAGCTTTCTGTAGTGGTTCCCAGTCTCTCTGGGTGATCATGTCTTTTCTTAGGTGTCCTGTGACCCATGGGAAATGCTCTCAGCTAATTGCATCCTGACCATCTAGAGCAGCAGGTCAGCCAACCATGGCCACCAGGTCAAAGCCAGCCTGCTTCTTGCTTTTCTATGGCCTCGGGTACTGCTCCAACAGACAAAGAGCAGCCAAGGAGACTAAGCATTGATGGCCCCATGCACCCAGCCAGGTCAGGGCCAGCTCACCCATTAGTCTCAGTACAGACAGGGCCGAGGGTCCACAGCACATTTAGGAGCCCACGAAAATAATTTATTTTGAAAACAGAAGGAAAGCATATAGTTCAGCATGAATTCCATTTGTCTTTATAAGACCACAGTTACAAAATGTAATCTTTAATATGTGTATCTGATACAGGGGCCCGTGTGGTCAAAAGTCATACATGGCCCTGTCTCTGTTCCCTACTCCACTCCCAGCACCAGCTTCTCTGGCTGGAGGCTACATCTTATCCCTGCCCAGGGCCTACACTGTCACTACCTACATGTTTGAGACTTTGCTGTTGGCAAATGCTGGGGATCAGGGAGTAGAAGCCCAGTCCACGTGTTGACAACTTGGCAAATGTGGCCAGCAGCCCAAGTTGAGATGACTGAACTTATGCTCCAGGCTCTACGTGACAGTGGCAGCCAACCCTCCACCTACTGTCTATCAAGCCCCTCCCCAGACAGGCCAGGGGCTGTCTGTCCTGAAAATATCTCCAAGCTGATGGCACCTGGGCATCAAGATGTCCACTCCTGGGAATGGCCCATCCCAGGCAAAGTGGGGGTACGGTGGGGCAAGAATTTTCTCTTCTATTAATAGAAGAACCTACATGATATCCTCAATTTGGCCTTGTCCCAGAAAATCTAGATAACCTACCAACTGGGCCTTTATAGAAAAAGGTTGCCAACCCCTGCTGTAAAGAAGATATGTCTCATCTCTCCTGATCCACTTGCCACTGGTATGGTTTGCTGAAAACTGTAAAGCCAAGTAAACTAGGCTGTGGTGTTCAGCCCATGAAAGATAGCCCAGCCATCCCAACCTTAGGACAATGGCCTGAGGTTTGTGGGTTGACTGGCTGGCAGTTTATCAGTGGCAAGAGAAACTAAGGCACATACCTCAGGGAGACTCTGAGGTGGCCCCCAGAGATCCTGGCCTGCAAGTGCTCATTCCCTCGTGGAGATGGGAGCTACAACACCAAGTAGACCTCATCTGTGTAAGAGTCTTTGAACTGGAAACTGGCCTCCAACCACAGATGCTACTTACTAGAAAAATCTATGCTGTTATTTCATCTTAAATCCTCAGACACCCCAGAAAGAGAAGTAAAGCCACATTCATGAGAATAAATGAGGCAAAGTAGAAAGTTCTACCCAGTGGTTCTCATTAGAATCACCTGAGCATAAAAATGCTTACACCCCACCCTAGAGAGCTGATTCAGTGGGTCTAGGTTTGGACCTGGATAACTTACATTTTTTAAGTCCCGGGTGAGCCAAGGATGTGAGTCAAGGATGAAAACTGCTGAGCTAGTGATTTGTTGTTGTTTAGCTGCTAAGTCATGGCCAACTCTTTTGCAACACCATGGACTGTAGTCATTCAGGCTCCTCTGTCCATGGGATTTCCCAGGCAAGAATTCTGGAGTGGGTTGCCATTTTCTTTTTCAGGGTATCTTCCCAAAAACCTGAGTCTCCTGCATTGGCAGGGGGATTCTTTACCACTGAGTCACCAGGGAAGCACAGCAACTTGTAAGAAATATATATCTGGTCATTCAGGTGGCCAAAATATACTTCTCATACACAGTTGGTCTTCATCCACAGTTCCTAGCCCACAGCTCCCCATGTGCTTGGAATTACCTGAGTGCTAGGAATGGCAGCAGCATCTTTGGTCATAATATTTGGTCTCTTGTGGTCAGTTTCTGAAACTGCTTCAGAGCCATAAAGGTGAAATGAGTGCCCTGTTGTTCCTAAGCAGTCCCTTTCCACTGCAACTTGGTTGATGTTAATGAGGTGACTTTTGAAAGCACTTAAGGATGGGAGCTGGTGTCCAGTGGAACCAACTACATGATTAGAAGTTGGCACTTTCAGTCCTACCCCCGACTTGGGGTAAGGGAGAGGAGCTGGAGGTTGAATGATCACCAGTGGCCAATGATTTAAACAACCATGCATATGTAATTAAGCCTCTTTAAATACCAAAAGGACAAAGTTCAGAGAGCTTCTGGATTGGGAAGCCCATGGAGATTTCGGGGGAGAAGGGCACACTCCAAGCACAAATCTGCTCGCCCCTTCCTACAGTATCTTACTCTATGCATCTCTTCTATCTGGCTGTTCTTATATACTGTTACAATAAACCTGTAATCTAGTAAATATTTTCTGTGAGCCTTAACAAATTAATCAAAACCAAGAGGGAAAAATGGGAGCCCCTGATTTATAGCCCATCAATCAGAAGCACACATGATAACCTGGACTTGTGATTGGCATCTGAAGTGGGGGCAGTCTTGTGGGACCGAGGTCTTAACCTGTAGAATCTGATGTTCCCTCCTGGGGAACACTGTCCAAACTGAGTTGAATTTTAGGACACCCAGAGGGTGTTGAAGAACTGATCAGCGGTGCAAGAAAACCAACTTCGTCCCACCCACACATTGGGATCCGGTGTTAGTAGGAGCTAACCACTTTTCTTTCTCAGCATAAGTGCCTTCTCTCAGTGTCTAGTCAGTGCTATTGACATGAAACATCTCTAGGCAGCTTTCAGTCCCTATATTCAATTTTCTTGCTGTGTGTCTTTAAGTACAATAAAAGTATACTACATTTAGCATTGTTCTATGCAAAGCTGATTAATGCCATTCATATGAGGAATTACACTATTATAGAATAGGGTTAGCATAGATATTTCCTAACAATAGCCATTAGCAAGTAGATGGAGTACTAACACCCTCAGCTGAGAGCTCTCATGGCATCTGTAAGCCCTGATCAATGAGCAACTGTGCTTTGGGGCTTTCTCATTCTGAGTCACAAAAGTCAATGCATTCACTTCTCTGTGGTGTTTATGTTCTCATGGTAAAAGCTATCAAAAAACATCCAAGTGACAGTGCTGGAGGTGCCACAAAAGTACCAAGGAAGAGGATCAGCTGGCTTTCAAAATGAACTCCTTCAAGAAACTGGATGAGGAAACAGGTCAGAACAGGCAGACACATGGGAGCACATGGGAAGCATCAGAGCACGTGGGAGGAAGAGATCAAAACTGGGAACAGTAACTAGAAGAAAGTGAAAGTGAAGTTGCTCAGTCATGCCCGACTCTTTGTGACCCCATGGGCTCTAGCCTACCACGGTCCTCAGTCCATGGAATTTTCCAGGCAAGAGTACTGGAGAGGGTTGCCATTTCCTTCTCCAGGGATCTTCCCAACCCAGGGATCGAACCAGGGTCTCCAGGATTGCGAGCAGACGCTTTACTGTCTGAGCCACCAGGGAAGCCTAACTAGAAGAAAGGGTAGCAGCAGATTCATCACAACTTCAGGGCGTTTAGAGAATGCTGTCACAACACATCGCCTTGAGCCCAGTCTTAATAAATAGCTTTTATTAGAGTAACCTATTGGTAAGAGTTCCAAGTTACACACAACAGAATCCATTCTAGATAGGAAAACATTGATTATAGGGCATTAGTAAGAAGTAGCACTTCTGATGGAGAAGGCATTGGCACCCCACTCCAGTACTCTTGCCTGGAAAATCCCGTGGACAAAGGAGCCTGGTAGGCTGCAGTCCATGGGGTCGCTAAGAGTCCGACACGACTGAGCGACTTCACTTTCACTTTTCACTTTCACGCATTGGAGAAGGAAATGGCAACCCACTCCAAGGTTCTTGTCTGGAGAATCCCAGGGACAGGGGAGCCTGGTGGGCTGCCGTCTATGGGGTTGCACAGAGTCGGACTTGACTGAAGCAACTTAGCAGTAGCATCAGCACTTCTGAGAACAACAGGAAACATTGCTAAAAGCCAGTAGACAGGAGCAATTTGACTTAGAATTCCGAGTTCTAGAAGAACTGTTCTAACAGAAGTTCTATTGCTGGCACTGCCCACCACCCCACACCTGGGACACAAGGAACTGGGCAGCAGAACCCAGTCCCCAGCTACTGCATCTGACCTCCCAATACAGCTCTACCCTGTATTCCTCATTTGCACCTTCCCAGGCACACCCGCTAAGTTTCACACAAGTGCCTCTGCTTTGGCAGAACTTGGAAGAAGTCTGGAAAAGTGGTTTCTGGCTTTTCAGCCTTTACACCTGAGGGAGTTAGAATGAGCTTCAAGGGGCCAATGGGCAGGCTCTGCTACAGCTCCCACTTACGGGACACATCCCCCTACTCCAGACAAGGCCTGGATTCCCCTAAATGCCGCTGCCGCTAAGTCGCTTCAGTCGTGTCCGACTCTGTGTGACCCCATAGACAGCAGTCCACCAGGCACCCCTGTCCCTGGGATTCTCCAGGCAAGAATACTGGAGTGGGTTGCCATTTCCTTCTCCAATGCGTGAAAGTGAAAAGTGAAAGTGAAGTCGCTCAGTCGTGTCGGACTCTTAGCGACCCCATGGACTGCAGCCTACCAGGCTCCTTCGTCCATGGGGTTTTCTGGGCAAGAGTACTGGAGTGGGGTGCCAGTGCCTTCTCCTATGACACATGCAGATTTTCACAAATAAACAAATACCTCAAACTGTCTTGCAGTTCTGTTCCCTACTGGCCAGTGGATCTGTTTCTGTGGTGTCACCATCTCTGTTTTACGTCCACTCGAAATTGTACTTCCCCTTGCTCTTTTTTTCTCTCAAAGGAGTACCAAATAGAGGCATGAGACTTATTTGTGATAAGAGACATAGTTCTCATAAATCTAATAAAATGAAACAAAGGCTAAAAACTACTAGCAGTCCCCAAAGAGGTCAACCTATAGCCTCACTGAGACCCTTACTGGGACAAAAGATCAACTGCCTAGTTGCACGTAAAGAACTCATTTAAATTGCTGAAACTATATTCCTGAAGACTGAGTTTGATGAACAAAGAGCCCTTGGCAATTTTACCGTCTTGTTTACCTTTCTGGGAAGGAAAACCACCTTGTCATGTGGAAGGCGGTTTTTAACGTCTGCATATTATTACTTGGCTGCATTTTCCAGACCCCATGAATGTATGAAATGTATGTATACCTCAGTCTGCAGAGACAAAGAAGCAAGAGAACAGGGGTGCAGGGGACACGAGGGAGGAGCCACTCGCGGAGCCTGCCCCCCCCGCCCGGCCCTACCCAGCACGGTCCACACTTGGGCCCGTCTGCTGCCAGCCCAGCCCCTGCGGAGGGATCCACGCCTCACCAGGGCAGAGGGCGAGCCTCGGCCCTGAGTCCTCAGTCCTTTCTCTCTGACTCTTGCTAGTCCTGGGCCCTTGGCTGGCCTGGAGTGAGGTGAAGACGCCATGGAAGATCAGGCAGCCGCTGAAGGGAAGGCCCCCTCCGCAGCACAGTGAGGATGGGGTTGGGGAGTGAGGGAGGGTGTGAGAGGCGGGGGTCTCTGGTCTCTGACCACCACTGGTCAGCCTGTGTGGTGTCTGCCGTGTCCAGGGCGCCGTGGGCTACGCAGAGCTCGAACTCTGTGCCCCCTGTGCTCCCTTCCTTGTTGGCTACAACGAAATCTCTTTTCCTTTTCTGATAGCGAGTCTTCTCACACTTACACACCTACTTCCCTGTATCATTTCCACGTGAAGGACAGTAGTGATTTCTAATAGCATAGAATCTCACATTGTTAAGGAAACCACTAAGGAAACCCATGAGACAGCCTTTTGTGAACAGCAAGCTACTCGTCCTATTGCTGAATTAACATTAAAAAAAAAAAGTTGGGAACTTCTCCAAAAAACCAAAAGCTATTTTAAATGGGGGCCAGTGGAGTCATGACTGGAACTAGGGGGCCACCGTGTGGTTAAGTGTCAAAAAGTGAGGTCCAGAGTTTTCTTTTTGTCCCCTCACATGCTTCTGCAATTAATCTTTTCATACCAAAAACAGACAGGAACACGGGAACAAAATTTGCCAAAATTCTGTTCAGAATGTTCAGTTGGCCTTCCACGCTGGAATATTTAAGCCAAAGTATATGCCTGAATCACTATCGTCAGCATCACCTGAGAATGTATTAAAAATGTAGGTTTTTAGACCCACCCTAGATCTACTGATTCTGGAATTCTAAGGGTGGGGATAACCATCTGAGTTTTAACAAGCTCCCCAAGTGATTCTGTTACCAGATAATGTCTGAGATCCTCCAGTTTAGACCAGGTAGGCATAAGAACATCTCCGTGGGCTGGGCTAGCATCACAGCTAATTGTTTTATTGATTGCAATTACTGTAGAATTCACTAATTCAGTCATTCAGCAACTACTGTATTTCATTCATTTAACACAGATTTATTTCATATTTAAAGAGCAGCAAGAAAGTTCATGTGATTGAAGCAGAGCAACCAAGGGAAGAATGAAAGGAATGAGCTCAGAGAGGCAGGCAGAAGCTGACTGTGTAAACAGTAGACCTAAGGAGACGCAGTGTGTCATAGGAGCCACTGGAGAGTACAGAGCTGGGAAGAGATATGGTAAGATTGTCTTCTTATCAACAGTAACTCCAGCTACAGATAAAGAACTGTCAGTGGTGGAAGGAGGGGACAGATAAGGAGCTAAAACAAAGCTCAGGAAAGGGAGAGTGGTGACTTGGACTGGGGTGTGACAGTGGAGATGTTGGCTCTGGATGGATTTTAAGGTAGTGTCAACAGGATTTACAGATGAATTGGATATGAGATGAGACCAAGGAACATCTAGGATTACCCCAAGGTTTTGTGCCTGAACAAAACTATATTTAGTGAGAAATAATCAAGTACCTTTTATACTGTTCATGGGGTTCTCAAGGCAAGAATACTGAAGTGGTTTGCCATTTGCTTCTCCAGTGGGCCACAGTCTGTCAGATTTCTCCACCATGACCTGGCTGTCTTGGATGGCCCCTCACAGCATGGCTTAGTTTCACTGAGTTAGACAAGGCTGTGGTCCGTGTGATCAGATTGGTTAGTTTTCTGTTTTTATGGTTTCAGTGTGTCTGCCCTCTGATGCCCTCTTGCAACACCTACCGTCTTACCTGGGTTTCTCTTACCTTGGACGTGGGCTTATCTCTTCACGGCTGCTCCAGCAAAGCACAGCCGCTGCTCCTTACCTTGAATGAGGAGTCTCTCCTCACGGCTCCCCCTCCTGACTTTGAACGTGGAGTAGCTCTTCCTGGCCCTCCTGCACCTGCGCAGCCGAGCTCCTTGGACGCCTGTTGCTCCTCTCAGCCGCCGCCCCTGACCTCGACCACAGGGTAGTTCCTCTCGGCCACAGGGTAGCTACTCTATGGTTTTTCCAGTAGTCATGTACTGATGAGAGCTGGACAGTGAAGAAAGCTGAGTGCCGAAGAATTAATGCTTTTGAACTGTGGTGTTGGAGAAGACTCTTAAGAGTCCCTTGGACTGCGAGGAGATCCAACCAGTCCATCCTAGAGGAAATCAGTCCTGGGTGTTCATTGGAAGGACTGATGTTGAAGCTGAAACTCCAATACTTTGGCCACCTGATGTGAAGAGTTGTCTCATTGGAAAAGACCCTAATGCTGGGAAAGATTGGGGGCAGGAGGAGAAGGGGAAGACAAAGGGTGAGATGGCTGGATGGCATCACCGACTCGATGGACATAGGTTTGGGTGGACTCCGGGAGTTGGTGATGGACAGGGAGGCCTGGCGTGCTGTGATTCATGGGGTCGCAAAGAGTCAGACATGACTGAGTGACTGAACTGAACTGAAATGACTGAATCAAGTGCCTACTAAAGATATACTTTGTCTTACAGTTAAAAAGATTGAATGTTTCATTAGAAAAGACCAATTAAATGAAGATTATGGGTTGTTTCTCCTTCCACACAATTTACCTGATTCTTGTTTGAGTCAAAATATTTCATCATCTTTTATAAAAATGTGTTTTAATTTCAGTAAATAGCCTGGAATTTCAGATAATACTTTTGTACACTGGTGTTTACAATGGAAGTAGGGATCTTACTTGGGTAATCAGGGGCTACTCTTCATATTAGAAGTAAAAATAGAACTCCTTTATCAATTTGCTACTTTTGTTCTTCCTGAGGTACAAATTAACAATGATTATGTGTGCCTGCAAACATACATTTTGATATATAATAGAGTCATACCCCTCATTTAATTCAGCAGCCAGACTCCTGGCAACCTCAACCATTTGGAATTCAGGTATGAATTCCCAAACTGCACTCAGCAGCTTAAGTGATGTGTCTAAAATTAAAGTTAATGATTTAATAAGCTTAATTATTTGATTCCTTCTGGCAACCTTCCATTTGTCCCAGGTTTAATTCAATTCACTAAATGGTTATTGGGTGCTTACTGCGAACAGGGCACTCTATTAGGCTACGTGTGATGAGGAGTACAAAAAGGATAGAGAACAGACTACAATTACAAGGTTGGGGCATGAGGAGCAGACATGCTGACTGCAGCAAGAAAGAGGAGATGGGAAGATCAACGTCTAGAAGAGAATCAGAATCTCAGGACTTTTGAATTAACACTAATAACAGCAGATAATTAAATGGCCCCCTAGGCTAGATTACAGCCAGCTCAATGCCTGAGGTTTCCTAATAATGGCTCTTTGAGTCATACATTTTTTTTAAGTTGTTAGTAAATAATTTCCTAAGACAGGGAGTGATATAGGGCATTTTAGAAAAAAATTAATCAAAATGATTAGCATTTAACATAAAAGGGTCATTTGTTAGTTGCCTAAATGATTAATTCAATCTATCTCATTTTCATAAGAATTAATAGAATGTTATTACAAATGTGCCTGGAAAGTTCTATTAAGGAACAGTTTGAAAACTGAAACCTTGACTGGCCAAATACATGGCTAGTCTTTGGATCTTTTCATGTGGATAGGCTACAGGCTAGCCAGAGGTGTAGGTCTGGAAATAGGGTAATTGCTAACTTTTGGTTGTTGTAGTCACCTTGCATTCTTTCCTTTAAAACCGTTTCATTATGGGAAATTTTAAATACACACAAAAGTAACAGAATAGCATAAAGAACCTTTATGTACTCATCACCCACTGACCAATCCCATGCCATCTATACTCACCCATATCCCTCCTCCTATATTGTGTGTGCATGCTGTTGCTTCAGTCGTGTTCAACTCTGTGAAACCCCATGGACTGTAGCCCACCAGGCTCCTCTGTTCATGGGATTTTCCAGGCAAGAATGCTGGAGTGGATTACCATGCCCTCCTCCAGGGGATCTTCCTGACCCAGGGATAGAACCCGCATTGGGAGGGTTGCATTGGTAGGTGAGTTCTTTGCCATGAGCGCCACCTGGGAAACCCCACTCCTGCATTATTTTGAAGGAAATCCCAGATAGTACATCCTATCAGTTCAGTTCAGTTGTGTCCGACTCTTTGCAACCCCATGGACTGCAGCACGCCAGGCTTCCCTGTTCATCACCAACTCCAGGAGTTTACCCAAACCCATGTCCATTGAGTCGGTGATGCCATCCAACCATCTCATACTCTGTCTTCCCCTTCTCTTCCTGCCCTCAATCTTTCCCAGCATCAGGGTCTTTTTAGTTGAGTCAGTTCTTCACATCAGGTGGCCAAAGTATTGGAGTTTCAGCTTCAGCATCAGTCCTTCCAATGAATATTCAGGACTGATTTCTTTTAGGATGGACTGGTTGGATCTCCTTGCTGTTCAAGGGACTCTCAAGAGTCTTCTCCAACACCACAGTTCAAAAGCATCAATTCTAGGTGCTCAGCTTTCTTCATAGTCCAACGCTCACATCCATATATGACCACTGGAAAAACCATTGGTTTGACTAGATGGACCTTTGTTGGCAGAATAATGTCTATAATTTTTAGTATGCTCTCTAGCTTGGTCATAACTTTTCTTCCAAGGGGCAAGTGTATTTTAATTTTATGGCTGCAATCACCATCTGCAGTGATTTTGGAGCCAAAAAAAACAGTCTGTCACTGTTTTCATTGTTTCCCCATCTATCTGCCATGGAGTGATGCAACTGGATGCCATGATCTTAGTTTTCTGAATGTTGAGTTTTAAGCCAGCTTTTTCACTCTTCTCTTTCACTTTCATCAAGAGGCTCTTTAGTTCTTCTTCTTTTTCTGCCATAAGTGTGGTGTCATATGCATATCCAAGGTTATTGATACTTCTCCTGGCAATCTTGATTCCAGCTTGTGCTTCATCCAGGCCAACATTTCTTATGATGTACTCTGCATATAAGTTAAATAAGCATGGTGACAGTATACAGCCTTGACGTACTCCTTTCCCTATTTGGAACCAGTCTGTTCCATGTTCAGTTCTAACTGTTGTTTCTTGATCTGCATACCAATTTTCAGGAGGCAGGTCAGGTAGTCTGGTATTGCCATCTCTTTAAGAATTTTCCATAATTTGTTGTGATCCACACAGTCAAAGGCTTTGGCATAGTCAATAAAGCAGAAGTAGAGATTTTACTGGAACTCTCTTGCTTTTTCGATGATCCAATGGATGTTGGCAATTTGATCTCTGGTTCCTCTGCCTTTTCTAAATCCAGCTTAAACATCTGGAAGTTCATGGTTTACAGACTGTTGAGGCCTGGCTTGGAGAATTTTGAGCATTACTTGGCTAGCGTGTGAGATGAGTGCAATTGTGCGGTAGTTTGAGCATTCTTTGGCATTGCCTTTCTTTGGAATTGGAATGAAAACTGACCTTTTCCAGTTCTGAGTTTTCCAAATTTACTGGCATATTGAGTGCAACACTTTTACAGCATCATCTTTTAGGATTTGAAATAGCTCAACTGGAATTCCATCACCTCCACTAGCTTTGTTCGTAGTGATGCTTCCTAAGGCCCACTTGACTTCACATTCCAGGATGTCTGGTTCTAGGTGAGTGATCACACCATCGTGGTTATCTGGGTCATGAAGATCTTTTTTGCATAGTTCTTCTGTGTATTTTTGCCACCTCTTCTTAACATCTTCTGCTTCTGTTAGGTCCATACCATTTTCTGTCCTTTATTGTGTCCATCTTTGCATGAAATGTTCCCTTGGTATCTCTAATTTTCTGGAAGAGATCTCTAGTCTTTCCCATTCTGTTGTTTTCCTCTATTTCTTTGCATTGATCACTGAGGAAGGCTTTCTTATCTCTCCTTGCTGTTCTTTGGATCTTTGCTTTCAAATGGGTATATCTTTCCTTTTCTCCTTTGCCTTTCACTTCTCTTCTTTTCACAGCTATTTGTAAGGCCTCCTCAGACAGCCATTTTGCCTTTTTGCATTTCTTTTTCTTGGGGATGGTCTTGATCACTGCCTCCTGTACAATGTCACAAACCTCTGTCCATAGTTCTTCAGGCACTCTATCAGATCTAATTCCTTCAATCTATTTGTCACTTCCACTGTATAATCGTTAGGGATTTGACTTAGGTCATACCTGAATGGTCTAGTGGTTTTCCCTACTTTCTTCAATTTCAGTCTGAATTTGGCAATAACAAGTTCATGATCTGAGCCACAGTCAGCTCCCAGTCTTGTTTTTGCTGACTGTATAGAGCTTCTCTGTCTTTGGCTGCAACATATATAATCAATCTGATTTTGGTGTTGGCCATCTGGTGATGTCCATGTGTATAGTCTTAACTCTTGTGTTGTTGGAAGGGGGTGTTTGCTATGACCAGTGCATTCTCTTGGCAAAACTCTATTAGCCTTTTCTCTGCTTCATTCTGTATTCCAAGGCCAAATTTGCCTGTTACTCCAGGTGTTTCTTGACTCCCTACTTTTGCATTCCAGTCCCCTATAATGAAAAGGACATCTTTTGGGGGTGTTAGTTCTAGAAGGTCTTGTAGGTCTTCATAGAACCGTTCAACTTCAGTTTCCTCAGCATTACTGGTCAGAACATAGACTTGGATTACTATGATATCAAATGGTTTGCCTTGGAAACGAACAGAGATTGTTCTGTCGTTTTTGAGATTATATCCAAGTACTGCGTTTCAGACTCTTGTTGACTATGATGGTTACTCCATTTCTTCTAAGGGATTCTTGCCAAGAATAGTAGATATAATGGTCATCTGTGTTAAATTCACCCATTCCAGTCCATTTTAGTTCACTGATTCCTAGAATGTCAATATTTACTCTTGCCATCTCCTGTTTGACCACTTCAAATTTCCCTTGATTCATGGACCTAACATTCCAGTTTCCTATGCAATATTGCTCTTTGCAGCATCAGACTTTACTTCCATCACCAGTCACTTCCACAACTGGGTGTTGTTTTTGCTTTGGCTCTGTCTCTTCAGTCTTTCTGGAGTTATTTCTCCACTGATCTCCAGTAGCATATTGGGCACCAACCAACCTGGGGAGTTCATCTTTCAGTGTCCTATCTTTTTATCTTTTCATTCTGTTCATGGGTTTCTCAAGGCAAGAATACTGAAGTCCATAGCCCCAGCCACCTCCTTTATCTAACTGTCACACACCAGGCCAGTATTTCCCCTGCCCAAAGTCAACCCCGGGCCAGGACCAGACAACTAGAGACCATTTTAGAACTCAGAGACCACCAACATTGTTCAGACTATTCAATCCTAAACTGTATATCCTTCTTTGCCTTGCCTTTCCCACAGAAAACACAACAAAGGCTCTGAACCGTGCTCTCTCCTCACTCTTCATGCCTTCTGGCGAAACCTGGTGTTTCCCCACATGGCCCAGCATGGTGTGGCATGCCCTGCTCTTGGAAAATGTGAGTAATAAATTATTTTAATGGCGTTACCTCTCTGTGTCATCACTCAGTCACCTTCATAAATTAATATCCTATGGGTATGTTTTAACACAAGGCCACAATCTGGAGGCTAGGCATGCTCATTACTGGTACAGGGTTAGTCATTATTTCTAGATCTTTTCCATGGACAGAGCTAAGAAACACATTCTGAACTCATCCCAATAGTTCCTGTTCAAAATCTGGACCTTAGGGATTTCACTTGACCCCTTCTGTCTTATACCCATATCCTCTTTCTCCCACACAGAGAAATCTGTCTCCCATTTACAATGGGAGTGACAGAATCCCAATTTCACATAATGTATTGGTTTATTATACTGCAACAAATGTACAGCAATCTCAGAATAACACTTCTGCTAGCAAAGATATGATTACACAGCTTAACATTTATTTATTTATTTTTGGCTAGATTAGTCTTTGTTGTTGCACGCAGGTTTTCTCTAGTTGTGGCAAGTCAGGGCTACTCTCTAGTTGCGACAAGTCAGGGCTACTCTCTAGTTGCAGGGCATGGGTTTCTCATTGCAGTGACTTGTTGCATAGCATAGACTTAGGAATTGTGGTACATGGGTTCAGTTGCTCCATGGCATGTGGAATCTTCCCAGACCAGGATCAAATCCATGTCCCCTGCATTGGCAGGTGAACTCTCAACCACTGGACTACCAGGAAAGTCCACATAGCTTAATACTTTTATTTTGGCCATTCTATTTTGTCCTCAGAGTATATCCAATCAGGAATGTACCCTTAAATTACTGATTTTCAGTTGTTTAGAAGAGTTCCTCCTCTGGGGAGTTATCCAGTTTGCTGCTACTGCTAAGTTGCTTCAGTCGTGTCGGACTCTGTGTGACCCCATAGACAGCAGTCCACCAGGCTCCCCCGTCCCTGGGATTCTCCAGGCAAGAACACTGGAGTGGGTTGCCATTTCCTTCTCCAATGCATGAAAGTGAAAAGTGAAAGTGAAGTTGCTTAGTCGTGTCCAACTCTTAGCGACCCCATGGACTGCAGCCTACCAGGCTCCTCCATCCATGGGATTTTCCAGGCAAGAGTACTGGAGTACCCAGTTTGAGTTATCTCCAAAACTGATTTGTTTTACTGCATTTTTTATTTTATGGTTGACTTTAAAATTTTGGATTCTTTGGGATTGCAAAGAATTGGACATGACTGAGTGACTAAAACACACACACACACACTTCATAATTACACATATTATTCACATGGCTCCAAAGTCAAATCTACATATGAAGTTTTGTTCAGAGAAGTCCGACTTCTCACTCTTGTCTTCCTCCTCCGACAGGACCCTGTTCCTTCTGTCCCATAGGTGCGTGCATGCTCAGTCACTCAGTCATGTCTGGCTCTTTGAGACCCCATGGACTGTAACCCGCCAGACTCCTTTGTCCATGGGATTTTCCAGGCAAGAATACTGGCCTGGGTTACATGCCCTCCTCCATGGGCTCTTCCCAACCCAGGGATCAAAGTACCTCCTGCATCAGCAGACAGATTCTTTACTGCTAAGCCACTGGGAAGCCCCATCCCCATAGGTAACCATTTTTAAATTTTATTGGTTATTTTTCCATTACTTGGCTTTTAAATATAAGTGTGTGTGTGTATATATATATGTAATCTATACATTTATGTATTTAATATTTTATACATTTTTATGGTTGTACATCTTTATCTACCTTGCTTTTTTCTCACTTCACCATACATGCTGGGGACCACACCATGGTAGCATTTAGGCATATTCTTTATTTCTTTCAGGTGGATAGCTACCACCTGTAATTGAGTATTTGGTTTACCATGTGCCAGGCACTGTGCTGAGTGGCTTACACAGATTATCCCATTTAATCCTCAGAACAACCCAGTGAGGTTGGCATTATTACAATTGCCATTTTATAAATGAGAAATTAAAGGTTAAGAGATTGGTCACCCAGCTGAAAAGCAGTGAATAATTTTTTAGGATAGAAACCGGAAATGAGTAAACTTTAGGCCAACATTATCCATGTATTTCTATCTCGCTTGTGCTTAGTCGCTCAGTCATGTTTGATGTTTTGTGACCCCGTGGACTGTAGCCCACCAGGCTCTGCTGTCCATGGGGATTCTTTAGGCAAGAATACTAGAGTGGATTGCCATACTCTCCTCCAGGGGATCTTTCCAATCCAGGGATCGAACTCAGGTCTCCCACATTGCAGGCAAATTCTTTACTGTCTGAGCCACCAGGGAACCCCATCTCTCTCTCTAGTTAGACATAAAATAGAGAGACCATTTGTACAGTGAATTTGTAGACATCAGTGCCCCCAAATACTCAGAGGTCCTGAATGACTTGTAAACAAGGATTCATGGAGAAGTTTCCATGGATTCAGAGGGTCTATCAGGCAGACACAAAATTTAGATAGACATAGATCCATAAAGTAACCTGAAAACCATTTTTAAATCATTTCTGGCATGTGAAAAAAAAGTGACCAATCTATTGTGTAGATTAATTATATATATAAATGAGGTAACTTGGAATCAGTGAGAAATCAAAGTAGACAAAAGTCATCGTGGAATTGTCAGATCTTCAGACACAAAATGCAAGGTCTGTCTATACACATGCTTCACCTTGTTCTCCACTGTATTGTTGTCGTTCTTTGTTTTCTCATAGGAGAGTCTCTTTCTGCCATCATCTATAGCTAGCCCCCACCCCAGGGCACGTGGGCCAACTGCACAGAAAGGGTGCAGCGAATGGCTGGTGGGGCTGAGAAGATACCCCCAAACAGTATATGTCCCAGGCCTTGTAATGCTTTGTCTCCTCGTTATTTGTATGGTTATTCCCACCTTCTTGTTGGAATTTTCTTGTTGGAAAATTTATGCAGGCCCTTATACACTTATTTCTGTGTACCTTCTCCCATCTCAGCGTAGCTACTGGATCAGGGCGGGCATTTGACCCAAAGGAAGCCAATTACTCTTGTAGGAATTTGCGGTTAGGACCTGACATGTGGTGAGGCCTCTGCTGGATACTCCAGATTCCCACCTCCATCAGCACGACTCTGTTCAGGCCAGCCACTGAGGAGTTCCTCTGCTTTCTTCTTTCACCTCCTCCCCACCCATTAGTTAAGTCATTGCTGCTGATTTTACCTCTAAACTAGATCTCAGGTTCACTTCATTCCTCCACTTCACTGTTGGCACCTATCTCTCTGCCATCTCTCACCTGGACAGTTATAGCAGGTTCCAGATTCGTGTCCCCTTTTTCTCGCATGATCTTCAGATGTGGATTGGAGTAAGGCTCACTTCTGCTTAGAGTCCTTCAGTGGCTCCTCTCTGCGCCCAGAACGGAATCCACACCCTTATCCAGGAAGCCCCGCCACCTCTCGTGCCTCATCCCTGTGGCTGTGCCCCTTGACCACCTCACTCCAGCCATGGGCCTCGTATAGGTTCCCCAAGCACCTGGCGCTCACCCACTCACAAGCCTGTGCCCATCTGGATGCCTGGAGCTCATGTTCTCCCTGCCCTTGTTGGCTCCTCATCTCTCTAGCCTCACCTAATGTCACCTCCTCCAAGGAGCTTTCCCTGGCCACACAATCTGAAGTAGGCCATCAGAATTTTTATTCTCTCAACACCTCATTTGTCTCTTTTCTGGCACTTAACATAATGTTTAATTATTTTTTATTTGTGTATTTAATTGTCTCCTTGGCTCAGTGGTAAGGCATCTGCCTGCCGATGCAGGAGACTTGGTGCTTGGGTTTGATCCCTGGGTCAGGAAGATACCCTGCAAAAGAAAGTGTTAGCCCACTCCACTGTTCTTGCCTGGGAAATCCCATGGACAGAGGAGCCTGGCAGGCAACGTTCCATGGGGTCGCAAAAGAGTCCCACACTACTGAGACTTCACTCATTTGGGAAGCTTTTTGCACTGAACAGACTCCACCTTGTGGCCATATTTGAGAACTGCACAACTGACCAAGGGCAGCGGAAGCATCACCCCTTCTTTTGTAGTTCTCATACCTCTTGATGTTGTTTAGTCGCTGAGTCCTTTCTGACTCTTTTGTGACCCCATGGACTGCAGCTGTGAAGCTCCTCTGTCCACGGGATTTCCTCGGCAAGAAAACGAGGTGGGTTGCCATTTCCTTGTCTAGAGTATCTTTCCGACTCAGGAATTGAACCCACATCTCCTGCGTTGCAGGCAGATTCTTTACTGATGAGCCATCAGGGAAGCCCTCACATATTTCTAGGTCTCTTTAAAAAGTACACCAAGATAGGGACTTCTCTGAAGGCCCGGTGGTTAAGATTCTGTGTGTGCTTCCACTGCGTGGGACTCGGGCTTGATCTCTAGTCAGGGAACTAAGATCCCATATTCTGCACAGCTCCTCCCTGCCCCCCCCAAAAGTACACCAAGTCTACTGCATGGAATCTCATGCAGACATCTTAAACAGAATTTCTCTTAAACCACATGTATTCTTTATTCTCCAAGTCTTATCTATATAATTGGTTTTCTTTAATTTCTTCAAAGCCACAATACAACAGGTGCTTTACAAACACTGCCACATTTAATCCTTTCAGTAGTCTGAGAGACTGATGTGTATTACTATAACCCTCTCACAAGTGAGGAAATCTAGGTATGTGGGCTCAGAGTTTCAGTAACTTGCCCAAGGCCACACAGCTAATTGGGGATGTAGTGGGGGGTGGGATTTGAACTAGGCCAATTAAATATGTAACCCAGACTTTCCAGCAAACTGCACTGCCCCCTGATTAATAGGATTTTCACCTATCCAGGTTTTGAAATTGGAAAATAGTAAGACGCTCTTGGTTCCTCTATCTCTCCTTCACCAATAAGCAAAGAAGGTTTACTGATACCACCTCCTAAATTACACTAGAATTTGTCCCTTCCTCTTTCCCCACTGCCATAACCTTACTTTGGCCCTTCCTCACATCTCATGTAAAATACTGCAATAGCCTCCTAACAAGTATCCATTCCCCACCCCTCCATCTCCACCCCACCCCTCCGTCCTAGTTGTTGTTGTTGTTTTGGCTGCCCTGCGTCTTAATTATGGCATGTGAACTCTTAGTTGCAACATTTGGGATCTAATTTCCTGACCAGGAATTGAATCCGCACCACTATGGCTCAGCTGATAAAGAATGCGCCTGAAAAGAAAAAACAAAAAAATGCGCCTGCAACACAGGAGACCCAGGTTCAGGAAGATCCCCTGGAGAAGGGAATGGCTACCCACTCCAGTATTCTTGGCTGGAGAATTCCATGGACAGAGGACCCTGGCAGGCTCCGTTTTTTAATATGTCTAGGTTTGTCATAGCTTTTATTCCAAGGAGCAAGGATCTTTTAATTTCACAGTCACTGTCCTCAGTGACTTTCAAGCCCAAGAAAATAAAGTCTGTCACTGTCTCCACTTTTTCCCCATCTATTAGCCATGAGCATTCCTTGGCATTGCCTTTCTTTTAGGATTTGAAATAGCTCAACTGGAAGGAAAGTTATGGCCAACCTAGACAGCATATTGAAAAGCAGAGATACTACTTTGCCAACAAAGGTCCTTCTAGTCAAGGCTAAGGTTTTTCCAGTAGTCATGTATAGATGTGAGAGTTGGACAGTGAAAAAGGCCGAGCGCCGAAGAATTGATGCTTTTGAACTGTGGTGTTGGAGAAGGCTCTTGAGAGTCCTTTGGACTGCAAGGAGATCCATCAAGTCCATCCTAAAGGAGATCAGTCCTGGGTGTTCAGTGGAAGGACTGATGTTGAAGCTGAAACTCCAATACTTTGGCCACTTCATGCGAAGAGTTGACTCATTGGAAAAGACCCTGATGCTGGGAAGGATTGAGGGCAGAAGGAGAAGGGGACAACAGAGGATGAGATGGCTGGATGGCATCACTGACTTGATGGACATGGGTTTGGGTAGACTCCAGGAGTTGGTGATGGACAGGGAGGCCTGGCGTGCTGCAGTTCATAGGGTTGCAAAGAGTTGGACATGACTGAGCAACTGAACTGAACTGATTAGCCATGAATTGATGGGACTGGATGCCATGATCTTAGTTTTTTGAATGTTGAATTATAAGCCAGCTTTTTCACTCTCCTCTTTCACCCTCATCAAGAGGCTGTTTAGTTCTTCAGGTCTAACAGCCACTAGCCTCCATGTCACCCTCAGGGCATGTGGAAGTTTGGTGAGGTTGGAGACACCTCACTGTTCCCTCTGAGATCTGGCCAGCCCCTGGCAGGAGGATGTGGGTAGTTGTAAGGGAGGAGAGCATAGGTCCTGGCTGTCACAGAAGCCTGGACCCTTCCCCTAGCTAGAGGACATCTTTTATTTTGGAGAAAATCCACAAGTGCCTCTGCTCAGGTTTCTCTCAGAGCCATTTCCTGTCTCTTCTCCCCACTGTACACTGAATCACCTCAGTGGGGTAGAAAACAAAGCCAGGAAGGGAATGTTTTTCAGCTTCTCCTTTCATGTCACCACAGACCTCCCCTGAGGAAAGTAAACACAGGGCCTGCTACCTGCTTGAGGAAGGGGAAGAGGGGGAAATGGCTGAAAAATAGATATATTACAGCAGTAACCCACTGCTTTTTCAGTCTATTCCATGCCTGTGGAAATCTCTTTCCTGTCTGTAGCTTTTGTTATTTCACATTTGTTGATCTAAAACAAATAGACTGGAACTTTCTTGGCAGTCCAGTCTAGTGCTTAGGACTTTGCCTTCCAGTGCAGGGGGATGTGTTCAATCCTTGGTGGGGGAGCTAACATCCCACATGCCTCCTGGCCATAAAACCAAAACATAAAAAAGAAACAATATCGTAACAAATAAAGATTTTTCAAAACAGTCCACATTAAAAAAAAATCTTAAAAAATAAAACTGCCAGATATTTCTCCAGTAAAGATGGGTTTATTTGGGATCAACTGAAATTTGTAAGGCAGGGGTCTTCAACTCTGCCATGCAAGTTCCCCACGGTAAGGGAAGGAGACTGCTTTTTTAGAGGGGCAAAGGCATGGGAGAGTGCTGTAGTAAACAGAGTCCTTGACTTTTCCTTGTCAGGAAAGAAGAGGTGTCTTATCTTCTTTCTGTTGGGCTCTGCTATGGTTGTAGGGCATGAGTGAGCCCCCATTCTGGTCTCTAAACTCTATTCACTTGAGGTTTCTGCTTAATAATCTTAACATATCTATACCTCACTTTCACCTCCAGCTCTGATTTCTGAACTTCAGCTCTATATGTCTCCAACTAACCACAAATCAGCACCACTAAACATCTCACTTTCACTTTCTGTCCAAAGTTAACCATGACCCCCAAGTCAGCTTTCTCTGTGCATATCTTCTTTCTGTCAGCGAGATGGAGTATACAGGCCAAGTGAAGTTCCTTCCCTGACACTACACCCTCCTAGAAGTCTCAAGATGCCTGCTGGCACCCCCAGTTTAGCAGCTCTTTTGCAGAAGTTGTTCCATCTGGTACCACTTCAGAGGCTAATGAATGGACTGTTACCGCCAAATAAAAATTGTCACTCGCCCTCTGGTTCTACAAGAATGAAGTCATTGGCCACTGTAGTCTCTGACTTTCAGCCCATCCTCCAAGGAGTTCAGGGTGGACATTAGGAATGAGGCACTCAATGCTCTGGGAAAAATTGGCAGGACAGGCCTTCAGTTAGTTAGATATTTTCAGGAGGAGTTTTCATGAGCCTAATTTCTGACATCTCCTCATACCTAGAAAAGCACTAAAATCGTTACCAGAGACATTTGTCCCTCATGACTAGAAGCAACCTTCTGTCAAAATGTGTGCTTAAGTACAAGTGACCCCTTCACTAAACTCACATATGTCCTGACTTCCTTCCCTACCTCTTCAGAGCAGTGCCTCAGAGCTGTCTGAGAGGCTGGTTCCCAGGCTATAGTCCTCATTTTGCCCTAAATAAAACTGAACTCACAATTCTCACATTGTGCAGGCTTCCCTAGTGGCTCAGTGGCAAAGAATCTGCCTGAAATGTAGGAGATATGAGTTCCATTCCTGGATCAAGAAGATCTCCTGGAAAGGGAAAGGCAACCCACTCCAGTGTGCTTGCCTAGGAAATCCCATGGACAGAGGAGCCTAGCAGGCTAGAGTCCGCAGGGTTCAAAGAGTCGGACGCAACTGAGCATGCACACGAGCCAGCATATACCAGTGTAAAAAAATGAGGAGTATAGACTCTATTTGTATCTCCCTTCTTGCTGTATTTACAAATGTAAAGTTTTTAGTGATTTTTAAGCGATTTTCATCCTCTTTGTCTTCATTATTGCGTTTTAAGTATGTCAGTGATCATTAACTCCATAGTTTAGTCTACATATTACATTGAGATAGGATACTGATGAAGATTTAGAAAGTGAATGTGTTACCAACCTGGACTCTTTAATCAACAGGCCCTGATAAGAGGACAGAAGAGGAATTCAGGCAAGGCTTTATTGGGACTAGTGCTGTACACCAGGGAGTAAAGACAAGTAAAAAGTTCCCTTGCTCACTCCCCGAAGAGGACAAGCTGGTTCTTTAAGTGGGGTGAGGGGAGGGGTGGATCTGTGGGGGCCAGAAGGCGTTTGAGTGGTCTGCCCATCCCCTTTGTGGTGCTATGTGCAGGCATCATGCATGGTACCCTGCTTTTGCTGCCGGAACCTCAGAAGTGGCAGTGGGGTTTTGGTCTTTTGGCCTTTTTGTATCTTTTTGTTCATAGTTTGCACCACCTGCTCACCTGCAGTTATTTTTAGTCTCTTATAGTTTCTTTGTATTTTGTTGCTTGAGGAGATGTCCAGGTGCATGTACTGCAGTAAAGAGTCCCAAGTCCCGGTTCCAGCCTGTCTCAGATGGACCATCATCTGCATACTTGGACCTGGGACCAGATACAATGACTGCTGAGACTTTGAACTGTTCTCCTTTGGGGCAGGTATGAGGACATTTTTGTTGCGGTAGGTGACATGGTTGCATTCTGCAGCCTCAGAGATGGACTATAGGAGGTCCTTTTGGCCACCAGGACCTGAATATCCTTCTGATTTGGAGTGAGCCCCCCAAATAAAATCAACGTGTTGCCCAAGTAAAACCAAGAAACCATGTGGGCTAGTTTCTTCTCTGTCAAAATTTATGACTCTTGGATTAGACACAATCCCCAGCTATCATTGCAGGTTCTGGAAAACCCAACAAGGCTTTATCTGCTAACCTGTCTGAGGCCAAAGAGCTTATTGGTAAAGCATGTGTGCTCTGGAATTCAGGTTGCCCACAGAGGGGGTTCAGACATTTACAGACCTATTTGATGAACTGGTGAGAGATTCAAGGTAAGCCGGATTGCTCAAGTGCTGCTGGGTAAACGTATCAGAACGCAGGAAGGGTCTGACACAGATTACCAGGTGATCCCTCCCCTATTCCAGGCCGGTGGTAGTTCTTTTACGCCCCATAAATCGCTCAGCAGTACAAGCTGTGCCGTTAAGCTCCCAGGCCTCATGCTAGCGGGAGGAGGAGAGGAGGAGGTGGTGGAAGAGGATGTGCATCGTGGCCTCCCACGAGCTGGATCCCACTTCCCCTCAAATTCCATAAGCGATTTCCCGTCGGAACAGGCTGCTCGGAGAGCCGCTCTGCAGCTCCTGGTTCATTTATTCCCAAACCTCCCATCCTTTACGAGCCTGCCTAAGATTCCACCTAGAGCTGTCTCCAACCTCTAGGCCAGGAGCGGGGTGGCGGGGCGGGGGTGGGAGGCGGGGAGGGGAGGAGAACCTCGCCCTCTTCCGGCGCTCGAGCGCCGAGGCACCTGTTCAGGCCTCGGTCACAAGCCCGATTGTTTAGATGCGAATGTAAACAGACGCACGAAGGCTGGGCCCGCCTCTCTGGCAGCGGCGCGCGAGGAACACTGCCAGGCGCTTTGCCCAAAATGAATGGAAATGGACGGGTGCATGACTTGGGCTGCGGCCTACTAGCTAAAACAGAGCGCCCGAGGGCACCCACCCTTCCTGGCGGCCGGGGACTACGCGCCCTCTCACTACCCCTTTCATCCAGAACGCTAGAACGCGAGCCGCCAGCGCGGAAGGCGAGGGAGGACAGCTGTCCGAAGAAGCGCCGGCTTCCCATAGGCCCAGGCGGTGCCAGGGGTGGGCTCTTCTTGCAGGGGCGGGTCGTGCATTGGTCGGGCCTCCGGACTGACGGCTGGGATTGGTCGCGCCGCCCCGAAGGCGGCCTCCGCGCGGAGGCGGGGCGGCGGAGGGCGTGGCCGGCGCTCGGTCCCGCCCCGGGCGTTCGGGACTCGGGCGGGAGGGCCGCGGTGTCCACCTGGGACTCCGTCTTCGGAGCTGCAGCGTGCGCCCGCCGACGCCGCCGGCCCGCTCGGGGAGTCCGACGGGCTCCGGACGCGGTAGGTAGCGACCGACTGGCGCACGGGCGCGGAGTTCGCGGTTCTGCGGCGCTGGGGGCCGCGGGGCCTGGCGTCCCCCTCCCCTAAGGGCGCCGAGGCTTCAGGGGGCCGGGGGCGCCTCGCGCCGGGGCCTCCATTTTGCAGGCGGAACGGCGGGTGAGGGGAGCGGCCGGGAGTCGGGGCGCGGAGGCGGGAGGCCGCAGTTGGCAAAGCCTGAGCGCGGCGAAATCGGGCCGCGGGAGCGAGCGTGCCCGGGCATCCTCCCTGCCGAGCAGCTGCGCTGCGTGGCCGCCCCGGCTTCGGAGGACTCTCTCCCTCGTGGCCTCGCCTCGGGCGTGTCTTGTTTATTACCCCGCGCGCTCGCCCGGCCCAGGTGCTCCGGGAGTTAGGGCCTCGAGCTGCCCCTGGATCCGGGCTGCCTTAGAGACCCTCTCTCACCCGCTCAGGGTCATTCCGGCTGTTAAGATGGAGACGAACGTTGCCTTCTGGTCGCTTTGAATGCGGCAGCCCCGGCTGCCGAGGAGAAAATGCAATTCCTCTCACATGTTTTCCCTGGAAAGGCCCCTCCTTTCCAACTGTCATCGCTAGAACGGTTCCCAGCCCGGGAGCACAAGTCCAAAACGTGTTTCAAGCCCTTTGTAATTATTGGGTTGGGCTCGGTGTATTGTTTGTAATAAAAATGAACGGAAACCTGCCAGTGCCACAGCAAATTTGGACCTCACTGGGAGTTTACTGGAGGGGGATGGGGAGGGCGGACACGAAGATATATGACATTCATAAATACCCTTACGTCCCTAGACCTGGGACGTGAAGGATGTTGTTAAAAATGCATGACAGTGTTTTGGGTCAAGAAGTCAATGGTACAAGGCTTGGAGGTAGAGGTAACAACAAAATTCTGTAAAGCAATTATCCTTCAATTAAAAAAAGAAAAAAAAAGAATTAGAGGTCATCCCTTCCCATTCTTGTTCCTTCCAGCACCTTGGTCATTAAGTTATGGGTCTCCTGCTACAGAAAAGAGCCAGTAACTCAGGTTTCACCTTTTCTGGAAAGCTTTTTAAAGTTCTTTCCCTACCCCTCAACTAATAATCACTCCCTACTTTGGTCTGCCTTCTGTAGCCTCTGGTTTTTATACATCACACTGTATTGTGGTTTCCCCAGACCCTGGAACGGTGTTTGGAACACAGAAGACCCTCAGTGGTTGAAGGAAGCCAAAAGAAAGCAAAAAATCAGTAGTGTGGCCAAAAGTCGACAAAATAAAAACTTTAATTCCATTAACATGTTGGGCCAGTTATTCATACAGGTGAGGAAAGCAATTGAGCTGTGGCTCTCAAGTCAAATCCGATGACTTTAGCTCAACCTTGTTACTAACTTTGGATAAGTTAGGTAACTTCTTCATGCCTCAGTTTCCTCAGTAAAATGGGAGTGACATTAATTAGCCCCTGCTTCATGATTTCTTAGGATTAAATAAAATATTGACAAAGTGCTTGGCATAGTTCCCTGGCACAAGGGAAAGGTTCCTTAGCTGTTAACACTTGTTAGGATAAAAATAAACATCTGCAAGGAGATCCAACCAGTCCATCCTAAAGGAGATCAGGCCTGGGTGTTCATTGGGAGGACTGATGTTGAAGCTGAAACTACAATACTTTGGCCACCTGATGTGAAGGGCTGACTCATTGGAAAAGACCCTGATGCTGGGAAAGATTGAGGGCAGGAGAAAGGGAAGACAGAGAATGAGATGACTGGATGGCGTCATCTACTTGATGGCCATGGGTTTGGGTGGACTCTGGGAGTTGGTGATGGACAGGGAGGCCTGGTGTGCTGCAGTTCATGGGGTCGCAAAGACTGAGCGACTGAAGTTACTGAAACATATTTGAGCAGATTCAGTAATATTGAACATCTGTATAGTATTTAACCCTCAGGTTCTGTCTGCCTTTTGGTCCTTATCTGTTCGTTGATTTTAAAAATATTCCTTAAGCCATTCCAGATTTTTCCCCCCACTGTAAAAGTACTCCATGGAAGATTACCTGTTTTTGCATTTAAAGTACCGTCACCCACTGGAGATTGATGGAGTGCCAAATAGCAATTTAGCCAAGTATTATAGTAATATTTGATGCACTCTTCATGTGGTCTGTTACTGAAAATGGTCATATAAAAGCAGAGGAGAGGGAGGCTGATGTGGCTGACAAAAAAGTTGGTTTAGATGGAAGTGGACTTGAGATGGTGTCTCTCCTTATAACTTAAATCTGTTTTCATGAAAAAACTGTCTCCTGTCTTTAAAGTTGTTCACAAACATTGTGAACAGTGAAAGAAGTCTTCTAGTAGCTCTGAATCTATTTGCTAGACCTTGAGGTGGCAGATGCACCCCTTAGGGGGAGGTTGCCTCACTTCCAGGTTTTCCTGTACCACTTTCTGGTCACAGGAAACAGACTAAGTTGTCCATTTCCTGCCAGCTGTAGGTCCCCTTGGCATGTCAGATTCTCTTAAATTACTCGGAGTCTCCAAAACAAAGACCTTGTCTCTTCTCACTTGTACCTATTACTGGAGAATTCTGGTCTCTGATTGTGCTGTCAGTGTAGCTACATGAATCTGGGATCCTTTCTAGGAAATACTGTTCTTTCTGAAAATGCTCTTCCGGTTGTGACATCCTGTCATTAACCATTAAGAAACCTGCCACAAGGTGTGAGCTTTTCCTAGTATCCTGTTGGAAAGAACCTAAGGATAGGAACCATAAATTTCCTTCTTTTGTCTGCCTTGCATAAGGTGGGTGCTTGATGAATGGTTGGAAAGCCATTGTATTTCCCTTTCAGGATGCCGAAACAGGCTTACTAACTTGTTGGTTCTGAAACATTACTGTGCCTACCAACCACCTGGAGAGCTTGCTAAGATGCAGATTCTGATCCCAGAGCTCTGGGGTGGTGCCTGAGAATCTGCATTCCCAGCAAGCTCTGAGGTGATGCAGGTGCTGCTTTTCCGTGGACAACACTTTGAGTAGAAAGATACTAACATAAGGATCTACATTTGATTTTTAGACATGCTGGTAAACAGGCTTTGTTTTCTTCTGGTATTTGATGAAGTATTGGATTTAGAGCTTTTTTTAAAAAAAAATTCTGTTTTTAACATGTCCTCTATTTTGTTCCAAAAATTATTTGAGTAATCTTTTCAAAATCATTTTAGTGTAATAAGATTTTTAATAAAAGTGATTGAGACAGATGAGGTGAAAAAGAAATACCAAAGTTGAATGCCTCTCTGGCCTCTGCATTTTACTTGCATGAGACTACTGATTTGGTTCTGAGCTTCCAAGCAGCAAGAGCAGAGGAGAATTTTTTTTTAATCAGTTTTGTCAGTTCCTGTATAAAGAGCAAACTGGCTACTCAGTGAAATTGCAGTTTTTGTTACAAAGACCTGAGAATTCTCCTCCAAAGAGAAGCGTTCTTAATGGCATCTCCAGAATATCAGTAGGTTTCTTATCAATCTTCACATCGTGTGGCCCGACAGACTTACAGAAAATTGTCAGTACAGTAGAAGCAGTGGCCTGTGGAACTGCAGCTATGTGGTCCAGGGCCAGCTTCTTTAGACAGTAGGAATGATTTGTGTCCCGGGGCAGATGGTTTTTGACCTTGCTCTTTGGTGGGAACAGAGTAGTGTTAGTCACTCATTGATGTCCAGCTCTGCAGATCCCATGGACTGTATCCGCAGGCTCCTCTGTCCATGGAATTCTCCTGGTAAGAATACTGGAGTGGGTTGCCATTCCCTTCTCCAGAGGATCTTCCCGACCCAGGGATTGAACCCAGATCTCTGGTGTTGCAGGCAGATTCTTTACCATTTGAGCTACAGGGAAGACCTAGGTGGAACAGAGGGTCCACTTAATGGACACGTTCATTCCCCATCACTCTCATACTTTGAGCTTTGTTGGATGGCAATAATCTACTGCCAAGGAGGCCAGGGAGCTTGGCGTGGGGCAAGGGGTGGCTGGAAGCTCAGCTAAGATCCTTGTAGATGCGGCAGTGCATCTCCTTAAAGGCCATCCAGAGACCTCTCGTGACAGGTTAAAAGATTGGCCTTGCTGTGAGGTTCTCTGTGGCCCCAGTCACAGAGAACACAGTTTTCGGTTGATTTCTTTTTTTTCTTTTTTTACTTCTTTTTTGAGCTGGTTGCATAAAAGATACTATACATTCTCATGTTAAGAGTTCTTGTCATGAACAAAAGCAACAAAAATAGTGCAGTAGTAAGATGTGCTTCACATGCAATCACATGGTAATAGGAGCTCAGGCCCAGAAGGGGCTGCAGGGCCTGCACAGCAGGGGAAGGAGCAGGTGGAAGGGGGGTGGCTTTGAGCCTTGGGCCTCCCAGTCCCAAACCTCCCGCGCACAGCGTTCTTGGCAGCCACCCCACTCTGAAGCCGGCCTGGGCCTCTTGTGACTGCCCCTCTCGTTGGCCTCCCCGCATACGTCTTCACCTGCTTTCAAACTGCCTCCCATGCCTGGACTGGCCTCTGCCTTTGAGCCCTTTTCTGCTCTCCATCTAGTTCCCCCAGAAGCCTTCCAGCCACCTGACAGTGCTGGCTTCACCCCACCACTCCCCCTTCCTTCCTCCTGTGAAGATTCATGTTCCTAGAGGAAGGGCAGCACGGAGAGCCTCTTTGTCTGCTTCTCCGGCCTGATTCTACCGCTGCGTGTTCATGGCATTCATTGACCGCTTACACCTGTGGCCTCCATGAAACCAGCTCAGAGCTTTGGGGCTTTAGCCCCTGAACTGGTAGGGCTGGCTCAAGCAGCACCTGGCCTCCGTGGCCGGTACAAGTGCTCTCTGTGCACCCAGGTACAGAGATGGGTCCTGGGCAGAGTTGCTGTAAATCAGATGGTTTGTTAGCTTGTTCTTTAGAGAATCCTGATCAGAGGAGGATTGCCCCCTAAGTTGAGCATTTGTACATTTGAATGGTTTAGTTAAGAGAACATAGCCAGCCCCCCTCAAACTCCCCCCTCTTTCCACCCGCATATGGACTTCCAGGTTCTCTGTTCTCCATCCTGGACAGGAGTGAGTGGGAGGAAGTCCTGGCAACTGTGACAGGCCTGCACAGGAGTATGCGGCCAATATTAGGAAGGGTCAGACGTCCAGACTTAACCAGTTAGTGTGGCCCCATACATGATATATGAGCATATCTTTACCATAGGGCAAGAGTAAGCCAAGCCTCCATCGTTTCTCATTTCATCTGGTAGGTCATACAGTCTCTGCAGGTCCTAGAAACGGACAGAATTTTAATACCAAACTCCAAGTGGTCCCTCTCCCGGAGTTTGCCCAAACTCATGTCTGTTGAGTTGGTTGATGCTATCTAACCATCTCATCTGCCACCTGCTGCTCCTTTTGCCTTCAATCTTTCCCAGCATCAGAGTCTTTTCCAAAGAGTCAGCTCCTCGCATCAGGTGGCTAAAGTATTGAGGCTTCAGAATCAGTCCTTCCAATTCAGTGTTGATTTCCTTTAGGATGACTGATTTGATCTCCCTGCAGTCCATGGAACTCTCGAGTCTTCTTCAGCACCACAGTTCAAAAGCATCAATTGTTTGGCGCTCAGCCTTCTTTATGATCTATTACATCCATACATGACTCCTGGAAACCATTAGCTTTGATTATATAGAGCTTTGTTGGCCCAGTGATGTCTCTGATGTTTAATATGCTGTCTAGGTTTGTCTTAGCTTTCCTTCCAAGGAGCAGGTGTCTTTTAGTTTCATGACCACAGTCACTGTCCGCAGTGATTTTGGAGTCCAAGGAAATATAGTCTGTCACCACTTCTACTTTTTCCCCTTCTATTTGCCATGAAGTGATGTGACTGGATGCCATGATCTTAGTTTTTTGAATGTTGAGTTTTAAGCCAGGTTTTTCACTCTCTTCTTTGTCTTTCATCAAGAGGCTCTTTATTCCTCTTCACTTTCTGCCAGTGGTATCATCTGCATATCTGAAGTTATTAATATTTCTCCCAGCAATCTTGATTCCAGTTTGTGATTTATCCAGCCTGGCATTTCACATGAAGTACTCTACATATAAGTTAAATAGGGTAACAATCCTCAGTCTTGTCATACTCCGTTCCCAATTTTGAACTGGTCTATTGTACCCTGTCTGGTTGTAACTGTTGTTTCTTGACCTGCATCCAGGTTTCTCAGGAGGCAGGTAAGTGGTCTAGTATTCCCATCTCTTAAAGAATTTTCCACAGTTCGTTGTGATCCACACAGTCAAAGGCTTTTTTGTAGTCAGTGAAGTGGAAGTCGATGTTTTTCTGTAATTCCTTTGCTCTCTCCATGATCTACTGAATTTTGGCAATTTGCTCTCTCATCCTGCAGCTCAAATGGCTTGTCTCTTGACTTGACCAAGCACAGGGCTGAACTGGTGTGTGCAGATCTTTCTCAGATGGGAGCCTTGAATTCATTGTTTCACTGTCTGTGCTCAGAGCCCTCCAGTCACTCAGCCCAATTTCTTGTTACTATCTTGTTAGGAAGGTGGCTGACTAGGGCCTCTGCCCACCTAGGAGCTGCTGACCTCCAAAAACACTATAAAGTGTGTGATCAGAGAGCAGGGACAACCCAGGAAGAGTAGCAGATTGTTTAACGCTACTGACAGCATGGCACGTTTTCATCTGAGCAGTCCATTTGGTGTTCTGGAAAGGAGGAAGCTTGTCTAACTGGAAGGATTCAAGCAGAATCCCCTTCTCCACCCTCACCCTCAGAGGGATGAGAAGAAACGATGATGTGTAAAATCTAGAATCTGTGTGGAAATGAGAGCTGGACTGTCATGTAGTGTTACAGATGCCCACCTGACAGCTGCCCACAGAGTTGAGCCTTTTATCTATTTGCTTGGCTGATTATGGATGTCTTCAGCAGTCATTCCTTCAAGGAGTTTTCCCTATCCCAGTTGATTTCTCCCTTTTTTTTTTGTTTTCTGTAGTACTTATGTACAACTTGAACACTCATGGTGGACTTTTTCGTTTCACGTGAATCTGTTTTAATTCTCATTTAAAAAAAAAAAAAAAGAAAGCTCGTATGGCACAGGGAAAATACACCTTGATTTGTTAGGCAGATTAATAAGTGAGATTATGAACAGACTATGTATCCAGACTGAGGAAATAACTACCTATAATCTCTCTTTTCAGAAGTACCATTTCCATGAAAATCACTGAATTTCAGACCTCTCCTGGTTGCTGAAGGACTTCTGGTGACACTGTTCACTTAGTTCAGGTTTGTATCTATATTTAAAAGTTACCTAGAGGTATCTCCAGAGGAGCTTTTAATTCTAGCCCACTACTCACCCCCAGGATGAAGACATACCTTGTTTCTTGAATAGTGAAATCCAGACAAGACAGATCAAAAACACATCATTAAACAAAGACAGAGATCATTTCTTTGTACGCCTGTTTTGCCCCGGCATCATCTTATTCCAGTCCCCTGTCATTAAGACCACATGCTTTAGTGAAGGGGGACCAGGAGAGTAAATATGGATTAGCCACCCATCATGGCCTGACTCTGGCCATTGAAAGAATTTCTAGAAATGGAGCAAGAAATTGGGGCCTCTGGTTAGGTTCGGCCTTCACCCTAATTTTTCCAGCTGGTGGGCTCAGCTTGTTCCTATAATTGTGAAAACAGTTTGCCTGTCATTGTCTTCATGTGCTGTTTCTTAAACAGCCTCTAGGTGAGGATGTGGCTCCATGAAGGTCTTTCCCTGTGGGACTTGGTCCCTTACCAGTCTCTCTAACCCTCTTCTGCTTTGTGTGTCTGTTTTGTACCTTGTTCCCCAGTTGGTTCATAAAAAGCTTAGTTCTGGAGTTACTCAGGCCTGGATTTGACTCTCTGAAAGGTTTCCCTGCTCTGTGACATTAGGATAAGGGAACCCACCTCCTGTGGGAAACTGGCGTGCTCTCAGGCCACAGGTGGGAGTGTACCAGATGCCCGAAGTACCCGTGTGAGTCCCCCTCACCTCAGCGGTTCCCCTCTGACTCTTGATACTGTGGGTGTGCAGTGGGGAGTTGTGTGTGTGTGTGTGTGCGCGCATACGTGCTCCACAGCATTAGTAGCAAAAGGTTGGAAATCACAAATATCCACCAGTAGATGGAATAAGCTAGCGTGCATCCTTACAGTGGAGTACAGTGCTGGGTGGTGACAGAAAACAGAAGGCGCTGACCGTGCATTGCTAAGGAAAGATCTTCAAAGTATTTCATTTAAAAAAAGAAAAAAAAAGCAAGATTCTGAACAGTGTGTCCTGTACAGAACTACTTTCATGTTAAAGGGCACGGTCGGGGAGGATGAAATAAATTTTTGTTTGCGTATACATCAAGAGATGAGAAACACACACAGCATTAATTAGACCTACCTGGGTTTTTTGGTAATATCTAGTGGTAAATATTTTTGCTTGATTTATATGAAAAATTGGCTGCTTAGTCATCCTCTGTTGCTTTGTTTCTTGTAAGGTGCCTCGCCTCACTACTTCTGTCGTCTCGCAGCCCCCCGCCCCGCCCCATGACACTTGGTGACCTGCCCCATGTGCTGTGCGCAGGCGCTGTCCACATGCCCTGTGTCTTCTGGGTCGATTTAGGAATGGGGGTAGGGGAAGGAGACTCGCATGTGCAGGGTGTTTTATATCTGAACCATGTGTGACCGGTCCAAGGCAGTCGTTCTGATGCGTCCCCGTGCACGGGATGGCCGTGAGAAGGTGGTAATAGTGCACGTGACCTGTGTTCTGCCCTCGGCTCGCTGCTGACTGGCACCTCGTCAGTCGGCCAGGCCGGGCAGGACACTCTTGTTTTCCAGGCACACCGTCCCCATCAGTGGTGTTTCCAGTGTGAGGGCCGAGCAGGGTGAGCCCCCTCCATGGCCGCCTCCACCTGCTCAGGCTTCCCTGCTGCCCCAGCACCTCCTGTGTTGCCATCAGTGCCTTCTTGTCTCTGAAGAAACGAGGCTGTTTCTGGCCAGGTTTTAGCTTTGAGGTTGGCAGTGCCTTCTAGGCAGCTGCCCGAATCCTGGGCTCTTACACTCCCGATTGCTTCCCTGTCCAGTCCTCCTGGAGTTCTCCTCCGGCCCGCTTTCATCCCAGCCCCATCCGGCCCTGGCTCCCAGCAGAGCCCTCGCCAGCACACTCAGGCTCAGGGTCCCCCCGTGGCCCCTGAAGCTCCTGCTGGGATGGCCCTGTTCTCAGACCCCCCCCCGCCCTGAGGGCTCACCCTGGCTCTCCCCTCCCTGCCGCCTGCCCTGCGTACCTCTCTGTGTCGTCATGTGCACATACGCTGTGTGACCACGGCCATCGACTTCCACCGGATTTCCTCGGCTTCCCTCGGTTCCCCGTTAGTCGTAACCCAGGTCAGCGCGAGGACAGTCGGTACTGCAGCTCTGGCCATCCTTGGGATGAGAGGTGCCCACCTGCTCCACAGCCCAGGGTGTGGCTTCCCGACCGCCTCTCCTTCGCCGGCAGAGCAGGCACTGTGGGAGCCCTGAGCTCAGCCACAGCCTGGAGCTGCCTGCCTGCTGTTGGGCTGTGGTGACAGCAACTGCCGCAGTGCTGGCACAGGGAGGGCCCCGGCCAGGCCCCTTGCCCAGTGGGGCTGGGCCAAAGGGACAGAAAGTCAAACAAAGATGACTCTGTTCAGTCACCAAGTCGTGTCTGACTCTTTGCAACCCCCTGGACTGCAGCGTGCCAGGCCTGCCTGCCCCTCACCATCTCTTGGAGTTGGCCCAAGTTCATGTCCATTGAATCAGTGAAGCCATCCAACCATCTCATCCTCTGTCACCTTCTTCTCCTTCTGCCTTCAAACTTTCCCTGCATCAGGGTGTTTTCCAGTGAGTCAGCTCTTCGCATCAGGTGGCCAAAGTATTGGAGCTTTAGCATCAGTCCTTCCAATGAATATTCAGGGTTGAATTCCTTTAGGATTAACTGGTTTGATCTCTTCACTTTGCAAGGGACTCTCAAGAGTCTTCTCCAGCACCGCAGTTGGAAATCATCAATTCTTCAGCACTCTGCCTTCTTTATGGTCCTGCTCTTGCATCCGTATTTGACTCCTGGAAAGACTAGCCTTGACTATGTGGACCTTCCTCAGCAAAGTGATGTCTTTACCTTTTTACACACTGTCTAGGTTTGTCATAGCTTTCCTGCCAAAAAGCAATTGTCTTCTGATTTCATGGCTACAGTCACCATCTGCAGCGATTTTAGAGCCCAAGAAGAGGAAATCTGTCATTAGTTCCACATTTTCCCCTTCTGTTTGCCATGAAGTGGTGGGGCCGGATGCCATGCTTTTAGGGTTTTTTTTTTTTTTTTTTAATATTATGGCTCAGACAGCAAGGGTGACTTTAGGCAGGACCAAACCATGACTCAGGCTTCCCAGTGCTAGTGGTAAAGAATCCACCTGCCAATGCAGGTAGACGTAATAGACATCGGTTTGATTCCTGGGTTGGGAAGATCCCCTGGAGGAGGGGATCTTAGTCTCTCCAATATTCTTGCCTGGAGAATCCCATGGACAAGAGGAGCCTGGTGGGCTATGGTGTATGGGGTCAAAAAGAATCAGACACAACTGAAGCGACTTAGCACGCAGCACAAACCTTGACTCTGGTTTGGACCTGCATTGACCCTCCTGGGCATCTGTTGGGGCTGCTCCAGCCACACAACAGCAGAGGCCAAGATAACAGCTCCTGCTTCCCCTTTGGAAGGGTCTGGAACTGAGGAAAAGCCAGACCTTTGTTTTTCTTTGAGGAAGTAGCCATCATTTGTTCTTTTGGCCAAAAAAATATTTGTCTTAATCATTAAGAAGTAAAAGGTTTCCTGGTCATAGAAGCAGGAAGTTTATCTTTTTCTCTCTCTTTCTCATCTTGTAGGGAGCTGAAGCTTCAGCAGAACCCTGACCCAGGGACATCTCAATGGCCCTGGGAGAAGAAAAGGCAGAAGGGGAGGCATCCTCAGACACGAAGGCCCCTTCCTGTGGGAACTGGAGCCGCAGGGAGCAGGAGCTGAGCCCTGCAGGGCCTGTGCTCGGGGAGCAGCCGCCACGCCTGGAAGCTGAGGGAGGACCTGCCTCCCCTGTTGGGGGCACCGAGGGGCTCCCCAGCCCTGCCTGCTATGGTGGGGTTGGCCCTGGCCCCTCCAGAGCCTGCCAGCCACTAGCCAGTGGGGCCAGCAGGGAGCCAGCAGCCGGTGGGTCTAAGCCCACTCTCAGTTGCATGCCGCCTCCTGCCGGTCTGGAGGCTGGAGATTTGCCCTCTGCGGGAAGCCAGGTAGGCACCAGGGTAGTGGTGCTGTCGTTTGAGAGCCCACTCCAGCATTGTCTCACCATCTTACAGCTTCCCCAGCACCCATATAAGGCAGGGAGGTGGGGGAGCTTAGGTAACTTGGATGTGCTGATTTCTGTTGTGCAGGTTCACATGGACAGGTGGGCCCAGCAGAGACCTCTGTCCACAGCATCTCTTCCTCAGGAGTGTGACTGGTGACCTTCTGAGGATTGGGCATGCTATGACCAAGACATCCTGCCCAGAGGGCAGGCAGGGGAGCCAGGGTAGGGGAGCCATGTCCTGTCTTTGACTTGGTGATGTGGAGGCTTTCCGGGGCCCCGAGGAGACGTGGGGAAGAAGGGTCCAGGGCCGTGGGCTCCTGGGGGCTGTATCCCACTGGGCCCTCGGGGACCTGGCAGCACTGTCTCTGGGCAAAGAAGATTTCAGGGGCCTCCCCTACTACAGTCAGGCTCGCCTAGTGGGTGTCATGTGGAGCAGGGAGTCCTGCCTCTCTCTGACCTCTGGTGAACTATCCAATCTTATAGGCCCTCAGGACAGTTGGGAAGGTTACCTGATTGACCTGACCCTCCCGGCTCTGACAGCCTGTGGTGGTCTGCCTGCCAAGACCTTTCAGGGTGATGGCTTTGATCTGTGCCGTGTCATCGTGGCACTGGCTGCCACGTGCTGCCCCCTGGAGCCCTGTGTCTTGAGGAGGTTCTAAGCATGACTGCCTGGGAGAAGACAGAGGCTAGGCCCACCTGCCAGCGGGCCGGGGCACTGCGAGGCTCAGGGCACCTGACTCAGACTCACTGAAGTGGGCGGCAAGTGAGTAACAGAGATGGGCTGTTTGTGAGTGTCAGTCTGGTGCTTGTTGCAGCGCTGCTGTTTGTTGAGCTCTCATTGTTCACCCTGGAGCTCATTTAATCGGCATAGCCTGAGGAGACCGTCTGTCACCACCCCTACTTTGCAGGTGAGGGAAGTGAGTCTGGGAGCTGGCAGCTAGGGGTTGGCCTCAGGGCAGTCTGGTTCCAAAGCCCACACCCTAACCTTGGTGCCATCCAGCCTCCCTTGAGGGTGGGCTCTTCATCGAGCTGATTAAAAGTCTGAGTGAGGAGGCTGGGGTGAATGACTCATTTTGCCACTGTTGAGTCACCACTGGGTGTGAGCCGAGCCAGGTGGGGCCTGGTGGGCCGCCTGACTGCCAGGTTCGGATGTGTGTCCTGTGAGCAACAGAATTACTGAAGTCCTGCTTCCCCAGGGCGCGCTAGTCGGAGGTTAGGCAGTGTGTTCCAGATTCAGCACGACAGAGCTATTTGAGTTCTGCTCGCTTACGAATGAGGCATCTGTGCAGGAAGAACCAGGGAAGGACAGCGTTGGGGGTTGGGGGGAATCAGCTCTGGGAGGACCGTCTGCTCCCCTCTCTCCCTCTCCAGCTGCACCCTCGCTGTGTCTGACTCGCGCACCAGGTAGCAGGCTCTTCCTTTCAAGAACTTTCCTCCGGATCATCTGGGTCTCCAAAACCACCCCAGAGTTGTCCTCGAGGAGAGAAGTCTGGCTCACCTGTTTGACCTTTTCTTTCCCTCCTGTCACTGTAGATGGAGGAGACCAGGCTTCCTGCACCGGAGGTGCTACCTCGGACTTGCGCCATTCCCAGAACTGCCGCTCTTTGCTCGGGACACGATGCTGACACCGAAGATGACCCGTCCCCCGTGGAGTCGCCGCAGGTGCCAGACCTCTGTGCACAGTCTCCCATCTCAGGCTTCCCCTGCCCATCGAGGTGGAGGTCGGCCGTGAGCCCCGTGACGCCCGCGCCACTGTCTTCCAGCTGCAGTGTGTCCACCTCCTCTCCGGGCAGCAGTCTCCAGGGTCACCAGGAAACGGCAGAGCCTCGGAGTGGCTGCCTCACCAAGGTCTCCTCCCTGGAGCTGGCTGTCCCGCCGTCAGCCTCCACAGTGGTAGGCCCTGGGCCTCGGCTCCAGTGGTTGCCCCAGCCTGTGTCCTCTGCGGGTGATGCCCCCCGGCTGGGCAGGAGACGCCTCTCCTTCCAGGCTGAGTACTGGGCCTGTGTGCTGCCCGATTCCCTGCCTCCCTCCCCAGACCGCAACTCCCCACTCTGGAACCCAAACAGAGAGTACGAAGACCTGCTGGACTACACCTATCCCCTCAGGCCCGGGCCTCAGCCCCGGACGCAGCTCGACAGCCATGTGCGGGCTGAGCCCGTCCTGCAGGACTCGGGCGTGGACCTCGATAGCGTCTCCATCTCCCCGGCAAGCACCCTCAAGTCACCTGCTAACGTCTCCCACAGTTGCCCACCAGCTGAGGCCGCTGCCCTGCCGTTCTCTGGGCCCAGAGAGCCAAGCCTTAAGCGGGGGCCCTCTGGAGTACCCCAGAAGCAGGGTGATGTGGGGTTAGCATCTTGCAGCCCCCTTGCCTCTACTCCCAGAGCCCCAGGCAGTAGGGCCACTCCTTGGGTGAGCAGAGAGCCACCCCGGAGGAACCTGAGGGACTGGCCACCTGTGGGCAGGCACCTTGAGCTGGGCTCTCCACACCTGAGGACACGGGACAGAGGGTGGCCCTCATCCGGGCTGGAGAGAGAGAAGGGGGCCAGTCAGGGCCTCGGGCGCCTCGCTTGCAGCAAGTCTGAATGGAAACCCCAAGAGGAGGTGGAAAGTGATGATGAGTATCTGGCCCTACCCACTCGGCTGACACAGGTTTCTAGCTTGGTTTCGTATCTGGGCTCCATTCCCACCTTGGTGCCCCTGTCCACGGATGCTGCCGAAGGGCACAGCTCCATGGACGTGTCGGACAGTGATGGGCCAGGTTCCCTCCCGTCAGACTCCAGCCAAAGCCAGCTTCCCTCTGGGGCTACCCTCAGAGGGTCCTGGAGTGCTGAGGACCAGAAGCGCTGTTTGCTACGCTCCTTCATCCATGCAAGGCGCTCTGCTGGGGAGGGCAGTCTGGTGAGCGGCCAGGCCCTGGGGGTCTCCTCTGGACCAGTGAGAACACATGCCTCCTGGTCGGCAATGTTGGATCCAGATGCTGAAGGGCAGCCTCCCAGAAAGAGCGGAGAGCAGAGAAAAGAGTCACTCGTGCAGTGCGTGCAGGTAAACTCAGCGTTTTGGCGCTGTTGCCTCTCTTCCCCTGTCCACTAACCTCGTAGCAAAGCTTGGTAACACTGAGCACTTAGGTGCCAGGCACTGTACTGCACCTTCTGTCCAATCCTGATGACTCCTGGCGTCTCTTGTCACCCTTGGAGGAAAAGGCAGCGAGATGTTAGGTAACCTGCACCTTCACAGTCCGTGAGAGTAGAGCCTGTGCTGCTAACCACTCCCCCCCAGGCTGCTCCACCTTGAGGATCAAGAGGCCCTCTGCACAGGAGGGACCTGTGCTCAGATGCCTTCAGGAAGTATAGGCTCAATAGAAGTGTTTTCTTGGCCAAATGACTTCCCAGAGCCTTAATTGAATAAAGTGCTGTAACTGCAGATTTGAGAGCATCAGGTACACCATTGCCCAGACTGGCTAGACTCTTGTGGACCATCTGAGAATATCGGGGTGGAGATGATGCTGCATGGAATAGGGTCATCAGCGTCAGGTAGTTGTGAGTTTGGGCTCCATCTCTTTGCTTGTTGGTAGGATGTGGAGCTTTGCCTCTCTGGTTGTTTTGTGGGTTGAATGAAATAATTCATGTCACGGACCTTGCATGGTCCCTCACATAAGGATGTTCAGGAGCGCAGCTGTCCAGACGTTGGGAGGGCCCAGGGCCTGCCTCCCACCTGAGCGCCCAGATGGTGTGTCCACATGGCAGCAGGGCAGCCAGCCGAGGGCTGTGTCTCCAGGAGCAACATCACAGAAGTTTTCTAGCTCTCAAGGAGGGCTTTAACCTGCCCTGTGATGTCATGTGGACTTCATTTGTACTGCAGAGCAGGTGGTACAGGTGTTAGCATGTGGAAGATCGAAACCGCGGGGTCCAGGCCTGGGCTCACAGCCCCTGCTGAGTGGCTGGCAGGAGTCTGGGGCCCGGCTCCCTGGGCAGGCATGAGCAGCACAGGGACAAGCGCTTTACTAAAGTTGTTTTCAGGTGTAGGACCAGGTCAGTCTTGGTCACGGTCCCATATCCTATGTCCACATCTTCCCCAGGAGCAGTTCTATAGTCAGTACAGTGCTGACCGAGGAACTGATCCCTGTGTCTGGCCCAGGTCCCTTCTGGGCCGTTCTTTCCCCACTCCACCCTCTCCCCTCATGTGCCCTCCTCTGTCCCTGCACACAGGGCTGGCCCTTCACAGACTGAGGGGGCACAGAACCAAGGTGAGCCCTCCATGTTGCCCTGACAGAGGTCTGGAGTCACGGGGTGGGGACAGACCGGGAGCAGAGAGGAGACGACACCTTGGTGGGGAATGCTCTGGAAAGGTGCAGCCTGGGATCCCCCAGATAATTTTAGCCTGTGAAAATGTAGCCTGCGGTTCCATGGGTAACACACGATTTATTTGTCTCCACAGACATTTTGTCGTCAGCTAGAAGAGCTGATCCACTGGCTGTATAACGTTGCAGACACTACTGACCACCTCACTGCACCCAGATCCAGCCTTACAGGCCTCAAGTCTTCTCTGCAGCTTTACCGGGTAATAAGTGGTCCTGGTTTCTGACTGTTCACTCACTAGAGTGGTGGTAAATTACTTGATTAGAAAGTAGAAGTTCAAATGACTGATGCACAGTACGTCATGATCCATTGACTTTTACCTGAAATCTAATTGGAGATCTTACTGGAAATCTAATCTAATTCCTTTCAATCCTTAATGCTGAAAAACTTAACCAGACCAAGCAGAGCTTGAAGAAAGTGCATTTTATTTATCTTCAGTCCAGAATACTTCAGGACTATTTGCAGTGTGGTTTTCCAAATGTCTCAGGCTTCCCTGAGAGTTCAGTTGGTAAAGAATCCACCTGCAATGCAGAAGACTTCAGTTCAATTCCTGGGTCGGGGAGATTCCCTGGAGAAGGGCTAGGCTACCCACTCCAGTATTCCTGGGCTTCCCTTGTGGCTCAGCTGGCAAAGAATCCGCCTGCAATGTGGGAGACCCGGCTTCAATCCCTGGGCTAGGATGATCCCCTGGAGAAGGGAAAGGCTACCCACTCCAGTATTCTGGCCTGGAGAATTCCATAGACTACAGTCCATAGGGTCAAAAAGAGTCGGACACAATTGAGTAACTCACTTTCCAAATGTCTCAGGGATTGATAGGCAGAGATCTGCATTGTTAGGAAATCACAAGACTGTTGAAATTAAGTAAAATTATTAGGTTTTTCGGTTCTGGTCACATTCCAAGTATTTAGTCATCACATTTGTCTGGTGGCTGCCACATTGAACAGAGCATTTAGAACATTTCCATCATCACAGAAAACTCTGCTGGACAGCCCTGACCGGTATTTTAAGGATTTGAGCTGAATTGCACTCAAGAATACAGGAGTACACACAAGACATTTTGATGATATTTAAACCAAAATATGACCCAGTTTTCTTCTCAAGGTATTTTTTTGAGGGTAGGGGTTACCTCTTTTTAGATTTTGCTATTTTAACAATCTCTTTGTGGGTCCTGGTTAACTTTGTAACGTGTATTTTGTGACATTTTGTGCTGTTCTGGCATAGTTATCAGTAGGCCCCTTCATTCTCAGAAGTGTTCTGAATTGGCTGATTAAGTGTCAGTCGATACTGATACCCACATCACCCGAACCGCCTGCTGACTTACAGCATGTCTGTCTGGTGGACCAAGTCTGTCACCGCTTCTGCAGGAGCAGAGGTAGCGTTTGTGGCCTGAACTTGTGGTTTAGTCCGGTTTTCTGGGACAGGTCTTTGAATAGAAGAGTGTGTGATTTACTTGTGACCAAGCTCAGGCCACACACCCAACTCAGAGCTTGTTTCACACCCAGGCAAGAGGGGGGATCCTTTGTTTTCCAACTTGGAGCCAACTAAAATTTAGGGGCAAGGCCTTGCCTGGGTGGGCCAGCTGCCCTACCCTCATGGGAATGCTGCTTCCTGCTGAGTGGAGAGATTTTGCCAGAGTTCCTTTCCCAGACCACGCTTGAGAAAGGAGAGGAAGGCTGAGTGTGAGGGCCCTGCATGCAGAGCCGTGCAGGGTCTGCCCGCAGGAGGCCCAGGGCAGCACCACCGTGGAGAGGAGACTGCTTGGAGTTTGGGCCTCCCTGGGTGGCCTTTCCAAGGGCCTCTGCCCCACTCCCCTCAGAGCATGTCTCATAGCAACTCTGTTCCCTCCATTTTATCGCTCCTTCTGTCCTCTGTGTGTCTCCGCTTACAGGCTGGTTACATGCACATGTCTTACTTTGTGGTTAGAGCTGAGATCTGAGCTGGGAGTTACTGCAGGTTAGCAAAGCCTAGCCCACTTGTGTCATCCACACAACTGTGTCACCAGGTGGGACCTCACTGTCAGTGCTGTTCCACACAGAATGGTGCTTGGCTCATGCCCACATGTGAGCTGCCTCGAGCTTGCTTAGATACCGGATATAAGCACATGTACGCTGGTTCACACATTTTTCACTTGTGACCCTGTCTTTGTATTTTGTCTTAACACAGTGGGTTTGTGGCAGCATATAAACTGCAGAGTACTGAAGAAAAAAATAATAAATATAGGTAAATTAGGGCAAACAAAAACAAGACAGGAATTCAAAAGTAAAACTGCAACTTCAGAATGTGAACTGCACCCTGCGCTGAAGGTGGTCATGGATTTGACTTTACATCTTAGCAACTGAAGGGAAAACCAGAAACAGCCACAAGGCTTGGTACTGCAAGGGGAAAAGAAACCAATGCTTAGGAGACTCGCAGCTTCCTTGACGCCTTCCCACGGCCTCAGGTCCACCTGAGAGTGGGACACCGAGGGAGGACGTGGGGCAGGCTGCCGCTCCCGTGGTCACATTGAAGGCGCCTCTCTGGTGGCTCTGACCAGGTCCACTGGAATGGAAGACAGTCTCAACAGGCCCGTGAGCTTAAAGGGGACCCTGTGAGGTATAGCCCACACAGGAATCCCTGCCTCCGGGCTGTTCAGAAGCCAGGTTCTGCCAGGGAAAAGGAAACTGCTTTTGTCAAATTGTAAACAGAAAAAAAGGACTGACTCTGGTTTGCCTTGGGCTCAAAGAAGATGAAGTTAAACTACTGTACTGTTTACTTAGGGAATTCTGAAGAATGGGTTGGTTAAAGGGGAGTCCAACTACCAAACAAAAGATCCTTTTTAATGACTTTTATGGAATGGTAGTAATGAAGCTTTTTCCTGTTTTTTTCTGTTATGTTCTAAGCAATTTAAGAAAGATATAGATGAACACCAGTCCCTGACAGAGAGTGTCTTACAGAAAGGGGAGATCCTGCTTCAGAGCCTGCTGGATAATACCCCAGGTGAGATGCTTGGGTTTGGAATTTAGCCAGTGCCTAATACCTCTCAGTGCAAGTCCGGGACCCACTCTGTCAGTAGGTGGAGCCAGCAATTCGAGAATCCCTCGCGTCCACACCCGTTGCCTTGACTCCCACAGTCAACTGCCTGCCTCCCGCATCTTCATGGCCCCACAAATGTGATGAGGCAGTCACAGCCCTGCAGGTGTGAGAAGTCAGGCATTGAGCCTGCAAGAACGATGCATTCTTTTTTCCTTTAATATGTATTTGGCTGTACTCGGTCTTAGCAGCATGCAGGAGCTTTAGCTGCAGCATGTGAACCTTGCTGCTGCATGTGGGATCTAGTCCCCTGACCAGGGATCAAACCAAGGCCCCTGTATTGAGAGCACAGAGTCCCAGCCACTGGACCACCAGGGAAGTCCCAAGAACAGTGCTCTTCAAGCTCCTGCCTTTCCTTGCTGGGAATGCTGGCTTTACTCCAGCTCCCCTTAGCTTAGGGGAGCCAAGGACACAGTGGGGAGCCTGCAAGGTTCCCTTCCTTTTGCCCTGCAGGCTGGACCCCTCTCTGGTTATCTGCTTTGGGAGAGGATTTGTTCCAGGACCTGAGAGCAGTCAGTCTGTTCTATGGGAAGAGACTGAAGGAAGAAGCAAACTGATGAGAACAGGTGGACGGTGGTACGCAAATGAAGCTTGAGCCCCTTTTGCAGGATGGATTTCCAGATTAGGAAGGTGTGACAGTCCGACTTTGAGAGTGCATCTCAGGGTGCAGGTATTTACAGCTGGCCTTCCCCTTGCTGGGGGCAGCTCTGATAGGATGCATGTGACAGGAGAATGCTAAGTTAAAGCAAGGAATTGATGGACCCCTCAAAGCAGTCCCTATTTTCCTCTAAGACTGAGCAAGTAAGTGCTGAAAAAGCCCATCTGTGTTTTGCCTCAGTTTTGAAGTGAAATGGAATTTACACTGGAAGCGAAACAGTGTAAACAAAAGTGGGCAGGATCCACTGGCTTGAGAAGGGAAGAGGTGGTGCTTTCTGACCAGCAGTGGTGGGTGGGTGTGAGGTAGGGAGGTGGTGCGAAGTGTCCCAGCCTGAGCACCACTGACACTCTGGGCCGTGTGATGCTTTGTCGTGAGGACTCCTGTCCTGGTATTTCACCTTATTTATCAGCATCCCCAGCCTCTGCCCATTAGATGCCAGTAGTATACCTCCTCGGTTTTGACAACCCCAAACATCTCCAGACACTGCCAGATGTCCCCTGGGAAGGAAAACACCAGGACTGAAAACTGAGCGTGGACAGAGGGGTTTTGCTGGGGGGAGCCACTGAAGGGTTTTCAGCAGGGCATGACTTACCTGTTGTTGGTCATGTGAGCCCACGGCAATCCCTTGCCCTTGGGACGCCTCTGCTTTGGTTCATCCACTGTGCTCTTGCATTAAGAGTCTTTTAATTTTTATTGGGGCAGAAATTTGGTATGCCACACTCCTTTGCTACTTGTTATACCAGCATTTTCTTGCGTAATATGTGCCAGACACCATGCCAAAGCAGTTGACGTTTTTTTCATTTAATTACAGCCCGTGAGGTGGGTAGTTAATACTCTCATTTCACAGAGCTATGAATCTGCATGGGGCCACACAGGGTGTGGCAGCCTGACTCCAGCCCCTGTGCACTAACACCCCACTCAGGCTCCTGCACCTCCACACACACACACACGACAGCATAAAGAACTCAGTACCAGGAAATTTCCTGGAGGCCACATGTAACAGTGGGCTTCTTACAAGCTACAGGTGGTTCTTGGACCTTCATTTAAAAATTGACTCAGTAATACTTCTCAGTACTTAATTGGTAATGATGTCCCACTGTGCTCTTCTCTCCAAAGGAGCCTAGAGGTATTTTACTGCCTAAATAAAGGACTTTTTTTAGGAATTCTCTGGTGGTCCAGAGGGGAAGAGCTGGCCCTCTCACTGCTGTAGGCCCAGTTTCAATCTCTGATGGGGGAACTAAGATCCTACAAGCTGTGCATGGCCCCCCTACCCCCAAAAAAAGATGTTTTGGGGTATTTTGTGGTTTTCAGATCTGTATCCAGGCTCATTCAGATGGACACCATGCCCCTCCCAATTCTCTGCTTGGACTAATCAGGAACTTGGCTGTTTTATGAAAATCACAGGTTCCCTTAGACATCCACAGGGTCTTCAGCTAGGCGCACAATTCTTCCCTCCAGATCATGCTGGCAGAGTCAGTGGAACCCAAGCATGGACACCCGTTCCCGCAAACTTCTTCAGAGCCCGCTTTCATCCTCAGCCACATGCAAAACCTGAGGAACAGGTCAAATTAATTCCTTCAAAATGTGTTCATCTCGGCCTTCAGCCGAGGGTTTTCCTGTAGTTATCTGGCAAATTTTCACTACATTTGACCCGGTTACCTTGGTGCATGAAGTAACAGTCCTGCCTCACACCCTAACTCCTCATTATCCTAGATCAGACGACTAGAACCTATTGACATCGAGCTGAACCAGGCCCCTGTATGCATTATTCAGTGAAAACATCGAAGTCTCAACTGGGAAAGAGAATTTCATCACTGTTCCAGCTTTCCTTTTGTTTGACCCCAACCAAATGTTCTAACATTTTGAAATAAAAGTTCAAAAAATAAAGGCCCCCTGAATTCCACTGACCCCACACAGGACTATTCACATGACTGGTGAACTTGGAGGAGAGAACCTGACCCACTCACCCTTACAGGTGAGCTGTGCCGTGCCCAGCTGCATTCCTCGGCCGGCTAAGTTGTCAGGTCCACACTTGCCCTGATGATGCCACACCACTGTGGCTTCCCTAGGGGCTAACCTCCACGGCCCGTTCCTCCTTCCGCCCATCCGTCGGCATCCTCTGCAGATACACATCTTCCCCTTTCCCCTCCTCTGCTCACAGATGTTGCAGCTGTGGCAGGAAATTAGGGAGAGGGTGAACACAGCTGATAAAAGACACAGGAAGCAAAAGCAGCCTTTGTGTTTAACAAAGGAAGTCAAGTTTTTAAAAGAAAAAATAACAAGCCTGCTGTGTGTATGCACTCTGAACCTGGCCCCTCCCTTCCTCAAATACTTGGCCTGTGGGGGTTGGAATCCTGGCCTCAAGAACCATCTTGTCTTAGCCTGCTTTCAGGTAATTCTCTTTTGAAGTCTATTCATTTAGGACCCACCAAAAAGGGTTCACAAGCAATCCCATGTTACGTTACCGCATCACCCATGTATGTGCTAAATGACAGTCCCACAGCCAACAGAAGCTGATCGGACCTGGTAGCAGGACCTGGAGTCCTCGTGGTGGCGTGTTTTCATTTCAGACTTCAGCCCCACAGGATCTGGGTGTGAGCCAGGGGTCTTACCTCTCAAAGTCAGATAATCCCAGTCATCAGCCGTGTCCCTGTGCATTTTTGTGACTTGTGTAAGTCCACAGGGTGGAGCCAGTGAAATAATTCAGCATCAGTCACAAGTTAACAACATAAGATTCTGCAGTGCAGTTCAGTCCGGGGGAGTATTTTTTTTTTTTAAGTGGACATTGTGAAACTTGCCGTGTTCCTGTTTTCTGCCATACCCTGGTATGTTCCTTCCTTGAAGGTACACTTGTGTTGTCTTTGGCCTTACTGCTTTTAAACTCATTTGATAGTGTTAAAGGATGTCCTGGGCAGGATCTCTAGGCAGCCCAGCACACTGGAGAGCCACGCGGATCGCCTGTATGACACCATCCTGGCCTCCCTAGACACACTGGCCGGCTGCACCCTCAGCCCCAACAGCACGCCAGCAGCACACAGGAGCGCTGGTATGACGGGTATTGGCCTGGTAAGTAGAGCAGCCCCACAGGAGAAAATCTGTCCTCAGACCCCAGTGCCCGATTCCGGAACAGAGTTCCTGCTCTAATAGTTGGCTGTTTGTTACTTGAACTAAGAGCTACTGAAACAAATGAGAGCCTGGGAGAAGCCCCTGGAACTGAAAAGGAGAGATGCTGCCATGGCCAGGAAGTGGGGCAGGGGGCGCTTTCTGTGATGATGAAAACGGATGGTTCCATTGCTCACTTTTAGCCCTGAGCCTGCTGAGGACTAGGGTGCTCTGTGCTTCCATCTTAAGCGGAAGGCTGACGTGTCACCCCTCCCCACCCATGGGAACAACTGCAGAATTTACCTGTACCCACTTTACATCTGTGCACATGTGTGTCTCCGGTACAGGCTGCCTCCCTCCTGTAGGCTCTTCCACCCAGCTCGTGTGGTGCTCCATAGGTGAGCAGCTCTTGACAGTGCCAAGTAGCCACAGGGGTCCTGAGTTACAACTCCCCGTAACCTTTCTTCCTGAAAATGCTCTTAAGTGTCACACACCACTCCCCTCCAAAAAAAGGCTAGGGGGTGGATAGGTGGGAGCACCAGGCCTTGGAGATGTCCCAGATAGGAACAGAAGCTGAGAGCAAAGAGAGACTGCTGCCCACTGTGGGGCTACCACTGCCCAACACCATGGTGCCACAACTGGAGCACGCTTTTTCTGAAACTTCTACAGCTGAAATATGGTGTTTAACTCAGATTTCCTGGCTGAGAATTCACTGTAGATAAAAGAAGGTAAGGTATGTCAGGAGCAGGGAGTGCCTGTATTTGCATCAAATAAATCTAGGTAGTAGTCATTTTAATTCCAAAATGAATGCAGATGATTGCATGTCACTTCCTCTGCAGCATTCTGCCTGTAACAGATGCTTCTCTTTCTCTTTTAGATGTCTTCTCTGGGAGAGATGTAATAATCTGTCGGTCAAAATGTGGCTATTGGGAAACTTCCGGAAGTCCTTGTGAGAACCATTTAATATTGAAACCAAGGGGAAATGTGACTCTAATGTACTAGCTTTAAAATGCCTTTCTCTTCCCTGAAAGGGCTGTTGAGTTACTGTTTTTGTTTAAAATGAGTCCTTTCCAGTTAAGGTTTTCCTTTGGTGCTTCTCTACAAAGAGCATGTAGCTTTGCAGCTGTTGATAAAATAATGCGAACAAGGCTTACAGGATTTCCTCTCCCTCCGTCCAGTTAAAAAGAGGAGATAGAACTCCTAAACTAGTCCATGTACTGTGATCATTTAAAGAAGGCAGGTATGAGAAAGAAGGTACCCAGTACTTAGCATTCTCAGGCATACAAGAGGATCCAAGAGACAAAAAGTGACTGGTGAGCCAGGATCTCGGGTCTTTTCATAAAGTGAAGCTTTATGCTTATAAAAAAGTATAGGCTTTAGGCTTATAAATCACTCTTTGAAGTCTGTAGAAGACACTCAAACTCTCCAAATTAATAGAAAGTTTTGAACAAACAGAACCTCTGCAAATTATTTTGGGCTGCTAAGTAAGATACCTTTTATCATCTTAAGTGCTCAGGGCTCCATTTGCCTGCCTAACATTTTAAAGGAGAATGTGATAGGGACTTAGAAGCTGCCAGTGAGCTTCAGCCCACTAAATGATCTGCCTTCAGGGTACCTCCAGGAGGAGGCATCCTCCACTCCTCTTCCGGACAAGAGTCAGAGAAGGGCATGGATAGGCTCCCACAGCCTGGTTAAACAGGTGTAGAAGCTAAGGCTGTCCATAGTGAGGGAAAAAGGGAATTCTTTGTTGCTTTGGGAGTTGACATGTAAGTACCTTGGCGGGGGGGACCAAGGAGCAACCTTTTAAAGCCAACTCTGAAGCTTTTTGAAGTAAAATGATTGGCCATTGCTGGTAGCCACACATTCTGCAAAAACAAAGTGCTTTAAAAATGTTTTATTGGGCTGTGAATGCACATGGAAGGAGGAAAGCACTTTCCCTGTGTACTTGTATTCCAGTAGGCTACGACCTGAGGAAAGGGTTCTCCACACTTAAATATGTGATAAACACTTCAAGAAAGTCAAGATCCTTTCTCAAACTCTAGGTTCTCACTTGATGAGGGTGCTTAAGAAGGGAAGATACTTTAAGAAATGGACAAATCACCTGAACCCAGAGCAGGTAACATTACAACAGTTACTCTCTTAAAGCAGCCTTTTGATACCCCTCAGAATAAAATACTTAATAGAAAATTACCCTCTTTAATAGAAGTTTAGAACTTTAATTTTGGGGGGCTGAGCCACTTAACACCATCTCATCCACCTCTGTGAACTAAAATCCTATTATTAAATGTGACTTTTCTGCTTTAAAATTTCTCAAGAGTTTAAACTGGAAAATAAGCTGTTAATAAGTTTTAATGTTTAAAGATTTTAATTCTAAAGGAAAAGTATAAAATTCAGTAGCAGTTACATAAAATGGGAGTATTTCAAGTGCCTCTGCCATTCTAGTATTTATCAAAATGCTTAAGGGCATAGTTTTGATTCTGCTGTCTCAGTTTTAATGTTGGTTCTGTACATAGATTAAAAAAGACAAAACACCTTCCTAGTAGATTATTATATATGTAAGATAGTCTTAAAGGTCTTAATTGGTTAAGGCATATCTAATAGCCTCTGTTCTTAAATTTATATATTTCACCTTCTCTTTGATATGACTATAAATTGGTACATGCCTTTCCAATGAGTGTGTTACAGGATAAGCCCTTGGGAGTTAAACCCATTTATTTACTAACAAACATTTTGCTAGGCATGAAAATGCCTTAACTAGTTAGCAAAAAGATTGTTTCTGTAGGATTGTCATTTTCAGAGTGACCAATGGTATTTTACAGTAGTTGAATACTGAAAGTGCTATTCAATCTAATAATTAGCTTCAGCTGACAGAAATTTTTCACACTATTTTATTTCAGAGTACCCTATTTTCTAAGAAACTATTACTTTTACCAAGCGATGATCTAAAGATATTTTTGTTCACTTCCTTTGCCTGCTCTGGACCTACTCATGAATATCACTGAAGAGTACCAGCACAGCTGTTATTGGTATCTTCGGCAGTGCTATAGGTTTAAGACCTCCCTTAAAACTCAAGTGGAAGTTGTTTCGGACTAGGAAGATGCTGCCAGCAGCATTTCATGAGCAAACACGGCCACGTTCGATTCTAGTAGCCTAGCTAGCCAGTGCTCTGTGGTGCACATTAGCCTTAAGGACAGCAGTGGCTCACAGTGACACATCATGTAGTTATAAAATCCCAAGTTTACCTGTAATATTTCCTAGTAGTCCCCTTAAAGTAGTAGAACATAAGTCCACAGGAAGGTGGCAGTACTGGGAGCTAGATTGGCAGTTTTAAAACCTGGGTTTTTGTTGGAGCTCCGTGGCTTAAGCTCATCTGCAAATAGTAGACAATGTCAGTACAATGCTATTTTGAAGCTTAAATGGGAACACAAAGGGCAGATGTAAAATATGCTGCAGTGACAACATACATGCTAAAGGATTTTGGTCCTTAGTCAAAAAGTCGTTGCTTAGACCAGAATGGCTATCATTTTGCAAGGATTTCCAGAGACTGCTATGAATTAGCTCATATCTTCTAAAGCTGAGCTAATTCACAGCAACCACTTACAAAATATGGCAAGCAATAATTCCCTTTACTGAGTGAATGGATTATTAAAAGCCCATAATAATGTACCTTTGAAATATTTGTGCTTGCAAATGGGGGTAGGAATGGGAGTATCTTCCCAAAAACTGCGTTTATTAAGCGAGTAGTGAAGCATGCTGAAACATCTTGTCCCAGTTTTGACTACCACAAGGAAAAGAACACTAGGATTTTCAAAAATAAATATGTAAATATGCTTACACCTCAAATTCACATAATTTTTTTTGCTAATTCAGCAAGAAAAAGCTGACAGTTTGAACAACTTGCTGTATGAAACAAAAGTGCATCACATTGTCTGAAATTTGTATCATCTACTTTAAAAATGTTTCTAAATTATTTATTTGTACTGTATTGAAAAGGCAAAAAGAAATCTTGAGAAGCATTAAAAAAATTTCACCCAAATTACTATTGGTAGCTTGAGGAGTTTTTCAGTTGCCTTATGTGAAGATGAATAGACCCAACAAGCACATCTATAATACAAAGTAAACTGTGATTTTATTGTGAAATTCTCATAGATGGAAAATTAAATTGAATATTTATTCTGTCCATTTCATTTTACAATAATCTTACCACTTATTTTTGTACCATGTATTTCAATTGCCTGTTTAGTGAAAATAAAGAAACCTATAATTTTTGGCTTGTTTTTAGTTTAAATTTTATCACTGAATTAAAGACCCCACCATAAAATGTGTAGCCAACAAGCTACATCCATCCCACGCCCCTAAGTAAAGAATATTTTGGTTACTATTTCAACCCAAAGGAAACAGTCTTTGACTTCTATCACCTTAAAATGCCAGAGTTAGCAAAAGATTTTTGTTCCCCCACAATAAAAACAAACCACAGGATCTTTAAGGTCCTAGTTAACAAAATTTTCACATGTGCAAAATTCGACTGAAATAAATATTTCTCTCATTACTCCCACCCAGCATTCATGTTTTCAGCTAATTTTAAGGGACATATTTTCTAAAATTAGGGCAAATAGTAAATTTCCTGCTTCCTACTTCAATGCTTTAACTCGCCTCCAAGCTAAGGTGTACAACTGTGGAGGATAAAACAGCTGACATCTGACTCCAAACATGAAAGAAACAATATTAGCACACGTGTTAGTCTGCCAATTAAGGAAAGGTGTTGTTTTCCACCTCTACCACAGAAGAATCAAATGTTGATTAATGAAGCCATTTCAAATGGTTCTAGAGAAGGGTCAGAGATAATAGGCTAGGTAGCATACATTCTAAAACTTATTTTCATACAATTTAATCTCCCTGAACCACTAAGCTTGGTTAAATCCCTGTGCAGCACAGAAGCCTCCCTAGGTCGTTTACTGGGTATATTATCTGGAAAGCATATTGGATGCTGCTCTAAGATAGGTCTACAATGCCCTGGTTGCACACACAAATGGCTGTTTTGAGTATAATGCAAGGCTCTATTTCCCTTTTGCCATAAGAATTAAAACAATACTTATCACCATACAGTTTGATATTACTTCCAATAAGTACAATATTTATTAAACATATCTTCAGTTGTTTTGTTACATAGTGTGCAACAAATTACAATATTCTGCAGCCACAAATTATATGCAGAGTATGAAGAAACTATTAATCAGATAGTGTAATCTTTCTGTTTATAACTCTACAAGGAAGAACTAGCAAATCAGATCTTACATATAACATCTCACTAAACTTTATGCATGGAAAGTGACAGACACTGGTTGTGCTGTTTGATACAAAATGGCTGAACTTCATCTTCAGAAGACTAAACCTGACATCTAAACATGCCAATATAAACATCAAAACAAAATATATTCTAACCAACCACGGGAAACAGTCTGGTATCAGGAAAGCAACAAGGATTACACACATTATTTTATAAACCAGCACACAAAGGTTTAAAACAGTTCTGAAAATGAAGTTAGCTGTCTTGAGTCAAGGGAATAAAAAAAAAGTCAGTATTGACCATTTACAATCTCTGACCTTTGTGGAGACGGTAAGAATCTGTTGTAGTGCAGCTACATACAGTACAATTCAGGCAATTTTGTTTTTTCACTTGGGTTCAGATTGCAAATTCATTGCTGTGAGAAAAGGACGGAGGCAAATTTTAGCAGCAACCTCCACCTGACTGCTTGACCGGAGTGCTCTGAATTTTAACATTGGACTTCTCAGCACCACCAGCTGTTGCTCCAGGACCCATTCGCTTTTTAATCTCAGCTGCCATCGTCATGAAAGACTGTTCTACATTCGTTGCATTCTTAGCACTGGTTTCCAAAAATGGAATTCCAAGGGAATCAGCAAATTCCTAAGAGAATATGTAAGGCAAAATTAATTGAAAAATCTTTTTCACCATCTGAAATAAGGAATAATGAATGACTGAGTTTACTGAACCCAGATAAGACAATGCATGAACTACCATTGTCAGTTTCTAGCGCGTGTATTTTAAAAGTTAAGGTGGGGACTTCCCTGACAGTCCAGTGGTGAAGACTCTGTGCTTCCAATATATGGGGGCATGGGTTCAATCCCAGGCTGGGAAACTTAACAATAAAAGCTAAGGTGGTTGCAGCCATTGTGTGACTCCAAACCCATATTAATTCAGATTCAGCACCTTCCAATTCAGTCTGAAAGTCAAACTTGGAACATACCTTTGCTGTTGTGTAGTCTACTACTTTCTTTGTGGTCAGATCACATTTGTTCCCTACCAACAACTTGTTGACATTTTCACTGGCATAACGATCTATTTCCTGCAGCCACTGTTTAACATTATTGAAGGACTCCTAAAAAAACAATTTAAAGAGTGATAATATAGTTCTGAACATAACTATTTTGATGAAGCAAGTGATAAACAGAAGTGTCTCTCCTGACCTAAGAAGAGCTAGTGAGACAATATAGCTATTAAAAAAGAACTCTTAATGCTGGTAAAGAAGTGAACTGACATTTCGATACATACCTATATGAATAAGAATACAGAATTTGAAAGCTTGAGGATGACAATGCCTTATTTGAGAGGGAAATACAGCTCAGAGTTAAAACTATAGCTCAGGCAAATACCCTTGTTTTGGAATATGCTATTTATATGCACAACAAAACCTAGTTTTTGAAATGTGACAAAATTATGGCTTATGAATAAGGGAGCCTAAGTGTTACCTACTAGAGGTGTCAAAAGTTATTAAATAAATGGTCCAATGTAAAGATACTTGTTTTCCAGTCATATCTGAGGAAAATTTCCATTTTAAATATTATAAGGAAATGACTTGAGATTCATAAACTAGCAATAATTTTTTTCATGTTTTATCACCCAGTACTCCTAATGTTGCTGAATCTATAGTCTATAATTCCAGTTATCTCCTAATTAGCTATGATTTCAGAGTTGACAGGAGATTGAACATTTACTACAAGAATTATACACTGTAATTTTCAATGTTCATCTTTCACTCCTTGGCAGGCAAAAGAAGGACCCTGGAATTTTCTTTCTGATCAAAAGAACAATTACTGCCTTTGAACCACATTCTTACACTTTTCTTCACATCCCCCTACCTTCTTTCAACAAGCTTATCTTTAGCTATTCAATGCCCTCTTAAATGTTCCTCAAAGCTCATCCCTATTTCTGAACTACACACTCCACAGGCAGAGACCCGTAATCTTATTTTCGGCAATTCCAACAGGTCTAATTACCAGGCAAATTTCTGTTAACACCTTTCACCAAGGACACAATATGAGCCAAACAATCCCAGTTCCCTACAAACCCTTGACAAAATGATTTAATTGATAATAAATATAATTTGGGTTCCTTGAAAGCAAATGTAAATCCAATTACTAAATTTTCTGTTTACTAAAGGAAAATAGGAAGTTTTCGTTGACCAGTTTATTAGGTATTCAAATGATGTAGGGGACAAAAAATAACACCATTGCTGTTCTTAAAAGATAACTAGTTTAAGATAAATGTTTTTGTATCATTCACTTCATTTGGGGTGGACAAAGTCTGCTATATAAATAATACTCATAGCTTGTATGCAAAGTAAAAATAGTGTGATATTTAATCAAGTAATAACTTCCTACACTGTTAGTGTAACACAATTTTCTCCTGGAACTTACCTGATCTGTCACATCATACACAACTATGATGCCATGAGCTCCTCTGTAATAACTGGAGGTGATTGTTCGAAATCTTTCTTGGCCCGCTGTGTCCCACTATCATAAAACAATCAAGAAATCCAAACAATTCCATTAAAATAAGAGTTGGGGAAAAGGAGACAAGGAGGGAGAAGAGTTTAGTTTACATAGTTATAGATTACCAGGATTTGCTATGGGAACATGAGCTCTCTATGCTCACACTACTAAATCACAAAGAAACTGCCAAATATCTGAAGGTTCAAAAAAGAAGGCAGTGTCTAATTTAGTTTACAGTTAATGCTACCAATATTATAATTATAAACTCTCTGATCAGCAACTATGTCATACTTTTCATATACTCAATTGGTTTTAGCGCTGTGCCAAGCTTACACTATGAATGCAAAGATGGGCTGACTTGATATTAGCAAATCTACTGGTCTAGTGCCCCTGTTAACACATTACAACTCTCATCAAACATAAAGACAAAATCTCTTGCTAGCACATTTTATCATCATGGAAAACACTGAAAGGACCTAATTCAGATAACTATCAGTCAAGACAGCACTTTAGCCATCTCAGGAACAATTATTTTAATCCTAGGGAAAACAATCTAAAGACGATTCCAAATACTTTTATAGAATTCATTTTAAGGAGCAATTTACCACACTTCAACCATTTAGGCTCCAACACTGGAAACAAACACACTGCCACATTAAAGTTTGGAGTTAAAACTATTAAAAAATATCAGGTAAACTCATTTTAAAAACCATGATTTTAACAAGGGCAATGAGAATTTTGTTTCAATTGCTCCTAAATAATGACCTTTCCTTTTTTTAACAAAATTTTTTTTTAGAAAAGCTACCTACCCCGCTAATGGGCTTCCCAGCTGGCACTAGTAGCAAAGAGACATAAGGGACGCAGGTTAGATCCCTCAGTCGTGTCCCCTGGAGGAGGAAATGTCAACCTACTCCAGTATTCTTGCCTGAGAATCCCATAGGCAAAGAAGCCTGGCAGGCTATAGTCCATAGGTCACACAGAGTCAAACAAGATGGACACAACTTAGCACACTCCGCACTAAAACTAATACTTGATTGATGGGGAAATAACCAAACGGATACTTAATGGTTTTTCATTAAAAAAACAAAAAATAGACTTGTAGCCTAATACAACTGGAGACTATGATGAAACAGCCTTTTGTGGGAAGAAGTTGTAAAGTTCTGGAATATATGTGAGCTTGACATTGCTCCCCACTAGTATCCTAAATAGCAAAAAAAAGAAAAAAAAAAAGTTCGGGAGCACTGAGTGAAATCACTTCCTTTTCTAAGACCCAGCCAACAGAGCTGTTAAATATAACTGCAATTCTGGTGAAATTTAAATACAGACTGAATATTAGATAACATCAAAGCATTAGTATCACTGCTGTATTTAAAATGGATAACCAATAAGGATCTACTGTATAGCACATGGGACTCTGTTCAGTGTTATGTGGCAGCCTGGATGGAAGGGAGTCTGGGGGAGAATGGATACACACACACACGGAGAATGGATACACACACACACACACACACACACACACACACACACACACGGCTGACTCCTTTTGCTGTCCACTTGAAACTATCACAACATTGTTAATTGGCTATACCCCAAAACAAAAAGTTAAAAAAAAATTTTTTTAAAGGCGTTAGTGTCAGTTTTGTTAGAAGTGGCAACGGTGGTTACACAGTAAATTAGAGGTGCATAATTGTTATTTTTGTAGTAAAATATGTCAATAACCACTTTAACATACTCCAAGGGGGGAAAATAATAATGAAGTAATAAATAAAGTAATATGTTAACAATTGTTCATCTAAAACAAACAAAAGCTACCTTTTACATCCAAAGTGCTAGCCTATTAGAGTCAGAAGACTATCAGTAAGGAGCCTCAAGTCTTTCAGGATACCCTTGGAGAAGCAGTAAAGTCTTTACTTTACTCTCTGGAGTAAAGTCAATTTGACTTTAAAACATTAAAGTTAGGTTCCTGGTTATTACAATTTCTTCATCTATAAATTCTGGATACCACTACTTTATAAAATTGCTAAGTTTAAATGAAATGTTTTTAAAATGCATAGCACAATACCTGATTATAGTAGCTACTCAATAAAATGTTAGTTCCCTTCTCTTCTCCACCCAATAACCCCTTTCATAAGGCTAGGACAAGAACAGGAAGAAATTGTTTCTGAATACATGTTAAAAGAATTGCAGCTAAGCAATGGCATCCAAAGAGTAAAATTTCTGCTATCTTCTTGCCATTCTGAAAAGTATCCTGACTCTACATCCTAACAGTACCTTCCCTCTGTAACTGATCACCCTTTATGCACATAATCCTCATTACCCCTCATAATCACCAGGTAAACTGATTTTCCCAGCTGTGTCTCTCCCACTGAAATAGGATCTCCTATGGGGCTATGTTTCATCCATCCCCGCAACCTTCAATCTATCTGAATGCCTGTGTAATGTAAGCATTTCCAGAAAGCTTTGTGAATGAATCAACAGTCACAGAAAGAGGCCTTTCATGGGACTGGACTCCATACATGCCCTTCAGTGCTGAATGTTTTGTAATCACCAACTGTGATAAAGACCCTGATGGCATACTTGAACAGGAACAGCAGAAAAAAAATAGTTAAAATATAGATAAACCCAATCATTTTTTTGAAAGACCTGGAAAACATGAAAGGGTAATTCAAGCCAGGGAAGGTGAAATGTAGCAGGGTTAAAAGTAAAATCTTGCATTTAGATTTTTAATGCCCTAGTCACAAAATACAAGACCTAAAAAACAACCCAAAACCTTAAGACCCAAACTAGTAGGTAAAATAGTTATTGAGATAGCAAATGTAGTAAACTCAGGCTTTCTTTTTATGTCCTTGTATGGGCCAATGATGAGAAAATGGCAAGAGTCCCTAAAGTCTAAGAGGAAAAAAAAGAAATTCAGAGACCAAATCAATAGATAATTTATCCCATGTAGTCCACACTGGCTAGATATAGATACTATCTTGTATTTGATTTTAGGCATCATATTTTAATAAGTGGCATTTATAAAATACAGGTGTAACCCAAATTGTCAAAGGTTCTGAAAACATGCTTCCAGAAAGGAATGACAACAGGTTGTGATAAGATCAATCTAAATGGCAGGCTCCCAATAGAAATTAATTTTGATTGGGCAGCTGCAAAGGGTTTTTACACAGATTAACAAATATACATACACAGAACTATAGATTTGGTTCTCACAGCTACCTATTAGTAAGTTAAGTATCATCACACTCCTTTTAGAGGTAAGAAACAGTCTCAGGAAGAAGGCTGAAGTTAAGTTAAACCCATGACTCTCTAACTAATAAACAGCAGAATGAACACAACAAATCCAAGTTTTCTGACTCCAAATTCAGAGCTCCTTCCAGTTCAGGGTGTTATCAATTCCATAAAAAGAGCAGCCGCTTGTTTTCTAGGTTCCCTCATAACAAGAGCCAATTCTAAAAGATACTTGAGATTGTTTATTAAAGACCAAAGGTATGTCCATCCTGGTAGTACCCAGACCTACATTAAGTTTCTACTACAGCTGCCTATTTTTAATTCAGGGCTGGGGTTTTAAGGACGGGTAAGGGAGTGAGGATGGCACAGGAACACAGTGTACTGAAAACAGGGAGCTGTGGGTCACTTGTTCTACTAGTAATGGTAGGGAAGTCGTTAAATCTCTCAGCGTCTGTTTTCTGAGCTGTAAAATAGGAAAGAAAAGCTAAATTCCCTCCCAATAAAATTCTACATTTCTATAGAGTTGGAACATACTATCTAATAAATACTCAACTAAAACAAAAATGAAGAACCTCTCCTAGGTTTTTCCAGGATCCAGAGTATTCGGCACAATAAGACATATGAAAACTGCTCAATATACTTCTTCTATAAGACAAAGTAAACAAATATCAACTAAGACCCCTTAGATCCCACTGATAAAAGCCCAAGAAAAAGAACTAGGTCCAGGTTTGACTTAAAACATGTATTTCTCAACTCTATAAACAGAAAATTCAAAGAAGGTAATCTTAATCACTTTCAACCTAAACAATTCTTGTTCTACCATTCTGTCACAGATGAATGATTCCTAAGATACTTTCATTTTAACATATTAAGAATAACAAATGCATTCTAAATTTACCAATAATGTCCAAAACATTTCTAGTCCAAAAATTACTTACTATTTGAAGTTTGATTGTTTTCCCATCTAACTCTATAGTTCTTATTTTGAAATCCACACCAATTGTGCTGATGTAGCTTTCTGTATATGTATCATCCTAAAGGGAAAAAAGTCAACAATTAAAATGAATGTTCAATAAAAGAAATAAGTTACCTTTTATCTAGAAAGCTGATAAAGTTTGTAAGACATAACAATCTAAGAACAGCCACTCCATCCTGCTCCTGTACTCAGTTCACACTCTGAAGACAAAGTGCGATTTAATAATGGTTTAAGATTTTTTTCCAATAGCTGTTCTTTAGTTTTCCAATTATCTCTTGGCAAATTCTTTACATATATCATATAAAGAATGTTTTATATTTTGAACGATTATGAATGATTTTTCTAATTTGCCTATCAGCAGAATTCTTGCTCCTCCACCCCCACTGGTTATTCAATTTATTCAACACAAACCTATACCCAGCAGCAGATTTCTTCCTCTCCCTCTAGACTCTGAAAACTACTTATCTACTCTGTTTCCACAGATTTGTCTGTTTTGGACACCTCACATGAATGGAATCATACAATGTGACCTTTTATGTTTGGCTTCTTTCACTCACCATAAACTTTTCAAGGTTCAGCCTTTTTTTTAAATCTATCTATCTATATACAGACACACAATTTATTTATTTTTGGCTGTGCTGGGTCTGTTTTTCCTCTAGTTGTGGTGAGTGGAGGCTGTTCTCTAGTTGAAGTACATGGGGGTATTCTCTTTGCAGCGGCTTCTCTTGTTAGGGAGCACAGGCTCAGAACTTGCGGCACATGGGCTTAGCTGCTCCACAGCATGTGGGATCTTCCTGGACCAAGGATTGAACCTGTCTCTCCTGCACTGGCAGGCAGATTCTTTACTACTGAGCCACCAGGGAAGCCCCAGCCATGTTACAGCATGAATCAGTACTTCATTCCTTTTTATGGCTGAAATAGTATACTGTATGGATATACTTACATTTTGTTTATCAATTCATGGACATTTGGGTGGTTTCTACATTTTAGCTATTATGAATAGTGCTGCTATGGACATTTGTGTAGAAGTTTTTATGTGAACAATGTTTAACCCAAGGCTAAACTTAAAATTACACCTGTTTTTTCCCTCAAGTACCTATTACAATTATGTTACTCATAATGAAAACAAAATTCAGTTTTTTTCTTTAAGTGAAAAGATATGTAAATGGAGAGATCACACTTTCACCATGTAACTCCACTGCACAATTATCAGGCATAAAACACCACCCAGGAATTATTCTGACAACAAAGATGGATTTAGGCTCAATCAAGCCTAAATCTATTAAGAGCAGTACTGTTAAAAAGAACTTTCTTGGATGAGAGAAAGGTTCTGTAGGCTGTGACTGTCAATACAGTAGCCAGTAGCTAAATGTGGCTAGTAAAAACAAGGAACTGAATTTTTCATTCCATCCAATTTTATTTAAATTTAAATAGTCACAAGGGACAGTAACTACCATAATGATAGATAAAGCACTGCTCTGGGGCTTACTTCCAAATACAAAAACAGGAGGAACAAGTTTAAAGACACCACAGAGAAGCAAAGTGACAAACCTAAAATGTTGGACATTTTATAGGACAACTGCCCCAGTTTCTGCAAAAAGAAAGTGACATGAAAAATACATAAATAAAAAAGGAGGAGGTGGGAAGTGGAAAGTTGGAAAAACTCTAAAAGACTAAGCAGCAAAACAACAAAATCAAAGTATGAACCATGGGTTTTTTAAAAAAACTGACGTATGGTTGCTTTACAATGTTGTGTTAATTTCTGCTATAGAGCAAAGTGATTCAGCTATACATAGACGCTTTTTCATATTCTTTTCCATTATGGTTTATCACAGGAAACTCAATATAGTTCCCTGTGCTATACAGTAGGACCTTGTTTTTCCATTCCATATATAAAAGTTTGCATTTGCTAACCCCAAACTCCTACTCCCATCCCTCTCCATCCTCCCCTCCCAATCTATGACAACCAAAAGTCTGTTCTCTATGTCGATAAGTCTGTGAGCCATGTTTTGAATTGTGATTCAAACTAACACCACACTTCTTAAGACAACCAGGAAAACTTATTTTGTAAGTCAACAAATGTTTTTTATATGATAAAGTATGTGTGTTAATTATTCAGTCGTGTCTGCCTCTGCAACGCCAAGGACTGTAGCCTGACAGACTCCTCTGTCCATGGGATTCTCCAGGCAAGAATACTGGAGTGGGTTGCCATTTCCTTCTTCAAGGGATCTTCCCACCCTAGGGATCGAACCCAGATCCCCTGCATTGCAAGCAGATTCTTTACCATCTGAGATCAGGGAAGCCCTATATTAAATAAAGTATGTAACGAGAAATGACCCATTTGGGATTTCTATTTGTGCACTCCAACAAAAAGGAGAAAAAGGACTAAACGTGTGGGCAAGTCTTGATAATGCTGAATCAGATGGCTAAAGAAAACTGTAAAATGTGATCAGAGCGTTCCAAGTGCCTAGAGACAGCTATGTTGACTTATCTTCCACATATATTCACATTTTGGCATAGACAGAATCACTGGGTAAAAGGATATTTTTGAAGCACTGAATGCAACTTGACAAAATACTCATTATTATTATTCATTTTTTAAATTTAAATTGTCAGTAAGTATAGAAAATGGATAGAGAACAACATTCAGCACTAGAACATGCCAGGTGCCTTGTTAGAAAAACTTCTAAGTGCTGTTATTAATACAACACTTATATACTCTAAATGACCCTTACTTGCATGCCTCTGAGCCAATGCACTTGCTATTTCAACTGTCCAAATTCTCTTTCTCCCCACTCCCAAGCTTCATCCCCTTACTCCCCAGCCTGTGGGCCAGTTGGCAATTTTTATCCATTTTTCAAATTTGAGCTCAGGCAACAGTGATTGTCCAAACATTCCCCAATTCCTTGACCAGTAGTTAAATTCTTCCCTCTGTGCTCTCAAAATTTGTTATACATTTCTTAATCATACTTTTTACAGCTTGTCTCTATTTTAGGGATCTGAGAATCAGTATTTTTAAAATGCTTCCTGGGTGATTCTGTGTAGGTAATACTGAAAACCTGTGACTTAGGTCAGTAGGAATCTGGAAAGCATTTCCTTTGAAGCACAAAAACCTCAAGCTACAGCCATTTTCCTCAAGAGATGCTAGCTTCTTCCCATCTCCCCAGATTACTGATTTAATACTAGGAATTATTCTTAATTTTAATACCTGTCACTTCAATAAATACTAAGTATTATCTAACTTTGACAGTAAAGATCAGCCTGTAATGCAGGACACCTGGGCTTGATCCCTGGTCAGATTCCCTGGAGAAGGGAATGGCAACCCACTCCAGTATTCTGGCCTGGAGAATTCCATGGACAGAAGAGCCTGGCTACAGTCCATTGGGGTCACAAAAAGTTGGACATGGCTGAGCAACTAAACAACAATACAGTATACTAACACACGTATATGGAATTTAGATAACCCTGTATGGGAGACAGCAAAAGAGACACAGATGTATAGAACAGTCTTTTGGACTCTATGGGAGAGGGCAAGGGTGGGATGATATGGGAGAACGGCACTGAAACACGTAAATTATCATATGTGAAATCAATCGCCAGCCCAGGTTTGATGCTTGATACAGGGTGCTCAGGGCTGGTGCACCGGGATGACCCAGAGAGATGGAATCGGGAAAGAGGTTCTGGAAGGGGAACACATGTATACCCATGGCGGATTCATGTCAATGTATGGCAAAACCAACACAATAATGTAAAGAAAATAAATAAAATAACAAAAATAATAATAATAATAAGCCTTAATAAAAAATTTTTTAAGTCCTTTAATTACAAAACTGAATGTTTTTTCATATTTACTGGCAATCTGTATTTCTCCTTTTGTAAACTGCCACTCATGCATTCATTCTTATTTCCATTAGGACAAATATCTTTTCCTTATTAGTGTATAAATGTGCTTTTATACACTGAGACTATCACCTCTTCCTCCATATACTTTTTTGCTAGGACCATTTGTTTTCTAACATTATGTGTCAACACTAATTTTAATGCAATCAAATTTAACAGTCTTTTCTTTCCTGCTTATTTTCCTATTAGAAAATACTTTGACATAAGATTAAAGAGCCACCTAGGTTTTATTCCAGTACTCACACGGTCTCATTTTCAAATTATTATATATTATGAATATACATGAGATTCATTAATATCTCATCAGAAAAGTAATATTAAGTATTTGAGATACTGTCAAGCTTGCAGTGGTGGATTTTTAATTTTTAAAAATTCTAATTTTCCCTTGAAAAGCTTGAAGTTATTATAGGCAACAAATGCTATCAGATATTTTCCTTGAAGTGACAATGTCTGTCCATCTGATAAAATGTATACCCAATACTCAATTCTAGATAAATATAGCCTATTAGTTGTTCTTTCAAGTTAAAAAAAAAGGTTCAATGAAAAAAGCAGCTAGTTTAGCTCATAATGGAAATAACTATACAAACGCTTTTCTCTCCCTTGAGACAACCAACACAGTCTTCAGTAAAACTTTTACGTGTACTCATTTTTTCACACAGAATATTTAAAAGGAAATACTCAACAAGGATCAAGATCTTTAAAAATTAATCATTTTGAGCAGCAATCTAGGTGTCCATCAACAGATGACTGGATAAAGGAGATGTATACATACATATATACATACCATGGAATACTAGTCAGGCATAAAAAAGAATGAAAACTTGACATTTGCGACAGCATGGTTGGACTTGAGAGGGTATTATGGTAACTAAGTCAGACCAAGAAAGACAAATACTGTATGGTATCACTTATATGCGGATTCTAAAAAAAAAAAAAAGCTAATGACTATAACAAAAAAAGAAATAGACTCACAGATTTGAGAACAAACTAGTGGTTATTGGTGGGGAGAGGGAAAGGAGGAAGAGCAAGATAGGGGTAAGGGATTAAGAGGTACAAACTACTATGTATAATACAGAAAGTTACAAGGACATATTGTACAATACATGAAATATAGCCAATATCCTATAATAAGTGGAATATAACCTTTAAAAATTGTGAATCACTACACTGTACATCTAACACCTATATAACACTGAACATCAACTACACCTCAATTTTAAAAAGTATGAAAAAATGAATCATCTTTACTGTTTCATCAAAGACACACTTAAGTGATGGTTTTTCCTCCCCTGTGAGCGAACAGAGGTGTACACCATGACTATGAGCATAATGTGGGGCTCAGCATTACTTCAACCTGGGACTAATAAGGCACTTGCAGTTTTACCTACCATTGCTTTTGCACCATCAGGGCAAAGATCAACAGAGTGAAAAAAGGCAAACGTCTTTTGTCTTAGTACAATTACTAGGTAATTATTTATTCAGTAAATACTAATGATTTAGTGTTATTAGGAAAGTAGATTTTGATCTCATAGACTCTAGGAGGGTCTTAATAATCCCCATTGGTTCACATCTTAAGAAGCAATGATCAAGACAGTGAGAAGGAAAACATGTTAAATTTGAAGGCAGTTCATAAACACTATGAACAAGACCAAGCATTTTATTTATTAGGTTGGAAGTTATTATTAAGCTATTTATCAGTTTGTAAATTTCAGCCACTGTCAAAAAATAGTCTGTACCAGTCCTGCTTTTTCTTTTTATTCTACTGAAGTTTTACTTGAAGATTTGTCTTCCATTAAGTCACTTTCAACACAAACCTACCATTTTTCCCTTACTCATTATTTATGTTGGAATGAAACTCTGTTTGACCTCCAAGGAGAGTATCAGACACTTTGACTTTATAACCACAGTTTTCTTGAATTTCTTTTCGGAACAACAGTATTTCCTCTATTTAAAGAGTCTAGATATCACTGGGGATGTGTATTTGGAGGCTTCACATATAAAATTATGGAAGAATATCATGAATAAAACTGTTTCATCTTTTGTCTACCCAGAAAATACACACAGCATTAATTCCTTTAAAATCATTTTGATTTCAACTTACTGCAAACCTAAGAAGAAGGCAAGACTTTCCAACCCCAGAATCTCCAATCAGAAGTAACTTGAATAAATAATCACTGCAAAGAGAAAAAGAAAATCACATTAATGAAAAGCATATTGTATTATAAGTTCTACAACAACAAAAACATAGCCAAGAATAATAGCTCACTGAGGAAGACTACAGCTTGTGAAAAGCCCATGGATGCCCTAACAGAAGCCCAAACTCCAAGAAACAGCAGTTTGGGGCCCTTATGATGAATCACTGAATGTGACAGAATTATGTATAAATAAGATAGACAATGCCACCCATAATCTCTAACATCACTGAACTTCCACCTCCAAGCAACGAATGAAAGCAAACGAAAGTGATATGCATTCCTGGAGAGTCCAACAGACTTTCACTACAAAAATCCCACTCTTCTGCAATATCAGAAGACAGGGAGTTAAAAGTTTCATTTGTTTTTCCCAGTGAAACTAATCTCTCCTTCAACTTCAAATCTCAAATCATTATTTCACAGCAATCCTCCAACAAAGGGCTTTTATGATCCTTCCCTAGCATCCATCTGGAATTCTCCCCTTTTATTTTAAACTGGAGATGCAATAAAATCAAGGGGGCTGTTTGTGTAAACGCACAACTTTACCAACATTCTAAGCTTGTAGTAAAGCATATTTCAGAAAACACTGGGGAAAAAAAAGAACAAACACTGACAGCTAGGCTATGTTTATGCACATTTACCATCACTGAGACTAACTCAAAAATTATCCCCGGGGAGCCTTTCATGAATCTTAAGACAACAGTCAGCTCATGGTCTCCAAAGGAACCACTCATAGATTCTATTCTTCCCAACTCTGACCAGTTCTATAAGTTCTTTTAAAACAATTTCAAAATGACAAAAAATCCAGAATTTACAGATTTTTTTCAGAAGACATACATGATTCTTAAATTTCTTCCCTGTGACATAGTTTTTATAAAATGCTAACCACTTAAAATGAAACCCAAACATCACTTGCAAATGAAATGTAGATTACAAGTGTATTTACATGTAAGCAAGATGTTTAGGCGTGATTATCTCTGGGATTATAAATCAACTGTTTACCAAGATTTATAACACCAGAGGGCATTCCTGGTGGCTCAGATGGTAAAGAATCTGCTTGCAATGCAGGAGACCTCAGTTCAATCCCTGGGTTAGGAAGATCCCCTGGAGAAGGGAATGGCAACCCACTCCAGTATTCTGGCCTGGAGAATTCCATTGGCAGAGGAACCTGGTGGGCTACAGTTCATGGGATCGAAATAGTGGGACATGACTAACACTTTTACCAAGATTTATACAGTGATAAGTATTAAAACATAGTTTTCAGCAGGATCGTCTATGACCCACCTCCCAGAATACTGGAAATAAAAGCACAAATAAACAAATGGGACCTAATTAAAATTAAAAGCTTCTGCACAACAAAGGAAACTAAAAGCAAGGTGAAAAGACAGCCTTCAGGATGGGAGAAAATAACAGCAAATGAAGCAACGGACAAAGAATTAATCTCAAAAATATACAAGCAACTCCTGCAGCTCAATTCCAGAAAAATAAACGACCCAATCAAAAAGTAGGCCAAAGAACTAAACCGACATTTCTCTAAAGAAGACATACAGATGGCTGACAAACACATTAAAAGATGCTCAGCATCACTCATTATCAGGGAAGTGCAAATCAAAACCAAAATGAGGTACCATTTCACACCAGTCAGAATGGCTACTATCCGAAAGTCTGCAAGCAATAAATGCTGGAGAGGATGTGGTGAAAATGGAACCCTATTACACTGTTGCTGGGAATGCAAACTAGTAGAGTCACTACGGAGAACAGTGTGGAGATTCCTTAAAAAACTGGAAACAGAACTGCCATATGACCCAGCAATCCCACTGCTGGGCATACACACTGAAGAAACCAGAATTGAAAGAGACACGTGTACTCCAATGTTCATCACAGCACTGTTTACAATAGCCAGGACACAGAAGCAACCTAGATGTCCATCAGCAGATGAATGGATAAGGAAGCTGTGGTGCATATACACAATGGAATATTACTCAGCCATAAAAAGAATACAGAGTGAAGTAAGCCAAAAAGAAAAACAAAAATACAGTATACTAATGCATATATATGGAATTTAGGAAGATGGTAACGATAACCCTGTATACAAGACAGCAAAAGAGACACAGGTGTACAGAAGAGTCTTTTGGACTCTATGGGCGAGGGCAGGATGATATGGGACAATGGCACTGAAGCATGTAAATTATCACATGTGAAACGAATCGCCAGTCCAGGTTCGATGCATGATACAGGGTGCTCAGGGCTGGTGCACAGGGATGAGGGAGGGAATCGGGAGGGAGGTGGGAGGGGGGTTCTGGAAGGGGAACACATGTACACCCATGGCGGATTCATGTCAATGCATGGCAAAACTAATACAATATTGTAAAGTAAAAAAAATAAACTTAATTAAAAAATACAAAAAAATAAAAGGGGAAACATTATAATTGGCCAAATAAATAATTAGTACGTCAGAAGAAAAGAGAGTTTTCTGGGACTTCTCTGGTGGTCCAGTATTTAAGAATCCACCTTGCAATGCAGGGGGGACATGGATTCATTCCCCAGTTGGGGAACTAAGATCCCACATGCTGCAGAGCAATGAAGCCAGAGTGTCACAACTACCAAAGCGCACACACCGTTAACTAGAGACTGTGGGCCACAAGGAATGGTCCTGCAGGCCACCAACTAAGACCCAATCCAGCCAACTAAATTAAAAAAATATTAAAAAACAAACAACACATAGCATTCTGGTTTACCAAGTTACTGTAGTACACTTACTGTCCCTAATTATACCAAAAAGGGAAAAAAAATTTAAAAATTCTGCCCTAGTAAATGGCAAAATAAAGGTTACAGAAGAAAATAAGCTCTTAATAATCAGAAGGGCTGATTGAAGCACAGGATGAACTTAATAACACCCTTTCCCATCTGAGAACCTAAAGAATAAAAGAGGATAGTAGGGATAGGTATTATAAAAATTTACCCTTAACAAATTATTGATACCTAATACCAAACAGCTTCTATTAGTCAGTACATTTGCTGACTGGTTTCAGTACTATTGATACCTTTCTCTTTAATTAGACCAAATGAAACCTTAAGAATGATGAACACTGAACATTAGGCACAAATATCTTACAAGTTTCCATTTCAGTAAATTAAACTGAATTTAAATGTGATTAAAGAAAAATCACAGCACCAAAGTTACTTTGTTTTTAACAGAAAGTATGATTCAACAAATGCCCTGAATTTACCAACTTTCCTGAGCACAGTGCCAGGTACCCAGCACTCACTCAATAAACATGCCCTGAGTCAGTGGTATTGGTAAAGGACAGCAATGGGCTACAGATGCTGCCTGTGATGTCACTAATTATCATAAAGATCAATTTCTCTCTTCCAGAATAACCATAAGGCTGGAGAAAAACATGAATGCTTCCTAACTATGTTACAAGCTACATTATGGTTTCAAAGAAATTAGTAGTCAATTTTTTTAAACTACCTTTTTCAATTATCAAATTCTTTTTAAATTTCACAAACAGCATTATTTTGAAACATCATTTATGTGTTTCTGACCATTTAAAGCCCAGAGCCATTATAAATAATATAAAGAGTTGAGCACTCTGTTCTGCAATGAGTCTTGCTAAAGAAGCCTATTTTGTTCTCTCTCAAACCATCAGCTTCACTAACGTGACAAGACACATGGGAAAGAACGGCAAACAAAATCAACCAACAAATTTCTTGCTTTATTGAATTCACACAAGACTATTATCAACAGCATGTTACCTTCATTGGAACATTTTAAATTACCTACTCCTGTAGTAGCTTATTTCTAAACTATTAATATACAGGATGTATTAATACAGGATAATTCAGATTTGAGATCTGAATTATAAAGATATTTCTGTAACTATAACTTACAAAACAGAACAAGTAATAATGATGATAGGAAATATGCAAATCTAAAGTTAGAAAGCTCAAGATCAGTTCTGGTACACAACCAAGAATAATTACACAAATATTAAGACTTCAAATATATTTTTCTTTTATTCTCAAGAATTTGGATTAAGTTTTCAGTCTGCAATACCATTTTGACTTATGTGAAAAACTGAATTCTATCAGTTGAGAAATTTTTGTACAACTAAAGAAATCTTTACAGATTACAGTACAACTATAATCACCACTCTCCTAAACTAGATTTGTTTCAGTGACTTCTACCCATTGTTTTCAATCAAAACTTCCTCTAGTCTTTTTCATGTCTATTTACAATGACAATGATACTTCATATCTTCTCCCCATAGTAGTGTGGAGTCTGTTTTTCCTCACTCTGATGTTTAAGGAATCTGTCTGTGTGATGGTAAACTGACTTACTCATCCAAAATATAACATTGTGCCTTTAACAAAGTACTGTATCAAGAGTTCAGAGAACATTTTAATTTTGTTGTTTTTAATCAGGTCTCTCTCATTGTGAGTAACAGCTAAGGAATAGCCATTCTTGAGTAATATTTTGGGCAAAATGCCAGAGGAAAAAATCTATAGGAACATGGCATGTTAAAAGGACAGAGAGCAAACCTCAAAGGCCAATGCAACAATCTGAGCCACAAAGTAAACAATCATGTACTGGATTATAACCCAAAGAATAAAATAAATATCCATGAGTCTCTAAGGGTACAATGATTAACTAAATAGGAGAAGAGAGAAGAGACAACTTAAGGATTCCAAATAATACATGTAGAAGGAACAAGAGAAGTAGAAAATCACTAGTAGATTCACTGCTGCAGAAACTTCAAGGAGAATTAAGATATTTGCATGACCTCAAAATACGCCCCCCACCTCAAATATTTATTACTGCAGTTCTTTTAACATATGCCCACAAATTCTTTCAACACTCCTCCCTCCAGGAGATGGAGCTTCTTTAGTTCCCTTCCCCTGAGGGTGGGCTGGTTCTTAATGACTGGTTTCTAACATTGTGTGAAAAGGGGAAAAAAGTTATTTTACAATGGAGAAACCTGACAGATGCCACCTTTACAAAGTGATCAAGGTGAACATCACCAGCAATGTCACACTGATATCAGGGACCTTCTGATATGATGTAATAAGTAGAGTACTTCACCTCTATGGTATTTCTCCCCAAATCTATAACCCCATCTAATCAAGAGAAAACATCAGACAAATGCAAATTGAGGGAAATTTACAAAATACCTAAGCTCTTCAAAACTGCCAAGATAATGAAAAACGATACTGAAAAACTCAGATAGAAGGAGGCTAATATGATATAATAATTAAACACAACATGGTCTCTTGGATTAGGTTCTGGAACAGAAAGCAACATTAGTGAAAAAACTGGAGAAACTGAAATAAAAGTCTATAGTTCAGCTTACCCATGTTAATTTCCTAATTTTGATAAATGTACCATGGTAGGGGAAGTTGGACAAAGGGCATATAGGAATTCTCTGTACTACTTTTACAATTCTTCTGTGAATCTAAATTTATTTCAAAATAAAAAGATTTTAGAAAGACAAACTATGAGGACATTAATGAAATATGTATAATCTCACTGAAAAAAGCTAGCTCCTGATATTTTTTAAATGTCAGAGATATATTTTGTGTTTTCTCGAAATCAACAATCATAAATCATGGTGGAATCTGTAAAACAAAAACTTTGATTTTGAGGCACAAGTATTTTTTCAGAAAATTACTGTAAAGTGGAGATAATTCAGTGAGAAAGTAAGACCGTTAAGACTGACAAAGATTAAGACTGGATGGAAGGGGGCAGATTCAGCCTTTTAACAACTGGATGGTGGGATGCCAAAGACAACAGCGAGTGAAAAATTATTTTTGTTATCAGCTTCTCCTTAGGTCAACTTACAGTCTACTTTATCAGTACTAAAGACCCTTTATTTCCATTATTTATGATCTGTACATAATCTTGATACCCATGCCATTTTTGCATGTAGGCATTAATAATTTCCATACCTTAAAAAAAAATCACTATTGTGAGAGCATGAAAACAGTATTTTTAAAAAGTTACTTAAAACCCATTTCTATTCAAAATTCTATTTAGATAAAATATCTTCCTTTTTATGAAGTTACCAACAGAGATTACAGAAAATAGGAAGTAGGAGATGAATCTGCTTGTTGCTCAATCTGAAATACTACTCAGAATTCTAATCAAGAGACTATTACATGATACACTATTACATAAAAAGATTATAGAACATCTTTGTCCAGTATAACCCATTATTGTTAAAAAACAATTTTTACACACATAAAAGATTTGGGGAAAGAAGTGGACACTTCTAAACTGTATGATTATACTTGTCTTTCTTTATATTTTTAAAAATGTCTGCAATCACACTGTTATTACTTTTTTAACCAGAAAAAAAATGGTATTTGAGAAGAAGAAAAAATTTTAATCAATGGCTTATTCAGTGACTGAACAACCTAATGAGTTCTTTCAGCATACCTGCCCTAACACAAATGACATCTAAGTAGGCAGAGTAGGTCAAGGCTGGAAGCAGGTAGCATTGGCACACTCCCAATATAAGCAACAAAGATATGAATCAACTTTGTGGATTAAATAAAAATAAACATTTTTTATCTTCTTTTATGAAATAAAATTTGGATTATCACACATAGTTCACCTGTCAATGAAAATATTACAAAATAAAGTTGACTGATATTAACACAACTTTCAACATACACTTTGGAAACACACCAAGGAAGATAAGACGAAGTGGAGAATTATGTAATTGTTTTTATCCAAACAGTACCCCTCAAAACACAAATTTCACAATGTCAGCTATAAGTATACCTTAGAAAAGACCGGCTATTTTAAAAAGTTAAACGGAACCTGTAATTTGTTCTCTTTCACCTAGAACAAGTTCACTTGCATGACATGAAACATGTAGTTTTATCTTTTTATAAAATCATACTTGAAAACAGCCTAAAACTAAGCTAATATAAGAAATTTAAAACAAAGTCATGATTATGAAATTATGATACAGTGGGCCAAACAAATTTTAATTCAGCTTTAAACTACATACTAGCCTATTAGCGTTTGAGGTTTAAAATGATTAATAAAACTTTGGAGCTGCAATAATTACACATGACATCAACTCTTCTTTACTCACTTTAATTATGCTCCACAGAACACAATTCAAAATTGATCATTAGGCTAGAGAAAAGAGGTAAGAACTTTTTCATATGCTTCAATTGTATTGTTTGAATTTTATAGAGCACATATTACTTTTCTGATTAAATTAATAAAAAACTAAATATACCTTCAGTAATGGCCAAAAGCAACCTGTTAGTTAAAATAAACAATTAACAAGAATCTGAGAGATCGACAAGTCTTTCCTTCATATTTAAGAAAATAGTCAAGCAATTAAAAAAAAAACTCTCCCCACAACTGACCACTAAAACTACAATTATATAAAATATATTTAGAGACAATAGATTTTCGAAGTCCCGTTTTAAGTGTCCCAAAAACCCAGAGCTGGAATTCTGAAAACGAGAGAAACTTTGGTTGACTGGAAGTGGTAAAACATACAAGAGGACAAAAGAGTAAATAGTCTTAAAATGTATTTAGCGGCAAACATTTGCTGAAACACACACCAAGTGTCCACTACCTCCTTACCTTTCAAAGCCTGCATGAGTTTTAGAGCTGGAATGACCTGTATTTGAATTCAGGCTTCATCAATAACTAGCTACAAAATCTTAAAGCAAGGTACTCACCTGTCACTATTAGGCTCTATTTCTTCAAATGTAAAAATATTCAACTAGCACACCCAATTAGAGGGCTTCCCAGGTAGCTCAGTGATGAAGAATCCACCTGCCAATGCAGGAGACACTAAAGATGAGGGTTCAATCCCTGGCTTGGGAAGATCCCCTGGAGCAGGAAATGGCAACCTACTCCAGTATTCTTGCCTGGAAAATCCCACTGACAGAGGAGCCTGGAGGGCTACAGTATATGGGGTCGCAAAGAGTCGGACACGGAGCAAACACGCACACACTTGAACCACCTGATTAGGTTCTGGTCAAGATTATAAATACTGCCTCTAAAACATTTAGCACAGCGTCTGGTACATTACAGGAACACAGTAAGTGGCGATTATTATTGTCCTTTCCTCTCTCTGATATAGGATGTAACCTGATGAAAAAATTCAAGAGCTACAGACAAAAATGTTGAAGCTGTTAATCCAAAGTTTCTGTACAGATGATGTGTGACAAATTATCACAGGAGTTTACCAGTTTAATTTATAATATAAAGTAGAAGCGCAAAAATTACCAGCTAACAGTTATAAGTACAATGATCACAATTAGCAACACAAACAACAGTAAATTGGTCTGCAGCAAATAAGCCTGCTTCTCCAGTAAAAGGAGTTTTCCTTTACCTGCTTTTCTCACAGAAAAGGCTTGCATGACTTTACAGCACCAAGTAGTCAAGAATAGTGAGGGGGAAAAAAAAATGTCATGAGGATAGAAAAACTGAAAATGGATACAATAATTAACTTCAAGTGAGAGAAGCTCTAAAGATCAACTGAACACGAGATGTGAAGAAAGTCAAAGGCCTATTAACAAAACATACCTCACAAACCCTTAACATTTTAAATTTTTTAACTGAAGGATAACTAGTTTACAGAATTTTGTTGTTTTCTGTCAAACCTCAACATGAATCAGCCACAGAAGGGAGGGAATATATGTATACTTTCTTAACATTTTTAAAAGACCTCTCCAATCAAGAATTTTAGACATAATTGACCACAAAAATGCTAGTTACCTAATTAACTGGCTTAATTTCAAATTCCTAGAAGTTAATCACACACAGTAAACTGGAAACAGCGTACTTGGACTGTAAAATCACAGGCCCTTGAGTTAAAATTCCAATTCTACTGCTTACTCTGAATGCCTTGGCAAGCCATTTAACTCTTCTCTGCCTCTGATTCCTGTAAAATTAGAACACTATTTCTTAATTGGATTAGGGGAAATAATGGACACACGTAAAATTTCTGACTAGATGCGGGAACTCAAGTTGTTTCCTATTGACTTTAACTCAAGACTAGCACCAGGGCTTCTGGAGAATCTTCCTCAGTGCTCTGTTCTTCTCCAGCTAAATCAACATAACTGAAACTTTCTGTCAATAATAGAAATCCTAGGCCCCCCTTCTCCAGTTTTTTTGCACTATTATGCCATCCTATTCTTAAAGAAAAATCACAAGATTTAAATTGCGCTAATACTGTTAAATTGATTATACTTGCTTAAGTCTGAGTCATCTTAACTAACTGGTAAGCACCTGGGAGCAAAATCTATGTTGTATAATTAAAAAATAAAACCCCCTCAACTCCTAGCATAGTCTGATGACAAAAGGCTGCCTGTTTTCTTTATCGAGCTTTTTCTCCAGGGAAATTAGATTTTTGCATGTGTGTGCCCAAGTGTGTGTGCATGTGTATGCTCACTGAAAGATTTTAAATATCTGTATTGAAAAATTTTTTTCAAAGAGACAGGTCAGTCATCCATGTTTGATGATTAAATGTGTTAGAAAAACTTTAACAAGCTCAAAAGGCATAAATCGACTGTATGAAATAAGTGGCAGTCTGAACTTAAACCTATGGTTTTCAACTCGAAATGCTGGCTTGGTTTTTTCCCCATTTCTCACCAATTCCCTCAATGATATATTTTATACTCTCAGATGATAATAAAGTCAGTATATAAGTCCTACTTTATATATAAAACCTATCAGAATGAATCAAACCATCTATGAACTAGCACACAGAACCTGAACAAATATAAAATGTAACTTACTGCTTAAATTAACTTAAAACATTTGTTTTAGTAGAGAGTAAACTCAGCTCAAAACAGCATGGTAAATTTTGGAGTTCTGACTTCATTAGCTTTAGTAAGTGATGAACCCAATTGCTCTTTATGAGGACAAATGCCAGCCACCAACCTATAAATTAAGCACTAAATAATTAATAATTTGACAAAGTGGCTTAAACTATCCTCTTATAAATTTACCTATTTTTATAAATCCCATATAACTCAATTAAGAATATATTACGTATTACTCTGAGCTAGGCATTTACCCTAATTACATTCACATGAATTTTACGGCAATAAAAATACTGCAGAGATGACACTGTTGTTTATGTGAACACTAATGCTGTTTGAACTTAGTTAGTGTGTCTTTGTTTCAAGAAGCTTGGAAACACTTCATATATCAGTAACTTAATGAGAAACAAACAGGTAAACATTTTAATAAAAGGAAAAGAAAAGAAAAGCACAGACTAGGTCATCAAAGTAAGCCATATCCAAACAAATCTCACATTTTGAAATTAGTTCAAGATCTCAGATTTAAAATTAAAATCTGTCCCCCTTGGGTTTCTACATTTCAAAAGAATGGTAGTGAAAATTCTCTTTTCTGTTTTCAATCTTCTACATCAGGCATTAGTAACTTGAGGTTCATGAATACGCTTAGGGAATGTGAACAGCTTGCAACTTTATGCAGAATGCTATGAGTATGTATATACATAGGCAATGGATCCAGTGTTCATTAAATATTCCCAAGGGTACATGACCATAAATGGGTTAAGAATAACTGCCCTAAATGGGCAGAGCAGCAAGTACAAGTAGTAATTCCATTTAAGTACTATTGTTATTCAAAGAAAATACAGTCAGACAAGTTAAATTCATCACTGTCCTGGAAAACTTCAATTATATAATTCACTCAATCTCATTTGTAGAGCTCAGTAGTCTGAGGTACAGAGTGCATAAAATGCCCTATGTGAAGACCCTAGCCAAGTAGTTGGCACAGAGTTAAGCACTAATCAATTAGTAGCTATTATTATTAAAAATACTGTTTCCAAAGACTGCTTCTTATGAGCAAAAGTAATACTACCTGTCAAAAATCCATAAACATGGAACAGGGCAAACTTAACTGGAACCTATCAGCAACCTTGGATTTAATAAAGTGGGGTGTTCTGACGAACTCAACCATCAGTCACTAAAGTACCAAGGAAAATTTCATTTCCTACTTCTTCTTTGTACCCTATTTCTTCACATACTTGAGTAAACAAACCAACAAATATTTATTCTCTGGCTCCCTAAAGCCTCAGGATTATTTTCCCTTTAAGTATCACTACACCACTACCCTTTTATAATTTGAAACATCATAGGGTGGGTCCAAGGAAAATCCAAGTCCTCAGTTTTCTTCCCTGAATTCTATTTCTGATATCGAAGAAGCAATCTCTTCTCAGTCCCACCTTCTACTGGAAAACAGTGGAAAAGTCTGACTGTTCTGCTCTCCCAGAGCAGGGCGGGGAGGTCATTTTGTCTAACTCTTACTAAACTTCAAAATGCAGTTCAGACGAACAGTGGTAAAAAGCAGGGAAGTCAACACATCTAATATATCTCATGCACTGGTATCCTGCACCCATCTTTAGTTTCTCTTAATCTTATTTTCTTTTGCAAATTTTAAAAAATCTCAGAATCTTAAAAAGCATTTTATTTAACCCCATTTTCATATATTAGGAAAGAGACCAGAGTAGGTAACAGAAAAAGGAAGCTCTTAACTATCAAAAATGAAACTTAACTATTACAACTACAATGGTAAAACCATTATATATGTAGTCAGAAGTTGCCAAGGAGAGCAAAAAACACATACACAGCCAAAGGACTGCTGATAGGATATGAATATAACAAGAGGTTAAGCTCTTGTTACATCATTTAGATAAATCACTTATTGCTTCTAGAACAAAAACTGAAATACTAAAGAAATAAAATTACTCACAAAGCAAAATTCTCTTTAAAAGTCAACTAAACAGTTGACAAGAGAACACCTGATTCTAAAGCTCTTCTATCTTTTAAAAAAAACAACAACTTTGAATATATAAGACACTGTCAGCATCTTATAATTTAACCTATTTCTGATGAAAGGGAGAAGAAATTTTAAATGTAAAATTTCAGTTTCTTTAAATGATCCTACAAGATCATCCACTCATATCAAACTCTTAAGATGCGTTTTGTGGAAAGTCTACATAGCTACTGGCAACTTACACTATGCAGAGAAATTACATACACTGATTCTCTACAGACATTAAATAGTCATATTCTGGACAGTGAGAACACTTCTTTAAACTTCTTTGAATTTCCCAAATCATTATTAACACCATTAAAAAGTCATCAAAGCAACCAACAAAAATAAAACCAACTTTTAGTTGGTTTCTGCTTCTTTCCTAATAAAAAAATACTAATTAAAAATTATGTAAAAGGCAGTAATGATGTATTTATCAATGAAACTGTTAGTCAAATAACAGAACTGATTAACTTGTTTTTACTTTCAAATCCTTAAGTTAAAAGATAGACTTATTCAAAGTATAGCACTGGCAAAAAAAAAAAAAGTCAAATGTTCCTTGAATCTACCATGACAGAAAACAAAATTTAGGAGACTGAGTAAAATGTATGCCATAATTATGTTAAAAAGTAAAAAAACAAGGCTTAAAAAAACTTTTTCTTTTACAAATTTTTCTGCAATGAACTAGTTGATCCAGGGACTATCCTGGTGGTGCAGTGGATAAGAATCCACCTGCCAATGCAGGAGACATGGGTTCCATCCCTGCTCCAGGAAGATTTCACTTATGGTGGAGCAACTGAGCCCTCTGGACTGAAGCCTGCACACTCTAGGGCCCGTAAGCCACAAGGAATGAATCCCTGTGCCACAACTCTGCAACAAGAGAAGCGACCACAATGAGAAGCAAGGGCACCTAAACTAGAGTAGCCGATACTCGCTGCAACTAGAGAAAGCCCTCGTGCAGCAACAAAGACTAAGAGCAGCCAAAAATATATAAAGAAAGAAGTATGTACATGTCAAAAAAATGTGATCTTTAAAGAAAATAAAACTAGCCAATCCAAAGACACTACTACATATAGGTCTTTCGACTGGAGTTAAACTGGTTGAGATAGGTACATGTACTTCATCTTAACATACTCCTTATAGATGAAGCAGCCAAAATGATTTTGACACTAAAAAAAAATCCAACAGAAGTAGTGGATTAGGAAAAATGCTTCTGGTATGAGAATAATGTTAAGTATTTCTTAACCAATGTGCTGAAATAATCACTGCCTGCTTCACCTCCTAGCTCAGGAAAATTTAAATCTTTCTTCAAATCTCCAGGGGAAAAAAAAAAAGAGCTTTGATGCTTTCAATCTACTTTTTCCACTGCTCAGACTCCATCTGGTTGCATTTTGTTTTTGTTTGCAGTATTTGAAGTTCTAATGAGTTAGCCATTACCCTTAATTTCTGCTAATTAAGATAACCCAGGACCATTTCTCCCAAATCACCCAAATAACATGGAAAGTAGTCTATGAAAAAGCTTCAAATTTAATTATTGATTGACATATTTCTTATTCTCCTCACTCCCAAACCAAAAACTTGCAACTGAAAGATTATAAAATAAAAGCATTTAGTAATAAAGCTACTGACGGGTAATCGTGTGTCAACCTATACAAATCTAAAATCTTGTTCATTCTGAAAGAACCAAACTTTTGTCAAGAACACATTTTCATTACCAAATTCAGCAGCACACATACAGCAGATTTTAAAAGTTTCTTTAAGGAGTAAGAACATGACAAACCAAAACAAGGAACATCTGGGGTGCACCTGTAAATATTCCCTTGTATACTATTGTTTCAAATTAGCACATAAAATGTACACTATAATACACATGTATTATATAATGCCACTATATTGTACCTGGCATATAATAAGTGGCCATAAATGTTAGCTATTAGGGTAAAACTATGGAATCATAAAAGGCACTCATCCATTAAAAGTTTTAACTTAATAAAAAAAAACCCTTTGATTTTCAAGTTTAGAACATGGTTTTAAAGCAAATGGGCTTGTGTCTGGGTGATTAAACTCTAAGAATTTCCTTCTTTTCTCTAGTTCCCAATTTTTCTCTAATTACTTTAATGATGCTAATAAACTTGATTAAAGACAAGAAGAAATTGCTGAAGTCAGATTCTAAAATTCTGCTTGCTGGTTGTCCTTGTGACCTTTCATAATAAAATACCACCTCTTCTCACATTAAGTACTTTTCACTAGTGCTTTTCCAAAGGTTTTCCCAAGCTACTAGGTTATTTTACTTAAAAGACAGCCTAGAACATAAATACAGTAGCCCAGGTATTGGCACACTCCATGCCATAAAATATAAAAATGATTTCTGGGATTGATTCTGTTGAGGTCATTAATCTAAAACCCTCAAAATAAAGGACTGTTTGACACTCTACTTAAGAATTACTATCCCTGTCATTTATTAACCACTCTTCTTTCTTCTTCCCTCCTGAACAATCGTTCTCACTCCCTCTGCTTCTCCAAATCGAATGCTAATAATTCCCTTACTGCTTTATTCTCTAAAAGGTCTTCATGAACAGTACCTGCCAACCACAACCCCACAACTTCTCTTATAATCTTGTGGCTCCAATCCATGTCACACATCTGGAACTTGCCATATCTACTGGTATTTAACATATATAATATCTATTTTTTTGTATTGTTATAAATTCCTTGAGGGTAAGGGTTATAATCCTAAATTTTACCATGACTCGAAAGCCTTACACAGTGATGTACCCTGCTCTTACGGTTTACCAAATTCTTTTACATATACATATCCCTGATAGGAATAAACAGTTGTCCTATTTTACAAAAGGAGAAATAAATTCAGAGTCTAAATCATTTGTCATGGTTCTGTTCAATTAATCCTCATTATAGTACTATATACATGTAGCAAATTTAAGAAACTCCCTGAACAGAAGACAAGTCTCCATAAAACGGAAAATCCATGTACTTTACTGTTGCTAGGACAACCTCTAAATTAGAGACCTCAAGTTCAACTCTGTCCAACTATGCAAAACCAACTTTGTCCTTGGAGCCCTTGATAAAAAACTGCCAGCAAAGCAAATAGGACACTATTAAAATACTATCTTCAACTTCTTAAAGTATATAAAATTTTAATAAAATACTAAGGCTTCTGTTTAGAACAGAAAACGACAGTTCGGCGTCAAACCACAGTATTACAAAACTTGAAGTCAGAATGCATTTTGCAAGAGCCATGTGACACACACATGACAGTCAGCTAAATCCATGCGTGGCCCTTTTAGGGGAAATATTTAGCAGTAATTGACCAAAACAGCAAATAAACTCAACATTTAAGACGAAAACTGATCTCTGCTTTAAAAAAATTCCCCATCTACCCCCAAAGCCTTCTGACACTGAGGAGGAAGACCAATTAAATCTCCTTCAATTATTCACTAATTTCAAAATGCAAACTGTAGAAGGATGTTTTTAAGGGCCATTAAGGAGAACCCAACAGTCTTCCTAAGAAAAGAAACACCGGTTCCCAGGAAAGGTGACAGATGTGTCACATCTGCTGTGGTGACTTCTTGAGGAAGCAAGAAAAAGAAATGCATTAACTTTTCATGACACGTCACGGAACCTCATTCCCTATCTGCAAGCGTTCAAGTAGGTAATTCAAAACCTACATATCTATCTATCATAGGGCCCATTCGTTTTTCTTGCAACTTTACGGCAAAGTCTTGCTTTTATGTGGTAATATCACAAAGATGTCCCTAGGTTTAGTGCTAGTGTTTTGTTTTGTTTTTCCCTTGACCTACACAAGGTAAAAGGACTTCGGTGTCCTCTAAAAAAATTTCTCACGAAAGCCCTGGTTTTTCAGGAAGGCAATGGGGCCGCTGAGTTCGTAAAGAACTCCAGGAAATAACTAAAAAAAAGAAAAAACTAAAATTCTTAAATCTCTTCTCACTATCTACTCATTCCCCTTAATCACACGCAGCCCTGAAAAGCATCCATATTACCTGTAACCTGGAGCCGAGGGTGGAAGAAATAACCAACAAGCTCAAGATTACTTGTAAGTAAAGCTGGTTTCCACCCCGACGGTTCTGACAGCTCCGCAGAGCGCGGGCGCAGGGTCTGACAATGCCCTCTAAGAGAGTTGTCTCACCTCATCCCCACCCCTTAAAAAACTGGCCCCCCTTGAAAAGTCACTGCCTCCAAGAGAAGCTATCCTTTCCCAAGGCTCCACCACCGACTCCCAAATGCCCCAACCCTCTTCGCGGACTGCCCCTACACGTTGGCCTGGCACCCACGCCGGTACTCCAACCAAACCCGGTCCAGGCCCAGGCCGCTCACCCCTCAGGCCCGACCCCTCCCCTCGACCGCCCCTCCTCCGTCAGACAATGGGGCCCGACTCCCGGCCGCCAACCTCTCCTGCCCCGTCACCCTCACCTCACCTCACCGAGGCCCCTTCCTCCGCCCTCCTCGCCCCCTCTAAGCCTTCCCAAGGTGGCCCACGGACCCAGCCGACCGGTGCTCTCCTGCACTCACTATTCGGGATTCATGCTGGACATGTCACTGCAGCTGCCGCCGCCGCCACCGCCGCCCTTGCTGCTGCAGCCGCCGCCCTGACTCTCCGCGCCACGGGTAGTCGAAGGAGAGGAATGAGATAGGTTGTTCCGGGAGAGCAAACGTCTTTACCCCACTCCGTCCCCTTAGAACACAATCAGCAGCCGCCACCACTCAGCTATCGCTTCCACCCAAAATGGCCGCCGGCGAACCAGGAAATAGGAAAGCCTTAGACCGAGGGGCCTTTACACAGCCCAAAGGGCGGCCGCACCGCGTGGCATGCCGGGAAAGAAAGTTCCGAGCGCGGCTGCGGGCGCTGGGGAACCACGGTGTAGCGCCAAGACCTGGACTCAGCTTCCCGCCAAGCCCCGCGTTTCTGGCGCACGCGTACTTGAGGGGTTGTCGCTCGCCCCATACCCCCCTCTCTCAGCCGCCCCCCTCCGCCCCTCCCTGCTCCCCTCCCCGCTGACTTGCTGGCTAGGACTTCGCTCGGACTCCCCCTAGCGGATTGGCTAAGGCCGAGCGGCCCTGGTGATGTCATCAGTGAGACGTGGCAGCCGGGCGAGTCAGCGCACCACAGGGGAGGGGGAGGGGAGGGACAGAGGGCGGTGCCGGCAGCTGGCGGAAGAAGGGGGTGGGGATCCCGGGACCCTGCGGGCTGGGGAGAGAGGGGTTGGAGCCCGGGGGGACCGCCTGAGAGCTTAGACGGAAGGAAGGGGAACTGGGCGTCTCGGCTCCTGTGTGCTTTTTGCTGGTCTGACCTACTTCAGGCTTGAGCTTCCCCGCTGGTCCCAGGATGTCCGCTCTAAAGATGGAAGAAGACTCGATGGGCCTCTGCGGAAAACTTTAAGTCCCTGGAAAACACGGAGCCTTTCTTTTCCGTTCTCTTCCTCACTCACCCAACGTCACTGGATCTGGTCATAGACCAGTGTTGGCACGACCATTTTATTTTTTGATTTCTTACTGTTCCCTTTCCAGCCCTGCTCTGATCACCTCCGCCTGGATATTGCAGCAGTCTCCGAGTGGACTATCTGCCTCTGCCTCTGCTCTGCCCCAAGCCATTTGTACTCACATCCAGATTTATCTTCCTGAAACATTTCCATCTCTTACCCCACACCTTTCGGTGCCTCCGCATTGCGTGGAAAGGACACAACCCTGAGCCAAACAAAAATTAGTACTCTTCCTGCCCTGGTTGCAGCCTTCGGGTTGAAATGTACTTATTTTTAGTTGCTCTTTAATTCTGAGACGTTCTACAAGATTGGAAAGTAATAAGCGATAGTGCAGATCATTACTGTATAATGCCTGGAAACTCCAGAAGTAACATGAACACATTTTTTAAAAACCATATTAACAGCTCTTTTTAATCAGCTCAGGAATTGAAATCTTCACTGAACTTTAACATTTTATCTTGAGTTACTTAATTACAAAGGGCATGGTATAATACACTGGTCAAAGTTTATCTTCCAACTTGTTCTTAGAACCAAGAAAATTATCTTCAAAGACTGATTGCAAGATCACTTTAAATTTCCATAACATCAAAATATGGAAGGAAAGTAGTTTTTGTTTCTACCTGTTTACCCACTGTACCCGTTTAGCACACAAATACAACACATGTGCTTTAGTTGACCACCTCATCAAACTGTTCGCTAGAATTCCTTTTTATCATGTTGGCTTCTGAAATGAATGTGATCAACACATCAAGAAAATACCCTGAATGGATCAATGATAGTCATCAAAAAGTGTATTTTATCCTAGACTGTCATCTCTTCCTGCTTATTGTGACTGCACATAAGAAAAACTCAGAAAACCTCTGAAGAATTCATCCTGAGCCAAAGATAAAAAATTTAACCTGTTCCCCTCCTTGGAGGTATACCCATAATATTATTGTTGTTATTTAGTCTCCAAGTCATGTCTGGCTCTTTGTGACCCCGTGGAATCCACCAAGCTCCTCTGTCCATGGAATTTCACAGGCAAGAATACTGGTTGCAGATTCCTATTTCAGGGAATCTTCCAGACCCAGGGATCAAACCCACATCTCCTGATTCTTTACCACTGAACCACCTGGCTATACTTTAATTATTTATTCCTTTCCCAACAAATAACCTATAACTTTTAACCTAAGTGAGAGAGTAGTTGTGAGAATTAAAACATTATAAAGCATATAGTACAGTGACTTTGAGGATACTTGATAAATAGTGACTACCTTTCTCCCTGAAAGTTTCAAATATACCTGCTGTATACCAAAGACAGAATGCTTTATATCCTAGTTGTGATGTATTAATAGAATGCAAGGAGCTTAGAGGCAGTGGTGTGTAGACATTTCCCACCCCACGGTGGTGGTTTACTTGCTAAGTCGAGTCCAACTCTTGCAACCCCATGGACTGTAGCCTGCCAGGCTCCTCTGTCCATGGGATTCTCCAGGCAAGAATACTGGTGTGGGTTGCCATTTCTTCCTCCAGGGGTTCTTCCCAAACCAGGAATCCAACCTGGATCTCCTGCATTGTAGGTGGGTTCTTTACCAACTGTGCTACAAGGGAAACCCATACTACACTTTGCATGTCATTTACATTGACTTCCTTCCCCCAAAAGTGTCAGTTTTGTTGATTTAAACCTTAATATATTTTAATATTTGATTGGTTGATTTTTGGCTGCATCAGATCTCATCTGCGGCACGCAGGCTTCTTGAGCTGTGACATGTAGGCTCCAGAGCATGTCCACTCAGTAGTTGCAGCACTGGGCTTAGTTGCCCTGTGGCACATGGGATCTTAGTTTCCTCACTGGGTATTGAACCCACGTCCCCTGCATTGCAAGGCTGATCCTTAGCCACTGGATCACCAGGGGAGTCCCAATATATTTTATATGAGGTGTTTAACAGTAGCTACTTTTATCGTTCAAATTAATAACTCAATAATTCATTAAACTAGCATGAGCCCTGTTGGTTGCCCTGTTGTTAACTCTCCTAGGGCTGTATGTCCATTTGCTATTTGGCTCGCTCTTTTCTTCCTTTTTTCCTTCCTTTCTTTATTTTCCTTTTCTTCCCTTTTTCTTTTATTAAATATTTATGACCTGCCATGTAATAAATATGCTTGGAACCATAAAGAATACAAAAGTGAATGATTACCGTTCTCTGTGAGATAACAACCTATTCAAAGAAAGATGTGTATATAAACAAGGCTTGGAGGGGGAAAGGCAAAAATAAATTTAAATGATACAATCAATGTGTATAGGGACAGAAATCAGATCAGTGACTGCCAGGAACTGGGAATGGGAGGAGGGAGTTGTTCACAAGGAGACGCAAAGGAACTTTGGGGTTTGATGGAAAGACTCTATTGCTTCGTTGTGGTGATGGTTCATTACTCAACTGTATATGCCTTGTCAAAACTCGTAGAACTATACACCTAGGAGGGGTGAATTTGATAGTGTATAAATTATACCCAGATTACGAACCCGACCTTCAAAAATGATATGGGATGGAAGTACAGAGGAGGGAAATAATTTCAACTCAAACTATTGGGAATGCTTTCATGAAGGAGGTGATATTTGAATTAAGCCTTGAAATAGAATAAAATTTTAATCATTGGCAGAGATGAGGGAGGGGGAGCCATTTATACCAGATTGACAAAAGAAAGTGAGCACAAGCCTAGAAATGTGAAAACACCCATGTGTTTAGGGAATGGTAGTCATAGGTTCCATGGAGATGATGTGGGCAATATTTAGATTAAAGTGAGATGGTGGGGAGCTCCAAATACCTGCTAAAGAATTTCAACCTTCTCACTAGGCAATGGAGAACCAAAAAAGTTTTCAAGAAGGAAAGTAAGGAGACTACCACAGTATTCTAAAGGGAGCACTCTGGAGTTCCATGGAGACTGGAGGTAGGGAGATTAGTTAAAAGGTAGATTCATTTAGGAAAGAGATGTGTTCTTTATAACAGAAACAGACTCAGACATAGAGAATAGACTTGTGGTTGACAACGGGTGGGGAGTAGGGGGAGGATGGATTTGGGGATTTGGGATTAGCAGATGCAAACTATTATATATAGAATAGTCCTACTGTGTAGCACAGGGAACTATATTCACCATCTGTAATAAACCACCATGGAAAAGAATATGAAAGATATATATATATATGTATGAATCATTGTATATCTGAATTTTGCTATACAGCAGAAATAAACACAGCATTGTAAATCAACTATATTTCAATAAAATAAATTTTTAAAAGAGAGAGATGATATGTTCTATAGACCGGGAGGGGCAATTCCAGAGAAGAGAAGATAGAATCTGAAGGTGTGAAGGGAAGTTGAGGGGCTTAAAGTGGTCCAGAGATACCCAGTTTAACAGACAACTTGGGAACAAGGTCCCAGCCAAGTCAGAGAACAGGAGAAAAGGGGCTTGGAGTAATGTAGAGAAGGAGGAAGACAGGCAGTGCTATGTGACTGGAGCGCAGAGTTAAAGTTGCCCTGGTGTGGAAGTACTAGAACTACCAGAAATTGCCCCCCTTCTGAAAAGCACACACACACACAGCAGATGATAAAGAATCTGCCAGCAATGCAGGAGACACGCGTCCAAGTCCTGGATCAGGAAGGTTCCCTGGAGAAGGGACTGGCTACTCACTCCAGTATCCCTGTCTGATGGGCAGCACACCACCAAACAGTGACTATGACCTTCTTGGTGTAAGTTTGGCTTTGGAAAGTGCCCTGAAGCTTTTTTTCAGTCTGACCACTGAGCTGGTCATCAATGGCTGTTGTGGAAAATCCACTTTTCGTTGCATGTCACAACCCAATCAAGAAATGGTTCATTGTTATTGTGTAGAATAAAAGGAGACGACACTTCAAAATGATGATGTTTTTTAAAATTTGCAATCAGTTTGTGAAGCATCTACTTAATGAGTTTTTTCACCTTTCCAATTTGCTTCAAATGCCAAATGGCTGTGGAATTGTAGAACTTGAGTTCTTCAGCAACTTCTCCTATAGTTGTAAGAGGATCAGCTTCAGTGATTACTCTCTATTGATTGTTGTCACCTTCCGATGGCCTGCTACTTTGCTTCTCATCTTCAAGACTCTTGTCTCCTTTGCAAAACTCAAACCACCACTGCACCGAATGTTCATTAGCAGTTTCTGGGCCAAATGCGTTGTTGATGTTGCGAGTTATCTCCACTGCTTTACAACCCATTTTGAACTCGAATAAAAAAAAAATCACTCGTATTTGTTTTTTGTCTACCATTTCCACAGTGTAAAAAATATATATACAATGAATAGTACTACATCATTAGCAAAAAACATAGAGTGAAAAATGTGTGTTAAAATGATATAACCACATTTATTTAGGAATGTATCCCAATATCAAATAGCTAATTTCAACAATGCAAAAGCACAATTGCTTTTGCACCAACCTAATAACTTCTTATTCTTGTATCGGAATTCTGTATATTCCTAGGACCCAACTATAACCACATCCCTTCCTGGAAGCCTTTCCTGTTCACATCAACCTAAAGGGGGTTAACCTTTGCCCTCTTGTTCACCTCAGCTCCTTTTTTTAGTGCTTTCATAATGCCTCATACAAAGCTAACCAATTCAGAACCCATGATCCACATATGGTTGTTTAAAATAATTAAAAGTAAGTTGGAACTTCCTTGTTGATCGAGTATCTAAGACTCTGTGCTCCCAATGCAGGAGGACCCAGATTCAATCTCTGCTAGGGGAACTAAATCCCACACGTCACAACTAAGAGTTCGAATTCCACAACTACAGATCCTGTACGTGCCAACAAAGATCAAGGATCATGCCACTAAGACCCAGCACAGCCAAATAAGTAAATAAATATACTTAAAGAAAAAAGTAAGTTAGGACTTTCGTGGTGGCACTGTGCTATGTTATGCTTAGTCGTGCCTGACCCCATGAACTGTAGCCTGCCGGGCTCCTCTGTCCATGGGGAATCTCCAGGCAAGAATACTGGAGTGGGTTGCCAAGCCCTTCTCCAGGGGATCTTCCCAACCCAGGGATCAAACCCAGATCTTCCTCATTGCAGGCAGATTCTTTACCATCTTAGCCACACAGGGAAGCCCAAGAATACTGGAGTGGGTAGCCTATCCCTTCTCCAGGGGTATTTCCCAGCCTAGGGATCAAACCAGGGTCTCCTATCTGGAAGGCAGATTCTTTTCCAGCTGAGCTACCCAGATGGCACAGTGGATGAGAATGTGCTTGCCAATAAAGGGGACATGGGTTCAATCCCTGGTCCAGGAAGATTCCACATGCCACAGTGAAACTAAGCCTGTGCATCACAACTATTGAGCCCATGCTGTAGAGCCCATGAGCAGCAACTACTGAGTCCTCTCGCCTAGAGTCCATGCTTGGCAAGAGAAGTCACTGCAATGAGAAGCACCTTCTCACTGCAACTTGCACACAGCAATGAAGACCCAGTGCAACTAAAAATAAAATAATTTAATTTAATTTAATTTAATTTTTTAAAAATTAAGTAAGTTAAAAATTCAGTTCAGTTGCCCTATCTACATTTCAAATGCTTAACAGCTGCCTGTGACTCATGTCTACTTTATTAGACAATGTGCATTGTAGAACATTTCCATCCTCATGGAAAGTTCAGTTGCACAGCAATACATATCATTAGTTATAATATTTTATGTATATGTTTTGTTTTTGCAGCTGGACTATGAGCTCCATGAGAGGAGGGACCACACCTTGTCAAACTCTGTATCCCTTCCCACCAGCACATAGCATAGTACTTTATATCCAACAAATATCCAACATATTCATTGATTGCGTCCTCAGGAAAGCACTGCCTTATTAGTAAATGCTGCTGCGGCTGTTTAGTTGCTCAGTCATGTAAGACTCTTTGCAATCTCATGAACTGTAGCCCACCAGGCTCCTCTGTCCATGGGACTTCCCAGACAAGAATGCTGGAGCGGGGTGCTATTTTCTTTTCTAAGGGATCTTCCTGACCCAGGGATAGAACCTGTGTCTCCTGCTTGGCAGGCAGATTCTTTACCACCGAGCCATCAGGGAAGCCCTTAGAATCATCTAGGATTACTTAAATCTTTTTTGCTTTTTTTCTTCAGCTGAAAATAAAGTTCCGTTCATCTTCCCAGAAAGAGGTACAATGCCCTGAAGCATAACAGATAAGAAACTCCTATCTACAGGCATGGTCAGCAGGAAGAAAGGGCGAAGGAAGAGACTGGCTACAGTATACTATGCCTGCCATGGATAACAAGCTTCCAGGGCTTTGACTCTCTCAAAAGAACTCTCTCTGAATGTCTAGTTCCTTGATTTCTACCTCCTGTGAAGTTGTCTCCAATTTGTAATATTTCTGTGCTGCCAAGGCCACCACAGTGTTCAGCAATCAGTAGGGCAAGCCAGAGGTGTGTTGAATAAAATCAGATTGAAAGTTCCCTAAATAGTTCTCAGAGCAATACCAGATATGCAAGGCGCAGGATGACAAAGGGCTCTCAGCTAGTCAACCTGGACCTCCAATAGAGCATACCTCCAACGGCCTGACCTTCTCCAGTTCTCAGGTACAGACCTGATCTCAATCAGGCCAGCTTCTGGACTCAGTTACTAAAACCAGAAAAGTGTTACTGTTAGTCACTCATGGCCAACTCTTTGGGACTCCATGGACTGTAGTCCACCAGGCTCCTCTGTCCATGGAATTCTTCAGGCAAGAATACCATTCCCTTCTCCAGGGAATCTTCCTGATCTAGGGATCGAACCCGAGTTTCCTGCATTGCAGGCAGATTCTTCACCATCTAAGCCACCAGGGAAGCCTCAATCTATTCCGGAAATCCACTAGCAAATTAAGAGCTAAACTACACTTGATTATATTCAGTCTAGTATTTTCTTCTCTAACAGCTTCTATTGTTTTCTAATTGTTTTAAGCATAAAACTTGTACCCTTGAGAGCAGAGACTTCATTGTCATCACTGTCCTCCACATTTTTTGAGGTGATTAAATGAAGGCAATGTTTGTGAAAGTGCCTGCTATGGAGGAGATCTCAAAAATGTCAACTCCTTCTGAAGTTTCCCTCTCTAGCATCTAACCCAGAGGTACACCGCCTTTCCCCATTCCTCTAAGTCATACCCCTTCTAATGATGCAATTTAAAGTCCCCTTTCTCTTCAGGAAGTCCCTTTTGACCATCCAGTGGGAAAGGATCTCTCTCTCCTCTGAGCTTCCACTACCAATAGCACTGAGCCCTTCACAATTCTGTTGGCCTGGGTATTTTGTTGGTTTCCCTTCCATGTATGCTTCTTGAGGACTGTAAAACTTCTTTGTGTCTCCAGGGCTTAGCCTGTAAACAGATTTTCTATAAATACCTAGTGTTTGACTTGTTTGTAAAATCAATAAATATAGTTTAACAAATGGTCAATTATACTGAACACGGATATTGCTCATCTTTCTCCATAAAAGAATGTATTCAGGACAAAGGTGTTTAATGCGTCCTTCAAAAAATATTCATGTCTCTCAGAGCACGTTCCACAGTGCCTAAGATGTTTTAAAGTGAAAGTCACTCAGTCGTGTACAACTCTTTGCGACTCCATGGACTACAGTCCATGGAATTCTCCAGGCCGGAATACTGGAGTGGGTAGCCTTTCCATTCTCCAGGGGATCTTCCCAACCCAGGGATCAAGCCCAGGTCTCCCGCATTGCAGGTGGATCCTTTACCAGCTGAGCCACAAGAGAAGCCCAAGCTGGTTTAATTGCTGAGTAAATGTACAGTGAGTAAAGTTTCTAGATCTATAGGAAAGCAAGTCATGGTCTTCTGGTCACTTACTCTGTACTACGTATATGACAGTGTCGGGCTTTTATCGACTACAACACTGGCTGACAAATCTCAATGATGGCTCATCTTATGGAACATGTCCCAGTGCTGCTGCCATGGCACCACCTATGGGCATAGCAGCATAACCTTCTGCACAGGATCAGTCGGGTTTCAGCTGAAACTCAACTCTTGTAGAGCCAAAAATATCTTTTTAGGTTCATTAGCCGGTGCCCCATAAATTAGACATATAAAAGATTAACAAGAGAAAAACAAACAGAAGTTTATTAACATGTTTATTGTACATACACATGGGCGTACTCAGAGATGGTAACTCAGAGCTGAGTAACTCACACAGTGTTAGCATTTTAACAAAAGAATAAAAAACTTTTAGAGAAGTTTCAAGAGGAAGGGGAAGGACTTTGAGTTTCTACCAGTGGCAAGTTATGGAAAGGTATATATATGGGGGGGTATGTATATGGGGTGTATATATATATATATACATACATATATATATAATGCAAGAAAAGCACTGATTAGCAATGTTTGTTATTTAGATTCCTCTGGTGCCATGTCTGGGCTGATAAGGGTCTAGAATTGTCTCTGATGATTAACTTCTATCATTCCAGGTAGAGAGGAGAGAGTGGTACAGCTTTACAAATTTATCTTCTGCTTTTAGGCAACTATGAGAGGGTAAAGAAATTTTTTTTTAATCTGCTTCTTTTCTATTGCCTTCAGCTCAGAATAATCCTTATGCCAAGTGGCATATTTTGGGATGCCATATTCTATTCCCGGTCATTCTTCAATTAGCCAAGCCACATGACACTATTATGTGCAAGGAACTCATTTTTATAACTCACTTTTCAAACGATGGCACCCTGAGTGGACAACTTCTGTTTCATCTAATGGCAATATTACATAAGTAACTGAGCAAATAAAAATGATGATCTAGCAGATAAGCAGCTGTTAAGACACTATGAGGTCACCATCAGCACTTCAGGCGAAGTCCTGTGTGATTGCATGATGGTGTCTGGAATTGGGTTAGAGAAGGGTAAGAAAGTGGAGTTACCTTCTCTGGGTCATTTCGCCACAGGACTCTTAGCCAGGAAGTTTCATCAGTAAGAGCTGCCTTTGCCCATGAAATCCCTCTTGGCCTCTCATCTATTCTTTGATCCACTCATTGATTCAACAATCGCATGTTAAGCACCTATTTTTTAAACTTTTATTTTGTATTAGGGTATTATTGTTGTTCAGTTGCTAAGTGGTGTCCAACTCTTTGTGACTCCATGGACCACAGCATGTCAGGCCTCCCTGTCCCACACTATTCCTCGAGGTCTGCCCAAGTTCATGTATTGAGTTGGTGATGCTACCCAACCATCTATCTCATCCTCTGCCGCCCTTTTCTCCTTTTGCCTTCAATCTTTGCCAGCATCAGAGTCTTTACCAATGACTCAGCTCACATCAGGCGGCTGAAGTACTGGAGTTTCAGCATCAGCATCAGTCCTTCCAATGAATATTCAGGGTTGATTTCCTTTAGGATTGACTGGTTTGATCTCCTTGCTGTCCAAGGAACCCTCATGAGTCTTATCCATCAACTATATTGGGGTATAGCCAATTAATAAACAACGTTGTGATAGTTTCAGGTGAACAGCGAAGGGACTCAGCCATACAAATACATGTATCCATCCTCCCCCCAACCCCCATCCCATCCAGGCTGCCACATAACATTGAGCAGAGTTCCATGTGCTGTATAGTAGGTCCTTGTTGGTTATCCATTTAAATATAGCAGTGTGTACTTAAATATCTATTCTGTTCTGACTCAGAGATAAACCAAAGAACAAAACTGACCAGGTCTATACCCTTACAAAGAATGTAAATTCTCATGAGAGATCTATAAATCAATGACTGTATTTCCTCAAAGCTAAGGCATCACTGATTTCCATCATGGATTTAATAGCAGATTTTCAAGGAAAAAAAAAGTGCTAAATATGTACATTGATAGGATGTTAGCATCAAAAATACCTCCCTGCAAACGTCACCAAGGCAACGAGTTGCTATGACAAAACTCAGTTTATTTCTTACTAAAGAAGGACACTATCTAGACAGACTTCGTAGCATCTCAAAGAGGAGTAAGGGCAAATTGGGCTATCTATTGAGTTTTAAAAGTCTGGTTCAAGGTGGGTCTTTCACTGAGGGGCAAGGGATCATGGTTAGCACTGGATAAGGATCACAATAAAATAGTCTGGACTGGTAGATACCAACAGGACTTTCCTGGTGGTCCAGTGGTGAAGAGTCCACCTACAATGCAGGGGACAGGGGTTCGATCCCTGGTCTAGGAAGATTCCATGTGCCATGGAGCAATTGAGCCCTTGTACCACAACTACTGAACCCACGCTCTGTTGCCTGAGAACCAAAATTACTGAGCCCAAGGACCTAGAGCCCGTGCTCCACAGCAAGGGAAGCAATAGAAACTGGCACACCACAACTAGAGAGTAGCCTCTGCTCACTGCAAATAGAGAAAACCCATGTGAAGCAACAAAGACCCAGCACAGCCAAAAATAACTAAATAAATAAAGAAACTGAGGCAATGGACACCAAGAGTCTTGGAGTATAAATTGTCATTTGAGGCTTTATTTCAAAGAGCTGATGATGGGTCTTTCAAAAAGGCCCTGGAATCAACAAGAAAGTCATTTGTAACTTTTATCTTCTTGGTCAAAACTTTCCTAGAATAGTAAAATTATGTTGATGATAGCAGTAGAATAGTAAAGTCATGTTAATGTATAGAGTAAACTATGTAGATGGCCTTTTAAACATGTGAAAAATATGCACCTTCAGAGAAATAAAGTGGTTACACAAATAATTATTAATTATTATATAATCATAATTGCAAAACATGTTGGACAAACATAGGGTGCTAGAGGAACATGTAACTGAGGCACTTCACTTATTCTGCAGAGGTCAGAAAAAGCATCATTGAGGAACTTGTGTTTGAACTGATGCAAAATGATGAGTTTGGCTAGAGGAAGAAATGGGGAGGCTAAGATAGCATGTGCAAAGGTCCAGTGGCAGGAAGGAACATGGTGTATTTAAGGGCTTGTCGAGAGATCAGCAGGGCTGGAGCACAAGGTTAAGAGGACATTGGCACATAGTAAGCTAAATGGCTGGGAGTGGGGGTGGGGTGGGGAGGAGATTGCCGCTCACTGCTACACTTCAGAGTAATTTCTTTTTTCTTAAAGGAAAACCACTTTATGCCCTTAGACCCAAAGAGAGCATCCCCAGAATCTCAATCTAACATTCTCAAAACTTTATTTTTTTTTATTAAACATTTTTTTTATTAGTTTTGCCAAACAATGACATGATATCACCATGGGTTCACATATGCTCCCCCTCCATAATCCCCCTCCCTCCTCTCAAAACTTTAAAAGGGGTAATGAATGTGCCTTCATGCTAGCTTACTAGAACATCAGATTAAAATTGTTGCCCAACAATAGCAAAACCAGTTCCAGAACCATCCTCCTACATGAACTCAAACTTGTGATCAAACAGGTTGTCCTGATACTGGTCTGGAGATCAGGCCATGCCCAGGAATGCAGATAAATTTAAATTAAGGAAGAAGAATAATTCCTGAGTGCTTGATTTGTAAATGAGCTAAAATCAACATTTCTTTTTTTAAAAGTCCAGGATTAAGACCTTTACAGTGGTTTTGGTTTTATATCCAATTATCCATTAGTTCAGTATTAAAAATACTTTGATAATGTCTGCTAGATACCAGCTGCTCTGCTAGATCTTGAGTAAAACCTGATTCCTGTTTTTAAAGATTCTAAGCAATTGAGGATGAGAACAATGGCAATGCTAGAAGTGCATGGTCAAATGACATTCTCTATTCGGGGGCCTCTTTGTTCCAGTTCTCTGTGTCTGTGTAACAAGCTACGTCCAAACAATTTATTATTATCTTTAGTGGTCTTGTGGGTTGACTGAGTTCAGATCAGCACTTCTTGCTTGATGTCTCTGAGTCAGTTGCTGCTGTAGGTCAACTGTGACCACAGTCATCTGAAGACTCAGCTAAGTTAGACAACTCAGATGGCTCATTTACCTGGCTGGCAGTTGATGCTGAACTTTGGTCAAGAGCACAGCTGAGGCTGCCATCTGGAGTACCTATGTGGGACTTTTCCACATGGTCTGGGCTTCTCACAAAATGAAGGCTGAGTTATGAGAAGAAGCAGCCCAGGAACAACGTTCCAAGAGACAGGAGCAGAACTGTTGGGCCAGGAAAGGAAATTGGGTGAAACTTCCCCAGCGTCACTTCTGCCATGTTCTATTGGTCAGAGAAGTAACAGGGCCTTCCTAGATTCTAGGAGATGGAGAAACAGGTTCCAATTCTTTCTTCTGTTTGTTTTTTTTTAAACTTGTTATTTTATATTTGGATATAGCTAATGAACAATGTTGTGATAGTTTCAGGTGGACAACAAAGGGACTCAGCTATATATATATATACATGTAACCATTCTCTTCCAAGCTCCCTCTCCCTCCAGGCTGCTCCATAACATTGGTCCTGCACTATATAGTAGGACCTTGTTGGTTATCCATTTTAAATATAGCAGTGTGGACATCAGACTCCATCTTTCGATGAGGGTGGGACAAGGTCACACTGCACAAGAGCAAGGGGTGGAATGGGAGATATCACTGCAGCAATCTTTGGAAAGTCAGTCTATCATATTGGAATAGTGATATTCAGACAGAAGCTTTTGCCAAGCCTTATAAGAAGGAGGAGATAGTGCAAAAGAATAACATGCATTGCTCTTGCCTCTGAGATGGTTGTTGGCAATACTAACCACTTGAGAGAATGAATTAAGATACTTCCAAAACCACACACCTGTCAGTACAGGGAAACATCCAGGCAGCTCCCAGTTCATAACAGAAAAACCCTTCTGAAAAGTAGAAACGCTTTGTAAAAATTCCACCTGGGAGCCTGATTTAGACTATTTAAAGGAGCAAAAGTATAATCAGCTATATATCAATCCCAAATTCCTGATCAATCTTCCAAAGTGAAAGTGAGTGTTAGTTGCTCAGTTCTGTCCAACTCTTTGCAACCCCAGGGACTGTAGTCCACCAGGTTCTTCTGTCCATGGGATTCTCCACGCAAGAGTCCTGGTGTGGGTAGCCTTTCCCTTCTCCAGGGGATCAATCTTTAAGTCAAAACTAAAACACTGCTGTGACTCCCTGATGGCCCAAAGGTTAAGAATCCGAGCTTCCATGGCAGGGAGCATGAATTTAACCCCTGGTTGGGATTAAACCTGCATGCGGTACAGTGCAGCCAAAAAACCCACTGTAATATATCTCTATATAAATTACAATCAATCATATTAGGGGTGTAAAAAGCTTAAAACATTTCTTCTTGGTCACCAATTAATATGAATGTTTATAAGCAGCTGCTAGTGTTAGAACTGTGAATAATTTAAGATTCTATCCTACTTGCAAATGAACAAGTTAGTCTGCCACAGCTTTGTGGAGGCTGACCAAAAACAAATCTCCTGGTTTAGTGACAAAGGCCAGTTTATCACTCAGAGCAAGAGCAATAGCCAGAGAACTATTATTTTCTTTTTTTTTTAATACTTATTTTTATTTATTTGTCTGTGCTGGGTCTATTTGTATTGTGAGATGTGGGATCTTTAGGTGCAACATGCAAACTCTTAGTTGCAGTATATGGGGTCCAGTTCCCTGACCAGGGAATGAACCTGAGTGCCGAGAACTATCATTTTCTTACATCATTTCTCTGACTCCAGTTCCTACAGGTGACATAGCAAGGGCCAGGTGACACCTGAACGTGCAGTGAGTTACATTCCAGGAGAGGAGCCTCAAGCTTTAGGAAACTCCAATTTTGGATAATGGACAGCAAGCAAACCCATTGCCCAAGCTTTGCCCCAGAGGAAGATATTGTCTTTATTATACTGCACAGCAAACAAAACTTCTGTTCTATCTCTAGCTTCCCAGGCTACATTATGCTTGAAAATACAGTGTGCGACGAAAGCCTGTTGGTGCCTTTGTTCACAAGACATGAATAAACACGAGCAACCCATGGAGAATTATCTCCTTGCATTTTGTGGGCCATCAAATGCTATTTTTTAGATCAATCACTGAATTGTGTGCCCCTTTCATTGACATTTGGCATTTTCAAAATATCTATATGGAATTCTGATGTTCTAGCACTTGCCTTAGAATATGCCAAGAGACTTTCCCTGAATATCACTTTATTATTCAGTTTCAAAAGAGGAATAGAATTGACAAGATACATTTTTTTTCAGTTACCAATACACTGAAAACTGAGGCCATGAAAGGGGATGGTGACATCATCTAAACACCTGCATCTAAACATCTAAACATTCCTGAATTCACTCATTCATTTATTCAATAAATAATTACTGAGGCGATGAGGGTTTGAGAACTAGAAAAAATAATGTTCCCTGCTGTCAAGCAGCTTATGTTCTAGTGGAAGAGGCAAACATTAAACAAATAATTACACAATTAATTGTTTATTAGAACTGTGGTAAGTGCTCTCAGAGAGAGAAAACTGATCTTTCCTGGGGAGCTGGGGAAGGTTTATAGTAGAGCAGCAGGTTAAAAGATGAGTGGTACTTAATTAAGCAACGAAAACTGAGAGAAATGAACAGAGAGAGAACTGAGGACAATCCCTGAAGATAAAACTTGAAAGAACACCAATATTTAAGGAAAAATAGAGGAAGAGAATGGAGAAGGGAATGGCGATCTACTCCAGCATTCTTGCTTGGAGATTCCCATGAACAGAGGAGCCTGGTGGGCTACAGTCCATGGGGTTGCTAAGAGTTGGACACAACTGAACGACTAAACTACCACAAGAGGAAGAGAAACCCACAAAGAAGATTAAAAAAGAGGAATTAAAGAGGTTGGAGGAAAATTAATATCTTAAAAAAATTGTCCAAAACTTTGGAAGTAAGGTGAAGAGGGTGACTGTGTGTTCTTTCTCTATTTTTGATGTTTTTAATACCACTCCCACCCCAGCCATGCCAGGCAGCATGTGGGATCTTAGCTCCCCAACCATGGATCAAACCTGTACCCCCTGAAATGGAAGCTTGAAGTCTTAAACATGGGACCACCAGGGAAGTCCTCACATGTCCTTTCAATGTTATGGTGAAGCACTATTTAACAGATCCACCCAAGAATTATTCAATTTTTGAAGAGATTGTACTCCTATGTTCACTCTTTATTATTAATGAAGGAATGACTGAGACTCTGTAAAGTTACTTGCTAGCATGTTGATTTATCTCTGGTAGAGATTTGAATAATTTCTTTACAGTAGAAATGATACACTGGTAAACTGGCTGAGGGAAGAGGGATTGTTGTGCCCAGCTTCAGCACAACACCTGGCAATCTCAAAAGTTATGGTTTACTACCTTGTAGGGCATTGACATTAACCAATTTTGTCTTTAACCTAGCAATGTTATTCTAAAATTCTTTTTTTAAAAAAGGATTATATAGACTTTGCTTTCTTAAAATAGTGTTTGTGCCAACTCTAGCACCTTACTGGTTTCCTCATTAATTAATGAATTGATTCCTTTTTGATATATTTTCATTTTAGATCTGTGTAAGGCATGTTTTTAACCTTTTTTGAAAATTATATTTTGATCCTAAGAGTGTAGCTTCCTGGAAGCCAAGGTAATCATTTATATTCACAAATAACGGTGTGTCACAATGGAAACCACTTCACACCCACTAGGATGGCTAGATGAAAAAGTCAGATAATAACAAGCATTGACAGGATGTCAAGAAATCAGAGCTCTCATACAGCCTTGGTGGGAATGTAAAATGGTGTGGTTGCTTTGGAAAACAGCATGGTGGTTCTTCAAATGATTAAACATACAGTTACTATATGACCCAAATGTTCTACTCCTAGATATATACCCGAGAGAAATGAAAACATATGCCCATGCAAAAACTTGTACTGTACACAAAAGTTTAGAGCAGCATTATTCATCATAGCTAAAAGGTATACACAACCCAAATGCCCATCAATTCATGAATGGATAAACAAATGTGATATATCCATACAATGGAATATTATTCATTGATAAAAGGAAATGAAGTACTAATACGTGCTGTAACTTTGATGAATCTTGCAACCAACCATGCTAAGGAAGCCAATCACAAGAGTCCACATATTATGTGATTCCTTTCATATGAAACTTCAGAACTGGGAAAAGTAAACAGATAGAAAGTAGATTAATGACTGCCTAGGGATGAGGGTGGAAGATGGAGAAAAAGGGGAGTGACAGCTGAAGGGTATTAGGTTTCTTTGTCAGGTGATGAAAACCTGACTTTCATCATACATATTTGTATATATTTGTGAGTATACTGAAAGTCCCCTGGAGGAGGGCATGGGAACCCACTCCAGTATTCTTTCCTGGAGAATCCCATGGACAGAAAAGCCTAGTAGGCTACAGTCCACAGGGTCACAATGAGCTGGACATGACTGAAGCGACTTAGCATGCACGTACATACTAAAAACCACTGAATCATACACTTTAAATGGATGAATATCTCAATTTTTTTTAAAAAAGAGAAGAATGGTCTGGTTCATAGTGTTTAATGCTCAAAGGAATCAAACAGGAAAACAACAGCAAAGTGGGAGGTGCAGAGAGAGATGACTTTTTCAGGAAGTTTGGCTGTGAAGGGGAAAGTCTATGATGGAGGAAATATTTTTTAAGATCGAAGAGGAGGGCTTTCTTTATGGCTCAGAGTAAAGAAACCCTCCTGCCAGTGTGGAAGACATGGAGTTGATCCCTGATCCAGGAAGAGCCCACATGTCGCAGAGCAACTAAGTCCATGTAACACAACTATTGAGTCTTTGCTCTAGAGCTCAGGAGCTGCAACTACTAAGCCCACTCACTCCAGAGCCTGTGTTCTGCTACAAGAGAAGCCACCACAATGAGAAGCCCATGCACTGCAACTACAGAGTAGCCCCTGCTTGCTGCAACTAAAGAAAAGCCTGTACAGCAATGAAGACCCAGCATAGTAAAAAAAAAAATAAGTAAATAAAATTTTTATAAAAAAGATTGAAGAGGAGAAACTATGCTTAAAGATGTCAGTAGAGGGGGAAAAATTGGAAAGGGGTTTATTGATAGAAGAGGTCCTGGAAATGGCAGGAGTAGGAAAATGCAAGGTACAGGTGAAGGGCACAGTCCTGGGGAATACCTCTTTTGGTGGAGTGGTAGGGAAGGAGAGAGGCAGGTAGATGTCTAGGTTGAGTCATAGGAAGGTGAGGACGTTCTATGATGGCTTCCCCTGCTATAACATAGATTGGACCATATACCCCCCAAAAATTGCTCCCAAAGCACTGTTGATTCGTTGTTGATTCATTTAGATTTCACCAACATTTTCACGGGGAGATGGAGCAAAACAACAAAAAGTTCCCATTAGACATGTCTGTTCTCTCTCCCAAAGCATTCCTACCTCACCGACTATTCCTAATCTCCCTCCACAATCTGTCGTCTGCCCTGCTCTCCATCCCCTCTATTAGCCCCATCAATAAACATTCAGCATCTTCCACTAGTAAGATAAAACCCCAAAACTGGTTAGATGGTCGTTGGGGTGGATCTTAAGTCAGCTTGTTTCATCTAGGTTATACCTTTTTGAGACTAAAAGCTAAGAACTCTGTTCCCCAAAAATGAGCAGCTTGCCAACATCTCTAGGGGCATCACTGGACTCCCATAGTCCATTCTTGACCACCCTCCCTCCCAGATTCCCTGGGCTCCCTGCATTCCTGAAAGCTGGCCATTCACCTCTGCTTGACCATGTCTGGGAAATGGAGTCCTTAAGTAAATCTGTTCTCTGGAATGACAAATAACTCAAGATCCCTTCCATATCACTGCTTTACCTGTATTTGAGAACTGTCATCATAACTCTTTTGGTTTTCTCATTTTTCTAAGTAGCCTTATTGCCTTCAGTCACTCTTTTTTAAAAATATTTATTTATTTATTTGGCTGTGTCAGGTCTTAGTTGCAGCATGGGATCTTTCTACAACATGTGGGATCTTTCACTGAGGCCCACGGAATCATTAATTGTAGTGCGTGGGCTTAGTTGCTCCAAGGCATGCAGGATTGTCGTTCTCTGACCAGGGATGGAACGCAGGTCCCCTGCATTGCAAGGGAGATTCTTAACCGCTAGACCACCAGGGAAGTGTTTTCAGCTATTTCTTAATGTGATATTGTTTCACAATTTTCATCAGCCTCCACACTCTTCACTGGATATAAGGCCAGTTTTCAGAGGCTTTTTAAAATGTGATACCCGCAATGAGATTCTACTGCACACCCACCCAACTGGGAAATCTGACAGTACTAAGTGTGGCAAATTGCTGTTGGGTAAATCAGTTGAAGGATATATCCATTCAATGGAATACTACACAGAAGTAAAAGTCAATGAACCCGACTTACATGTATTGATACAGGTAAATCTCACAAATGCAATGTTGAGCAAAGTGGCAGGATACATACGGTGTGATTTCATTTATGTTAAAATATAAATACATGGAAGGCATCTTTATATATGTAGTTTAATTTTTTATACAGATATAGAAATATGTGTGAATAACAAATATCAAATTCAGCATAGTGAGGTCCTCTGGAAACAGGAGGAGGATGAGATGAGAACTACATACAAGAGGTTTCAACTGTTGGCACAGTTTTCCTCAAGTAGGGGATACATAGCTGTTTCTGGTATTGATTGTAATGTTAAAATAAACAAAACTGTATCTAAGATCGGCAATATGTATTGAAGGCCTCAAAATTGTTTAAACTCTTTACCTGCTCATGCCTCTTATAAGGAATTTTCCTAGGGAAATAATAAAAGTGTACACAAATATATAAATGGATGGTTTTGGTAGTTTTACTTATAACAGGGAAAAAATTATGATCTAAAGGTTCAACTCTAATGGTTTAGTCCAAGATTATATCCCATCCATATGACAGATGGATACAATGTAGCCACTAAAATGTTTGTGTTAGTGGAGTATTTGGTGGCCTGGGAAAGTGCTGACCACTTATTATAGTTTTTTAAAGAAGGATGTCACAGGGACTTCCCTGGTGGTCCAGTGGCTAAGACTCTGTGCCCCTAGTGGAGGGGGCCTGGGTTCGATTCCTGGTCAGGGAACTAGATCCCACATGCTGCAGCTAAGACCCAGTGCAGCCAAATAAGATAAATTAAAAATGGATGTCACAAAGTAATACATACTATATGATTTCAGTTAAAAAACCAAAGATATATGGGCGTGAGGAATGCATAAATTGTGATATATTCCTACAATGCTATACAAAAATAACAATTAAAAGAAATGAATTAGTCCTCCTGTATCAGCTACATAGAGCTCAAAACTATAAAGTTGAGCAAAAAGTTTACAAAAATGATGTATAACATATGCTGCCACTTATAAAAGGATTAAAAGCATACAAAATGGTATCACTTCTTGACTGTGAATAGGTACTGTTTGTAAAATACTTGGAACAGTTCTGGCACCTAGTAAGTACTTGCAGTGGGTTGTATTTTCCAAGATGGCCACAATAAGATTTCTCATCTTACATTGTGACATTTACATTCTTCCCATCAAGAAATGGGAGTGTCTATGTTTTCTCTTCTTGAATCTGGATATGCAGAAATAATGCCATGTGCTTCCAAACACAGGTCAAAAGAAGTGATACAACTTCTACTTGGTCCTCTTGGAATCCAGCCACCACGCTGTGAAGAAGCCCAGGCTACGCAAAGAGGCTACGTGTAGGTGTGCCAGCTGATGGCCTTAGATGGGTCATAGCCAACAGTCAGCATCAGCCACCAGATCTGTAAGTGAGAAAGCCTTCAAGACGACTCCAGTCCCAGCTGCCATCTGACTGCAACTTTATGAGAGAACTGCCCAGCAGAGTCCAGTCAACCCTCAGACCCGTGAGAGATAATAGTACAATTATTGTTACTTTACTCCAGTAAGTTTTGGGGTGACTTGTAACGCAGCAACAGATCACTATAAGGTGTATATAGGTGCTTATTAAAATAAATAAGACAGAAAATTATAAAAACAGAGACAGAAATTGTCTCTGCCTTTCTGATAACCTGCCAACTTAATGATAATAAATACATCTCGGAAGGAAAGGAAGAAAATTTAGACTGCAGAGAAATTAATGTTAGTCTTTTAAATACAAACAAAAAAATATCTTGAAGAAAGATAAAATTACCATTTGTTAATGCTAGGTTTGAAAGTTTTTACGTAAAAAATTATCCAGTTTTCCCCTACCCCTCAATACACATATACTCCTCCAAAAAAGGAGATATAGGTCTACAAAAGGGACTCTAAAGCTATCAGTTTTGATCAGATGCTGTGTCACTAGTCAGAGGAACCCTGGAGCCTTGAAAGGCTTCTCAGGGTGGGGAAGGGCATGTGGGCTGAAAGAATAACAAAGAGGCCAGGAGGACACCTAAATCAGCGAAGCCTCCTTTACAATTCATGATGGAATGTGAGAGGGTGATCTCATCTCTCATTACAGACTACCACACATCTCAGCTAAGCTCACTCATCTCTGATAAAAGAATGATAATAACACATAGCTCCTCCTGGAATTCAACGAAGGAATGTGGAGGCACCAGAGAGAAGAGATATTCCTCAACACCCCATAAACATAGGAGCCCAGCCAGCGTATCACAGACACTTTACAAAGGGCACCCTTTTGTATTGCATAAGATATGAAATGAAGTGACTCCTACAGGGAAACAATTAAGGGGGCTAGAAAAGCAGAAGGAATGGACACTCATTCTCCATCAAAGAGCTGGTCTTTGCAGGTGACAATGTGCATCTTCACATTTTCAAGTAGAGCAGCTCAAAAGAACAGAACAGGATTATTCTCCAGCCTAAGAAAAATAGATGAATTCAATCATCCTTGGAGAAGATAGCCCAGTTGCTGAAAGAATCCCTTCAATGGCATTCTCAAAATATCCTCACTGAAGAACCAGCTTTTTTTCATTTCTGATCCAACATCTGTTGACACCTTCACCAAATGAAATGAAAATAAACTACCAGAAAGAACAATCACATGCTTAGATTGGATTGCTGTGAAGCTTCCTAGATGCTTACTCTCAATTCCCGTGCTTATGTTGTCACGAATAAGTTAACAGTTAGCCAACTGGTCTTGGTCAGTAGATCCCACCTTGAATAGCACTGCCCTACGAGGTTCTGTCTTAGCAAATCTTCTACTGTCCGTTTTCACAATAAATGTTGTTGTTTAGTCACTAAGTCACGTCTGACTATTTTGTGACGCTATGGACTGTAACCTGCCAGGCTCCTCTGTCCATGGGATTTTCCAGGCAAGAATACTGGAGTGGGTGGCCATTTCCTTCTCCAGGGGATCTTCCCAACCTGGGGATCAAAACCACATCTCCTGTGTTTCCTGCATTGGCAGGTGGATTCTTTATCACTGAGCCACCGGGGAAGCCCTTCACAATAAAAAGGTCTCTTGTAAATGAAGTACAGAAATGAAAGATGGGAATTCAACGTCTATGTTTACTTTTCATTGCCGCCTCAGAAGAAATTGGCTCTTTCTTGGCAAATATATTTTAAATGGTTTTAGTGGAAGAAGTTAGGACAGGTTGGAATTTTGTAAAACTCTGACTCAAGCCTTAAATATAGAATATGACAGACTGTCCAGAATCTCAGGAGGCAAGCTACTTGTCCTACCTGGAAATTTCTATTAATTGATCCATCAATTAAGAGAGTTGGACAGACAGAGCACCCTGAGAGTTAATCTAGAGCGTGGATTGTCAAAATTGATGAGCATAAAATTTCACTACTCTTGACACACCTCACACCTGCCTAACTTTGAACCAGGTGCACCCGTTTTCCAAGACAACCTCCAAGACAATGCATCTAGTCAAGGCGACAAGGAAAGGAGTGAGTTTCCTTCAAGGACCTGCATTTGGGGCTTAATGAGGCATACAGGATTATTGTTCATAACAGTCACAATATGCAATTTACAAGGTGATTAAATCCTGTCCCAGAAGGGTGCACATAGATCCATGCCATGATGCCCCAATTATTTAGAAGATTTTCTTCTTTTCTGTCATTATTTACTCTCCGGTGACCAAAAAAATTAAAAGATTTGAACTACTCTGAGTTCAAGGTCATAACAGCCTTTGTTTTCCCCCAATTCAATGGTAGCAGAGACAAAGTCTCAGCTTAAAAGGTAAAAAAAAAAAAAAGAAAGAAAATAACCTCCTCCTGAACCCCCAGATGTGGCCAAGCGGATTTTGATCTTTGGGTTGTCAGCCTTGGTAACTTAATATCCTTTCATTCCCTTAGACTTTACCTTTATGTGATCCTTATTCTTTGAAGGTATTTTTAGTTACTGCACAGGTCCTTCCCAGCTCTTTGGGGTGGGCACTATTGCTATTATATCCACTTTCTGTGGCAATAGTAACAATGTTTGGCTTAAGTGCCATGGCCCTAGATGAGGGATGAACCAATCAGAAGTGACACTGGCAGGGAGCTCCCAGTGTAGCTGGAGCAGAGCCCAGGAGGAAAATCCACCTAACCCATTGGTGAGAGGAGGAAATAAATGGTCAGGAAAACTATGCCTGTTGGTCACACAGTCAATATTTTCCACTTCACTTCCAAGTCAACCCTCCTCCTCTCTCCCATCACATTTCCTATCACTTTAAAATAATGTCAAAAGTTTAAAATGAGCGTAGAAGATGGTAGATAAGTTTCTTTCATGTCATTTAAAAAGAAAGAAAGGAAGGATGAAGGGGAAGGGAGAGACAAAAAGAAAAGGAAACTTCAGAGCCCCATAGTCAGCATTCTTTATGAGAAGTAGAAATGTAGCCTCATTGTGATCAACTGTTTTCAAACATCAAATGTTCAGGTTGATTGTAATTTTTCAGTATATTTTGTCCTTGTAGTGCTAGGTTTTTCAACAGTATTGCTATTGACATTTGACATTGTGAGCCATGTAATTCTTTCTTGTGAGGGTGATCCTGTGCCTTGTAGGATGTTTAGCACCATCCTGACTTCTACCTATGACATTAATAGCACCCCTGAAGTTGTGACAACCAAAACTGTCTTCAGACATTGCCAAAAGTCTCAAACAGTTCTCCAGTTGAGAACCACTAGTACAGTGTGCTTGTTCTAAACGTGTTTTCAAACTCAATTTATTTTATGCCCAAAGATCAAAAGTTGCAGCCAAGAATTGGAATTCGTATAGAGAAGAAAATACAAGATTCTTTTTTTTTCTCATTCTTTTTTTTAAATTGGAGGATAATTGCTTTAAATGTTGTGTTGGTTTCACAACATGAATCACTCCTAAGTATACATGTATCCCCTTCCTCTTGTGCCTCCCTTTTACCCCTGCCCAAGATTACTGCATTAAGAGAATTCTGTACAAAATGGATAAACAACAAGTTCCCACTGTACAGCACAGGGAACTATATTCAATATGATGTGATAAACCATAATGGAAAAGAATGTGAAGAAGAATTTATATATATATATGCATAACTAAATCACTTTGCTATACAGCAGAAATTAACACATTTTAAATCAACTATACATCAATAAAATAAATTTTTAAAAAGAGAAAATTCTATAAGTTGATCAAAAATTTCCCCCAGGATCTTCTCTGACTGGATTTTGAATGTAAATTGAATTATTAAATCAGACAGGTAGCCAAGAATGGAAACCTATCTTTGAGCTATATGTTTCCCAGACCACTATTAATATATTCATCTACCTATTATGATTCATAGAATGCCATTTCTTGATATTTTTCTAACATTTTCAATAATTTCTTGTTTGTTTTAGATATAGCTTTTTTTTCACTTTTTCTTAAGTAAAATAACGACATTATCTGAGGAATTTACACAAATTCTTTTTAATTTTTTTGTACAAAAGTAATTTTCAAAGTATTTTGATAGGATTGAAAAGTACTCAGTAAGAAATATACCTTTCAGCCTGCCCTACGCCTACACTCATAGCTGCATTACTCGTAACAGCTAAGAGGTGGGATTAACTTAGATGCTCATTCCTAGTTGGACAAAATGGATAAACAAAATGTGAAATATAAACACAGTGGAATATTATTCAGCCTTAAAAAGAAAAGAAACTGACAGAAGCTACAGCACTGATGAACTTGAGGACATTATGCTAAGTGAAATAAGCCCATCACAGGAGGACAAACCTTGTACTATTTCACTTATATGAGGTACCTGAAATAGTCAAGTTCATAGGCACATAAAGTAGAATGGCAATTGCCAGTAGCTGGAGGAAGGAGGTATTGAGAGTTTTTATTCAATGGGCACAGAATTTCTCTCTGGGAGAATAAAAAAAGGTATGGAGCTAGATAGTGGGGATTGTTTGCACAACAATGCACCAAAAGCCAACAAACAGCACACTTACAGTGAGAAAACTGATAAATTTTGTGATGTGCATTTTGTCACCATGAAAAAATTAAATTGGAACATCAGTAATATAAAAACTCTAAAATATGTACATAAAAAATGTGCAACCATAATACTGAATACCTCATTCACAAAAAGCACTTTTCTCTGGGGCAGAGTGCATGACATCACTGCAATACACAGGGACACACCCATTGTTCCTTGGAATTTGTTGAATGTGTCTCGAGACATTCTGCTGGATGGTCCTGTGGCCAATCCAGCTATTTCAGTTACCACTGAAATCCAATTGCTGAAGCAAGTCAACCCCATATAAATTTTCTAAGCTCGTATAGACATTTCAAAAGAAGGCTCTGCCCTCTCTATGCTTTTTCCTCAGGGTGCCAATTAAGACTCAAAAACTATTCAGATCATTAAGAGCTGAGAATGAATCTTGTTTCTCTCACCCACTGCTGCAAGGGGGAGCAGCATCCCTTTTCTTTTTTTTAAAATTTATTTGTATATAGAAAACTATAAAACACTGATGAAAGAAATCAAAGAGGACACAAACAGATGGAGAAATGTACCGCGTTCGTGGATTGGAAGAATCAATATAGTGAAAATGAGTATACTACCCAAAGCAATCTACAGATTCAATGCAATTCCTATCAAGCTACCAGAAGTCTTCTTTAAAGAATTAGAACAAATAATTTCTCAATTTGTATGGAAATACAAAAAACCTCAGATAGCCAAAGCAATCTTGAGAAAAAAGAATGGAACTGGAGGAATCAACCTACCTGACTTTAGGCTATACTACAAATCCACAGTCATTAAGACAGTATGGTACTGGCACAAAGACAGAAATATAGATCAATGGAACAGAATAGAAAGCCCAGAGATAAATCCACGCATCTATGGACACCTTATCTTTGACAAAGGAGGCAAGAATATACAATGGAGAAAAGACAACCTCTTTAACAAGTGGTGCTGGAAAAACTGGACAGCCACTTGTAAAAGAATGAAACTAGAACACTTTCTAACACCATACACAAAGATAAACTCAAAATGGATCAAAGATCTAAGCATAAGACCAGAAACTATAAAACTCCTAGAGGATAACATAGGCAAAACACTCTCTGACATAAACCAAAGTGGGATACTCCATGACCCACCTCCCAGAATACTGGAAATAAAAACACGAATAAACAAATGGGACCTAATTAAAATTAAAAGCTTCTGCACAACAAAGAAAACTATAAGCAAGGTGAAAAGACAGCCTTCAGAATGGGAGAAAATAATAGCCAATGAAGCAACAGACAAACAATTAATCTCAAAAATATACAAACAACTCCTGCAGCTCCATTCTAGAAAAATAAATGACCCAATCAAAAAGTGGGCCAAAGAACTTAACAGACATTTCTCCAAAGAAGACATAAAAATGGCTAACAAACACATGAAAAGATGTTCGACATCACTCATTATCAGAAAAATGCAAATCAAAACCACAATGAGGTATCACTTTACACCAGTCAGAATGGCTGCCATCCAAAAGTCTACAAGCAATAAATGCTGGAGAGGATGTGGAGAAAAGGGAACTCTCCTACACTGTTGGTGGGAATGCAAACTAGTACAGCCACTATGGAAAACAGTGTGGAGGTTCCTTAAAAAGCTGCAAATAGTCCTGCCATATGACCCAGCAATCCCACTGCTGGGCATACACACCGAGGAAACCAGAATTGAAAGAGCCACGTGTACCCCAATGTTCATCACTGCATTGTTTACAATAGCCAGGACATAGAAGCAACCTAGATGCCCATCAACTGACGAATGGATAAGAAAGCTGTGGTACATATACACAATGGAATATTACACAGCATTAAAAAAAATTCATTTGAAGCAATTCTACTCAGATGGACCGAACTGGAGCCCATTATCCAGAGTGAAGTAAGCCAGAAGCAAAAACAACAATACAGTATATTAACACATATATATGGAATTTAGAAAGACAGTAACGAGAACCCAACATGCGAGACAGCAAAAGGAACGCAGATGTATAGAATAGACTCGTGGACTCTATGGATGAGGGAAAGGGTGGGATGATATGGGAGAATGGCATTGAAACATGTTAATTATCATATGTCTAATCAATCGCCAGCCCAGGATTGATTCTCGGGGCTGGTGCATCGAAATTTCCTGGGGGGGAGGGAGGAGGGAGGGGGGAGGGAGGGGTTTCTGGAGGGGGAGCATATGTAAACCCATGGTGATATCATGGCATTGTATGGCAAAAACAATAAAAGGGAGAAAAAAAAAGTTCGTTTATTTTATCTATATTTACATTTGGCTGCACCGGGTCTTCACTGTTGCAATCAGGTTTTCTCTAGTTGCAGTAAGCGGGGGCTATTCTCTAATTGCGGTGTGTGGGCATCTCGTTGTGGTGGCTTCTCGTGTTAAGGAGCACAGGCTCTAGGGTGTGTGAGTTTCAGTAGTTGCAGCATGTAGGCTATAGTTATTACAGTTTGTGGGCTCTAGAGCATGGGATCAGTAGTTGTAGTGCACAGGCTTAGCTGCCCTGTGACTTGTGAAATCTTTCCAGACCAGGGATCGAACTTGTGTCCCCTGTATTGACAGGTAGATTCTTAACCACTGTACCACCAGGGAGATCCCTCACTTCTTTTCATTGCCCCAAACCCTATTATTAAATATCTGGCACTGTGGAATTGATTTGTTCTGTTAATAATAGAAAAAAATTAGTGTCTATCTCTAGTAAAGTACATTGTGGACAAAATGATACTCTATTCTGGTTAATGAAATAGAAAGTTGGAAAAGAGAGTTGTCATATGTGGGATGAAGTGCAATCACTATCCAAACATTTCTATTTAAAACAGGACACTTATTGCCTGGTTACTGTCAGCATAAACACCCTACTTCCATCACCAATCCTACATCCAGGTCTGTATCAGTTAGCATGTACACATTCTTATGCCAGAGCTTTTATTTTGGAACAGGATGTGGAGAGGAAGTCTGGGGACAGGGTGAGGCTGGAATTAAGAAATTGGAGAATGGAAGGAAATGGAAGGGCTTCCAGCATCCATCTAGTTCCTTGGAATGGTTTTGAGCTCACTAGTGAGAGTGGTTTAGAGGCAGAATTTGATGGAACTATTCAAGAGGGGCTTTGGGAGACCTGTCAATAACAGGGACAGGATAGGTGGAGGCTCCTTCCTCCCCCTTATGTTTGCTTCAGCACTGTTCTTGGGCTCTGAGAGCCTGGAAATGTTGGGGGAACCCAGAGTTCACAGCTTAGGGGTGGGAATCAAAGGGTACCACGATGAGGCTAAGACATCAGCAGTGGATAGGGGATCCAAATCTGGAGAAGAAGATGGAGGAGGAAGTCATAACAGGCACTACTGAAACACTCCTGTTAGTAACGTAATGCTGGGTCACTAAGAAGCGAAAACATATTTTATCCATGGAACTGAATTAGGCCTGAGGGCTTGAGTCAGGAATGACAAATAAACAACCAGCACAAAACCTATTAATTTCGGTTGTAGAGTTCCAGGGAAAGACGATAAATGCTTTTATCCATTAAAACAACAGTAATATATTATAAAGGAATTTTTTAAGGTGTAAACTCACAAGGAAAGGGAAAATGGAAGAAGAGACAACAGCATCACAATTTTGGAAGCCAGAAAGCAAGGAGCAAGGGGTTTAGCAGAACAGAGAAGCCTAAAAGTAATAAGAGAAGGTCTCTCAACTAATTGGCCCAGCTGGATTGACTACAGAGAATTTCAGTCTATAAGATCCATGTATGCACTAGGAGCTTCAAATCAGATTTTCTGTCTCCACACACATTCAAATAAAAGTATTATAAGATTGGGACAAGTTAAGAATGCCTATTTTCACCACTTATATTCAATATTATAACTGAAAGTTCTAGCCAGAGTCATTAGGTAAGAAGAAAAAATATATGGCATTCAGATTAGAAAGGAAGAGATAAAATTATCTCTATTTGCAGATGACATGACATATATATAGAAAATCCTAAAGAAATCATAAACACACACATGTACACACATACATACACACACAAAACCATTAGTGCTAAGAAATGAATACAGCAAAGTTACAAGATATAAGATCAACACACAAAAATTAGTCGTATTTCCATATAGATCAGCAGTGAACAATTTAACACTGAATTAAGAAAATAATTCCATTTGCAATAAAACTAGAGAGAATAAATACTCAGGGACAAATTTAACCAAGGGAATATAAGAATTGTATACTGAAAAAAATTTTTAATGCTGAAAGAAATTAAACAGCTAAATAAATAGTATGACATCTTATGATTATGATTCGGAAACCAATACTGTTAACATGATAGTACTACCCAAAGTGATCTACAGATTCAGTATCAAGATTTCAATAGGCTTTTCAGCAAAAAGAGAAAAGCTGACCCTAAAATTCAAATAGAATTGTAAGGGAATCTGAACAGGCAAAACAATCATGAAAAAGAAAACAAAAAGTTTGAGGACTCACACTTCCTGTTTCCAGAACTTTCTATAAAACTACAGTAATCAAGATGATGAGGTACTGACATACTAACAGACATATAGATCAACAGAATAGAATCAAAGTCCAGAAATACATCCATACAGCTACAGTCAACTAAATCTCAACAAATGTGACTGATTCTCAACAGTGGGGAAAAAAATAATCCCTTCAACAAATAGTGCTAGGCTAACTGGACAGTCACACATAAAAGAAAAAGTTAGATCCCTACCTCACATCATATGTTAAAAAGTAACTCAAAATGCATCAAAGACTTAAATGTGACTGCTTAAAGTATAAAACTCTTAGATGAAAACAAGAAAATCTGCACTACCGTGGATTAGGGAATGGTTTCTTAGATTTTATATTTTACAAAATAAAAAAAATAGATAAAATTGGACTTTGTCAAATTTTAAAACATCTCTGTATTAAAGAACACTATCAAGAAAGTAAAAAGGCAGCCTACAGAATAAGAGAAAGTATTTGCAAATCACGTATCTCTCAAGGGTCTATTATCCATAACATTTGGGTCTTCACCAGTGGCTCAGTTGGTAAAAGAATCTGCCTGTGATGCAAGAGACCCGGGTTCCATCTCTGGGTCAGGAAGATCTCTTGGAGAAGGAAATGGCAACCCACTCCAGTATTCTTGCCTAGGAAATCCCATGGACAGAGGAGCCTGGCGGGCTGCAGCCCATGAGATTTCAAACATTCGGACATGACTGAGTATGCATGCATGCAGGCAGGCATCCAGAATATTTAATGCAAGTCTTAAACTCAATGACAAAAAAGCAGACAATCCAATCAAAAAAAGAAAAAAAGCAGACACCTGAGGATTAACAGATATCAGAAGAAAGCTTCTAGGGTCAAGATGTGGATCAGGACAAGCAAACAGAAAAAAGAAATTGCTGGAAACAGTGATGGTGCAGGGAGAAGATATTATGTGAAATAAGCACAGTATGCTACTAGTGAAAAAAGAAAACAGAGAATGGTCATGGAAATCAAAAATAAAAAACTCTATGGAAGGTTTGGAAAATGAAGTAGAGTATCAAAACTGTCATTTAAACCTGAGTTAGCCTGACCCCAAAGCCTGTGAAAATAAAAGATATCTTAAGCTCGTTAACATTATCTAACTTGAATTATAAACTTGTATTTCCCTGTGATGAATAACAGGGCATCTTATATTGCTAGGTTTATTAGAGTCTGCTTGAGTCTTTAGCTTTTTTTGAATCCAGCAGATCATCTGTAGAACTAGAGGCAACTTACTTTTATTTGTACTGGAAATATAAAAAATAACAATAATCTCTTGTTTGTATCTCTTTATGAAGTCATTCCGTGAAATTATGGGACCCCATTCATATCAATTGCTATTGGCTAAAGCCTCACAATACGTATGGGGTTTTTGTTGTTTTTGCTTGGAGAATCTCACTTTGGGAAAAACATGCAATGCTTTAGAATTATGGAATTTTGGAGCTCAGAGGAATCCTAGATATCATCGTCATCTGCTGCTGCTGCTAAGTGGCTTCAGTCGTGTCTGACTCTGTGCAACCCCATAGATGGCAGCCCACCAGGCTCCACCGTCCCTGGGATTCTCCAGGCAAGAACACTGGAGTGGGTTGCCATTTCCTTCTCCAGTGCATGAAAGTGAAAAGTGAAAGTGAAGTTGCTCAATCTGTCTGACTCTTAGCGACCCCATGGACTGCAGCCTACCAGGCTCCTCCATCCATGGGATTTTCCGCCTTGTGCAAATATGTGAAAAACTAAGGAAGCTGGTGAGTGAATTGGTATTAGAATTCAAGTATGGTAGCTCTGGATCCACCGCTATTTCTGCTTGAAATAGCAATAGCTCTAATACTCGCATATAATTACCTCAAAATCAGGAAACAGTAAGTGGGTCATCTGCTTCAACCATAGAATAAAATGAAAATGAGGACAGAAACACATAACTTGGTCTCCAAACTATAGTGCTGACGGCAAAGAAAGAGCAAATGTAACTTCACTTTTTCTTTGCATAATCATCAACAAATATTTATTGAATTGTCACCAAATATGTAACAATGAATGAAGTCACTGGAATATAAACTGAAGCATAAAAATTGCTGTGTATACACTGTCTGTGCACTATTAAAACCACTTGGTGCAACCTCATTAATTTCAATGAATAACTAACTCACGAATGTTAAATATATATGAAGTTGAATGCCCCTCACAATTAAACCAATTACACATTGTCTTTTTGCTAGGCATTATTATATTTTATAGTGAATAAACTGTGAGAAATCATAGGGAGAGGAAATGGAGCTGGGTCCAGCCTACTGAAGTATAAAAAATATATTTTCTACAATTTTTAAAATGACCTCTTATTATTATAGATACATGCAGTAAAAAACTTGAAATGCAGATAAACACAAATCAAAACCAGAGATCATCAGATTAGCATATATTTGAAATCTTTATCTCTGTAAAGATATATAATTTAACATTTAAACTAGATTATATGTTATGTACTGCTTTGTAACCTCATTCTTTTTTTTCAGGCAATGTTTGCTCTCTTTTCATTTTAGCAGATTTTATCTCAATATCTGGATCCCTAATAATCTTTATCATTGATCTTATTGAGGGAGATTCAGTCCAGGTTTTCTATCTCATTTGGTTATTCTGCCCCTTATATCTCTTAATTTAGCCTAGTCTATGCAGCACTGCATTAACTTAATGAAGAGACTTGGCCAGGTTTTCTATCTTTTGGGTTTTGTCTGATTGCTTGCTTGTATATAGGAGTTTGGTTCCCTATCCCCTGTACTTCCTACAAACTATAGATTAAATGAAAATGTTTCATGTGCCCAATTGGACATTTTTGGCTAGACTATGTTATCAGTGATATTGGTACTTCCTTGCGTTACATCAGAAGATATAATAATATCCAACTGCCTAAAAGAGTAGTAATTAATTGCCTGCTGTGTGCCTAGTCCCTAGTAGAACATTAGCAAGTGCCCTGGCAAAAAACAGGAGATGTGTGTCCAGTACAGTTTTCCTGGTCCTCTTTGCCTTCTCCTTTCAACTTCTAGATTCTCTATGTTCTGCCTTTGTTGTTATTAAGTAGCTTGAGAGTTTAGATGGGGTTTCTAGTGAGGAGTGATTGGGATGTTTGTGAAAGCCAGGAGGAAAGAGTAATCATTAGAAGACAGGATGAAATAATACCCAGGTTTCTGGTAAGACTCCATTTGGCTCCATTTTCCCTTTCCTGTGTGCACTGTATTGCAGCAATAACTTTCCTTTTGGGCTCTCTGTCACTGACCTCACCCGCCCACTGGGACATTTTTCATTCTGTCACTGAAGTGAAAGTCGTTCAGTTGTGTCTGACTCTTTGCGACACCATGAACTATACTGTCCTTGGAATTCTCCAGACCAGAATCCTGGAGTGGGTAGCTTTTCCCTTCTCCAGGAGATCTTTCCAACCTCGGGTTCGAACCAAGGTTTCCTGCACTGTGGGGATATTCTTTACCAGCTGAGCGACAAGGGAAGCCCAAGAATACTGGAGTGAATACCAGAGTGGGTAGCCTATCCCTTCTCCAGCAGATCTTCCCAACACAGGAATCAAACCCGGGTCTCCTGCATTGCAGGTGGATTCTTTACCAACTGAGCTATCAGGGAAGCCCTCCATCATTAAAGTCTCTGTTTAAAATATAACCTAATAGAATAATGCAACTCTTTCTAATTTATATTTTTTAATTTTAAATTTATTTATTTTTTAATTGAAGGACAATTGCTTTACAGAATTGTATTGGTTTCTGCCAAACATCAACATGAATCAGCCATAAGTATACATATATCCCCTCCCTCTTGAACCTCCCTCCCACCTTCCTCCCCATCCCACCCCTCTAGGTTGTTACAGAGCCCCTGTTCAAGTACCCTGAGTCATACAGCAAATTCCCATTGGCTATCTATTTTACCTATGGTAATGTAAGTTTCCATGTTACTCTCTCCATACATCCGACCCTCTTCTTCATTCCCCCACCCGTGTCCATAAGTCTGTTCTCTATGTCTGTATTTCCATTGCTGCCCTGCAAATAATTTCATTAGTACCATCTTTCTAGTGAATCATGCAACTTTTTTATTGGAAAGTCTCCGCAGGCTCTGTTCTATATGCTATGGATACAATGCAAATTCCCCAACATGGTACCCAAGGCTTTCAAAGCCTGCCCCATCCTTACGCGTCCATTCATTCCCCACCTTGCACCCACACTCTCTTCACTACAGCCGTTTTCTGCTTGCAGTCAACCTTTGAACGCACCACGTCCCTTCACAGTTCTGCCTTAGATCATGACAATTTCTTCCATCTTCAGGGCAAACCCCCACTTCTGGCCTAGAAGCTCCTAGTTAACTCTCCAGACCCAAAACAAATGGCCCTTCGTGTAAAGCATTCTTCACTCTCCTGCATGAGGTGTTCTCTGTTTTGAGCAGCTATTACCCTTGTTACCGTCTTATGCACTTAGCGTCACATGCCTAACTTGCCTGTTGAACCAATAGGTTAAGCAAGCATCACACATAGCTTGTAATCAAAATCCTACTTTCTTTGATCCACTCTTCTTTTTTCTTTAATTTTATATAATGGAATTTTCACCTATATAGAAGTAGAGAAAAGAGTATAATAATTCCTATGTCCCCATCATCCAGCTTCAACAATTTTCAGCCCATGGCCAAAATTGTTCATCTATGCCTGTGCTAATTTTCTCTCCACAACAGTATTGGGTTTCCCTGGTGGCTCAGATTGTAAAGAGTCTGCCTGCAATGCAGGAGACCCGGGTTCGATTCCTGGGTTAGGAAGATCCTCTGGAGGAGGAAATGACAACCCACTCCGGTATTTTTGCCTGGAGAATCCCATGGATGGAGGAGACTGGCAGGCTACAGCCCATGGGGTCACAGAGTTGGACACGACTGAGGGACTAACACTTATGACTTATGACAACAGTATTATTCAGAAGCAGCTACCAGCCAATATCGTTTTATCTATAAGCACCTCAGGATGCATCTCTAAATGGTAAGAAATCTTAAAAAAAGACATGATAATGATATTAATGCCATTTTTTATAAAATTAGCCATAGTTTCTTATTTTTTGGCTATATCATGTCTTAGTTGCAGAACATGGAATCTTTAATTGGGGCATGAGAACTCTTAGTTGTGGCATGTGGGATCTAGATCCCTGACCAGGGATCTACCCCAGGCTCCCTGTGCTGGACTATAGCAGTGGAGTCCTAGTTACTGGATTACCAGGAAAGTCCCTATAATTTCTTGGTAGTATCAATGTTCATAAAAATGCTGTCATTTTTTTTATTCCATGGAGTTCCTCTTCTGGCACTAGTTGAAAATTCCAGTCGGCCTGTGAAGCCTCTGCTCAGTCTTACACAATAGACAGACCTATGCTTGCTTTTCCTACAGTCAACTGAAGTAGCAAATACAGTCTCATTTCAAAAACCAAATGTTCTATCTCCTGTAATAATCAAAGCGCAGAGCCTCAAGTAGGGTATATCTTCCTACTGGACCAGGATGGAGAACTTAGATCTTCTATTTGCTCTTTTTATTTTCTCTCATTTCCTCTCCTACTCTGCCAGATTTGGGGGTCTGGGGGAGAGGTATGAATGGGCCCCTTCCTTGCCGTTTCCCTGCCCAAGAGATTGCACTGCTCCTCCAGAGAGTCACCCCTGTCTCCATCCTCAGCCTCTTGGCCTCTGGGCCCCCTCCACTCTTCTGTTCTGGGTGGTCAGTCCTGCTGGACAGGGCAAAGAAGTGCAGGGCAATCCAATGCAGGGCAGTCTTCTGGCACTACCCTCAAAACAGCAGTCCCTCTTCTCTCAAACCTGTTCTGTGTTCTGTTTGAAATGTCTCAGGTCCGAGTTTTCTTTGCCAACTGGAAGAAACACATTTTAGCATAGCTGCATGGTTATATTTGAAGTGAATTCCTTGTGGACAGCATCCAATCGGGTCATATTGACTCCACCAAGCCCTGTGTTTCAATTGGTTTATTTAGACCATTTATGTTAACAATAGGTTAGGGCTTAAGTCTGCCATTTGGGTTTTTGTTTTCTGCTTGTTCTCTCTGAAAGCCCTCCACAGTACCTACTTTGAGTAGCCCTCAAGCATGGGAGAAGAAGGTCACATTTTAATTCTCTTCTCTCAAAGACTGAGCCCTCTGCCCTTATTATAGACTTCATCTGTTTAAGGAGTCCAGGAACTGTAAAACAAGTTATGTTTCATTTCCTATGTAGATAGTGCATGTGGAAGGGGATTCTTGTCATCAGCTTACTTTATTACACTGATCTCTATCTACTGATACCTCAGTTGAAGCTGAGACAGAGATGCCCCACTTCTCTATCCCATGACATTTATTTACATGTCTCTCTTCCTTTCCGGACTGTGAATAATATTTGAATGTTATTCATCTTTCTGTGTTCCCCAGCAACTGCTAGATGCTTAATACATGCTGATGCCTTATTTACTACTACTTTCACCAAAAGGATCAAACTGTTTAACAAAAATCCTTTACTTTTAAATTTCATTTTTATTTATTTTATTTTGGCTGCACTGGGTCTTCACTACAGCACACAGGCTTACTTGCCCCGTGGCATGCGGGGTCTTAGTTCCTTGACCAGAGACTGAACTTGCATTCTCTATATTGGAAGGAGAATTCTTAACCACTGAACCACCAGGCAAGTCCCAAACTCCTAATTTTGAAATAATTCCAAACTTACAGAAAGGTTGGAAGAATTATGCAAAGGACTCCCAGATACCCTTTGCCCAGCCGGATTCACTAACAGAATTTTGATGGGGATTTTGCCATATTAATGTTACCATTTTCTCTCTCAGGGATCAGATATTTTTTTGAAACCTCTATTCAACTTACTGCTGCAAAATTAATTTCCCTTTAGTGCCTTTATTAGCTGTCTTTTCTCTATGAATTCACCAGTTTTCATGTCCTACTAGAAAGAGAAAAGATGGAGTAGAAAGGACAAGATGAGCTTTTTCTATTCAGTAACTACTGGGCTTTCAACTATTTAAAACCATAAGATTTAGTTTAAGAAACCAAGAAAGGCATTTAAAATGTCTAGGAATATGGTTAAGTTACAAGAAAGTGGGACCATCTTCTAGAATAGACTATTTTTAGTAGCAGAATTACCTTAGAAAAGAACAATGTCACATTACATAAATAGCCCTTTCTGGAAGAACAAAGATAATTCTGTGTCTCCTATTTCAGGAATCAGCCAAGAAAGGTTGAGAAAAATCTATTATTTTATCAAAAGGAAATTTTTCATAGTGGTCCAGGGAACTAATAACATTTAGGTAGAACCTGGCTTGTCATTGGATGTAGAGGTGGGGGTGAGTTTTACAGAGTGTTCTCAAACGTGCCTCTTCATATCCTCTGGGACACTTCAATTCCTGACAGTTCAAAGGGAGATTATTCTTATTTTGACTCACCCTTGATTCTCACATACTGAGTAGTGTCTTTTCACCTTAACAAGTACTAAGTGAAATCAATGAAACAGCTTGATTGATAGAGTTCCAAGAATTGCAACATACGGAAAATAAAAAGAACAATGAAATCATTCATAGAAGAGGCCATTCACAGGGAGTTTTGCATACTGTAGTAAGAAAATAACGAACAAACTGCAGTAACAGAAGAGTGTAGCTCAGGATTCTGAACTTAGAAGAGTTTTGACTTGAATTTAATTCATAGCCTATTAAAGTTCACAGTATAGTTTCTTGGCTCAAGAAATACAACCAAAGTATCACTGTTTATTCAACTCACTTATTCTACCAATTTTTACTGCCTTCTAGGCTCCATACTGAGCCAGGCAGTATTCCCAGCACAGGGCATTTAACAGCAGGCAAAACATCCCTATTCTCACCAAGATGACATTCAAGTGGGAGACAGTAATCAGTATGGAAGTAAAATAAGAGTGTGACAGAAGGTGGCAAGTGCTGTAGGGAAATAAGCAAGATTAGATGGATCTAGCCTGTGTGGAGAGCAGGCTGCAATCATAAGGGGCGGCTTTGTTAAGAAGTAACAGTAAGCAGACTTCACTGGCAGTCCAGTGGTTAAAATTCCATCCTTCCTATGTAGGGAGTCCAGGTTCCATCTTTCCTCTGGGAACTGAGATCTTATGTACCTCCTCAGCTTTGCCAAAAAAAAAAAAAAAGAAGCCAAGACTTGGAAAAGGTGGGAGGAGCCTTCTGGGAAAGTGTCACAGCCAAGAAGGCAGGAGCACTTGGGCTTATTCCAGAAAGAGCAAGGGGCCCGGGGTGACCAGGGCAGAGCTGGACACAAGAGAAGTAGAAGGAGACCACGCAGCGCCCAGGGCTGTTGAAGGGTTTCAGCTTCCACTCTTTCCTTGTCTACCCTGGCTGAGGGTGTGCTTTTGAGCAGAAAAGGAACACAAGGGGGTGTCGTTTTTAAAGAGTCTCTCTGGCTTCTCAGTTGAGAATAGACGGAGAGGGACAAGACAGAAACAGGGCGACCACTGGGGAGACCACTGCAGTGATCCAAGGAAGAACCGGCAGCGGTTTAGACCGGGATGTAGGGAAGCAATGGCCTCCTGGATACACTCTGCAGACAGAACCAACAGGACTTCTTGCAGGTGCGATGTGGGCTGTGAGGGAAGGAGGAGTCACCATGCCTCCAAGGTTTTTGGTCTGAACAGCTTCCAAAAAATGGAGCTGTTATCAAATGAGGTGGGGAAGCTACTGATGGAGCAGCCTTGCAGGAGAAGGTCTGATCTGTTCAGTTTGGGGTATATTACTTTGACCTCCTAATGCAGCAGTCACGAGGGCAATTGGAGTCTGGAGTTTAGGAGAAAGGTCTGGGCAGGAGACATAATTTGGGAGTTGTCAGTGTATAGAGGATATTTATATACCTAGCTCCATTTTTTAAACATGTGCACTTCTAAACATATGCTTTCTACTTCCATTCAATAGTTCGTAACATTTTGCCACTTTGCTCTATGTTTCTCTATTTGTATATGCTCAAATTCTCTTTGTTTAAAAGGATGTCTTGTTGCTTCAGGGTGTCTTGTTGCTTCACCTTTGCACACTCTTGCATTCCCGAGTGGAATGTCAAGTCACAAGACTGAAGAGATAGCAGGGGAATGAAAACAGATAGTGACCAGGGCCAAGAAAGGAGCCTGGGGGCACCCCAAAGGTAAGAGTTTTGGAAAAGGAAGAAGAAGCCACAGAGGGAAGAAAAAAACTAGAAAGAGTGTAATGATGAGCTGTAGTATAATGGGAGTAGCCCTTCTCTTCTGACTGCTGATACTTACTGAAATATACAGAGAGAAAAGCTACTCATGGGATCTGCTTTTCTAACTTCAGAGTTTCTCTCCTTCACACTTGTGGAACTGATCAGTTTTCCCTTGGTCTACTTAAGAGAGGAGTAATTATGAGAAGAATCTTGGATTCTTGGATTAATCCAAGAGTTAAAGTCCCTTGGATTGTTTTAAATGAGCAACCTAACACGCCCCAGGTCATGGCCTCCATGAAGGGCTCTGTGTGTGTGTGTGTGTACATGTGCACCCAATGAAAGGTGAAGGGTAGCAGATTCTGCCACATCAAAACACACTGCTTTGGTATGCTGGGTTATTTTGAGCTGAAGACACTTGAAAAATAGCAAATGCAAAAATAGACTTTTCTTATCTGCCTAAAGAAAGACCCTCCAAAAACTCAGCTGTCATAAATCACCTGCCCCAGGAGTTTCATCAAGCAGAGAAGATTGATCCTTATCACAAGAGAGGAGACTAGAAGTCGATGCCACACCCAGACTCTGTCACAAACCATCCTATCTCCCATCTGTTCTTCTAAGACTTGTTCATCTTCCCTAAAAATCATTTACTCTCCTTAAGAGACTTACAGCCCCTCTCTCCTTTCTCTACTAAGATGAAGTTAATCCTGAATTCTAGCCACCTCAAAGAGTTACTCATTTTTCCCCGGGTGTCTCCCATGTATACATGAGATATATATGTTAATCAGCTTCTGTTAACTTTTCCCTCGATATTCTGTCTGTTATTACAGAGGTCTCAGCCAAGAACTCAGAAAAGCAGTGGAAAAATTATTTTTTGTCTTCCATAGGATCAAGAAGCCAAGTCTCAACATGGCTGTCTGAACTGGTTAAAAAAAAAATCAGTTTCTAAAATGAACTCCAATCAATCAAATTCAGAGACTAATCTGAAGGGGGAAAAAAGCTGGATGAAAGTTGATTTTTTTGTTTTAAACAAACAGCTATCCCTTTTGTCCAAAGGTGCTATTTAGATCTACCCACACAAAATAAACTATGGTCCAAAACTAAAATTACTTGCTTTTTCTTGAAATACTGTTTGTAGTCTAACCACAACTGAGATAAATAGGGCATCTGGGATAAGAGCAAACTTCTACCTTGTACCTGGTCCTTGGGTATATCACTGAAAAGTTTCGTTTTTAAACAGAGTTTGCCAAGAAGTCAAGCAAACCTCATCCATCTCTTGGGCTTCCTGAACACTGGAACCTCTCCCTTCATGACTCAGGAAATAACAGCCAACCAAAACTCATCGTATGTGGGTCCAAGATGCGACGGGCACTTTACAATAAATAATAAAACAGCTGATGTCATCTATAGCCTAAAACCCAGAGATACAAGACACTGGATTGAAGGCCAGGGGAACACTTGGGTCCAGCATCATGCATTTCATTCCAAAACTAAGAGAAACTAACTCTGGCCACCCTGGGAAGTTGGAGAGTGATTGCTCCAAAAATGAACCAATTGCCTCAGGGAATGTCTTTTCCTTGGAGTCTGTTGCTTCTCTCTCCAGCTCTGACTCTTCATCTAAGAAGCTTTATCTCTCCGTTTTCAGTCAAGCACTAGTTCAGAAAAGAAAGTACTCTTGCTTCATCCATCTGGTTCAGAACAATATCAAGTCCAGGACAATATCAGCTCCATCTGAGTCATAGGAGAAATTCAAGGAAACAAAGAGCAAAGGGAAAAAAAGAGGAAGAAGAGAGACCCAGAAGAAAAGGATCAGCACAGACAAGGGAAGAAAGTAGGAAGAAGAACTATGATGGCTCTATTTTTCTGCTTAGCACACTAAATACTAACTGTAGAAAGACCAAAGCAAGAAATGGATTCTATTTTAAAATGAGCTGTTTATATGTACTAGGAGAGCTGCCAACAGGTGTATCTTATTGGAAAGACACTGAGATGGGCTTTGTGAGGCAGAGGTAGGCCCCTGGGCCAAGTCTAGAAGCAGGAAGTTGAGAAAAGAGAAATGAACTCACTCTGCATAATAACCTCAGAGGTTATTTGCAGGAGGTCCCTGCACAAACCTTTGCAGATTTGTTTCTTTGAGGCAAACTTCCTTTTTCCATTTGGTATAAATTTACATTATTGTCCCTAGAAGTTGTTAGGACATTGAGTATGTTGAGTTTTGCCTGAGGGCTATCCACAAAATTAAAAGCCACTTGCTCCTTGGAAGAAAATCTATGATAAGCCTAGATAGTGTATTAAAGAGCAGAGACACCCCTTTGCCAACAAAGGTCCATCTAGTCAAAGTTATGGTTTTTCCAGTAGTCATGTACGGATGTGAGAGTTGGACCATAAGGAAGGCTGGGCACCAAAGAACTGATTCTTTCAATCTGTGGTGCTGGAGAAGACTCTTCAGAGTCCCTTGGACTGCAAAATCAAACCAGTCAATCCTATAGGAAATCAACCCTGAATATTCATTGGAAGGACTGATGCTAAAGCTGAAGCTCCAACCTCCTGATGCAAAGAGCCGACTCATTGGAAAAGACCCTGATGCTGGGAAAGATTGAAGGCAGGAGGAGAAGGGGACAACAGAGGATGAGATGGTTGGATAGCATCACCGACTAAATGGACATGAGTTTGAGAAAACTCCAGTAGATAGTGAACGACAGGGAACCCTGGCGTGCTACAGTCCATGGGGTTGCAAAGAGTTGGACATGACTGAACAACTGAACGTGGGATGTTGTTACAACTCATGGCCACCAGGGATAGAGTTGCAGAGGAAGACAGAGAGCTGAGCAGGTCTACCTTGATGTCACATTGGCAGAGGCCCCCTCAAATCATGCTTTCAGCTAACATGAGTGTGTATTATGTTCTAGGTGCTGCTGGAATGCTTTTCCATATTATGATTACAGCCTTAGGAAATAACTATTCCTCCAATGTCAGGAATGGAAAAACAGGTACACATGGTTAGAGAATATGTCTGAGTTGGCTCAGGTGTCTCAGGCAGCAAGCAGAAAAGCCCAAGCTTGAACCCAGGCAACCTGGACCTCCAGACACCAGATTTTATCCATTTCACCACACTGTGCCTTTTTAAAAAATTTTATTTGTTAGGCTCTGCCAGGGTCTTAGTTATAGCAAGTAGGATATTTAGCTGCACATACGAACTCTGAGTTGTGGCATGTGGGATCTAGTTCCTTGAACAGGGACCAAACCTGTGTCCCCTGCATTGGAAGAGTGGAATATTAGCCACTGGTCCGCCAGGGAATTCCCTCCACTGCGCTTTTAAGAGGAGAGAAACTAGAAGGTTCTTCCTCCTCCTTCACCCCCTGCCTTGTAGGCCTCCTTACTCTGCTTTTTCCAGTCCTGCATAATACTCCTGCCTCACCCTGACATGGTTATTTGAAAAAAAATGCAGCCTGGGAAATGGACTGTTTGGGACCATTACGGTTGAGGGACTTGGAGGAAGGAAAGACCATGCCCTGTGGGAAGATCGAGGTGGAGGCCTCAGAGAATTAAAGAGGACAGAGCAGGCGGGTGCAGAGGAACACAGCCTTCTCAGTCCCACCGATCACCTGCATGGCAGCACCCAACTAAGGGAGCACCCAGCTGGGGAGATGGCTTGCATGAGGGGTTCCGGGCCATGTTCAGAGCTATATTCTTGACTCCCTGCATGATGCCTGGAGCTTATGCTTGTTGAGTGATTGAGTAAATGAATGAACTAACTCTGCGATACATGCTCTCCTACAAGGTGTTTCCACCCCCACCTTCACTGCATAGACACCTTTTCCTTTTTCTCAAGCTCTTTCCCAGTAAGAAAGCATCTAGAGCAGAGATGAAAGTATCTGGTTGGTGGGTGGGTTTGTTGTAAAAGCCGCATGTCCATTCTGTGAGCACCTCTACAAGGACAGGCATCCAACCTTGACTGTGTCCCACCCCACTTTGCTCCATTCCTACCAACCTCACTAGCATTTCCTACCTTGGCATCACAATCCTGGTGAATTGGATGACTTTTCAGTTCACTTGATCAGTAAGTTTTGTACTATTAGCTCTTTAGAAATAATCAGCCATCATTAAATATTCTTTTAAAATTATTTTTAAAAATTTAATGTTGGAGATCTTCAACCCCAACAAGCCAATTAAGTCTAAAATGCCTTTATTAAAGCAGCATAATGTTGTCTGCCATTTGATCTTTTAATAAATCCTCAATAAGTATTTCTTGAATGAAAAATAAGGCAAATGGATCACCATACAGGGAATTAAAACACTTATGTCCTCTCTTGCTCTGTCATTTACTTGCTGTATGATCTTAAAGCTACTTATACATTGATGGAAAACTATCAGAAAACATTTGTATTATGATTCAAAGTTTGTGGTGGGAATGTGGTAGGCAGAATAATGGTCTCCCCTCCTCGAGAAAAGATGTGGGCATCCTAACCCTCAGAACCTGTGAATAAATTAGCAAAGGAGAATTACAGTTGCAGATGGAATTAAGGTTACTATTTAGATGACCTTAAAATAAGATTATTCTGGAGTATCCAAGTGGGTCAGTGTACTTATAAGGGTCCTCAAATATGGAAGCGGGGGCAGAGGAGAACCAGAAGGAGATATGCCTACAGAGTGGTCAAAGAGATGCAATCCTGCTGGTTTTGAAGAAGGAAGGGGTGAACCAAGGAATATAGGCAAAAAGCTGCCTAGAGAAACAGATTCTCTCCTAGAACTCCCAGAAAAGGATTTAGGCCTGTTCACCCTTTGATTTAAACCTAGTGAGACCCATGTCAGATTTAAAATCTGCAGATACATAAGATAATAAATTGCTTTTGTGTTAAATCACTGAGTTAGTGGCAATTTGTTTCAGCAGCTAAAGAAAATTAATATGATGATTAGTAAAATTTAAAACAATAAAATCCCCAGAGAGAGCTTCACTAAGTACTTCGATGTTACATGACTAAATTCAATCAAATATATTTTTTAAATTAGTTAATTTTTTAAATTTACCTAGACAGCAGTCAACACATGTGCTACTGGCATAAGGACAAACCTATAGATCAATGGAGTAGCACTGAAATAAACCTATACAATCATATCAAAACCAAAACAATTCAATATGGGGGAAAGAATAGACTTTTCAATAAATGAAGTTGGGAGAACTGGATATTCACATGAAAAAGAATGAAGGTAAACTCCTATTTCACCCATGTACAGAAATTAACTAAAAATGGACTCAAGATCAATATTTAAGAGATAAAACTAAAAAAGTATTAGAAAACTTAGGTGTATAGTTTCAGGACCTTAGACTAGACAATGATTTCTTAAATATCACATTTAAAGCACAAGCAATCAAAGAAAAAATTGGCAAATTTAACTTCATAAAAAATATTTTATGCTTCAAAGGACACTAATTAAGAAAATGAAAGAAACTCACAAAATGGGAGAAAATATCTGCAAATGATATATCTGACAAGGAATTTCAGAATATGCAGAGAACTCTTACAATTCAACAACAAAAAGTCAACCAAATTCAAAATAGGCAAAGGATTTGAATATACATTTCTTTCAAAGAAGGTATACACATGGTCAATAAGCCCATGAAAAGATGGTCAACATCATTAGTCATCAAGGAAAATCAAATCGAGACAAACATGATACACTTCATACTCAACAGAATGGCTGTAATAAAAAACACAAATAGTAACAAGTGTCATAGAGAATGTGGAGAAATTAGTACCCTCATACATTGATAGCAGAAAAGTAAAATGAAGCAGCTGTTTTAAAAAGTGATCTTCAGTTCCTCAAAAGGTTAAATGCAGGTTTACTGTGAAAGTGTTAGTCACTCAGTCGTGTCCAACTCTTTGTGACCCCATGGGCTGCAGCCCACCAGGCTCCTCTCCATGGAATTCTCCAGGCAAGAATACTGGGGTGGCTTGCCATTTCCTTGTCCAAGGGGATCTTTCCAATTCAGGGATCGAATCTGGGTCTTCCACATTGCAGGCAGACTCTTCACCAACTGAGCCATCAGGGAAGCTTAAGGGTTAGTGATGACCCAAAAATTCCATTCCTAGGTATATACCTAAGAAAGTTGGAAACCTATGTCTACATAAAAACTTGTCCACAATGTTAATGATGGTATTATTTATAAGAGGCAAAAAGTAGAAACAATATAATCTCCTGGTGAATGGATTAAAAAAAGTCGGAACATTATTCAGCCATAAAGAGGAATGAAGTATTGATATATACTACATCATGGTTGAGGATTCCCTGGTGACTTGGTGGTCGAGAATCCGCCTGCCAATTCAGGAAACACAGGATACACGGGTTCAATCCCTGGGTCAGGAAGATTCCCTGGAAGAGGAAATGGCAACCCACTCCAGTGTTCTTGCCTGAAAAATCCCACTGACAGAGCGGCCTGGCGGACTACAGTCCATGGAGCTACAAAAGAGTCAGACTTGACTGAGAGACTGAGCACACACACACACACACACACACACACACACACACACAACATGGCTGAACTTAAGAAACATTATGTTAAGTGAAAGGAATCAGGCATGAAAAGGCACATACATATTAGATGATTTCACTACATGAAGTGTACAGAATGGGCAATTCAAGGAGACAGAAAGTAGTTTAGTAGTTTTGAGAGCTGAGAGGCAGGAGGAATACAGAGTAACTCTTAATGGGTATAGCATTTGGGGGCTAGGGATTCAGAGAGTTATTAAAATGTCCTGGAAGTAAATAGTGGTGATGTTTGTGTAACTTTGTGAATATACTAAAAACTGCTGAGTTATATACTTTTAAATGGTGAATTTTATCATATGTGAATCATTCTCAATTAAAAATAATAATCAGAAACATGGAAATGGAGGGTAAGTGAAATAAGTCACACAGGGAAAGACAAATATTGTATATCACTTATATGTGGAATCCAAAAAATAAAACTAATTAGCAAATATAACAAAAAGGAAACAGACTCACAGATATAGAGAACAAACTAGTAGTTACCACAGGGGTGAGGGAAGGGAGGAGGGGCAAGATAGGGGCAGAGTATTAAGAGGTACTGCTGCTGCTGCTAAGTCGCTTCAGACTCTGTGCGACCCCATAGACGGCAGCCCACCAGGCTCCCCTGTCCCCGGGACTCTCCAGGCAAGAACACTGGAGTGGGTTGCCATTTCCTTCTCCAGTGCAAGAAAGTGAAAAGTGAAAGTGAAGTCGCTCAGTCGAGCCCAACTCTTTGAGACCCCATGGACTGCAGCCTACCAGGCTCCTCCGTCCATGGGATTTTTCCAGGCAAGAATACTGGAGAGGGTTGCCATTGCCTTCTCTGATTAAGAGGTACAAACTATAATAAATCAAATAAAACCTACAAGGATATATAGTAGAACATAGAGAGTATAGCCAATTTTTAAAAATAATTATAGATGGAATATAACCTTTAGAAACTGTGAATCACTATGCTGTATACCCTGAAACTTCTATAATATCATATAGCTCAGTAAAAATAGCAAAAAGGCATTCTAAATATGCAAAGAGGGTTGATACACCTTTGCGAAAATACAATTGAGGATATAATCTAACTCAGCAAGAGGTGATGTCCTGGATCAAAGAGCTAAGTAAAATCTTAAACCTTCAAGGAAAAAGAAGTATAAAAAAATACCTAGAAACTATTGGTTTTAGCAAGCCAGATCATATAAAGCTGACTAAAGAAAAGCTAATTAACTCTCTTCTCATTCCTCTTTAAATTGTACCTTTCCATAATAAAATGTAGATCAATTTATTTGCAAACTCTTCTTCTTGATTTTACATACACAAATGCACATTAAAGGAATTTTTGTTTTTTATCTTTACAAAAATGAGGTCAGTCTATACTCAGCTTTCTTCCTTCACTTAGCTTCTCAGGGACATCCCACCGAGTCAGTATACATAGATATGACTTGTATAAAGGTCATACCTTCGATCTATATAATTTACTTATCCCCTAATCTGCTTTTTTAAAATTTTTATTGGAGTATAGTTGCTTTGCAATGTTGTATTAGTTTCTACCATACATTGAAGTAATCAGCATACGTATACAGGTATCTCCACAGAGCACCGAGTAGAGTTTTCTGTGCTACACAAAAGGTTCTCTAATCATTTAAAAATGGTATCACACACACAAAAATGGTATCACAATATATCAAAACATCAAGTTGTATACCTTAAATATATACAATTTTTACCTGTCAAAGTTATCTCAGTAAAGTTGTTACACTTTACTTTTTGTTGTTCTTGTTTAGCTTTTTATCAAAGTATACATATCAGTATATCTCTCAGTGGATTTTCATAATCTGATCATACTCTGTAACCAACACCTCAGATTAAGAAACAGAACATTACTAGAACATATGTATTTCCTATGACCCAGCAATTCTACTCCTAGGCATATACCTAAAGAAATGCAAATATATGTTCACCAAGAGACATAACTCAAGTTTGACAACTGTTACTTTCTTGTCACATTTCCCTTAAATCTTAATATATTTTAATAAAAGAAATAAGGCACTGCAGTTCAAGTTGAAATCCTTTTTGCCCTCAAATCCCAGATCTACTACCCTCCCCTAGCCCTTTTTTTATGCCTTTCTTGTACATATTTTTATTCATGAATTCACAACATTTTCCTGACTCCCAGTGCAACTGAGCATCTTCTCCTAGTTCCTCCTATATGAATTGCTTTTTCATATGCTGGCTCATTTTTCTATTGTGTTGTCCTTTGTTTATTAATTTGTAGGAGGTTTAGTTTATTAAGACATTTACCATTTTCTGTCATTTTTACTGCAGGCATTTTCCCTCACTTTTTCTTTCCTTTTTGTTTCCAATATCTTTTGCCTTGCAAAGAAATATTAATTTTTATATAGTCAAACATGTCTAGTTTTTCTTTAATTTCTCTCAATTTCCTGTCCTGCTTAGGAAGACCTCTCTATCCACAAGGTTATACAAATAAACTCTCATATTTGTTTCTAATGTTCATTATTTTATTTTTTTTTATTGCTATTTATTTGCAAGCACCATTGTTTCAGACAACATATGGATACCCTGGATTGGACAGGGAGAGAGTTTGAAAAGCTCTTGAAAAGCTAAACTGGAACCACTTTTGTCTTCAAATCTTTCCTATACAATTGACAAAGCAATGTATATACGACTAAAAATAATCAGTCCAGCAGCTGGCCTAGCATTTGATATTTTACTAGCAGGAAGTGGAAAGTCACTCAGTCACAACCAGCTCTTTGCAACCCCATGGACTGTAGCCCGCTAAGCTCTTCTGTCCATGGAATTCTCCAGGCAAGAATACTGGAGTGGGTAGTCGTTTCCTTCTCCAGGGGATCTTTCCAATTCAGGGATCAACTCAGATCTCCCGCATTGCAGACGGATTCTTTACCGCCTGAGCTACCAGGAAGTTGAGAAATATTGACCATTTGATAAGATGAAATCAGATGAGGACTTTTTAATTCCTGAGTTTTTTCCAGTGGTAGTTGAAAAATGCGGTAGTCCTGAAACTATCGTAGTTTCTTTACAGGTAATCAGAAGACCCAGGTTTGAATACAGAGAATAGCTGAAAACAATTACTTAAATACCAGAGAAAGCCTTTTTTGGCGTTCGCTATTTCTTTATCAGTGCTGGCTCTCTGCTTTGTTCTCCCTCAAGAGCAATGCCTTTTTAACACATAAACGGGACGGAGGAAGTAAGGTGGCTGAACAAAACTGTCATTGCTTCCACTACTCAGACGCCTACAATATACCGTGTTTGATTTCATACTTTCCCAACAAGGGCAGAAATGCAACACCTTTCGCTGAAACAGTCACCTTGAACGAACTTTGAAGAAGACAGAGTTTGGGCTTACTTTGTTAAGCGGTGGCGAGCTGTTCCAAGTTTTTGAGGCAGTGTTGTCCTGGCTTACTTCAGATAGTTTAATCTGGCAGCCACGGTGGGATAATAAAACTATTTGGTTCCGTTCAAATCGTCCGTAACGTTCCTGCGCGCCCCCCTCCGGCTGAGTAAGCACACATCCCTGCATGATCCGTATGCATTGCCGCTGCTGCTCAGCAAGAAGCTGACACAGAAACTGCTTTCCGAAAGGGAGGGGGAAGTTAGTTCTGGGCAAAGGTAAATCATTTAAACTTTCCTTAGATTATTTTTCAGTCTTTGGCAGTACATAAATCAACAATCCATTCTACTCTCCCAGAAAGTTTCCCATGAATTTATTGAGGCAGGGAAGGAATATTTCGTTTGGACTTTCCATCCTTTAAAAAATCTTTCTTTCCTTTTTCTTTTTTACTTTTTTATTGAACTTAGTTGATTTACAATGTTGTGCCAATGTCTGCTGTACAGCAGAGTGACTCAGTTATATTAATGCAGATAGATACACCTTTTTAAATATTCTTTTCCATTATGGTTTATCAAAGATACCAAATATTGTCCCCTGTGTTATACAGCAGGACCTAAAAACCTTTCTTGAAGGTGTTTTTTTCCCTTACAGATTAGAGGAAAGCAAATTTAGTGAGAGAACCAACAACTGAACTGAGACACCAGGTGCTTGGAATGCCTTACCAATTTAGTTCTCTTCCCTGGTTTCTTGAGACAGAAAGATGGCCACAGTCTCCTTACTTTTGCTGCCTGACTTAGTTTGCAAGGTTAGTCAAATACCCTGTACCACAGAGCGCCCAGGTTAATGATTTATCTAACTAGGGTAGATACCATATGCCACCTCTATACTCCTTTTTTTTCCCTTCTGTTTTTCTAAACTAGTCAGCTTTTATACATTGATGACTGGCTTAATGGCTTAATGTTGTGTCCCTGGACTGTTCTAGAACACATGTATGTGTTATGCTCACAGTGCCGCAAGGAGAAAAAGAACTTCCCTTTTTGATAGTACTGTTTCTGATAACCTTGAAAGGAAAAACTAGTGACCCAGAGAGACAAGATAGCATGTGAGTAAGGTTAGATCAGATTGGATCTCAGATCTGAGGGCCTTTTTAAAGTCAGTTTTTAGTGATGTGTAATATACATACAGAAAAAGTACACAGAACAGACCATTAATGCTTAGCTTGGTGAATTTCAAAAACTTTACATTCTTGAATTTCAAAAACTTTACAAAACATTATCACAACCCCAAGAGCCCTCATGTCTGCTACCAGTCACAAAGCCCCCTAAGTTAATCATACCTCCCTCTGACATCATAGATTAGTTTCACCTATTTTTGAACCTTCTGTAGATGGAAGCCTATGTTTTGATATCAGGAATCTCAACTTCTAAGTTTGTGAAGTTCACCTATATTGTTGCATGCAACTGGAGTTTGTTCATTCTCATTGATGCAGTGTTGGGTGGTAGATGCATACCACAGTTTATCTTTTCTATCATTGATGGGTATTGGGGTGATTTCCAGCTTTGGATTATTATGGATACTGCTGCTTGGAACATTTCTTAAAATATATATTTCTTCTGAGCATGTGTCCCTAGGAATGGAAGTACAGGGTATTATACATACAATTGCATATACACATAAGTATACATATTTTTAAAGTTAGTAAATACCACCAGTTTTCCAAATGGATTGTATGACTATTTTTATTGCTGTATATCTTTGTGAACTTAGTATTTTCTGTGTTTTTAATTTTAGCCATTCTCATGGGTATGTGGTGGTATTGGGTTGTGGTCTGTTTTTTTTTTATTTTTATTGAATTATACTATGTATACAGGCACAACTTGTTTTATTTCACTTCACTTTGTTGTACATTGCAGATATTGTGTTTTTACAAATTGAAGGTGTGTGTCAAGCAAGCCTGTTGGGGCTATTTTTTCAATCTATTGGGACAATTTGCTTACTTTGTGTCTCTGTATCACATTTGGTAATTCTTGCAATACTTCAGACTTTTTTCTTTATTAATTTATTTATTATGGTGATCAGCAATGTTTGATGTCATTACTATGATTTGCTGAAGGCTCAAATGATAATTAACATTTTTAGCAATAAATTGTTTTTAAATTAAGGTATATACATTGTTTTTCTAGGCATAATTCTATTGCACACTTAATAGACTTCAGTATAAGTTTTACATACACTGAGAAACCAAAAAATATCATGTTATACTTTATTTCGATATTTGCTTTATTGCAGGAGTCTGGAACCTGATCTGTAATATCTCCCAAAAAAAGGCATGTATAGTAAGTGTAGAGTTCATTGAATTTTCTTGAACTAAACCACTATTCCAAAAGTGTCCTCGTGTCCTCTTTCAGTCACTACCATAACTCACACAGAGGGATAATTTCTATGCTGACTTCAAACTCATAGATTAGTTTTGACTGGTTTTGTACTTTGTGTAAATAAGATCATAAAGAAAGCACCTATGTGTGTCTGATTTCTGTCACTCAACACCAGTAGTGTATGCAAGTTCTTTCTAGTCATTCCATCTGCTCACTAATACTTGATATTTTCCATCTTTTTACCTTAGTCACTGTTTTTAAATTGCTTTCCTGTGATAACTGATATTTTCATATATTTATTGACCATTTGGATCTCTTCTTTTGTAAAATTTGCTCAAGTCTTTCTCCTATTCGTCTATGTTTGTCATTTTCTTATTTGTCAGAGTTAATCATTTTCTCATAAAGTTAAACATAGCCTGACCCACTGCCCAAGTATTTCTGCTTCTAGGAATTGACTTAAAAGAGATAAAAACATGTCTACAAAATGAGTTGTCTATGAATATTCATAGTAGCTTTATTTATAATAGTAGAACATTGGAAATAACCTAAATATCTATTAATGGGGGCTTCCCTAGGGGCTCTATGGCAAAGAATCCACCTGCCAATGAAGGTTTGATCCTTGATCAAACATGTCTTGGAGCAACTAAGCCTGTATACTACAACTATTGAGCCTGTGCTTTCGAGCCCAGAAGCCACAACTACTGAAGCTCCCAAGCCCTAGAGCCCATGCTCAGCAACAAGGGAAGTCATTGCAATAAGAAGCCCACGAGCTGCAATTAGAGAGTAGCCCCCACTCTCCACAACTAGAGAAAGACTGTACGCAGCAACCAAGACCCAGCATAGCCAAAAATAAATAAACAAAATTACTTTAAAAATATATATATTAACAGAAGAATGGATAACAAAGTAAAGTATATTCATAAAGTATACTGCTGGGTGAAATACTACCCAGCAATGAAAGGGAATGGAATACTGATAACATACAAAAATACGAATGAATTTCAAAAAGATGCTGAGCCAAAAGACAAATACAAGTACATACTGAATGATTATATTTATGTAAAGTTCTACAACATACAAAGTTAATCCATGATGAAAGAAATCAGAAGAGATCGTTTCTGGAGAGGATTGACTAGAAAAAGGCACCGGTAGCTCGCTGGATTTTGGGGGGTGGTTTATGCAAGTTTATGTGTTTGTCAAAACGGATTAAAATATACACTTCATTTCTGTACATTTTGTGTATGTGTGCATACACACAAAATCCACTCTTCATATCTGCATTTTTCTTTGTGATAATTACACTTCAATTAAAAAGTAATATAAACTATTTCTTATGTATAATGAATCTTCTTTATATGACCCCAAAATGTAAAGGTATGAATTAGGATACAAAACTGGTTATTTGGGGAGAAAGAATTCTAACATTTTTACAAAATGAAGCTAGGAGACAGAAGGTGAGCTGTTAAATTGAATCATTAGAGACCTACCTGTTGGTCCAGTGGTTAAGAATCCACCTTCCCAATTTAGGGGATGTGGGTTTGACCCTTGGTGGGAGAACTAAGATCCCACACATCGCAGGGCAACTAAGACCTTGCACTGCAACTAGAGAAGCCCACACACCGCAACTACCAAGACTGCCCTCTGTACCGCAAGAAAGAACCAGCACAGCTAAAAAAAGAAATAAACCATTAATGTTTTTATTTCTAAAGAAAAGATATATTTTACAAAATTGATGTTCCTTGCTGCCCACTTGCTGAATATGTCAATTTATTTTTAATAATATTTTTAGCAAGAGTTTCAAGGAAAGAAGAAAATTTACAGTTTATCAGTTAATTACTTTCTAAAGTTTTTTTTTCTTTAACACTTAGGCAAATTAGAATTCCTGTTTTTTGTTACTGTTATATCTGCTTTTCAAGGATGGACTTACAGATTCATATATGTGTACAACGTTTTTAAAGGAGTCTAGGTAGGCATTTTGAAATAGATAAAAAGTTATTACTTAATTTTTATATTGCATCAAAGATGTAGTGATAGAACCCTTTTGGAAGCAGTAAGACCGCAGAAAGCAAAAGTAGAAGCTCCGACCATTTTACAGTAATTTGGTTATTGACTGGGGTTCATGGGCTCTTTAGTCAATAAAAATTGATAAGAGGCCTGATGAGGAATTCAGGTAAGGTTTGATTGGGACTGCAGCAGGAGCGAGGGAAATATAGATAACAGGTTCCCTTGTTCAATCCCTGAGGCCGGGTGGGAGTGGGCTGAGGAGCCAGCTGAGCTGGTTCCTGGAGGGAACTGAAGTCACTGAAGGGCAGTGAGATCAGCGGGGGCGGGGGCGGGAGCGTGGCTTAGGTGGTCTGCCCACCGCTTTGCGGTGCTGTGTGCAGGGATCGCGTGCGGCACCCTGCTCCTGCTCCTGGCACCTCGGAAGTGACAGGTGGGTTTTGGCCTTTTTGTATCTTATTGTCATAATCTGCCCCAACTGAGCGTGCTTGCAGTTACTGTTAGTCGCTTGTAGTTTCTGTTTTCCGTTATTTGAAGAAACGATGCTCCAGGTATGAGCACTGCAGTTTTAAAAGGTCCCAGGTCCCAGCCTGTCTCAATTTGACTTGTAAAAATTCATCCCAAAGAAAATGTTTAAGCAAAGCAAAGACAATCACTGATACAGCTTTTCCTTATAGCGCTGACTGTATATTTTAAAAACTGAAAATAGCCTAAATATCGAGTGTTATGGCTTCCCAGGTGGGGCTAGTGGTAAAGAATCCACCTGCCAATGCAGGAGACTCAAGAGATGTGGGTTCAAGCCCTGGGTTGGGAAGATCTCCTGGAGGAGGAAATGGCAACCCACTCTAGTATTCCTGCCTGGAAAATTCCATGGGCAGAGGAGCCTGGCGGTCTACAGTTCGTAGGGCTGCAAAGAATCAGGCATGACAGGGGAACTGAGCACACATTCAACATTGGAATATCTTAGAAAATTATGAAACATGAACTGAGTGAAATAGGAGGTGTTAAAATAATAATTAGGAAGACTTGGAAACATGAAAAAGGAAAACAAAATAGAAAAATATGATAATTCTTTAAGAATTATCTATGCCAGAAGGAAAAACAACAATACAGTATACTAACGCATATATATGGAATTTAGAAAGATGGTAATGATAACCCTGTATGCGAGACAGCAAAAGAGACACAGATGTACAGAACAGTCTTTTGAACTCTATGGGAGAGGGCAAGGACAGGATGATATTGGAGAATGGCATTGAAGCATGTAAATTATATGTGAAATGAATCGCCAGTCCAGGTTTGATGCATGATACAGGGTGCTCAGGGCTGGTGCACCGGGATGACCCAAAGGGATACAATCCGGAGGGAGGTGGGAGAGGGGTTCTGGAAGGGGAACACATGTACACCCATGGTGGATTCATGTCAATGTATGGCAAAACCAGCACAATATTGTAAAGTAAAAAGTCTCTATTAAATTTGTTACAATAAAAAAAAATAATAAAAATTTTAAGAAAGAATTATCTATGTAAGTAAAAGACAACACAAAACTTAAAAATAATTGTGTTAAATAATAGCTTTGTGGATATGTTTAAATGTTTTTACATTATATCTTATAAATAAAAAATTAAAATTTTTTTTCTTATTTCTCAATTTGCATATCACATTCTTATCAGAGGTTTCACATTCTAAATCTCCTACTGATAATCTCATTAAGCTGAAATATCTTGCCTGGATGCACTGGGATTTTCAGAAGTAGCAATGTCTATTAAAAGCAATGTTTTGTTTTTCAATAGATTAGGCCTTATTAATAGCCATAATTTTGGTGCCTTAAAGTTGTCCTATAATTAAAACTCCAGTTTAAACTTATTCAAATGTGACTTTTCAAAGTATGTTTGTCCATGACACCAAGAAATCATTGTGGTGGTGTTTGCCACAACCTCGCACCCCTGCCTCACACTCCCTTAGCTCTTTGGAGTATTAGGAAAATCCCCAGGATTCTAGTGCTGCAGAGCACCCCTAATATCTCACCTTGTGAACTGCTAATGCAGATTTGCAACCAGGAAGCAGAACCATAAGGCAACTGCTCTACTATCCCCAGATAGTACTAAAATAGTACCTTCAAGCTCTCCTGCTTTGCTTTGAACCTATATCTCTTAAACATTTTTTCTAAATATTACCATAATCTCTTTCATCATAACTTAAAATCATCTCCAAAATCAGGCACCCATTGCTCAGTCATGTCCAACTCTTTGCAACCCCACAGACTGTAGCCCCCCAGACTCCTCTGTTCATGAGACATTTCAGGCAAGAATAATGGAGTGGGTTGCCATTTCCTCCTCCACGGCAATCTTCCTGATCCAGGGATTGAACCCACATCTCCTGTGTCTCCTGTATCGCAAGCGGATTCTTTACAGCTGAGCCACCAAAGAAGGCCCAGGCACCCATCGGTGACACTCATTACAGTCCCACTCTGGCTACACATGTGCTTGGTCCAAGAGCAGATAGAGACCACTGCTACTCAACAGGCTGATTGGCAAACTGCAACCTATGGCCAGAAGTTCTTATCCCAGCTTCTTCTCTCCAAAAAAATAAGTGTGTTCGCTTTCAGGTACCTTCCTGCTAAGCACCCTTGTTCAGTCTTAGCTTTGGTCTCTGTAATTACACCAACATCAGGAAAGATGGATACAGAAGAATGAGAGAGAACATCCATCTGAACCTTTCATGACACAGGATTCAGAGAGGGGTCCACCACTTGGCTCGGACCTATTCCTAAATGTCTTCAGCCTAACCTATCTCTTATCCCCTTGCTTCTAGCTGTATGTTTTAAGGCAATTCAACAAACTGTGATTTGAGCATCTTTACTTGATCAAGATTGCCAGGAGAAATATCAGAACCTCAGATATGCAGATGATACCACTTTAATGGCAGAAAGCAACGAAGAACTAAAGAGGCTCTTGTGGGGGTGAAAAGAGAGAGTGAAAAAACTGGTTTAAAACTCAACATTCAAAAACCTAAGGTCATGACCTCTGGTTCTATCACTTCATGGGTAATAGAAGGGTAAAAAGAAGAAACAGTGACAGATTTTCTTTTCTTGGGCTCCAAAATCACTGTGTATGGTAACTGCAGCCGTGAAACTAGAAGGAAAGCTATGACAAACCTAGACAGCATATTAAAAAGCAAAGCCATCATTTTGCCAACAAAGGTTCATATAGTCAAGGCTATGGTCTTTCCAATAGTCATGCACAGATGTGAGAGTTGGACCATAAAGACGGCTGAGCACCGTAGAATTGATGCTTTTGAATTATGCTGCTGGAAAGGACTCTTGGGAGTCCTTTGGACAGCAAGATCAAACCAGTCAATCCTACAGGAAATCAACCCTGAATATTCATCACTGATTCAATGGACATGAACTTGGCCAAATCCCGGGAGATAGTGAGGGACAAGGAGACGTGATGTGCTGCAGTCCATGGGGTGGCAAAGAGTAAGACACAAGAGCGACTGAACAACAGCAGCAAATTCGATCAGTGCCTTTCTGCATGACAACAAGGTCTAGGACAGCTTGCCTTGAAGGATGCTTGAAACCACCATGGCACCAAGTTCATTTTCTACATTATAGATTAAAATCCAGGCAATCTGACTCCAATACCTGCCACCTTAAGAACTGGGCCCCAACAGCTTCCTTGAAGAAATCATATGTTCTCAAAATCTATTGATTTCCAACAATTAAAACACTTTAATGCATGATACAGGGTGCCCAGGGCTTGTGCACTGGGATGACCCAGAGGGATGGAATTGGGAGGGAGGTAGGAGGAGGGTTCTGGAAGGGGAACACATGTATACCCATGGCGGATTCATGTCAATGTATGGCAAAACCAACATCATAATGTAAAGAAAAAATTTATTAATTAAAAAAAACTCTTTATTCAAAGGGGAAAAAGGTACTTTCTCTGAAACCAGGCAGGAAGATGAGTGTTTCACCTGTTGAAGCTAATTAATTCGTAGCTTTTCAGCTAAACTGAAATAAGGTTAGACCTTATTACTTTAAACCCTTGAACATTAAGATGGAGGTTGTTCTATTCTATACTGTTCATAATTTACTGAATTCTCTAAAAAGAAACAAAGAAGAAGTTTTTGCTGTAATTTAGACAAAATTTTACTGCGATTCATAACACCAAGGAGCTATGTAAAAATGTTAATCAATGGGGGCTTCCCTAATGGTTTAGTGGTTAGGGCTCTGTGCTTCCACCACAGGGGATGTGGGTTCAATCCCTGGGGTTTGGAATGAAGATTCTGCATGCCATGCAGTGCAACCAAAATTCATAAAAAAATTTTTTTTTAAAGTGCCAGCAGATCTTGTGTCTGGTGAGGTTGTTTTTTTTTTTTAAAAAGAAAGATTCACTGTAAAAAATGTTAATGAATGATGACAAAGATAGATAGGAAGAGGCATCATCATACATAATTAAACAAAACAAGTTAGTCTGTCCTAACAGATTGCAGCCCATTAGTCATTTGTACTACTTTTACAGGAAACCTCCATTTAAATTTTCACTGGTGTGTTTCACAAGATTCATTCATTATGGGCCATTATTCATATATATTTTTATTAAAAACTGCAGCAGACAAAAATATTATAGCACTACATATTTTTAAAAGGACCAACCAAATTAAATCAAATGCCATGACCTTTGCTTCTCTTCTATAGGCTTATTTTTTAAACTATCACTTTATCCTGTCTGAAGCAGTTTTGCAAATGGCATGTGACTTTTCTAATAAGCTTCTTTAGAATACCATCATAAAGAGAACTGACCTACCTACCTTGCATCCTACTCTATAGTTTTCTAGCCAGTCCTATGAGGGGTGGGGAGGGTGAAGACAACCCCATTTGCTCAATGCATTGTTAGGTCAATTCACAGTAACTGCCGGGGCTGTGGTATATAACGCATTCCAAAATAAACCGGGTTTGAAGATGCAAGTTGTATCAGATAAACTCTTTCAAAGAAAGACAAGGAAATGGACTTTAAAATAACTGAACTAAGAGAAAACAGGCATCTAGAAGTCTGCTCCTAATTATCTTTTTAAAAGGTCTTTTTAAAGGGTATGCACTTGGAAGTGGCCAAATCAAGAGTTTGGTTACACATGTAACACTTTTTTTATTCCTCAAAGGCAACAGTATTCATAGAGAGGGGTAAATTCAAGAAAACAAATCCCAATGTTGTCAGAAGTTCATGTCAAACATTTGAATTAAATATAACTTTCAAAGGCTTTGTACTCCATGTTAGTTACCAAGAAGTATGAAACATAATCATAATTCTCAAAAGACTTTCACAAATAATGACTTTGCTTGAATGCTTCCCACATTCCATGTTCAGCACTATGTGTATATCTTATACGTATATATGAAAACCTCACCACAACTTCCTCAGATAAATATTGCTGTTCCTAGTTTAGAAATGGAGAAACGGAAGCTCAGTGAGGCTAAGTAACTTGCCCACAGTCACACAGCAGGTTCAGTATTAGATATTGGTTTGGAACCTTAACAACCTATTCTTAGAGCCTGAGAATTTCACTATTAAGGCTCCCTTCTCCACTGCAAGTTTGATTGAGAATCAGAAAATTTGTGTACACAAAGTTGAGATGTACAGATGGGTAAGTTAAAGATTTTGTTTTTAGTACTTACTCTGATATTTTAAGTCACTTCCTTTGCAACTCAATTTCTTCATCTATCAAATGAGAATTATAATACATCCAACTTGTATAACCTATCTTATGCAATTATTACAATAATTAATGTGAGTGCTTTAAAGTACAAAATATTATACAAATAACAAAGTGCTATTTTTTTTCCCTAAAGCAACAGAGGATCTCCGTCTGTCCCTGTTTTTGTGGGTCAAGGTCTGGATTGCTATTCTAATTCAACAAATTGAGCATCTTCTGTGGACCCAACAAAAGCTTGGCACTACTTCTATAAAAGATGTAAACCATATATGGGCACTACCTTTGTTGGGTGAACAGTCTCAAGTTAAAGACAAACATCAAATAAGTACACAAATATGGGTATAATTTTTAAATTGTGTTTTAAAGGAAATAAATATCTTGTCAGAGAATGGATTTGAAGGAAATGTCTTTCATACTGGTTGAGGGAAGAAATGAAAGTATGGTTGACTAAATGGAAAAAGAATAGTTACATGTATACGTATAACTGGATCACTTTGCTGTATACCTGAAACTAGCACAACATTGTTAATCAACTATGCTCCAGAATAAATGATTTTTTTTAAATCTGGAGAAAGTATGGTTGATGGTTGAGGGGGTGTGGTGGGTGATTCAGGTAGAGGAGGTACCAGCCCAGGGCTGGAGCATTAGGGCTCTGTAGTGGGTTTTGTGTTTCATTTCAAATGCAATGGGAAATCATTATTGGCTTAAAAGCAGGGGTCTGGCATCATGAAAGAGCTGAAGGTGTTTGCAAAAGTGATGACGATGACACGTGATTTCAGAGCTGGATGAGGCGTCCAAGAGAGGACGGGACAGCAGGTTGGAGAGAAGATGGCTGGTCACTGGTATGCAGGACTCGATGAGGTGAAAGGAATGTTCCTGGAGTTGGTAGAGAAAGAGGAAGGCTAGGATAGCGTGTTTGAATGAGTGAGGAAGCAGTGAAGCTTCTAGTCCATGCTATATTCACGGGAGTGGGTAGAGAGGACAGAGTAAAGTGTGGCTGAAGAGTGAAGCGAGAGAACTAAAAGGCCAGGACAACTTGACTGACTTGGGAAGAAAAGTTTCAACTCGGAGAAGTCTCAAGCTCGAGGGTTTTGTATAGTGCTGACCCCTGCTGGTCGATTCTTGCAGAAGCCCTGAAGTCCAGCTGCTGGCTGAGCCGAACCAGGAGCTCAGTCAGTAGAAACTGTAGCTGAGGGACCGCTGACCTTACAGAAATACAAAGAATTACAAACGAATACTACGAACTGTATGCCAGTGAATTAGATAATAACCGAAACCAACAAACTCCCAGAAAGACGCAAATGACTGAAACTGATTCAAGGAGAAATAGAAAATGGGAATAGACATAAAGAGATTAAATTAGTAGCCAAACCCTATACACAAAAAATCCTGGGCCCAGCTGGCTTCCCTGGTGAAGTCTGCCAAACATTTAAAGAAGAATTAATACAAATTCTTAAAATCTCTTCAAAAAAATAGACAAGGAGGGAACATTTCCCAATTCATCCCATGAGGTGAATATTACCTTGATATGAAAACCAAAGATAGCACAATAAAGAAAACTACAGACCAATGTCTCTTATTAATATATATGCTAAAAAGTCTCAACAAAATATTAGCAAATTAAATTAAGCAATTTGTAGGAAGAATTGATTAAACACCAGGACCAGAGGGTCTTAACCCAGGAATTCAAGATTGGATTTATCATCCAAAAATCAGTTAGTATAATATACTGTATCAGTAGAACAGAGAACAAAAACCACATGAACATCTCAATAGATGCAGAAGAGCATTTCATAAAATTGAACACATTCATTATAAAAAATTCAACAAACTAGGAATAGAATGGAACTTCCTTGACTTGATGAAGGACATCTATAAAAAATCTTCTACTAATATCAAACTTAATGATGAAATCATGGAATCAATGGATATGAGTTTAAGCAAACTCCAGGAGATAGTGAAGGACAAGGAAGCCTGGCATGCTGCAGTCGGTCGCAGAATCAGACATGACTTAAATTGACTGAACAACAGCAATGGTGAAAGACTGAATGTTTTCCTCTAATGACAGGAAAAAGACAAAATGATGTCACCACTTTTATTCAACATTGTACTGAAGTTGTAGTCAGGGCAACTAGATAAAAAAATAAAATATAAAGTGCATCTAAATTGGAACAGGAGAAGTAAAACTATATCGATTTCTAGATAATGTACTCTTGTATAAAGAAAATGCTAAGGAATCCACTAAACATTATTAGAAGCAGTAAATTAGTTGAAAAAGATTGTGTAATGTAAGATCAACATATAGAAATCAATTCTATTTCTATACTTTAGCAATGAGTAAACCAAAAATGAAATTAAAATCATTCCATCTACAATAGCATCAAAAAATAAAATATAATCAGTTCTTGTTATTCACAGTAGTTATGTTCTGTAAAGTCACAATGAACACAGAATTAGCATATACTGAACCATTGCTCCTAGGGGAAATACTCAGTAAGACTCCTATGAGTCTCTGGTCACAATATTTTCATCAAATGATCAATGCATAATCTTATTTATGTGTGTTTCTGTTTAAAGACACCTGATTTAGTGTATATTGTTGATTCATTAACATTGAACTCAGCCAACAGCACTATAACGATGCTTGAATGAAACTTATCTAACATTTCTAACATGTCTTTTTCCCATTAGGCATAAAAACAGCACTACTAGACAGCACTTCTGCACTATAATTGGAGACAATTTAACAATGTGAAATCAAGAACAAAATTGATTTAAAAAGTGGGAAATGTGGCACTAAGGAGACCATGAAAAAGACACTTGTTTATAGCAGGAGAGCTGAAAAGAAGGCTGGATGTTGCCTTATTTGACTTCAGCTGGGGATGTTCATATCAGGCGATTCAAATATGTTGCTGCTCTATGCATGTCTACAAATGACTGCTAAAGTGCTTTGAGTATTGATTTAAGGATTATAAGTAAATTTTAGTGAACAGAAAAATTAACAGATATGTAATCCATGACTAATGAGAATAAACTTACCTAAGCATAAATTTAACAACAGAAAAATAAAACCATACTCTGAAAACTACAAAGCATTGTTGAAAGAACATTTAATAAATGAAAAAACACTTCATAGCCATGGATCAGGAGACTTAATGTTGATAACAAATTATTCTCAAAATGATCTACAGGTTTAGCATAATTCATTTCAAAGTCTCAGCTTGGTTCTCTGCAAAAACTGACAAACTTATCCTAAAATTCATATGGAAATTCAGAGGACCCAGAATAGTCAAAACAACCTTGAAAAAGAATAACAAATTTGGAGGACTCATGTTTTCAAATTTCAAAATTTACTGCAAAGCTATGATGATAAAGACAGTCTGGTTCTGGCATAAAGATAGATATATCAGTCAGTGGAATTTAATTGAGAGTCCAGAAAGAAACGCTCACATTGATGATCAGTTGATTTTCAACATGAATGGTAAGACAATTCAGTGGGGAAGGAACAGTATTTTGGCAAACGGTGCTGGGACAACTAGATGTCCACATAGAAAAGAATGAATTTCATTCTCTACCACAAATCAATGCAGAAATCCACTCAAAATCAAAGACTATAAAACTCTAAGAAGAAAACACAGGCCTAACTCCTTGTGATCTTGTATTAGGCAATAGTTGCTTAGATATGACATTTAATGCACAAACAAGAAAAGATAAAGGAGAGGCTTATATCTAGAATATATTAGAAGCTATTACAAACTTAATAATTAAAAATAATTAGCCCAATTAAAGACTTCCCTGGTGGCTCAGACGGTAAAGCGTCTGCCTACAATGCGGACAATATTATATCTAGATATAATATTATATCTAGATATATCTAGAATATATTAGAAGCTACTACAACTTAATAATTAAAGATAAGTAGCCCAATTAAAGGACTTCCCAGGTGGCGCTAGTGGTAAAGAACCTACCTACCAACGCAGGTTAGACATAAGAGACATGGGTCGATCCCTGAGTCGGGAAGATTCCCTGGAGGATGGCATAGCAACCAACTCTAGTATTCTTGCCTGGAGAATCCCTTGGACAGAGGAGCCTGGTGGGCTGCAATCCATGGGATTACAAAGAGTCGACATGACTGAAGCAACTTAGCATGCAGACAGCCCAATTAAAGGGCTTCCCAGATAGCGCTAGTGGTAAAGAATCTGCCTGCCAACAGGAGATTGGGGTTCAATTCCTAGGTTGGGAAGATACCCTGGAGGGAGACGTGGCAACTCACTCCAGTATTCTTGCCTGGAGAATCCCATGGACAGAGGAGCCTGGTGGGCTACAGTCCATGGGTTCGCAAAGAGTTGGACACGGTTGAACATCTGGGCACAGGACAGCACAGACCAATTAAAATGAGCCAAGGATCTAAAAGGACAGCTCGCCAAAGAAAATGCACAAATGACTGATAAACACATGAAAAGATACTCAAAATTGTTAGCTATCAGATACATGTAAATAAAAATCATAATGAGATATGCTGTGATAAAAAAGACAATAAAAAATATTGGCAAGAATGTAGAGAAATGGAAGCCCTCATACATTGCTGGTGTGAAAAAATGGCATCTTACTTTAAAAAACAGTCTTTCAGTTTCTTAAAGCTTGTACATAAAGTTGCTCTGTGATCCAGCAGTTCCACTCCTAAGTATTTATTAATCCATAAAAGAAATGAGAAATAAAAATATATGCTTAGCAAACTTGTACTTACATACAAAAACTTGTATATAAATGTTTTTAATAATGTTATTCATAGTAATCAAAAAGCTGAAATGACTCAAATTTCCAGCAAGTGATGAATGGATAAGCAAAAATGTGGTATACCCATATAGTAGAATTATTCAACAATAAAAAGAAATGAAGCCTTGGTATGTACTGCAACATGGATGAAATTTGAAAACATGCAAAATGAAGGAACTTAGTCACAAAGGGCCATATAATATATGATTCTGTTTATATGAAATGTCCAGAAGAGGTAAAACCATAGAGGTAGGAAGTATATTAGTAGTTGCTAGTTCTGGGGGGGACTGGTGGAATTGGTGGTTATCCATAAGGGGTATAGGGTTTCTTTTGGAGATAATAAAGTATTCTAAAATTAATTGTGATGGTGTTTGCACAACTTGCCGAAATACTAAAAGTCATAGAATCATACATTTTATTTATTTGAATTGTACATTTTAAAGAGGTAGATTGCATAGTATGCAAATTATATCTCAACAAAGCTATTTGAAGAAAAAGCAAATGAGTTAAATTTTCTAAACGGATATTGATTAAAGGATAATTTAAAATAACAAAGGTAATTTTACCTAAAAGACTGTGGAAAGATTTAAATCATTATTTAATCCTGTAAGATGTTTGAACAATGAGGATATTTAAAATATTGATAATGATATTTTCTGCTTAAGTATTACTATTTTCTCCTCTCACTTTTTCCTTCTCTCAACAAGTCATATTTTTATGTCTTTGAATGTCTCATACTACATTGATTTCAAAGTTCTTTCTACTTCAACTAAAACTCTGAAAAACGGACATAGGAGCAAATGAAAATGTAGTTATTTCATTATATACACATATATAATTTTAAATTGTTATACTAGGTCTCCATCACTTAATTCTACAACCTATGATGTATAAAAAAGTCTGTTTTATCACTTGTTTTGTCTCTAAATTGGTTTCTTAAGGGGAATAAGAACCCTAGATAGTCTATTGAAGTAGAGGAAGTTATTTTTTAAAACCCGTTGTACCATCTGAGAATTAAGTATTTGTCTGCTTTGTTAGACCTAAATCCTCTAGCTAAGTTATGTCTTTTTTTAATTTCTAAACTGTCAGTAGTAATTGTCACAATTCTAGAGTTGTTAACAATTTGGCTGTGCTTTAAGTAAGCCTTTTTATTTTAAGTTTATTTATATCTCTTCCTCTGGGTCTAATAACACTTGAGAATTTATGTATACTTTCTTTTATAATGTGCTCTAGAAACCAAAACTGAGACTAGGAAAAACTTATGAAGCAAATAATGTTTTTTCTGTGTTTAAACTTTCTGTAGTTATTACACGTCATATTCTCAGTTCACCCCACCACTAAGGTTTAGGTCTCTGTGATTTTGGCCAGGACCTTCAGGCATCTGGAAGAGTTGTAGCATCTATTAATACAAGGAAGGAATGGAAAGCAAGGAAGGCAGTATGCAAAGCACCTTCATCACTTGGAGGTTGGAAAGCATGATCTGCTTGATGGACTCTGAAAAGACAATTATTGAAAATGATAGAAAGGCATGCTCTCAGCAAGGTGAAGTCCTATCTCTTCACACCGGAGCTAAAAGCATCAACCTAAGCGACAGGAAACATAATAAAAGAGGAAAAGCAGGCCAAGGTAACAGAGAGTGTGCTAGGCAGTAGAAACACAGAAGATTAGAAATGGCCAGACAAAAACGCAGAACCCAGAGAGCTACCGATGGAGAACAAAGGCATGTAGAATCAGGTAGAGATGGACGTGAACAAGTGAGAGGGCAGCTTGGATGAGGTAAGTGACCCCAGACTGATGGTGGAGAGGAAAAGGGGCAGGTATCCCTAGACAGCAGGTGGACAAGCCTATGGCTCTGGGGGAGGATGCAGAAATGAATGGGGTGGGAAGGATTATTGCATATCTTCCAATGCTTTCAGCTCCCAAAAGGGGTAACTCCACAGTTTGGATCATGTAGGGAAAAGCAGGTGAGGGAAAGGTTTATAGAGAGTTGTGATGCACTGAATTGCTCATTACTAATTCTAACATTTCCTTTATCATACAATTCCCACTTCCTGTCCTACAGGGAATGGGAACAGCATAAACAGACGTGCAAAGACAGGAAATTACAAGGTGTACTAGGGGAGAAGGAGTAGATGACTTTAGTTATAATGGATGATTCATACAGTGGAGTAGTGGCAGAAAAGTCTAGAAATTGGGGCAGAGTCAGATTGTGAAAGTCCTCAGATATCGGGATAAGGAACTGGGCCCCAGCAAGGGGAAAGCATGGGTTTTCTGGAAGGATCTAAAATAATAAACATAATATTTTAGAAAGATACTTTCATCAGCGAAAGGCAGAAAGGAGGGAAAGATCAGAGGTAAGAACATGAGTTAGAAAACTAAGGTGCTTATAGTTCAGAACAAGGTCTCAGAGATGTGTATATAAAGCAATTCTGCTTCTGGGCATTTACATTCCAAGGAGATAATTATGTGTAAGGGGAGTTAACTACTAAAGATGCTTATTACAATGTTCTTATATAAGATGTATGAAAAAAGTGAAAGTGAAAGTCACTCAGGCGTGTCTTTTTTCAACCCCATGGACTCTACAGTCCATGGAATTCTCCAGGCTAGAATGCTGGAGTGGGTAGCCATTCCTTCTCCAGGGGATCTTCCCAACCCAGGGATTGAACCCAGGTTCTCCTGCATTGCAGGCAGATTCTTTACCAACTTAGCCACCAGGGAAGCTCACAAGATGTTTCAAAAACTTTGTTTTTTTTAAGGCTGTACCATGCAGCATGTAGAATCTTAGTTCTGGGACCAGGGATCGAATCTGTGCCCTCTGTGTTTGGCATGCAGCATCTTAAGCACTGGATGGCCAGGGAAGTCCTTCTAAAAGTACTTTGTTGTTGCTGTTTAGTCACTTAGTCGTGTCTGACTCTTTTGTGACCCTGTGGACAGTAGCCTGCCACAATTTGTTTTCGCTCATTAAGCCAATTCTGACCCAATTCCAGTGATCATCCAGTCCCATGCAACTGGCTTCTAGTTAGGCTACCTAAACCAATGATGCTGCAAATGAGAGAGAATTACACTAATTGAATTAAACCCATCTGAGTGCTCCCTCAGCAACAGAAGATGAGATGATTGGATGGCATCACTGACTCAATGGACTGGAGTTTGAGCAAAATCTGGGAGTTAGTGAAGGACAGGGAAGCCTGGTGTGCTGGGGTTACAAAGAGTCACACATGACTGAGAGACTGAACGAGTGCTCCCTAGAAACGGGATGGGGGTCCACCCATACACCTTCTCAGGTCTTGTAGCTGCTACATAATTTATAAGGAGTGGATGGATGTTGGTAGAATGAATATCCTAAAGGTGAAATTGAAGGCTATGACAGCAGAATTCAAATGTCAAGGGAAATTGCATCGTATTGCAATGAAAGACTTTGCAGACATGATCACAGAACTGCTCACAGTCATCTGAAAGATCTTAAAGAAAAGGTGAAATACCCAAAGACTAGGCATATGTAGGCAGTATTATAAGATGGTGGGGGATGGTGAGGGGTAGGTGAGGGATCAATTCTTGTCAACTAATATAGCAACTTTAAGACAGAGTCCTGAGTGTCAGTGAGACATTTTTAAATACTACAGTTCTTGATGACACATGTGACTGGATTGAAAGACTCCAAGTTACACTAAACAAGTCAGCAGTAATTACAAGGTAATTGTGTAGTGAACAGCTGTTGCTTTGGTTTCCCCAGCAACCATTCCCCATTCTTCTGGGAAAATACCATGCCAGAACATCCCTGGAGAGCCACCTCTTGGTTCTCAATCATGTGGTTGGAGCACTGGGCGTGCTCCCTAAGTCAACAAGCAATTCCCCTCTTTCTGGTCCAGCAACTGGTGCAAATCCGGCCAATCAGAATGAGGATCAAGATTTTTTCTTTGACTCTTGGTGTAAAGAAGCTCTTTCTTTCCTTCAGGATTTGAAGCAGAAAAGATGTTGGAAAGAGATGCAGCCCTCTTTTGGGCATCACTGATCTGGGGGGTGGAGAAGGTGGAGAAGGTGGCCGGGGAGTCTGAAACCGCCTGGAGACTCTAGGTGGAGCCTGAGCATGATGCAGAGGTAATGTTGTATGTATCGTATCTAGCTATGTCAGGAAATTTATTTCTCTGAACTTTTCAGTTATAGGAGCTATGTTGACTATACTTTCTTATTTTTTGTATTCTTGATGCTCTGGCATTTGGGGCCTTGATGCTGGAAAGACTTTCCCTCCCAGGGCTAGCTAATTCTTACAGATAGCAAATGATTCCCCTCCCTTCTTCCATACCCAGAGCATGTCTTCGACATGTAAACCAAAGAATCCAGAACCAACCTCTCCAATTATTTTCTTTTTTTTTTTTATAGTTTAATGTATTTTAATAGCAAACTTACAGGAACAGCACAGAAGACAGACAACATTAAAAACATGTACTTGCATGTAGAACAACTCAGTTAGAAAAGTATAGTGAATGGATGGGATCTACCGTATGATAAAAATGCTACAAACACCATTTAGTTGCAGTCAATAAGAAATTTACTTGTTTTAAAAAAATCCAAATGCTGGCATTGTCCAGAAAAATTTAACAGGTTTATTTATAATTGTTATAAAGTTGAACTGCTGAAACTTGTTCACTGAAACATTTTGACTTTCATTAATGCTTTATGTCCCGCATTTATATTAAAAATTCACACACAAATGAAAATGGAAAAACTGCCAATACCTGATTTCTGTCCTCTATTTTTCCACTTGCAATCATATACTTAGGTACCTTTTGACCCCATGGAAAAAAAATATCTAACGTTCAAGAACTACCAATAACAGGAAGAAGAGATTTTTTTTTTTTTTTTTAAAGAATGAAATGTTTCCCATCATAGTGGATTCTTAAGCACGTTCTCCACGTATGCGGCGTGCTAGCTGGATGTCTTTTGGCATAATTGTTACACGTTTGGCATGGATAGCACACAGGTTGGTGTCTTCAAAAAGGCCAACCAGATAGGCCTCACTTGCCTCCTGCAAAGCACCAATAGCTGCACTCTGGAAGTGCAGATCTGTTTTGAAGTCCTGAGCAATTTCCCGCACCAGACGCTGGAAGGGAAGTTTGTGAATCAGAAGTTCAGTGGACTTTTTTTTTTTTTTCCAGTGGACTTCTGATAACGTCTAATTTCACGGAGTGCCACAGTACCAGGCCTGTAACGATGAGGTTTCTTCACCCCTCCAGTAGAGGGCGCACTCTTGCGAGCGGCTTTTGTAGCGAGTTGCTTCCTCGGTGCTTTACCACCGGTCGATTTGCGGGCAGTCTGCTTTGTACGAGCCATGGTATAGAGACCTCCTTACTTACCCCCCTTCTCCTTCGGCTGGAGCTCGGAGAGCTAGAGCCAATTATTTTCTTTATCAAACTCTCATGCGTGAAACCAGTATTCCCCCTGCCCTAAATCAGTCCAGGGCCAGGACCAGCTAGAGACCATCCCAGAGCCCAGAGCCTACTACAATGAATCAAACTCTATCATCCTAAACTGACTCAGGTACCTACCCTATTTCACCCATTCTTTCCTATCAAAACCCTTTTAAAGGCTCTGGGCCACATTCTCCCACCTTGATCCTTTCTGTCCCCTGACCAACCCTGGTCCTTCCCCAAATGGCCCTGCGTGGTAGGCTGGCCCTCCTGTTTCCTAAAGATCTATGAGTATAAACTTCTTCTATGACAGTCATTTCCATGTCGGTATGTCTTAGCATATCTGATTAAAACAAGTCCAGGGTACATTTTTAAACAGAAGGTAATAAATTCCTTTATTTTTAAAAAGACAATTCAAGTTAGATTGCTTTTGTTACCAGTGTTGATGGAAAACCAAATAACAATCAAGCTAAGAAGAAAAAAAGAGACAGAATTTTATTCGAGCTAAAATGAGGCTTCTAACTCTGGAAACAGATTCTCAGGAGCTCTGAGAACTGGTCCACTGGTCAGCAATTAAATATGCAGTTTTATATATTTTTGAGACAAAGAATTTATGCAACATATTGACATTGTACATAGAGTTCATTAAAAAATGTTTTGGTCGGTTGTACAGGTACAGAGCAAGCCTTTGGTCAATGTGACCCTCCTATGGGATAAAAAAATAAATTTTAACCTTAAAATAATAATGCTGGTGTCAGAGGAAAGAGACCATTTTTCTCAAAGGTTGGTTACATCCTTCTGTTTTGAGGTGGTCTGGTTAATGTAAAATGCACATTCATGCTATATGTTGGGAAAGGCCTACCACAAAAGGGGCATGTTATTTATTTATTTTTCTTTCTGTCTTAGTTTGACTGCCCTACCACAGACAAATCTGTGATTTTACTTCAGCACTGTGTCAGAAAAAGTCCTAACTGATACAAACAATTTTATTATACTGTGGAGGCCTCCTGTGACATTTTGGTTGTCCAACATACACCCATTTCCCCTTCTTTTGGTAACCTCACTCTGGTATCCTGTTAGAAATTCTTCCTGTTTTTAGTCCATGTACAGCAAATGGGTACCTTCCCTCCTTCAAGAGTTTAGCATGTGATCAGGACCAGCCAAGTGTTGGAATTCCATTTCCTGGTCACAGTGATTGGTTCAGAGGAGGTACTTTGGCCAAATTTGCCTTCACAATGAGCCATGGAAAAGGACTTCTTTTCAAATGACTCTGAACCCAGAAAAATATAGGATGGAGAACTGTTGACACTGTCTTACCACCTCAAGGTAAAATCTTGCCTGATATAAAGCCAACACAATAGAAATGTAACCACAAGATGGGAAAAGAGAAGTTGAATCCCTATGTCATTATTTCAGTTCCTGTCACATTATGCTTGAAGTTCACCCCTACACTTTCAGTTACATGAATGAACTAATTCCATATTCTTTAGTGACCCCTTTGTCACTCTCAGGACAGGAAATTCCAAAGGTTTTAGGAGCTCCAAATATATGCTTTTATAAATCACAATTGCTGTTCTTCATCGTTCAGTCACTCAGTCGTGTCCGACTCTGTGACCCCATGGACTGCAGCATGCCAAGCTTCCCTGTCCCTCACTATCTCCTGGAATTTACTCAAATTCATGTCCATTGGGTCGGTAATGCCATCCAACTATCTCACCTCTGTCGTCCCCTTCTCCTCCTGCCCTCAATCTTTCCCAGCATCAGGGTCTTTTCCAATGAGGCAGCTCTTCGTATCAGGTGGCCAAAGTATTGGAGCTTCAGCTTTAGCATCAGTCCTTCCAATGAATATTCAGGGTTGTTTTCTTTCAGGACTGACTGGTTTGATCTGTTTGCAGTCCAAGGGACTCTCAAGAGTCTTCACCAGCAGCACAGTTTGAAAGAATCGATTCTCCAGTGCTTGGCATTCCTTATGGTCCAACACTCATATCCATACATGACTACTAGAAAAAACACAGCTTTGACTATCCAGACCTTTGCCTGAAGAGGGACTTAAAGTGTATCTATAGTTCCTTATGTTTTAAAAGAAATAATGAATTCATATATTGTTTGTGTAGTTAATTATTAACTAAAACCAAAAAAAACATGAAACAAAAAGCATCAGCAGTATTTCATCATGGAAAGAATTCAGACTTCAAATCAGACTTGGGTTTGAATCCTGATGTTCCTATCAAGTATGAAACTTTAAATAGTTGATTTTAACCCCTTTTAGTCTCACTCCTCTCTCTTTTTAATTCTAAAGTAAGCATTTTCTTTTTGTTAATTTTTAGTGGAGTGTAGTTGGTTTAGTGTTGTGTTAGTCTCTGTTATCAGTTATAACAGTGAATCAGTTATACATTCACATATAATCACTCTTTTTTATTTTTATTTTTAATTAGTTACTTTTTTTTAGCCTCACCATGCAGCATGGGGAATCTTAGTACCCCAACCAGGGAACTGAAACCGTACTTCCTGCAGTGGAAGTGTGGAGTCTTAACACTGGACGGTCAGGGAAGTCCCATCTATGCTTTTTTAGACTTTAATCTCATAAAGATAGTCTCACTTCTCTTGACTGTAAAATAGGTGATTATAGTACCTATCTCATAAGACTGTTATGAAAATTTAGTTAAATTAGATACTGTATTAAAAGGGCTAAGTATAGTGTATGGCAGAAAAGAGCTGCTCAATAAATAGTAGTAAGCTACTGTTCCTACTAAGAATGAAATTTTTAGTGTTTAATGTATTTAGACATTTGATTCCTCTCAACTTCCAATAAATGGCCTAGTGTTCATTTTCAGAAAAAGTATCATGCTGTAACATGCTTAGTGATCTCATTCCATGCTTCCTAACTGAGTAATAGGTTACGCTTTGGTGTTGTACAAAGTTGACACAAGTTTTTAGTAAACTCTTTTCCTTGAGGTTCTCAAATTTTACAAAAATATCTATAATGCTTAACAAAGCCTTTTTCTACATCAGTGTCATTGTTCGACCAAATCAGCACAGGAAAGCATCCTTGTACCAAAGTCTAATCACAGAGCAACGATCAAGTCTTAAGAATGCTGAAACAGGTTTCAACAGGTCTGTTTCTCTGTGGCAACTTTATGTTCCAAGATGAAATCTCACACAGATCTTCAAAAGAAACTCAAGCTCTCTGTACTGTGTGATAAATTAAGGTGCCATATCATGAAAATTAAGTCAGAGGTCTCCAAGACAAGGTTAGCACATTTGGTTTCTCTGCCATTTTTGATGTCTGATCTATCATCAATGCCAACATTCTTCCAGGTGCCAACATGTCGAATTTCTCATTACAGTGCAAATTCGATTCAAGTGTAATTTGCACTTATCTATGTGTCAATTATCTATGTTTACCTGAACACACATAGAGTGATCACATTTCTAGAAATGTTAATAAAGGTCGTGGGGTGAACATGATAAATTTTATTCTGATATAAAGGAGAAAAAAGAAACATGGGAAAGAGAATAAGAAACAAGTGTATGACATGAGCCTATATGATCATCTTAATGCTCACTCAATGAAAAAACAAAAGGGAAGATGGATTTCACTACTATAACTGTGATTTGTAAAAGCTACTACTAATAATGACTTCTATAAATTAACAGAGCAGTACATTTATGGGGGGCAAAAAAAAACAAATTTAACTCTATAAAATGAGAAAAATTTGAAAAGTCTGATCAAGATCACAAAATTAAACCTTCTTAAAGTGAAGACAAGAGCCCAAATATTCTCATTTATGGTTCAGGATGCTTTCCATTAGATTCATTATTCCATGATATAATTATATCCATTATTCCATCATTTAAGTTCTCTGCACCTCCGTCTATTCATCTTTAAAAGAAGAGAGTGGGACTTCCCTGTCTAGTAGTTAAGAATCCACCTGCCAGTGCAGAGGACATGGGTTGGATCCCTGGTTGGGGAAGATTCCACATACCTCAGAGCAACTAAGCCCATGCACCACAATTACTGAGCCAGCACTTGACTACTGAAGCCCCAGAGCTGTAAAGCCTTGTTCCCCAACAAGAGAAGCCATCACAATGAGAAGCCTGCAAACTGCAACGAGAGAGTAATTCCCACTCGCTGCAACTAGAGAAAGCCAGCATGCAGCAATGAAGGCCCAGCGCAGCCAAAAATAAAATGAAAAAATACTAAAAGAAGGGCGTGGTAACAAGTCTGAAGGTAATCATGGGCATCTGAAGGGTGTTTTCAATGTTCTGCCAAAAACCAGCAATATTGTTATTTTGTATAATAGTGACACTGATTATTTCAGGGTGTGTCACAACAGTTATTGGAACATGTGTCAGACAGTCACCAAACCGAACATATAGAGGATGTGCTCTGTCTGGGAACAGCTCAGAGCAATAGCCAAAATTTAAGCAACAAAGTTACTCCATGGGCCCCATGTGCTGGGAAGGTTGGGAACCACTGGGCTAGACCACTCTGTCGCTTTAGCAGTGGCAGAAAGAGTTACCTCCCTGCTCTCCTCTCGTTATCTACACCTTCTCTAAAAGCCAGGACTAGCACATGAGTCAGGGGATGGGCCCGGATGAGTCAGGGCTCATGGCTTCCTCTGAAGGTTGTAGGTAAAGACCTCTGCTGGACTCATAAAGACCAGAATTCAGATAAGATGAGATCCCAGGAGGATAGAAGCAACAGCCCTTAGGCTTCCAGGCCAAGAGAAGTGGCAGAGCTCGAGCTTTGTCTTAGTAACTCCTATTTTTATTTCCGTAAAGTCACTTATTTTTATTTCAGACTTATTTGTTAAGCTTCAAGGCCTGAGCAGCTTGTGACTAAAGCTCATGCTGTTCTACAGGCTGCTGTTGGGGGATTTGGCCACAGAACCTATTCCTTCTTCATCCTTCATTAGAAATTTAAATCTATCACTGCCTCCACAAGCTTTGTGTTTCTTCTTTTTTCACTAGCAAATTATTAACATAAGATTTTAATCACAGTAAAGGAGGTAACAGAATATATATGAAAATATTTAGGTTAAAGATATGCAAATTCTGAATTTAGTCAGATTTAATATATTTTATGTAGCTAATTCAAATGATTCTGGAATCGAAACTTTTGCCATTCTGAGAGTTTTCTGTCAGTGATGATGGATCATTTGGAGGTTGGGAGCTTACATTTTGATGTTGGATACTAATGTCAGGCACTCTTCCCCCTAAATCATGTGAACAGAGAAATTCAAACTTGGTTATTTTAGAAACTTTTTAGTGGTGCTGGCCCCTTTTAAAAAAGTCATCTGTTAATAGTTAAATTCTGAGAGCAATGACAACCTCGAGCAACTACATGAATGAATGACCCTCATAAACATAATGTTGAGCAAAAGTAACAAGGCAAAAGAATATACAGTGTAATGATTCCACTTACACAAAGTCAAAAATAGGTGTGTGCTGTGTGCTCAGTCGTGGCTCTTTTGCGACCTTATGGACGGTAGTCTGCCAGGCTCCTCTGTGGAATTTTCCAGGCAGGAATATGGAGCAGGTTATCATTTCCTACTCCAGGGGATTTTCCCAATTCAGAGATTGAAACTGGGTCTCTTGCGTTTCTTGCATAGGCAGGCAGATTCTTTACCACTGAGCCACCAGTAGAACACCCCCCCTGCAAACACGCAAAATTTATCTATAAAAGCTTAGTAATGGTTTCCTTTGGAGTGGAGAAGTGGGGCAGTGACGAAAAGGAAGTGTAGGGGCATTTTCTTGGGTTCCTGCGATAGTGTAATTCCTGACCTTGATGTGGTTATGTAGCTGTGTTTACTTAGTGATAGATTGAGCCAGAAAAGTACCATTTGTGCATTTTTCTTTTTTTTGGCTGAGCCAGAGATGGAACTTGAGCCCCCTGGAGTAGAAGCACAGAGTCCTAACCATTGGACCATCAGGGAAGTCCTGTGCCCTTTTCTATCTGTATATTATAGCTCAGTAGAATTTAGAATTTATTTTAAAGTCTACACATTTATTTAAACATTAATTTTTAATTTCATGGGAAATACATGAAAACATCTTCTGTAAAAAAAACAACAACAAAAAACTAGAATATTTTAGTCAGAGTAAGTCCTTTTTGGTCCCTTTCAAATCTTATATTCTCCCAAGAGGATATTGGTTTATCCTTTTTACATACATTATTTAAGTAAGGACATGCAGAAAATATATAGTATCATTGTATGTGTCTTTCAAGTTCTGTGCTCTTTTTAAACTATCTGGATTAATAGACTTCATATTGCCTCTTTCAGTAGTACAGAGTATCAGCAATATCTCTAAGAAACTTCTAATAATTGTCATTAAAATTATATATCATTTTGTACTACACTGTATGAAGTTTTTATCATATATGTATACTTACTTTTATATGTGTTCTATATGTGATATGTATTTTATTATAGTATAGATGTATTATACAACTTGTAATAAAATCTACACAACAAAAGAGTCATTGTATACCTGTCAGTTAGCAAGCCTCAAGGACAGAATTAAACCTGGAGATAGAAGCATATAAGAATCAACAGTAAGTGGCTGGCATAACTTTCAAGGTACCCAGAGAAAAGTTTGAACAGCAGTTTTACCATTTACAGAAAAGTGAACTCAACTAGTTAATTTACTGATCTTTAGTTTTCTCATTTGTAAAAATGGGACTAACAATATCTATATATCAAGAGTGATGTGAGGACCAGGTGAGAAAACGCATTCAAGAGATCGAGCGGTTCCCTCAAGGAGAGAGCCTGGAAGCAGGGGGAGCATGCTGGATCTTTAGACCTTGACTTCTATAATATCCTGCCACTAAAATGGCTCCCACAGCTAACTTCCTCAGTCTTGTAGTCTTAATATGTTAGAATATCCTCTCCCTAACTTAGGAAGAATACTAACATTTATTCATCCATCCATTCATTCATTATTTTATCTATGTATGCCAGAAGTCTCAGCTTTAATTGGTGATGCAAGACTCACCATTTAGGGCCTGGAGTTTGCTCAATGACAGAATTAGAATATTAGAAAGAATAGACTTTGGATTGGAAGGAAGACTGACAGAATGGATGAGTTCAAGTTTTAGTCCACCATGAACAGTGGGACAGTTTGCCCCTCAATGAACTGCTCTAATTTTTATCCTGAAAGTTAAAAAACCCTCACAAACATTTATTGAGATACACATGTACCATACAATTCACTTACTCTAAAGTATATAATACTATACTGTATTACAGTCAATTATATCTCAATGAGGGCTTCCCTGGCAGCTCAGCTGGTAAAGAATCTGCCTGCAACATACGAAACCCTGGTTTGTTTTCTGGGTCAGGAAGATCCCCTGGAGAAGGATTAGGCTACCCACTTCAGTGTTCTTGGGCTTCTCTGGTGGATCAGATGGTAAAGAATCCACCTGCCATGCAGGAGACACGGGTTCAATCCCTGGGTTGGGAAGATACCCTGAAGGAGGGCATGTAACCCAGTTCAGTATTCTTGTCTGGAGAATCCCCATGGATAGAGGAGCCTGATGGGCTACAGTCCATGGGGTCACAGAGAGTCAGACACAGCTGAGTGACTAAGCAGCACAGCATATCTCAATGAAATTAGAAAAAAACACTATAATAGTAGAGTTGTATAATCATCACCACAAGCAATATTAGAACATTTCATTATCTCAGGAAGAAACCCTGTACCCATTAACACTCACTCCCCATTTCTCTACTTTCCCCCCACAAGCAACTAAGCTTAGATAATCTATCTTCTGTGTCTAAAGATTTGCCTGTTTTGGATATTTCATATAGTGGAATCATACAGTACATGACTTTTTGTCTCTGGTTGCTTTTTTCAGTATAATGTTTTCAGAGTTAACCCATATTGTAGCATGTAGCAGTACTACCCTGCTTTTTTGGCTGAATAATTATCTATTATATGGACTTCCACTGCAGGGAGCATGGATTTGATCCCTGGTGGGAGAGTTAGGATCCCATATCATATGGGGCTTGGCCAAAAGAAAGAAAGAATGTTAAAAAATTAAAAAATAAATAAAATATCAAGTAAAACTGTAAGTCATGTACACGTAATACCTATGAGAGGCTTCCCCAATGGCTCAGTTGGTAAAGAGCCTGCCTGCAGTGTGGGAGACCCAGGATTGATCCCTGGGTGGGGAAGATCCCCTGGAGAAGGAAAGGGCAACCCACTCTAGAATTCTTGCCTGGAGAATTCCATGGACAGAGGAGCCTGGTGGGCTGCAGCCCATGGGGTCACAAAGAGTCTGACACAGCTGAGTGACTAACACTTTCACTTTCACAATGCCTATGAGATTTGCTTTTTTGATTTAAAGAAACACTTAAGTAGTCTAGTTTCACAACTATAACTGTTTAACTTGAAAGCAAATGCAGTGGCTAATTAGGTAAAAACCTCTTAGCTTTGAAAATGAGAAATTGTGGGTCAGGCAAACTGTACTTGATTGTTTTGTGGTCCAATCTGGCAACAATCACTGATGACTGCTTAAACTACTATCCGATGCCTGTCTAAGTGACAAGTTCCTGTGGAAACTCTGCAATAGGTCATTTGGGAGCCCCCAAATCCAGTCAATATTCTTAACATCACTAACTATGGGACACCCAGACATATTTCTTCAAATGTGACACAAGAGGAAGTACATACTACTGCCTATGAAATACTTTTGCCAAAATAACTGAACTTTAATCTAATCATGCTTCTAGATCTAAATGCCAGTTTACAAAAAATATGGAGGCTAATAGAACAAGAAAAACAATACTACATGTCAGCCAAATCTAGAATGTTGGAAAAATCTAGGCGACAAAATGGTCCAGTTTATTCACCCAAAATATAGTATAGAAAAGAGATGGGGAAGTGGTATAGACCAAAATAATCTTAAGAGACACATAAACCAAATAAATGATCCTAAATTCTTCAGACACAGAATAAGATGTAACAGACGTGGTAACATATCAGTTTCCTAAATGAGAAGACGCCTTTGGAATGAATTAAAGTGCTACTCAAAACATTCCCAAGGTGACTTTGCGCTCATTAAATTAGAAACTGCAGATAAAAATCATTGCATTTTTAAGGGAATCCAAGGAAATCATTCTTATCCATAAATTCTGGAGAGAAAATAGTTAATTAGTTTTATTATTTTACTTTAATTACTAGAAAGTATTTTCCTTCGCAACTCAAGTAGGATACACATCAATGAGTAGGAGTGTATTTTAACAGTTATTGTATTACTCTGTAACCATAAAAACATACTGACTCACTTCCATTTAAGCACAGAAGCTAAATAAGATACAAGCAAAATGCTAGGAAAGTCATCTCCAACTGAGATGCCAACTAGAGATTCAGGTTTTCAAGACAGTTCCAAAGTTCCCCTAAATCCTGGATGAATGGAACTTTGGGATCAGTCACATCTGTAACTATTCCTGGTTCTGATACAGTTTGGTGAATTTGGTCAGGTAACAATTATTAAAAACAATTCTGTGAAATTTACAAGGTATAATTTACAATTCTCAAATGTACAGTTTCATGATTTTAGTGAATTATACCATTGACCAACTATCATCAGTTTCCATCACCCCATAAAGTTCTCTCCTGCCTATATTCAGCCAAAACCTGACACCCAGCCTGAGCGAACACTGATATACTTCCTGTATCTACACATCTGCTCTTTCTAGATATTTTATATAAATGGAATCATACAACAGAGTCTTTTGCAGCTGGTGTATTTTTAATTTTCATCCATGTTGTAGCATGTAGTTTCCTTTTAACTGCCAAACACTATTCTATTATATGAATATACCACATAGTTTACTCAGTCACAAATTCAAGGACATTTGAATTGTTTCTACTGTTCACCTTTTATGAGTAATGCCACTACAAACATTTGTGTACAAGTCTGTGAATATAATTTTTCCTTTCTCTTGGGTAGAATATCTAGGAACAGAATTGCCAGGTATAGTGACTTTAACTTTTTGAAAAACTGCCTGTTTTCCAAAGTTGCTGCACCACTGTACATTCTTACCGGTGATATTTGAGGGTTCCAGTTTCTCCACATCTTTGCCAATAGGTGTTCTTTTCTCCTTTTGATAATAGACATTCCAGTGAGTATAAAGTGGTATCTCATAATCATTTCCCTATTGACTAATAACATTGAACATCTTTTCACTGTATATCTCCATTAGTGAAATGTCTACTCTAATCTTATGTGCACTTTTTGATTAGATAATGTATCTTCTTATTATAAGTGTTTTAAATTTTTTTTAAAAAATTATTTTTGGCTGGGCTTAAACTTCATTGCTGCCACTAGGTTTTTCTCTAGTTGTGGAGAGAGGGGGCTACTCTCTAGTTGGGTTGTGGTGCATGGGCTTCTCATTGAGGGGGCTTCTCTTGTTGTGGAGCACGGGCTCTGGGCACTCAAGCTTCCATAGTTGCAGCATGAGGGCTCAGCAGTTGCAGCTCCTGGGCTCTAGAGCACAGGCCCAGTAGTTGTGGCACATGGGTTTAGTTGGTCCTTACCATGTGGGATCTTCCCTGATCAGGGATTGAACCCATGTCTGCTGCATTGGCAGGCATATTCTTTATCACTGAGCCACCAAGGAAGTCACTAAATGTTCTTAATTTATTCTGGATACAAGTACTTTGTTGGCTATGTGATTTACATATATTTTCTTCTAGTCTGTGGCTAGTATTTTTCTTTTCTTAATACATGACTTAAAAGTGTTACATTTCTATTAAGTATATCAGTTTTTTCTTTTATGGATCATGATTTTCATGTCATATCTAGGTCATTTTTAGCTCAACATCAAAAGATTTTCCCCCTTGGACTTCTCTGGGGAAGTCCTCCCAATGTAGGGGACCTGGGTTTGATCCCTGGTTAGGGAACTAGAATGTGCATGCATGTTGCAACAAAGATCCCAAGAGCCACAGCTAAGACCCAGAACAGGAAAAATGAATAATTTTTTTCTAAAAGGTTTTTCTTCTGTTTTCTTCCAGAAATTATGTAGTTTTAGCTCTTTTATATTTTGGCCTATGATTCATTTGAATTAATTTTTATGTATTGTGTGAGGTAAGGATCAAAGTTCTTTTCCCACTACACATGGAAATTTGGGGCTTCCAGGTGTAAAAAATCCACCTGCCAATGCAGGAGATGCAAGAAACGTCGGTTTGAGCCCTGGGTCTGGAGGATTCCGTGGAGTCAGAAATGCAAACCACTCTGGTATTCTTGCCTGGAAGATCCCACGGACAGAGGAGACTGGTGGGCTATAGTCCATGGGGTCACAAAGAGCTGGACCCAACTGAGTGACTGAGTAGCAGCAGCATACATGCACATTCAGTTATCTAATCACTATGTGCGTAAAAAAGAATTACTGTTTCCCCATTGAATTGTTTTAGCACATCTGTTGAAAATCAAATGACCATAAATGTTAGAGTTTATTTCTGGGCTGTCTCTTCTGTTCCATTGATCTATATATATATCTATCCTTGTGTCAATACCATGCTGTATTCATTACTGTAGCTTCATAGTAAGTTTTGAAATCAGATAGTGGAAGTCTCGGAGAAGGAAATGGCAACCCATTCCAGGATTCTTGCCTGGAGAATCCCAGGGACAGAGGAGCCTGGTGGGCTGCCGTCAGTGGGGTTGCACAGAGTCGGACATGACTGAAGTGACTTAGCAGTAGCAGTAGCAGCAGTGGAAGTCTGCCTCTTTCACTTTTCTTCTTCAAAACTGCTTTGGATATTCTGGTTCCTTTGCATTTCCACATAAACTTTAGAATCAAACTTATCAATTCTAAACAGAGAAAGGACTGCTGGGGTTTTGATAGAGATTATATTGAATCTGTAGATCAATTTGAAGAGAACTGTCATCTTAACAAGTGTTCAATTTATGACAATGGTATATTTATTTACCTGGATCTTTGATTTCTCTCAGCAATGTTGTATAGTTTTCAGTGTATAGGTCTTAAATTACTTTCATTATATTTATTTGGATTTTTCTTATACTCTTGTAAATAAAATTGTTCGCTTTAATTTTCAGATTGTTCGCTGATGGCATATATAAATATATTTATTTCTGTATGTAGATCTTGGTAGACTTAATTTTTTTAAAGCTCCCATTTTGTCATATATAAAAAGGAAATAGCTGCCTAGCAAGATTCTGTGCAGAATAATTATTTATAAAATTTCAGCAGAAGGCTAGAAATGAAACCCTCTTCCACACACACACACACAATTCAATCACCTAAAAGGTGAGGTCACATTATTTTGAGGAAAGTGAAATGATCAGGATGAAGCTCGTCCAGAAGACAGGAACCAGTCACCAAGAGCATTATATCTGAATTTGCATAATCAAGGGGTTTTACTGAATTTTCATTAGTGTAGCAAATAGATGTTTGTTGATATTTTCTATCATCTGCATGTACTGATTTAATATCAGAACAACAAATGCTACTTCTTAAAAAGTAGAAATTAGTAATCCATTAAGTTTCATAAAGAGGAAAAGTAAAAGAACACAGAAATGCTTGAATTCAATTTGCTGAGACCAATTAAATATACTAGCACTCAGGCCACAAAAGTTGTTGGTTTTCTATCGCTCAGTCACATCTGACTCTTTTGGGACCCCATGGACTGCACACCTGGCCACAAATGTAAGATGTGTAATTAGTGAACTACAGCAAAGTTCAGCAGGCTGAGGTATCTCAATGACTACAGAAGCAGGTGCAGGGAAGACAGATTTCCCTGTGGCCTTAACCCATCCTAAATTCTCAAACTTCCAACAACTATGGCAGTTTTATTTTTATTTCCCCCCCCTCAAATTTTACCTGTTTGGCTTGTGGGATCTCAGTTCCCCAACCAGGGACTGAACCCCAGGCCACTATAGTGAAAGCACAGAATCCTAGCCCCTATACCACCATGGAACTCCCATATTTTGATCTATTTTAATATACTGGGTTTCCATTTAAGATTAAATTTAAATAAAGCATTTTTCGTTTTAACAAAGTTTGAAAACTACTGATACAAGAACAGAGTGAAACTGAGAAGCAGTCTAGTGTTATAATACCGAACTAGGGGTTCATCATCCAAGTCTTATTCTTGTCAACACACATGTACAGCAAGTGAAAGGCACAGTCCTAGTTCTCACCTCTCAAATATGATGACTTTTTTTTATAGATTAATGTCATTCATACAATAAATACTTGTTGAGTGTTCTGTTCAGTTCAGTCGCTCAGTCGTGTCTGACTCTCTGCGACCCCATGAACCGCAGCACACCAGGCCTCCCTGTCCATCACCAACTCCTGGAGTCCACCCAAACCCATGGCCATCAGGTTGATGATGCCATCCAGCCATCTCATCCTGTCGTCCCCTTCTCCTCCTGCTTCAATCTTTCCCAGCATCAGGGTCTTTCCCAATGAGTCAGCTCTTCACATCAGGTGGACAAAGTATTGCAGTTTCAGCTTCAACATCAGTCTTTCCAATGAACGCCCAGAACTGATATATTATTCAAACACCCATGGTAAAATAATAGCAAGGAAAGAGAATAAAGAGCATCTTGGAGGTTATTGGCAAAGTCTTCAAAGATGTGACAACCGGCTCTGAGAGCATAAGAAGTCTCCTGATTGATTAAAAAGAAAAAATGCAGGGGCACTATAGAGAACAAGTTTAAGAGGGCTTCCCAAGAGGCTCAGTCATAGAGAATCTACCTGCCAATGAACGCGAGTGGGGTTCCACCCCTGGGTTGGGAAGATCCCCTGGAAGAGGAAATGGCAATCCACTCCAGTATTCTTGCCTGAAAAAGCCCAAGAAACAAAGAGGCCTGGCCCACCAGTCCATGGGATCACAAACAGTAGGACACAACTGAGCACACACCCTCAAGTTTAAGAATATGGAATTAATAGTAAATAGCGTTCACTGAACGTCCAAGCTGGTTTTAGAAAAGGCAGAGGAACCAGAGATAAAATTGCCAACATCGGCTGGATCATTGAAAAAGCAAGAGAGTTCCAGAAAAACATTTATTTCTGCTTTATTGACTATGCCAAAGCCTTTGACTGTGTGTATCACAATAAACTGTGGAAAATTCTTAAAGAGATGGGACTATTAGACCACCTGACCTGCTTCTTGAGAACCCTGTATGCAGGTCAGGAAGCAAGAGTTAGAACTGGACATAGAACAACAGACTGGTTCCAAATAGGAAAAGGAGTACGTCAAGGCTGTATATTGTCACCCTGCTTTTTAACTTATATGCAGAGTACATCATGAGAAACGCTGGGCTGGAGGAAGCACAAGCTGGGATCAAGAATGCCAGAAGAAATATCAATAACCTCAGATTTGCAGATGACACCACCCGTAAGGCAGAAAGTGAAGAGGCACTTAAGAGCCTCTTGATGAAAGTGAAAGAAAAGAGTGAAAAAGTTGGCTTAAAGCTCAATATTCAGAAAACTAAGATCACGGCATCCGGTCTCATCACTTCATGGGCAATAGATGGGAAACAGTGGAAACACTGACAGACTTTCTTTTCTTGGGCTCCCAAATCACTGCAGATGGTGACTGCAGCCATGAATTTAAAAGATGCTTACTCCTTGGAAGGCACGTTATGGCCAACCTGGATAGCATATTAAAAAGCAGAGACATTACTTTGCCAACAAAGGTCCGTCTAGTCAAGGCTATTGTTTTTCCAGTAGTAATGTATGGATGTGAGAGTTGGATGGTGAAGAAAGCTGAGCGCTTAAGAACTGATGCTTTTGAACTGTGGTGTTGGAGAAGACTCTTGAGAGTCCCTTGGACTGCAAGGAGATCCAATCAGTCCATCCTAAAGTCCTGAGTGTTCATTAGAAAGATTGATGTTGAAGCTGAAACTCCAATACTTTGTCCACCTGATGTGAAGGGTTGACTCATTGGAAAAGACCCTAATGCTGGGAAGGATTGGGGGCAGGAGGAGAAGGGGATGACAGAGGATGAGATGGTTGGATGGCATCACTGACTCAATGGACATGAGTTTGGGTAAATTTTGGGAGTGGGTGATGGACAGGGAGGCCTGGCAAGCTGCGATTCATGGGGTCGCTAACAGTCGGATACGACTGAACTGAACTGAATGGACTGCTTACTTTGCTGTGTAGTCACGAAGTCCTGTCCCACTCTTTGCGACCCCATGGACTGTAGCCTGCCAGGCTCCTCTGGCCATGGAATTTTCAGGGCAAGAATACTGGAGCCGGTTGCCATTTCCTTTAAACATACAACAACCCATGGAAGACAGACTGCTCTCCCCGTAAATAATAATCGCGGGTAGGCACAGATCACAGAAGTCTTCGCTGGCAGGGCCACATTTTAAAATAGGGTTGCCTGATTTCAAAGTTGAGAACCTGAGTTCAAACAGGTACAACAGAGGTGTGAAGCAATATGGCGCTGCTGGAAAGCACGTAAGTGGTGAGCAGTGAGGCTCACCTAACTACCGGCAAACCCAGACGAGATGGGTTCTGGGATCGGAGGGATCGGTATAAATGCAGGATTTCATGCGTCTATACCCGTCTCAGCTCTGCCCGCTGAAAAGGCCTAGAAGCAGTGACACACCACGTCTCATTCAATGATGGGGTTAGCAAGGGTGTCTTCCGTTTTGGACCCGCCAGCAGGCTTCTCCGTCACATTCGAATGCCCTCTAGCCACAGACCTGTTGTCCTTCATCTGCCTGCAGCCGGGAAACCCCCAACCTCTGCGAAGCCTTAGAGAGCAGGGCAAAGCGCCTGGCAGCTCGGATACCATTATCTACCACCGACCGGTCGGGAACAAGACGCCGACAGGAAGAACCCGGAAGGGCGGCGACCCTTAACGCGGAGCAGGAGCGGGAGCCGAACCGGCGCCGTAGGTGGGGCCTCGGGCTCCTTTCTTTCCTATTGGAGTTCAACACTGCCAGTCTCGGCCTCCTTCCTCTCGTCCCCGCCTCTTCCGCGCAGGCGGTTGGTTAGGTGGCGGGCGAGACCGGGCGGCCACTTCCGGTTGGGGGCGAAACGTTAGGCCGAAGGCGGGGCCGGGAAGAGGGAGGAGGAGGAAGAGGAACGGGACGGACGGTGGGTGCTTTAGGTTGTTCGGCGGCGGCGGCGGCTCCGGCTCTCTTCCGGGAGGACGATGGACAGCCAGGGCAGGAAGGTGGTGGTGTGCGACAACGGCACCGGGGTAAGCCTCGGCGGGGCGGCTGCGGCGGCCCCAGGCCGGGGCGCGGAGGTGCTGGGGGCGCGCGGGCCTGAGGCGCCCGGGGCTGCACCCCTGGGCCCTCTGCCACTCGGGCAAGGGGCGCTGGCCGGCGCTTTCCGCCCGCGTGGGTGTGGGGCTCGAGCGGGCCGGACCCCTGAGTAGCCCCGAGCCGGGCACTTCCGCAGCTCAGGGTCAGGACGGCGGGTGAGGCCGGCGACGGATGCGGTTCCCACCTGCTACCAGGCCGGGGCCAGCCCAGCGCTCTAGCCGCAGGAATGTGGCTAGAGGGCTGGCGGGGTAAACGGCTGGGCTTGTGCGTTGCGAAAGGGCTTCACTCTCCAGGGTCGCCGGTGTGTAAAAAGGAAAAATATCAAGAGGCCTTCCTCTTCCTGTATAGTTGAAGCTACGAAACAGGAGGCAGGAAACGGGTTTAAAGAAAAAAGGGAAGTGCTGTCATGCAATGAACCTCAGTCCTTTCGCAGGGTTTGAGGCTTTTGTTGTTTTGTTTTCTTGTTTTCTGAGAGGAGGGAAGGCCAGATCGTCTGTGCATCATTTACTTTTTGTTCTCCATGCTGAAAATTTGGCTCAGGTGCAGCCCTGCAGAGACCAGTATGTTTCCCTGGTTGATGTTGATCCTTGAAGGCCCAAGTATTAATTCCACTAACCTTGAAGTTAATCAGTTTGGGTACCCCTCCTCCCTTTTTTCCTTATTGGCAGACTACAGTTATGTTAGTATTTAAGATCCTAAAAATGCAAATAATTGTAAAAATCAGAGTAAAACACTGATTTAGAAATTATTTGAAAGTTGTTTCCCTTTTCAGTCGCCCCTCCCCCCAATTAAAAAAATGTATTTTAGGCAGCGAATTCAGCAAATTAGAATACAGAACTGTTACTTATTTTGGATGAGTTCTGTAGTGATCACTTCCCCCTGCATTACAGCAATTTCTAACCATTTTGAAGCTGAAGTATTTTGTCACTTTATCTCCTTCCTTCCATAAATGTAATATATGAATTAAAATAGATTTTGTATGAACTTCAAGAGGGGAAAAAAGAGCTGATATTCACCACCATAATACTGCCCTTGATTGAATTTTGACAAGCAATGATTATACTAGCTTTATCTCAACTGAGTTGAAAATGGATCAGAGTAAGAAGAGTGTTATCATTTAATGCGACGTTCATACAAAATAGCATAGTACTTAGAGGCAGGTTCATCACTACAGGAACATTTAAAATATTTATTTTCATTTATGTACGTATTCTTAATTAAAGTTATGTGTCCACAAATGTGTATGTGAAAGTTTTGAAGGGATTTTTGAGAAATTTATGTTCATAGTGGTTATCTGTGAGACTAGGGATAAGAGTGAGGTCAGATGGGAAGGACTTCGTGACTCAATTATTGGGAAAATGTTCTTTGTTTTTTAACAAACCATGTAATGTTAAACTGTCTTTAAATGAAATTATAAACGTGTTCCTTTTACAGTTAAAACTCAGTTTAAAGTTACTTTAAAAAGAAAAATTGGCCTAATTCCCCCCTGTAGTCTCAAGTTGACATCTAAATAAATGTAAATCTTTAAAAATTTGATACTAATGTATTTTTTTTGTGACTATGCCATTTTTTTTTTTTTTTTTAGAAATTGAAGTCAGTTATATTTTAATGGATTCCTCCTCGTTGAAGGACAGTGAAACCAGTTTTTGTAGTATATGGTTTTTCATAATACTAAAACAAATTTTTTTTTCTCTTTCTTAAACTTTTTTTTTGTTTTTGGCTGTGTGGCAGGTGGGGATCTTAATTCCCTGGGCAGGGATGGAACCCACGCCCCCTATAGTGGAAGCACTGGACTGGCAGGGAAGTCCCATAATTAGTTTTATGTTACTGTTTCATTAGCTTGTTAGAAAACTCATTGTATATTTAATTAGCCTAATGTCTAATGTATAATTTAAGAATCTTCTTCCTTCAGACAAAAGATAAGTTACTGTGACATAAGTAGAAAAGTGTAGTTAATTCAAACAAAATCTTGTGTAATATTTGGCATTGTATTTCTAATTACTTTAAATATCCAGATTTTCTATAGGACGTGATTGACTTCATGAAGGAACATCACAAAGAAAGCTCTGATGTAGTACGTAGTCAAGAATGCTACGATATTTCTGAAAATTTAGAGAATTAGGAGCCATTTAGAGTCTGTATTTCTTATACTTCATAGTCCTCTTGATTTTATTTAGGTACCTGAAGGTCTTAATGATTGCTCTGTGATTAAAGAAGATACTAAGATTTAGTTTCTAAAAATTTATGAGAATAGTTGTTACTCTAAAGCAACTTGCCGCTTAACACATTTTAGATTTTAAAATTATAGGCCATTTGAGAAGTTGACTTTTTTTTTTTAAGCCTCTCTGGCAGGCCCTAAATCGAAAGCCCTAAGGGTAGATGAGTTCTTGTGATTACATGCCAGATTGTGGTCCTGCTCCTCCACCTCTCCAGCTCCCAAGCTGACCAGTGCCTCTGTAGGGCCTCTTAGAGGAGGAAAGCTCATCCGATTCCAATAACTTATGTGCTTCATCCTCATAGCCATCCAGACCTAAAATGGAGCCTGTGTAAACCTCCACCTAACATAAAGCTGCGGAAAAGTGGCCAGCTAGGTGAAGATGTGGAGATCCGCTTCGGTTTACTTGCCTTTCAAGGGTTGGGCCCAGGCCCCTGATGTGTATTCTTTTGCCAAACTTGGATGATTTCATCAACATTGAGTTAGTTCACCAACAGTGAAGACTTCTAGAGTACCTGCTGTGTGACTGGTATAATTTTTAGGGTTCAGTGATACAAAGGAGCTTGTAGTGTTAAGATATACTTTTTTTTTAATTGTACTTTTACAGTTCACATTTGTAGTTGATTACAGCTTGCTTTATCAGGTGTAAACAAATTTATATGTTGGATTTAGGAGTGTTTGAAGTAGAACCAAATCAAAAGTAGATTTGGTTTAACCCTAGAAAATACTTTGGAATTAACAGAATAAATATTTTGGTGGTCTAAGATCAGAGTAATCATTATGCAGTTAAATTATTATATCATTGCAATTTGTTTAAAATAATAAAGGAAAAATACAAATTAAATAAGCTTAAATGAAGCTTTATAAATCCCAGTTTGTTTGAGGGGAGAAAGATACCTTTAGAGCAAATGTACATGGGCTTTTTTTTTTTTCTTAAAAGAAAATTATATTGTTCATGTTCTTACCATTTGATGACTCAGTGGGAAGTAAGAGAGCCTGTTTAAACCACAGTGCAATGAAGAGGAAACTATATATGGTAAAATCTGTTTCTTAAACACAGCCTTATTGCATACAGTGAGAGAAGAACTAAGTTACCAGGTCTTAAAATGATTCAACTGGGGGGAGGTATTTCAAGAATTAAAGTTATGCCAAACAAGTAGTTTAGAAAAGAATATTTTCTTTGTATTTTATTACATTATGGTTCAGATCTTTAAAAAAAAAAATCCTGGCTTTTTTGCAAAAAAGGAAATGCCAGGTTGTCTGTTGGTTATGTATTACTGAGACATAGATCATTGTAATTATATTCTTATTATTTTAACTGCTAATGCGTTGACATCTGAAATAATGTGATGAGGTGCAGCTATTGCCATTTTGACCAAACACTAGTTCCCTGTAGGAATGCTGCTGCTGCTGCTGCTGAGTCGCTTCAGTCGTGTCTGACTCTGTGCGACCCCATAGAGGGCAGCCCACCAGGCTCCCGTCCTAGCACAGGATTACTGTGGCAGCATCACTTCCAATAAGCTATTGCTTAATCAGAATAAATAATTTCATTAATTAGTGATTGCTATCTTTAATTTGAACTAAAAGCCAACTTTGCATTTTTTAAATAATTTTTAAGTATTTAATTAATGTATTTATTTGGCGGCACCAGGTCAGTTATGGCACATGGGATCTTTAGTTGTGACGTGTGGGATCTAGTTCCCTGATCCCTGGTCTCCCTGCGTTGGGAGTGCAGAGTCTTAGCTGCTGAACCTCCAGAGAAGTTCCTTCATCTTTTAATAAAGCTCAAGGCACTTGACAAATAATGTTGTCCTGTGAAATAAGCTCAAACAAGAATTTTACCTCCTCAGCCTCCTGGCTGCACGGGGGCAGGGACGACAGGACAAGGACACGACTTAGGCTCCATCCCAGGCTCCTCCTCCCCACCTTCACCTAGTGTTATGATTTTTCAGTTAAATCACTGGTTTGCATTTAATATGCTGAAAATTGCCTTTACAAATGTGTAGATTGTTTTTCATTCATTTTATAATTTTCTTTAGGAACGTTTATACCCATGGATACTTTTGACCCACCTAGTGTGTTTATCTGCTCATTATGTCACTGCATAAAAATTTAATGTGTACATTGTATTTGCTGTCTATATTTGGAATATTATGTATCAGTTATGACTAAAGCTGATACTTGTCTGGTAGAAATTTATTTATGTAGAAATTTGAATATAGTGGCATAATGAGAAGAGATTCTCTGGTCTTACATCTGATTTCAGTTCACATCAAGTGAACTGGCTTTTGGCTTGAAGACTGCTGCTGCTGTCGCCTCAGTCGTGTCCGACTCTGCGACCCCATAGATGGCAGCCCACCAGGCTCCACCGTCCCTGGGATTCTCCAGGCAAGGACATGAGTGGGCTGCCATTTCCTTCTCTAGAGAGTTTGATTTAGAAGAGACGTGTGTGAGAGGTTTTTTTCTTTTAATTTGAATAGACTAGTATTATTCTTTTCCTCTGTGGCAGTTGATGCTCCAACTCTTTCTGGGTCAGATTGGTAAATTATTTGGGAAGATATTGTGGAAAAATGAACTAACACTTCTAAATTCTGTTGAACACGTTTTTTAGGGTGGGAAGTATATTCTTTACTGTCAACCACTATTCAAGTAGAGGTAGGTATCAGCAAGCAGGATGTCTATTGCATGTGCCATCATATCACACTGACTTCAGCCTTGGAAGGTGATCCAGAAAGAATTGTATCATAGTTTTAGGTTTTGGAAAACCTAGGTTCAGTGGCAAACTGAGCAGGATTAGGTTTTGTGGGTTTGGAAGAAAACCTATTTGAATGGTATATTTTATGTAAATTCTAAAATGTGAATGTGAATGAGGGGATATGAATTCAGGTGATACTGGAAATGTGCAATTTTTAAATTTTAGACATTTTTTTTTCAGACTAGTAGCTTCAGTCTGCTGAAGACATGATTTTAATGTATTTTTTTAACACTATTTTTAAAAGACTTGCAGTTATGCATGGCAGAATGTTCTAGGCTATTTATAATTAAATGTGGTTCATCAACATCATTTCCAACAAGGTTGTCTTTGAAATAGAAAAATTTTGTATTTTAGACAGTTAGTCAGAAGTCAGTGAGTTTCAGGTTGTTGCTAGCTTTTACCACCATCAAACAAAACAGTTCCTTGTATGTAACAGCTTTCTGTCCACTTTGTGTTATTTCTATCATATGTCACATTCAGGTATTGTTTTTCTCCTTAATTCTTCTAAGAGAATGTGGTACCAAATCCATGGAACAATAGATTGTCTCAACATTGAACATATTCACTCTGTTAAAATAATCATAGTATTGTACTCTTGAATCAGCAGCAAAGCTTTTCATTTTTATTGATCAGTTAAGTAATATACACTTACTGTGTGTCAGACACTGTTCTAGGTGCTTGGGATTCATCAGTAGACACACAAGTGTTTGCACAGTGTGCTGTACACTGAACAAAGTCTTGTTAAGGGAATGGTAGAAGCTGCTGGCAAGTCCTCTCTTACATAGCTTCCTCCACCCTGAAGTTTTTAACTGCCTTTTCCTTGTAATGGCTGCTCTTAAATATAAGGCTAAATAGACTGTATTATTGATGTGAGTATTAAAAACCCCTGATTCTGTTTTCAGTTCTCCTATAGTCCTTGAATCTCCTAGTGTATCTGTTTCTTATTCATAAAGTGGAAGGATTGTTAGCATCAATGCAGTATCCTCATTGGAGAAGTACACTATCTGAATATGAACTTACATCACCTGGTATTACTAAATGTTTCTCTAAATATAAAAATGTAAATAGCCAAAAATGCCTAATAAATGTTTATTTTAACTTGATGCTGGTCCAGATGCCATTTGATTTTCCCGTTTTGGAAAATGATGTTACTTAAGTGAATTGTCAGACATGAATGAAAGCCTGCTTTCATTCTGTTCATTTTCTGACATTTCTTTTAAAAATCCTTAGCATTCATTGAATGAGTTTGCTCCTTCCTTGCTCTGCATCAAGGCAGCAGGTTCCAGCATGCACTGCTCAGCTTAGCTCCCTTCTGTGAGTAAGCGTTAACCAGTCAAGAAGTGGGGACTCCAGTAGTCGTGCCATGAAGGAAACAAACGGAGGATGTGATAGATGGGGTGATTGGGTAATTTGAAAGCACCAAAAGTTTAGAATATTATATAAATGCATAGCGATACTTTTCAGATACAGTTTTTAAATGGACAATAGTGTAAATACTTTGGCACTAACGCACTTTTACTGTTCTTTTCCAGTTTGTGAAGTGTGGATATGCAGGCTCTAACTTTCCAGAACACATCTTCCCCGCTTTGGTTGGAAGACCTATTATCAGATCGACCACCAAAGTGGGAAACATTGAAATCAAGGTAATATTTTATTTATTGACAAATGAGGAGCAAAACCTACTGAAGTGTTCTTTGAATTAAGTAGTTTTAAAATGTGATGCCTTGAAACACAAAGGAGGAGGGCCGAATTTCTTATATTTTAAATTTTTATCAACACGTGAAGAAAGGCACAGAAACTGAAAGTAATTTCATCTGACTTTAAGTATAGCTTGATGCCATTACTCTATGAATACAATAAAAATAAGATTTTTATGTTGATGTGAATGCTGTATTAGTGACGTAAAGTCCTATAACATAATTTTAAAAGAAATCAGCCTGGTATTTTTATGTCTTTCAATTCCATATATTTGTCATTCAGTGTTAGTGTCTCTTTGGGAGCTGAAACTTTTCTCCTTCCATGTTCTCATGGCCTGCTACTCCTACATTTTTACATAGCTAGTCAGGAAAAATAGAGTGTGCATCTTATTGGTTCCTTTTTTCACCAATATAATAACTGATTTCCATAGTGTGCAGGAGGAAGCTGTGCAAGTCTTTTCTTGACCTTGCATCATTTATCTTAGGACAAGGAGAAGGGAGGGAACAAACAATCAAAAGTCAGTGGTTACCACTTGACTTAAGATCTTCAGATAGCCTAGGGATCAGGTTAGGTTATACGAAATGTAGTAGAATTTAGAAGCCATTTTATGAATCATTTGTGAACAGACTAGCATCGTTGGTCCTATCTGGACAGTCCTTGGCAAGACTTCAGAGAGTTTGTTAGGTTGTAAGTTAAGGTACCCGTCTTTGGGATGTTTAAGGTGTCTAGAAAGCTGGTAATAGATAGTAGATATTTGCTGCTGAAGAGCTCTCTGTTTTTGGGACTAGAGAATTGAGTTACGTGATGAATAAAAATACAAACTGAAACTTAGGTTCTGTCATAATTTTTTTAAAGACTTAAAGAAGTGAATGATTCTGGCCTCTGTTTTATTACAATCAGAAGGGATACTCAATATGAGAATTTTTTGGTTTGGGTTTTTTTTTTTTTTAGGGTCTTTTGGGAATTTTATAGAACCCATGTTCTCTTTTTGTTAATTCCTTTTGTTCTGATTGAATTCCACCTTAAATGAACTTCAGCTTAAAATTTAGTTAGTAATAGTGATAAGAATGAAGTTTTTTTTTAATGTTGAAAGTCACTTTTATTCAGTATCAGCCTTTTAAAGAAGAATGGCTTTTTAACATACTTTATGGATAATAATATTTTTGAGGTATTAAGCTACATCACATATTGCTGTTTTTATTGTCCAGCATAGTCACAAATAATTACCTATATTTTTCACTCCCACTTTTCTTGCTTTTTAAGGGCAAGTGATAGAAATGAGACTAGGAGATACTCAAATAAGACATTTTTGCTAAGGAATTCCCCAGTAGCATTTGCTTGTATGGTTTGTCAGTCTGTTAAGTTGGTTTACTTCTGTTTCAATCTGCTTAATCTTTTTAAGTCTTTCAAGTTAATTTGTTCTTCCCGTAGAAAACAGTGGAAGAAAAGAGAACTGTGTCAAATTTAACTTCACTACTAGAGCTTGGAAAATCACTCTAAACACCCTTTACCTGCTCAGCTAGACCGTTTCTGCTGTTTATTTTCCTTAATTAAGGTTCTTAAATTCAGTAACAAATGAAAGAAATTTGACTTTTTTGGAATACCTATGCCTAGTGGATTGATTTATAATTTTTGTGTCTTGTTACCTGAAATGTGGTAGACTGAAAACTGGAAATTTAAATTGTTTAATGAGTTAACTTTCATTCAGGAGTAATAACTGTCCGTGTTAATTTGGCCCTAATTATTAACTCCGTAAACTGTAGTAGTACTGCATCTGCCTCGACCTAATTTGTCTCTATTGCTTGTATGTTTAAAAATTTCAGTGAGGATTTTATTTAGGCCTTTTCTGACTCTTACTTCTACCTTCTCTCTCTTCACCTTTCTTGACCTGTTGAAGTAGAATAACAAAAAGATGGTAAGTGAGGTTGCACACATGCTCTCTGTTTGTTTTCCACTTTTGCTTGATGGGACAGTAGTTGTTGTTTTGTGTCCCTTTAGTATTGGGGAGGGGGGTGATTCCATATTTTAATTTCTAAGTACTTTGATTTTTAACCTTTTTCATTGCTTCAATTTGGTAGCAACTAATTAAATCCTATACTCTCCTGATTGCATACAATGGACCAAACCAGAACTAATTACTAACATAGTTTTGAATTGTTTTCCTTGTGTTTCTTGTAGATGAATGTTACAATTAAAATGGAATGTAGTGTGCATTATGTTAGAAACCAAGTGGCTTTCTTTAGGATATGTGTGATCCAGAAAAGTGGGGTGAAGTTTTTGCATTTGGATCAATTCACTTTACTGACCACTGTTAAATTGAACATTGCCTGTCATAGCCTGTATATGTATATATTTGCATTTGGTACAGTATCATACATATATTTAATAAACTAGGTAAGATTGTAATGTGCAAATGAACTATAAATAGTAAAGGAGAGAAAAAGAGATTGATTTGTTTCCTGCATTATCCTTATTTATGAGCAGATTTTACATGATCTGATTATAAATAAGAAAAAGGTAGAAGTCTTGTTAAGACTTTTCCATTGACAGTGGATTTTCTCTCTAAATAAATACCATTGTGTTTTTTTCATTTGAACTAGAACTAGACAGATCCCAGCAATTGAGTCTTTTATTATATTTTTTTGTGATAGTCTTAAGTTTTTCTGTAGTAGATATTCTCGTTTGTTTTTAATATTATTTGTAAGTAGCTTCAACAGAGATAAATATCAGGCCTTTCTAGTGATAAATATTTTAGCTAGTAACAGTAATTAACGGTAGTTAAACTAGTGGCAAGTTTTCTTTTGAATAAACAAAAGCATGGAAAACTGGAAATTATTTATTCTAAATAAAAGATCATGCATTTGTCTTAAAATCCTAAGGAGATTAAGAAAAGAGAGTACTTACAGAGAACTCTTTAATGTTTTTTTATGAAATTTCTTTCTAGGAATTTAATTGTGTTAGAGTAGATTTGCTCTTAATTTCCAATTGAGGTAACATTGTTCAGAGTGATTCTTGGCGTATCTCATCTACACTGCTTGCTTTTCATAAAATATAAATGCCTTTAAAACAGCATCTCAGACAGTTACTGTAATTTTTCATTTTTTCAGGTAATAGGTGAGGGTTTAGGCTTGAGGTCCAGTGATGAGGTGGGTGGTAAAAAAAAAACCAAGGCCTGATCTGACCGCTTGTAATTTTGATCTTGGAGATGAAAGCAAGTTCCATAAAACTCAAAGCATTTTGGAGTTTTGGAAGTTGAAATGTTCTAGGGAAAACTATGTTTTAGGATTTTTTGAAATAAAATTTTAGATAAATTTTTGAATTAGGTATCTTGAGTTACTCAAGAATGTTTGCACTAATTTGACAAGTTAATACTTGTTTTCTTCTATTTTAAACGTCCTCTTTGTTCAGAGGGGTGGTAAGATACTCAATGCCAGATGTTTCTTTCAGTTAATTCTCCATAGTTTGTGTGCCCTAGAGGTAGATACATGACACTTTTATTTTGAGTTGGTATTAGATCAGACATATGTAGGCCCTTATTCTTGCATGGAATAAGAACTAAATAGTCAGATGTAATTAGATCAGATTTAGACTAAATTTGTTGAAACATAGTTGTGAATATGTATCAGTGATATAAACCATCTTAATTATCTAATTATTATTACTTTGTATAATACAAAGAAAGATATATTCCAGAAAAAAGTAACTAACATTATATACTAAATTGATGGCCAAAAGTCATACAGGTATTTGGAGATATAGATTCCTCCCCCTGATATTTTATTATGAAGTGTTTGGAATACACAGCAAAATTAAAGGAGTTTTACCATGAAACCCATACATCCATCACCTAGATTCTGACATTGTTTGTTATACTGATACATATCTATCCACTTATCCATCTGTCAGTCCATCAGTGTATCTTGTCTTTCAACTTATTTGAAATTAACAGTATTCTTCTCCCTAAGTAATTCAACCAAAGCATGTTATTTACTAGAGTTCTCTAATATAAGATTTTTAGTTTTTCATTTTTGTATCAGATAATTCTAAATAGTTAATATTTAAGAAATTTGAGTATTGAGGCACGGTACATTAATTTTATATGAAATATAGTTGCAACAGAAACATTTTAGTGAATATTTCTAGCATCTGCTTTAACTTTGTTTTTCCTTTTTGTTGCTTTCAGTGGATTTTCCAGTGGGTTTTTTTTGTTTTTTTTTTTGGTTGTTGTTGTCTTTATTAAATAGAGTCCTCACCCTGGTTTCTTTCTTATCTCTTTTTTTAATCATTATTTAAAAAATTTTTTAAGTTATATATTTATTTAAACCTCTGTTTTAAAACATCTCAAGATCTTACAGCAAATAGTAGCTATTTTTGATACTAGGATTTTTTTTTAATTCATCAGTATATGTTTAAATCAAGATTATTTAGTATTTTGACTAGCCAATTTTTAAAGTAAGTTTTAATCCTGAGACATCATTAGCCTTATACACATAAAATTTGACTTTTGAAATGTGGGTCATCTTAAGTATGCACTCATTGGAGACACGACTTGTGAGTATTTTGCTTCCTGGGTGATAGCATAGTTTTCCAGTATTATACTTTAAGATTGGAAATGTTGCTTATGAGGTAATTTTAAAGAAGAATTTCTTCTCTGTATCTTAATTTTTTGTATCTCTACAAATTATCTTTCATCTTGGTGAGGCACATATTGAAGCTTAATTTCAGTTCTAATTGAGGCATATCTAGGTAGATGTTTGTGAAATTTACAAGTTTGTGGTACATATATCCATAATTAACAGTATAATAAAGATCATTTTATTTTTTGCTTCTCATTATGCTGTAGAGTACTACACTTATCATTTTGATATCTAGTACAAAGAAATGTGCTGCATGCATTGAGCATTTTTCTACAAGATTTTTTTCCCCTGATGTGCTATCTCACATATCACAGGCCTTATTTTTTGAACATTTGATCAAAAGAAAGAGATGAAACCTCATACAAACCCCTCCAAAATATGAAAATGTGGGGTTTATTTGTGCTAATGCTCTTCTTTTGGAAACATATTTATTAAAGGTAAGGTCAATTTATTGATTTAAACCACATTGTACATAAAAACTTATTCATGATTAAGATTTGCAAGACATTCATGAAAGGAAAGATCTTTTTAACTTGTAGAATGAAGAAATTTATCTGAAAGTGCCAGAAATATTAAAAGTAATTATTCCTCAGTTTTCCAAAATATGAGAGAATAATTTCTAACGGTATTTTATGCAAAAATTTGGTCTAAATCTTTGATATTATAATTTTCTAGGATCTTATGGTTGGTGATGAGGCAAGTGAATTACGCTCGATGTTAGAAGTTAATTACCCTATGGAAAATGGCATAGTACGAAATTGGGATGACATGAAACACCTGTGGGACTACACATTTGGACCAGAAAAACTTAACATAGATACCAGGAATTGTAAAATTTTACTCACAGAACCTCCTATGAACCCAACCAAAAACAGAGAGAAGATTGTAGAGGTAAGTTTTTAGATGGGTTGTGCATATATGTGTTCCTGTGATGTGATATTAAAGCAAATTTTTTTGTTTGTTCTGTTGTTGAGAATAAAGGAAATAAGAATAATTGTTACTTTCTCCCAGATTCTGTTTATTGAGCACCTAAGTATATGTTAGTCATTATAAGTAGAATATACCAGTAAACAAAGCAAAATTCTGCTGCTATGTAATTTACCCTCTAGCAGGGGAAAATAGACCAAAAAAAAAAGTGAGTTAATTGAATGGTTTATTAGAAGATATTAGATGCTAAAGGAGGAGTGGGAAAGAGTAAGGGAGATCGGGCATGTAGGAAGGCTGCGTTTTTCCTAGGTTGTGGTAGTACATGTCTGTAAGGTGATACTTAAACAGAGGGAGTTAGATAGTAACCAACTGGGAGAAAAACATTCCAAGCAAAGGATGTAACTAGTTTAAAGGTCTTGAAATGGGAGCAAGTGTGGCATATTAGTCAGCAAGGAAGCCAGTGTAGGAGAGCAACCAGGAGATGAGGTGGGAGAAATAATGGGGCCAAATTATCTAGGGGCCTTGTAGGCTCGTACAGGAAATTAGATTTAAACTCTGAGTGAAATGTAGGGCTGTTATAAGGATGAGCTATTACAGATTGAGGTTTCTCTGGCTGCTATGTTGAATGTAGAACATAAGGAGGCAACGGTAGAAGAAAGACAAGTTTGGAGACTTTTTCAGTTAGCTAGACACCAGATAATGATGGTTAGGATTAGGGGTAATAGCAGAGAAGGTAATGAGAAGTGGCCAGATTATGGCTCTGTTTTGAAGGTAGGGCCAAAAAAATACATTTCTTAAATACATGCGATAGAGAGGTAACTCTGAAAGTTTCACTTGAGCCAAGACTGAGAGTAGAACAGGATTTGGGAGGAAAATGGATCAGGAGTTCAGTTTTGGACATGTTAAGTTTTCTTTAGACATCCAAGCAAAAATGGTTACATATATAAGGTCAAGTTTAGGAGAAAAGTCTGAGACTGGAGGTATAAAATTGGGAGTCACGAGGATATAGATAATATAGTCAACCAAAGAAGTGATAGCAGTCAGTGGGGAGAATGCTGAGGACCAGGGAGATGGGAGGGCTTGGGAAAGGAGGTGGACACAGTAATGAGGTAGGCAGTTACAGAAGGCAGAGTCTACATTCTTAATATTTTAGATAGGTAACTTTTCAACAGTTATCTTTTATTTTGTTATATATGAGGTAGAAAATTTTAATTACTTTGTATTTTATTAGCTTTCCAGATACTGCTTAATGTAAGTAAATCTTTTGTTTTACTCATTGACTATGTTGAGATGTTGATGGAAATTTTAGAGGAGATTTAAAATTTTTGTATTTTCAAATTTTGAGATCGTGGTTTTAGCTACAGAATCCATATCATTTCTTATGGTTCATATTTTATTTATTTTTTTTCTCCTAGCCACCCCTGAAACTATGAAAGATGGGCTTTAATATATTTATATTTTAATTGTGTTTTATACTTTCTAAATGATTTATAGTCACTAACAGTTTGTAATGGATAAGTGGTCATTTATAATTGCTCTTTATTTTTAGCAATGCATTGCAAAAACAGAGTGCAGAGATATTTTTGTATTAAGTCAAGAGGTTACCAGACAAGGAAACCTCTTTCAAAGAAAATACAGTAGCAGAATGGAAACCAAGTTTTCTTTCAAGTGAAAATTCAGAAAGATGGCATTTGCTGTTTAGTGGATAACATCATATCTGTCATCCACTAACTAACTATTTGACTAGGACAGATTTTTTTTTTTAATCTGCAGAAATGACAATTAGTCTTACTATATACTCTAAGGTCTCTTCTTAGTTTAATGCTCTTTTTTACTTGTAAGGACAAATTTGACTGTGACTGATAATGCCCCATTTTAATCTCATTCAGAAAGTTGTTTCTGAACTACAAATACTTCTTAATGATCTTATGAATAAAAACAAATTTTGACATACTGTCAAGTTAATAAATGCAAATACAGTTGATCTTTGAACAATGCAAGGTTAAGGGTATCAATCCCCCCTCGGTCAAAATTTGTCTAAAACTTTATAATTTGCCCTCCAGGTTCTGCATCCCTGGATTCAGCTGATCTCAGATGATGTAATGATGTAGTATTAATTTATTGAAAAAATCTGCAATTAAATGAACCTGCACAGTTTAGAACGACCTGTATTGTTCAAGGGTCAGCTCTTTAGCCACTCTTTCATTTTCAGCCCTGTAGCAGGGGGATAAAGGATGATAGAATAGAATACTAGTCAGAAAGTTTAGTTGCTTAATTGATGAGTTTGTGTTTCAAAGTTGTAAAATTTATTTATTAGGATTAAAATTTTTTTTGAAATTTAGTTTTATTGAAGTATGATTGATTTACAATGCTGTGTTAAGTTTCAGGTATACAGCATAGTGATTTAGAGGGGTTTTTTGTTTTGTTTTGGCTATGGCATGTGGAATCTTAGTTCCCTGACCAGGGATCATGCCCCCAGCAGTGAAAACACAGAGTTTTAACCACTGGACCACTATGGAATTCCCCAGAGTTGTAAAAATTTTAATTGCATATAATTCTCATTGGGGTCAGTTGTAAATTTCTAAATATCAGATACTCATAGTGGTAGTCTGCACTGCCAGTCAATGAATGCTAACTGTGGATGACAGAGAAAATCCTACGGAATATTCCCGGCCAATCTGCAATACAGACAGTGAGCAGCATTGTGAGCAGAGAGGACATGAAGGAGCTCCTCCTCCCTGCAGTGGACCTCAGCACAGGGTGGAGCGCAGCCTTACTCCCCTGGGGAGCGCAGACTCAGCAGCTGAGCAGCTTCTGGATCTGCCAGCATTCAAGAATTGTTCAGTTTTGTTTCCCTGCCGTACTGTTTATTATCTGGAGGTAGAGCCACAGTCTTGCTTGGCCCGGGTTGAAGGAAAGGGATGGGAAGGTTGGCAGTTAAGTAGTTTGTATAGTTTGTCTTTGAATTAAAAGACATTTCCCTTAAGAGACATGAGTTGAGAAAGTCTTGCTCAAAAACAGAATACTTTCTTTCATTCTAATCTGCCATTAGCTAAAAACTCTCAGAAATCTTTGCTTTGTACCACTTAAGAAATGCTTGGGGACTCAGTGTGTATTAAAAAAATAAATCTGTCCTTAAAGTTGGTGCTCTCTGACAGCAGGACTTTAATAGAGGCAAGAAACAGTGGAAGAGAATGGAAGATTCTTTTGGCTCCTTTGATTCTATTTTGATCAGCTAATCCACTCTGACCATCAAGAAAGCGTATATTTTTATTTATATATATATATATATATATTACATTATATATATAATGTAATCTCTTAATACTAATATTTTCCCTTTCCTTTTGCACTTTCAGGTAATGTTTGAAACTTATCAGTTTTCTGGTGTGTATGTAGCCATCCAGGCAGTCCTGACTTTGTATGCTCAAGGTAGGTGAAGCTTAACTTTAAGTATCATTAATTCAGCAAACATTTGTTATATGTATTTTATATCAGAGGAATTTGATTTCTCAGGAGGTTTTAAGTCTCAGAAAGCACAGTTTTATGTATTTATATTTATTCAAATATTTCACAGTTTGTCAAAATATACACATTTTTATTTTTTTAACTAAACAATGAAGGACTTAAGAATCTTCTCAGTTTTTTTTATAAGTAGGAAGTTCCTTCTTTTAGGCTATTTAAAGTAAGAAAATTTTTGAAGGGAAGAATGAACATGGAATCTGTCCTCAGAATTGTCAAGAGTTTGAAAAAGCCAGAAAGGGTCATATAAAATTATGTTTGTCAAATACATAACAGATTAAATATAAAGGAGCAGGCAGACATTTGAGAGTACCTTCCCAACTTTTGAAGTGGATTTAATAGAGGGGACCTACTTTTATTTTGTTTTCTTGGTACTGCCATTGGTAACTGCCTCTGTATCTACTGGGATTAAAATAGTAGCCATGTAGGGAGAATTCTGTATCCTGATGGTCTTGTGGAGAACTTAAGAGGCCATCAGATATGTGCACAGAGTCTGTTGGGCACTTAAAATGTAAAGATCCCTCAAGAACTTAGACTCCTAATGGGGAAAAGATACAGAAATTGATTTAGCATGTCAGAGAAGGTTTCTGAAGGAGGTGACAACTAAATGTCAAGCCTTAGTACTTAAGTGGTGTATGACAGTACAGTCGACCCTTGAACAGTGCTGATTTGAACTGTATGACTCCACTTATATGTGGATATTTTTCAGTAGTAAATACTACAGTGCTACATGGTCCGTAGTTGGTTGAATCGGGATGCAAAGGGCTGGCTATAAGTTATATGCAGGTTAACCCTCACATTGTTCAAGGGTCAGTTGTGTTAGGAAACAAATTTTAATATTGTGGTGATCCATCTGATTCTACACATGGATGAGTAAGAATCACCTTGTCAAAATACATACTAGGTTTTAAAACTGTCTTTACTACTTCATGTAGATACTAAGAAAATATTTGGGGAGAATTAAATTTTTTTTTTTTTCCTTTTTCTTTTTTTTTTGAGAATTAAATTTTTAAAGAGGCTTTATTCATTCACCAAGTGTGGCATGAGCTCGGAGCTCTGTTTAGGACAGAGGATATGGCAGTGAGTCAGCTACTCAATAAGCTATATATGGTCTCCTTGCCCTTTAGTCCATTATAGCCAGGCTCTGAGGAACTAGTGCTTGTCTGCATCTAGGAAATTGTGTTTCATTTTTTTAAAGTAAATTTCAGAATTTATTTTAGAAAATACTTTGGAAAAATAGATATTAAAAATTTTGAATCTAAGCTTTGAAACTGGTGATTCCATTTAGGGGGTGGAGATAGGACACTTCTGCTGAAATGAATTTTAGCTTTAATTGTGCTTGAATAAAATTGACCTTAACAGGTATTTCTAGTGATATTCATAAATTTATTTCTGTCCAAGGAGAAGATAGCCTCTCTTAACCCCTGATATTTAGCTGCTTTTGTTTAAACATTGAATTCTTAATTTTGAGAAGTGATAATCCAGTAATTCTAATCAAAAGAACTCTTCAGCCAAAGAGAACTCTTCACCTTGCATGAAAACAAGGCGGCTAAAAGCTACCAGTTAAATCAAAAAATAAGAAGCTACATTTGGAGCCAGGAAAGGTTTTTGAATAAGAGAGGTGACACGGTGATTCAAGAAAGTATGTTTGACTGCATTTTGTGTACAGGACTGAGGGGAATAACTGGAATTATGGAGTCTGAGCTAGAGGTTAAAATGGTCAGGGAGGGTATGAATGAAAAGTTAAGAACTAGATTGAGCTTTAAAGAATCCTTCAGAATTGAAGTAGAAAGAGTGAGTAATCTAGTGCTTTAGTTGGTATTACTGGGAGCATTTTTGAATTAATGATACTGTGGATTCTTTTTTGCAATAGAAAGTCTCTTGTTTAAAAGAAAGCAACCTTAGAGGCAGTGTATGATTTTTTTATGAAACTTGCAAAATCAGTCAAGGAAAAACAAATTATATGAACTTCAGTAGGAGATGGTTTGAATAAATGTGTTCAGAGATAAATTAGATCTTTTGTACATAATAAGAAAGAGGGAGAGAGTCTATTCAGGGATGGGATAGTGATAAAATAATCAGCTTAAGCAACTGTAGATAATGCATATTCTGGTTAAAAGTATCATTAGACTTAAAAACTGCTAGAAAATGTGATTTAGAAAAAGGGTTGTTTTTTTTTCCTGAATTAACTCTGGCACAAAAGGTGAAACACTTTCAGCCATTTGTACTTTTATATATATATATTTTTTAATTTCATTTTACTGTTGTTATTTTTGTTTTTGGCCATACTGCACAGCATGTGGGATCTTAATTCCACAACCCCATGACCAGGGATCAAACCTACGTGTCCGCTACATTGGAAGCATGCAGTCTTAACCACTGCACCATCAGGGAAGTCCCCATTTATACCGTTAAATAGCACATAATAAGAAACAAAGAGACTTTCCAGGTGGTGCTAGTGATAGAGAACCTACCTGCCAATGCAGAAGATGTAACAGATGTGAGTTCCATCCTTGAGTCAGAAAGATCCCCTGGAGGAAGGCATGCAACCCACTCTAGTATTCTTGGCTGAGAAATCCCATGCACAGAGGAACCTCGTGAGCTACAGTCCATAGGGTCACAAAGAGTCAGACATGACTGAAGTGACTTAGAACACACGTACTCCCAAGAAAGAAGATGGCTTCTTTGCTTGTCTTTTACTAAAAAGTTTAACTGACACTGTCTTCTCGATTTCTGGTGAATAATTGAAGTGATTCTTTGACTAGTCAAGATGAATTATTCTCAGATTTCTAGCTATTTTGTATCAACAGAAGTTTTCCAGACAGCAGAGTTTTGAGTATACTGTATGACAAAAATAATAATAAAGAACTAGATTATTTCAGCAGATTCACTATTAGTTTGTGTAGTATATACCCTTCACAGTGGTTTTCATAAAAGTTATCCATGATACTTTAGAGAATTTGACTTCAGGGGAATTCAGGGATCAAGATTAAAGTTAGGATTAAAGACCATGTTGTATTTTTCAGTCCCAGTCTGAGGGTCTGTTTCTTCCCATCACTAGGGGAGCACATGATTAGACTAAAGGTCTCACAGGAGGCATGTGAGAGAACACCGACTTCAGTGTCTGTGTGTTAGAAATAAACTGCAAAATAAAGCAAATAACAAATGCTAGCTTTTAGACCATTTTGGTTGGTGATGTTTCTAATCAATTAGTAAAGAAGCCAGCATCTTTGAATATTGAAATACTTGAAATTTGCTGGCTTTGATTTCTGATTTGGCTTTTTGTTTACAACTTCATGATTCTTCCACAGGTTTGTTAACTGGAGTCGTGGTGGACTCTGGAGATGGTGTGACTCACATTTGCCCAGTGTATGAAGGCTTTTCTCTCCCTCACCTTACCAGGAGACTGGATATTGCTGGGAGGGATATTACCAGATATCTTATCAAGGTAAACAAAACTGAATATCATAGAATTAGATTTTGTAAGTTTGTGTATATCTACTTAAAACAAAACTGAGTGTATTACCTCAAGATTCTGGTGAATCTGCACCACCAGAGAAGTGGCCCAGTGCTTTATTCATATAAAAATCTGTATGAGATTCACACACATGATCTCTTGTATACTAATGAGAGTTCATCATTACATAATTATAATTTGCCTTTCCTGAGGAATGGGAAGAGAGGTATGTCAAAGGTAGAAGACAACTCTTAAGACTTGCTTGAACAACTTGGGCAGCCTTTCAGCTGTAAAATTGGATTTTTGAACAAGATGTATGTTAAAATTTATTTGTGAATGTAATTAGTGATGATATTCTTTAAAATATTGCTAGATAAAGTATATAAGGCCACTCTTTAGAAACGTGTGGTTTTTGTAATGTGGGGGGAAGAAAAGATTTAGAATACTGTCTGTACCAGAACTTTGTAGTTAGTACATTCTCTCCAGGTCAGTGGTTCTCAATCAGGGATGATGCTACTCCTCCAGGGATAGTTTGAAATGTCTGGAGACATTTTTTGCTTGTTAAATCTTTGCAGGAAGGCTGCTAAACATCCTACAATGAGCAGGGCATCCCCCACAACAAAGGATTATAAGGTGCAATATGTCACTGGTACTACTGTGGGAAGACTGTTCTGGGTTGCGTTAAGTCTTCATATTGACATTGGGTTAGTAATAAGATTAGTAATCAGAATTATAGTATCATTCTAAGCCAGAATTCTATTTGATGGTGACTACCAAGGGATTGCCCAAGAGTTTTCTTTTGACTGTAAACACAAAGATCAGAGGATGTTTAGTTTTTTATGTGAGAAGTCTAATTTGTTTATGATGTATATTGTGTGTGTTTTTGTTTTTCCTGTCAGGTTGAATTCTTGCTTTTGTTTGTTTATTTAACAAATACTGTTGCCCTTTTAATATGTGTCAGACATATTTCATGATTATGGTATTGACTGAGTAAATTGCAGATTATAGGAATCCAGTGCTAAAATATTATTTATTAATAGATATTTTGCCCATTTATTATTCATGAATTGTTAATTCTGACACTCCCTATGAAACTCTTCTGTGAAAGTGAAATGTAAATTCTTTTATGGTAAGTAATATTCTCCTTTCTGAAATAGTAAGAGCTAAGGTTCTGCTGTCCATTGTATTTGGTATTGATGTGACATACTTAGAGAGCATTAATCCCTTCTGTGGAGTTGAACTCACTCAGATTAATTGTGGACTTAACTGCTGTTTTTTTGTACCAGCTGCTTCTGTTGCGGGGATATGCCTTCAACCATTCTGCTGATTTTGAAACGGTTCGCATGATTAAAGAAAAATTGTGTTATGTGGGATATAATATTGAGCAAGAGCAGAAACTGGCCTTAGAAACCACAGTGTTGGTTGAATCTTACACAGTAAGTATATCCGGTGTATGATACATACATGGTTTTAAAGTGGGCAACAGTGACTGTTGGTGTGTGCTTAAGCAGGTTTTCTTGGAATCCAGTACTTTGGGTTTGGGTTGTTAGAATTTGTTTATATATGACCTTTAATGTCTTTCTACATTATGATACTGTGATTTAGTTATTTTAAGACACTATATGATGTGAAATAAGGCAAGAATCATATATTGCTTTTCTACTTTAGGATACAGTTAGATATGAAATATTATTTTGAGATTCTAGTACCTGGAGTAGCATTTTTCAGCATGATTGTCACATAATGTTATTTCTCTGAGATGTTAATAGGTATTGACAAAAATTAAAATGAAGGGTTACATTGTCAGATAAATGGGAGAGAGTCAGTTTCACTTTATTAAAGGACTTCTCAGAACCTTTGGTATACTGATTTGCACATGATTACGGTATTCTTCAGCATTTCATGGGACTGGTATTCTAAGATACTTTGGAAAATGGTCATCCTATAGGATTGCTTTAACAATTCAGTAGGTGGCAGTCTTCCTGACTTAGTATTTTCTTAATGAGATGTTCAGAACAAATGTTAACTTGAAATTTTAACTAATGATACTTAGAACCAAGTTATAGTTTATATCAGGGAAGTTGATCTTTGAATTTTCAGTGTATTGCTGCCTTAAGTCTGTCATTTTCATCTCGGTATAAAGTGCTTCCATACTGTGTCTTTGATCTGCTACTATTGTTGAGTCGCTAAGTCATATCTAGCTCTTTGAGACCCCTTGGACGCCTGCCAGGCTCTTCTGTCCATGTGATTTCCCAAGCGAAAATACTGGAGTGGGTTGCCATTTCCTTCTCCAGCAGATCTTCCCAACCCAGGGATTGAACCCTTGGCAGGCAGATTCTTTACCACTGAGCCACCAAAACTGAAATTGAGTGATAGGCAATAAAAGCAAGTATTCTTCCACCTTTCAATTCATATAAACAGAGCATATCACAAATATGTACAAAAATCACTTTTAAAATAATTTAAAATGTTTATAAGTTATAGTTTCATTTCAGAAGATACTGATACAAATAATCTATAAATCAATACTTTGCAACTCAGTCGTCTACAGATTTGCCCTAGGGATTCTTTCCTGAGGCCTTCTTGTAGTTCCCCTAGATTTATAATTTATCGTCTACCTGACTTTGGAAGAAAGTGTCATGAGACAGTGGATAAGGAAATTAGAAATATAAAACATATTTTATCCCTTCACTCCTTTCTCAGAATTTGAGGCAGGTTACAAAAGTATATGTGACAAAGCGGGAACTGATGAGTAAATGAAGAGGGAAAATAGTGGACAAATAGAGAATAGGATAAGGTTTGGTGCAGAGAGGTTGGGAGGCATACAGTTTTAACAGTTATGAGAGATAAGTAGTTCCTAGGGCAGGTCGCCCCGGGCTGACCTCCAACCAGAGCTTTGAGAAGAGCCACATGGTCCAGGTACAGGCGTTTTATGCTAATGATAGTCTGCCATGTGAAGTTTTTCCATATATCTTGGGTGATTTCATGTGGTTTTTAAAGTCACTGGACGGTTGTGTTTATTTTGTTAAGGGTAAATTTTTTTTTAAAAAGAAATTTGATACAATTTATACAAAGATAATTCTGGAGTTATTGAAAGATGTGATTGCTTTGCACATATTGTACAGTTAGAGCAGACATGGAGTAAATGTCTTTAAGAACTTGCTTTGAATGGTAACGAGAACCCTGCATGCGAGACAGCAAAAGGAACGCAGATGTATAGAACAGACACATGGACTCTGTGGAAGAGGGCAAGGGTGGGATGATATGGGAGATTGGCATTGAAACATGTTAATTACCATATGTGAAATCAATCGTCAGCCCAGGATTGATGCTCGGGGCTGGTGCACCGAGATGTCCCAGGGGGAGGGAATCGGGAGGGGGGAGGGAGGGGGGGTTCTGGAGGGGGAGCATATGTAAACCCATGGAGGTTTCATGTCATTGTATGGCAAAAGCAACACAATAAAGTAAAGAAAATTTAAAAAAAAAAAACTTGCTTTGAGATACTTTGCCATGTTGGAAAGTGAGTTTGGGAATCTAAATATAGTTATAATTATGTTATTTTAAATCTAACATTACTGTTAGAAATGTTAATGTAAAACTAATTCTGGTCTGTCTTATAGAAATGTGTCAAATGCCAGTATATACCAGCATGCTTGTTACTTAGGTGAATTCTATGAATTGTAAGAGAGTTTTTGTTTAACATTTCTCATTTAATTAAACATAAACATGATGTAATTTAAGGGTTTTCTGCACAGGGTCATATGATAATGGTATCTTACCAGTTGCTTAAATCTTATTTTCTTAAAATTATATTTATCTATTTAAAAATTTAATAGGACCTAGTAAGTAGGATACAACAGAATTACCTAATAAAAAATGGGTTAGTGTCCTTAAGCTTTTTTGATCTTAAGATTTTCCTTGGATTAAATGATTTGATAGAAGTTTCACACGTGATATTAAGTGTTTGATGGCAAAAAAAATAGTTCCCCAGAATAATTATTTGGTGAAAGAAGTTTAAAATTTTTAATTGAATGTGTCTGTGCAGCATGGTAAAAATCTCCATAAACTCAAAAATGTGTTAAAATCATAAAGAGAAGCAGCACTGACTCTCAGCAGTCCAGCTGCTGTGGGTAATCAGCACTGCCTGTAGTGCTCACCTGCACACACCTGCAGAGACATCACACCTCTGTGTGTTGGTGACTCCTTCAAGAAATTCCTGCTGTTTGGGGGCAGGACATACCATTTCAAGAGCAGAACAGAGCATGATAATAAAAACAATTACTTTAATGTGTTTTACCTTTTTTTTTTTCTCAAAAATGTATTTTGGGAGAAACATATTGCTAAGATTTTGGTTATAAAACAGGCGTACTAGCATCTAAAGAACACTGGGAACTTTTTAAATCTTTTGCTGATACCTGATTGTTCTTGGTCTCTAGCTCCCAGATGGCCGCATTATCAAAGTCGGGGGAGAGAGGTTTGAAGCACCGGAAGCTCTATTTCAGCCTCACTTGATCAATGTCGAGGGAGTAGGTGTTGCTGAATTGCTTTTTAACACAATCCAGGCGGCTGACATTGATACCAGGTACTTTAGAAATGGTTGTTTCAAAGTTGCTTATCAGAAATACATGGAATATAAATAGCTAGAGTGACCAAGTTGTCTATTGTCTCACTGGTTGTTGAATGACATATATCATTGTGTCTCAGATGCCCATTTAAACTTATTTTGAAATATTTTAAACATTGCAAGTTGCCAGAATAGAACACTAACCAGTTTTCCGTTTTACTGATTTTAGCATTCTACGTGTTTGTATGCTTTCCCTTTCTCTCTCTCTCTCTCCTATTCTTGAGTCATTTGAGAATAGGTTGAATGTGTAAGTCCTCTTTACTCCTTAATATTTACTTCGTGTTTCTTAGGAACGAGGCTGTTCTCTTACAGCTGCAGTGCAGTTACTGAGTTGAGGGGATTGATTGCTGATGTACTTTTATCTGCCATCCATATATCTGTCTTGTTCTCTGTCACAGTAAAGTCCTTTGTACAGTTTTTCCTTTTCTCTGGTAAAGGGTCAGAACTATAGCACACATTATATTTAGTTGTCATGTCTCTTAGTCACCTTTTATCTGTTGTAATCCCTCAGTCTTTCATGACATTGATATTTTTGCAGACTACAATTTGGGTTTGAATGTTTTCTCATGATTAAATTTAGATTGTGCATTTTTGGCTGGAGCACTGCTTAAGTGATGTATCCTTCTTAGGTTATCACATCCAGAAGTGATGTCTGTTTGCTCCTATTTGGTGATATTAGTGTTAAACTCTTAGTAAGTTTCCTGTTTTCTCCGTTGTATCAGTTCAGTCCAGTCGCTCAGTCATGTCTGACTCTTTACTACTCCATAGACTGCAGCACGCCAGGCCTCCTGTCCATCACCAACTCAACACCACAGTTCAAAAGCATCAATTTTTCAGTGCTCAGCTTTCTTTATAGTCCATTTCTCACATCCACACATGACTACTGGAAAAACCATAGCCTTGACTAGACAGCCATTTGTTGACAAAGTAATGTCTCTGCTTTTTAATATGCTGTCTAGGTTGGTCATAACTTTTCTTCCAAGGAATAAGTGTCTTTTAATTTCATGGCTGCATTCACCATCTGCAGTGATTTTGGAGCCCAGAAAACTAAAGTCTGTAACTGTTACCCCATCTATTTGCCATGAAGTGATTTGGACTGGATGCCATGATCTTAGTTTTCTGAATGTTGAGCTTTAAGCCAACTTTTTCACTCTCCTCTTGCACTTTCATCAAGAGGCTCTTTAGTTCTTCTTTACTTTCTGCCATAAGGGTGGTGTCATCTGTATACCTGAGGTTATTGATACTTCTCCTGGCAATCTTGATTCCAGCTTGTGCTTCATCCAGCCCAGCATTTCTCATGATGTAGTCTGCATATAAGTTAAACAAACATAGTGACAGTATACAGCTTTGATGTACTCCTTTTCCTATTTGGAACCAGTCTGTTGTTCCATGTCCAGTTCTAACTGTTGCTTCTTGACCTGCATACAGATTTCTCAAGAGGCAGGTCAGGTGATCTGGTATTCCCATCTCTTTCAGAATTTTCTTCAGTTTGTTATGATCCACACAGTCAAAGGCTTTGGCATTGTCAATAAAGCAGAAATAGATGTTTTTCTGGAGCTCTCTTGCTTTTTTGATGATCCAGAGGATGTTGGCAATTTGATCTCTGGTTCCTCTGGTTTCTAAAACCAGCTTGAACATCTGGAAGTTCATAGTTCATGTACTGTTGAAGCCTGGCTTGGAGAATTTTGAGCATTACTTTGCTAGCGTGTGAGATGAGTGCAATTGTACGATAGTTTGAGCATTCTTTGGCATTGCTTTTCTTAGAGATTGGAATGAAAACTGACCTTTTCCAGTCCTGTAGCCACTGCTGCATTTTCCAAATTTGCTGGCATATTGAGTGCAGCACTTTCACAGCATCATCTTTTAGAATTTGAAATAATTCAACTGGAATTCCATCACCTCTATTAGCTTTGTTCACAGTGATGCTTCCTAAGGCCCACTTGACTTCATATTCCAGGATGTGTGGCTCCAGGTGAGTGATCACACCATTGTGATTATCTGGGTCATGAAGATCTTTTTTGTACAGTACTTCTGTGTATTCTTGCCACCTCTTCTTAACATCTTCTGCTCCTGTTAGGTCCCTACCAGTTCTGTCCCTTATTGAGCCCATCTTTGCATGAAATGGTCCCTTGGTATCTCTTAATTTTTCTTGAAGAGATCTCTAGTTTTTCCCATTCTATTATTTTCCTCTATTTCTTTGCACTGATCAGTGAGGAGGGCTTTCTTTTCTCTCCTTGCTATTCTTTAGAACTCTGCATTCACATGAATATATCTTTGCTTTTCTCCTTTGCTTTTTGCTTCTCTTCTTTTCACAGCTATTTGTAAGGCCTCCTCAGATAGCCATTTTGCTTTTTTGCATTTCTTTTTCTTGGGGATGGTCTTGCTCCCTGTCTCCAATACAGTGTCGCGAACCTCCGTCCATAGTTCATCAGGCACTATGTCTATCAAATCTAGTCCGTTAAGTCTATTTCTCATTTCCACTGTATAATCGTTAGGGATTTGATTTAGGTCATACCTGAATGGTCTAGTGGTTTTCCCTACTTTCTTCAATTTGAGTCTGAATTTGGCAATAAGGAGTTTATGATCTGAACCACAGTCAGCTCCTGCTCTTGTTTTTGCTGACTGTATAGAGCTTCTCCATCTTTGGCTGCAAAGAATATAATCAGTCTGATTTCAGTGTTGACCATCTGGTGATGTCCAGGTGTAGAGTCTTCTCTTGTGTTGTTGGAAGAGGGTGTTTGCTATGACTAGTGCATTCTCTTGGCGGAACTCTTAGCCTTTGCCTTGCTTCATTCTGTACTCCAAGGTCAAATTTGCCTGTTGCTCCAGGTGTTTCTTGACTCCCTACTTTTGCATTCCAGTCCCCTATAATGAAAAGGACATCTTTTTTGGGTGTTTATTCTAGAAGGTCTTGTAGGTCTTCATAGAACCGTTCAACTTCAGCTTCTTCAGCATTACTGGTTGGGGCATAGACTTCATAACTGTGATATTGAATGGTTCGCCTTGGAAATGAAGAGATCATTCTGTTATGGTTGAGATTGCATCCAAGTACTGCATTTCTGACTCTTCTGTTGACTATGATGGCTACTCCATTTCTCTTAAGAGGTTCTTGCCGACAGTAGTAGATATAATGGTCATCTGAGTTAAATTCACCCATTCTAGTCCATTTTCGTTTGCTGATTCCTAAAATGTTGACACTCACGCTTGCCATCTCCTCTTTGATCACTTCCAATTTCCCGTGATTCATGGACCTAACGTTCCAGGTTACTATGCAATATTGCTCTTTTCAGCATGGGATCTTGCTTCCATCACCAGTCATATCCACAACTGGGTGTTTTTGCTTTGGCTCTGTCTCTTCATTCTTTCTGGAGTTATTTCTCCACAGATCTCCAGTAGCATATTGGACGCCTACCTACCTGGGGAGTTCATCTTTCAATGTCTTCTCTTTTTGCCTTTTCATACTCTTCATAGGGTTCTCAAGGCAGGAATACTGAAGTGGTTTGCCATTCCCTTCTCCAGTGGACCACATTCTGTCAGAACTCTCCATCATGACCTGTCCGTCTTGGGTGGCCCTACATGACATGGCTCACAGTTTCATTGAGTTAGACAAGGCTGTGGTCCATGTGATTAGATTGGTTAGTTTTCTGTGATTGTGGTTTTCAGTCTGTCTGCCCTGTGATGGAAAAGGATAAGAGGCTTATGAAAGCTTCCTGATGGGATAGACTGAGGGGGATACTGATCTTGTTCTGATGGGCAGGGCCATGCTCAGCAAATCTTTTATCCAATTTTCTGTTGATGAGTAGAGCTGTGTTCTCTCCCTACTATTTACCTGGGGCCAAACTGTGGTGGAGGTAATGAAGATAATGGTGATCTCCCTCAAAAGATCCCATGCATGCACTGCTATAGTCCCCAACCCTGCAGCAGGCCACCACTGACCCAAGCCTTCGCCCAAGGCTCCTGGACACCCATAGGCAAGTCTCCTGTGGGGTCACTCTTCCTGCCTCCTGGGTCCTGGTGCATGAGGTTCTGTTGTGCCCTCCAAGAGTCTATTTCCCAGTCCTGTGTAAGTTCTGGAAGCTCTTTGGTGGGGTTAATGGCGACCTCCTCCAAGAGGACTTTCGCCATATCCACACCCAGAGCCCCCGTCCCTGCGGCAGACCACTGCTGACCCGTACCTCCACAGGAGACGCTCAAACACAGTTCTGTCTCAGTCTCTGTGAGGTCCCTGGGTCCTGGTCCGCACAAGGTTTGTTTGAGCCCTCTGAACGTCCTCTCCAGTGTATAGGGTTTTTTTTTCTTGATTTATAAGTAATTTGTGGGAAAGTACTTCCAGTAGTGTCCAACCCTTTGCAACCCCATGGACTGTAGCCCGCCAAGCTCCTCTGTCCATGGAATTCTCTAGGCAAGAATACTGGAGTGGGTAGCCATCCTTTTCTAAGAGATCTTCCCAACCCAGTGAATGAACCTGAGTCTCCTGCATTGCAGGCAGATTCTTTACCATCTGAGCCACCAGAGAAGCCCAAAAATACTTTTGAGACTTTAAATCTAGTGTTCATCAGTTTCTGACTTCCACCCGTTTTATCATCAATTGATGATTTTTTTTGTTGTTGTTGTTTTAGAAATAAGAAAAATCATTTTAATATATAATTTTCACTTGTCAATCCAACAATGATTTCTAATAGGCATGCATACCCATTTAGTTTGCTTCAAATTTATTTATTTCTCAGCATGCAGCAACCTTCCTAATGAGATAGTTGAGTTGAACTGTTTACTCTTTTATTTTTATTTTTTTTAATTATTGATTTGGCTGCACTTGGTCTTAGTTGCGGCACTCGGGATCTGCATGTGAATGTTTGTTGCAGCATGTGGGATCTAATTCCCTGATCAGAGATCGAACCCTGGCCCCCTGCACTGGGGGCTTGGAGTCTTAGCTGTTGGACTACCAGGGAAGTCCCTGAACTATTTATTCTTAAAGAGTACAATGTACCTTGTCCTCAAAGAGTTTTATCAACTTTGACATTTTCAAAAAGCCCTATGAAGCTGCTCAGTATGGTAGTTTTCCCCTGAAATGTCCTATTTGGAGAATGGCAAAACAGTCTAGGATCTTCCCCAGTCTACTGGTTGCTTGTATTCATATCACAGCTTGGCTGGCTAAGAGGTAGAGACTGAATAATATGTAGATAGCCTTCAAGCCCAGCTGAGGGAGACGGCTTCGTTTTTGGACAGGAAACCAAATCATGAAAACTCTCCTAATAGTATGATTTGTTCCAGGTTCTTTTAAGAAAGGAGTTTTCTGTTCCAGCCAGCGTGCTCTAGCCAGGTGACTTATTGCACCTGCTGCAGAACTGAAAGCATGAAGTCTCTGTCTACTTTTATAATTAGAGGTGGTGGTAGTCTTCTCATTTCTGGCCAAATGGATCCGACCACACTTTGAACCCTGGTGGCTGCACATCTTCTTAAACAATACCAGCTCAGTTTATGGCTTATTCCTTGTACTCCAGCCACATTAAGGGCCGGAAGTAGATGGGGTAGAAGGCGGCGAGGATCAGGGAGATGAAGCCAGTGAAAATGAGAGCAGTGCACAGGTTCCGGGACATGGCTCCAGCCAGGGCTACCCGGATTCTCTGAGTGCCCAGGACTTTCCAAACCTGGCTCCTGCCGGTTGGGCTGTAACCCCGCTCGGAAGAGTGATGATTTTTGCCTAAATCCATTTTTGTTGTGATGGTTGCAAAAGGATGATTATTCTGTCTTTCCTTTTGTATTTATTAGTTGGCATTCTAGCATAAGGAACTGCCTTTCCTTCTCCCTTGTTTTTGTTAATTATCAGTATGGACTTGTGATTTTATTCAGTGGATTATAATTTTTTATCTCTGCCTTATTTCATTTTGGTGCTAAATTGTTCGTGATTTGGCCTGTGAGAGCCCCTTCAAGCAGGCTTCTGTGTCCTTTGTTGTTGTCTAGTCTCTAAGCCATGTCAGACTCTGGGACTCCATGGACTGTAGCCCTCCAGGTTCCTCTGTTGGTGGGATTCTCCAGGCATGAACATTGGAGTGGGTTGTTGTTTCCTTCTCCAGGGGCTCTTCTTTGCACCCTCATCTCTTTTGAGCATGTTCTATTTCATTCTGTTTTGTGGCACAGGATATTCTCAGCTCATCTTTAATTTTGGTTTCTGAAGAGGCTGTCAAAACTATACAAAGAAAGGACACTCAGAAGTATTACTCTCCCCACCCGTTGTCTTTCACCTTAGTGCTACTCCCTCTATTTCTTATTTTCTTACACAAGAGGTAGCATCCTGTAAATACTCTTTTGAACTTTGTTTTTTTCTCATAATGTATCCTAAACAATCTCATACCACTTCCTGTATGATGTTGTTGTTCTTTTTTCCAGTGTGTACATATAATGGCTTCTTCAGTGAATCCTGGTTATCTAGGTAGGGTCCAGTATTTGTGCTGACAGATAATGCTGCAGTTAATAACCTTGCACACACTCTATCTTTGTATTGTTGGGGTATATGTCCTGAAAAAAATGCCTGAGTGGGGAATAGTTGGGTCAGAAGGCAAATGTGTGTGGTTTTGTTATTGCCCAATTCCCTGATGTTAAGGTTGTACCCTTTCTCTTTCCTACAGTCATGTCTGAGGACACTACAGCTGTTCACAGAGTTTGTCAGCATTTTACTTGCATGTCAGTCTAATGAGTGAGAAATGATATCTCAGTGTAATTTTAACTTGCATTTCTCTGAAGATTCAAGTTGCATGTATTTTTCTATGCGTTGTGTGATAAGTCGCTTCAGTTGTGTCCAACTCTTTGCAACCCTGTGGACTGAAGCCCTTCCGGCTCCTCTGTCCATGGGGATTCTCCAGGCAAAAATACTGGAGTGGGTTATCATGGCCGCCTCCAGGGGATGCTCCCAACCCAGGGACTGAACCCAAGTCTCTTAAGTCTCCTGCATTGGCAGGCATGTTCTTCACCACTGGAGCCAACTGGGAAGCCCTGTGGACCATTTTTATATCTTTTCTTGGTGAATTATCTGTGGCTTTTGCCTGTTATTGTAAAATTTTTGTAATTTTTTTTTCTCTTAGTTTTTAAAGAAGTTCTTTTTATTTGAGCTCTGTGATCCATTTGCAGATATTTTGTCTCTTCATTTGTCTCTTCTGGTGTTTCTGGCCACACAAAATTTTGATTTTATTTAGTTATGTAAGAAGATTTATAATCTTTTATTGCAGCTTGAGTTTGAGTCACAGAAAGCTCTCCTCTTCACCCAAGTTGAGAAATTCACTCAGAAACCTTTTATTAAGCAAGTGTTTGCTTACTTCTTTATTTAACCCTAATGAAATAATCGCCTAATTTTTGTGGGAGGCTGGGGAACAGGACAATAATGATAATTAGTAAAAACAGCAATTGGCTTAGAAGAAGCTATAAATCTAATGGAAGATGATCAGAAGTCTAATCTAGACTTCATAATTATGATAAGTTCTTGTAGTGGGGATTGGGTAGATGCTTTTGTCCCTTGATATAATGATCATTAATAGCAAGATTATATATAAAAGTTCATACCTTTTGGTGGTGATTGAAGTTTTGGTGATGCTAAAGCACTGGAGTCAGGTTCAGTACTCTTTCCATATTGCTAGCATTGGAAAGTTGCAGCACTTAGATTTTGTTCTGCTTGTTCAGTGTATTGAAAGCATACATGTAAATGCTCATGGGCAGATACCACATGTAGCTATACCTGAGCTGCTTAGTTTGTTACATTCATGCATGCATCTGCAATTAAATACAATACAAAACTTCTTCTATAGCCTGAGCCCTTGAGAACCTGAAAGGAAGTAAAACCTGGAAGTGAGTTTGAATGAAGCCAAAATGGATACAACTTAGCTCCTGAGCTTTACTAAAAAAGCTCTTCCGACCCTCACTTAGATTATACTGTTAATACTTTTATTCCATATGCACTTATTTTAGATTTGATTATCTGGTATCATGACCGCAGCTTATTTAAGGAAGAAAGAGGGGAGTGCTATTAGAAGCAAGCATATCAATCTAACCAAAAATAATAGCCAGCGGCCTCAAAGCATAGGAACAAAAGAGAAAACTGCAAAAGGCAAATGGAAAAATTCAAAAGCTACCAGTGGAGTCATGGTGGAATATGGTTTATTATAGTAGACAACCACATCTTAAGTGGCTCCATGGAAGCACTGTTACAGCACAGCTCAAATACCGCTCCTTTGTAATGTGAACTAGTGGTTATTGAAAGACTTAATTACATTTGCAAGAAAATGTGTTATGTGCTTTAGGAGTATTGTCATCAAAATGATAATAACTATTTTATATATAAAGAGAGTTTGTTATCTGTTTATAGTGGTAATAGCAAGCATTCAGCCCTGTTTACATGTTGAATTTTATTTAATTATCCCAGCAACCACTTGAGGCTAATGTAAATAAAAGCAACTCTTGAGATACTGTTTTCCTAATCTGAAATCCCTAATGAATACCTGTTGTGTCTTCCTAGATCTGAGTTCTATAAGCACATTGTGCTTTCTGGAGGGTCTACTATGTACCCTGGTTTGCCATCCCGGTTGGAACGAGAGCTTAAACAGCTTTACTTAGAACGAGTATTGAAGGGCGATGTGGAAAAACTTTCTGTAAGTATCAATCAATACTCCCAACTGTTAGCGTACTGTTAAAACCCTGTAAAATAGCTTGTGAATCTTGACAACCACCAGAGGGAGCAAGAAGTCTTCCTAAACAAATGTCTAATGCAGTCTAGTGCAGCCTTGAAATAGTAGGAAGAAGTAAATGGTTTAAGACGAGCTTTGTCTCAGTGATCCTAGTGCCAGCTCACCTTTCTGCTCAGTGAACTGAGGCAGCTGGGTCCAGTGCCAAATGTTTTGGTTCATCTGTAACAAATAGCCTGGAACCAGGGTGCCTGTATGTGGGTGGGAAGAACCTGCTGTACTGTGAAGAAAGGCTGGTTGGGTTGTTGTTTTTTTTTTACTATGTCATCAGCATTCGGTGCTACTCTTGGACTGTCTCGTATTTCTGATTTAAAATTATTTTCTGGCTGTTTCTTACATATGTCTTTTATCTCCCCAATCAGAGGGTCTCCAGTTCTTTTGCATCCCTGTCAACTATCATAGCTCTTTAAAACAGACTTTGAATGATAGTTGTTGATACATAGAGTGGAAAGAAATATTTAAACTAGGGTGTAACAGTTGATAAGGCTATCTGACATTGATTTTTCTCTACAAACTCTGGAACTGTGTGAAGTACACAATACATACTACGTGCTCAACTAGGAGTCGTTTAATTCTAAGTTAATGTCTGAGGTTCATCTCACCAACTTTGATCAGTTGTTTTAGATAATGAGATTATATCCTACAGAGGGCTTTATATATTGGAAACACTATATTACAGCTTTCATTTGTGACTCAAATTATTGAACTTAAGTTCTGCATGGACTCACACAGTAAACAGATTAAAAGACTGGAAGGAGGCCTGCTGTCTAAGTACTTTATTCATCTGTCTAAGTACTTTACTCATCTGTCTGATTTTACTGAGTTATACATACAATTTAAAATCAGTCTTAGATTATTATTCAGCAAATACTTCTTAAACTCCTTCTATGTGCCAAACACTTGTCTAGGTGCTGGGAGAAACAAAACGTGGTGAACAAAACTAAAAATCTCTGCTTTTAGTCTATGAATAATACTTTGGTTAGTAATAAGCACTGTGAGGAAAAGTCAGGTTAGGGGCTCGAAAGTGATAGTGATTGGGGGAGATGGTGTGCTCCTTCATGTAGTGTAATCAGAGAAGGAGCCCAGTGAGATAACTTTTGAACAAAGACTGAAGGGAATGAGGAGCCTGACTCTCTGGGGGGGAGAATCTTCCAGGCAGTAACAATCCTAAGTTATGGGGAGTGTGTAGGAGTGGCTGAAGCAGAGTAAGCAAGGGAGGGGACTGGGAGGTGAGCGCAGAAAGGTAGTCAAGGAACTTCTAGTAGTTAAGACTCCACACTTCCACTTCAGGGGGTATGGGTTTGATTCCTGGTTGGGGAACTAATCCCACATGCCACATGGTACGACCAAAAAATACAAGAAGGTAGTCAGGACACAAGTCTTGTTCAGCCATGGTAAAGATTTTGGCTTTCCTTCTATTGAGATAGAAAGTCTTGGGAGGATCTTGAGCAGATAAAGTAGTATCTGATTTGTTTAAAGGATCATTAAGTCTGATGCGAATAGATGGTTGAGGAAAGGGAGGAAGAATGGTGAACATCTCAGGATGGGTTAGGAGGCTCTCAGAGAAGAGAGGAGCTAGTAGATGTTTGTAAAATAAGTGAGGAGGTGTGAAGTGGTGTCTTAGAGAGTGGAAGAGAGAAGAGAAATGTCATGGGGTTGCTGAGCATCTCTGAGGAGCTCAGTTGAGGTAAAGCTTAAAGTGGATGTTGAGTTTTTCTCACTCCGCACTCAGTTACTTGAGGGCAGGGGCAGATCACCTGAAATGGGGTTCTGCCAAGCAAGGCAGAGAAGGACAGAGTCAGTGAGGATGGTGTCAGGACGTGGTGGGGAGAGTGCACACACGCGCCCCAGAGCAGGTCTGAGGAGAATTCCTCTTCGTGGGACTCTGTAGACACCATGGGCCCAGAGAGTGGTGGCTGGAATGGCCCAGGCGAGTTTCTGAGGGTCTCTGCAATGGAAGGTAGTGAGAAACAGCAGCCCGTTGCGAAAGCTGGAGGGGCAGCGGTGTCCTCAAGGGTTAGCCAGGTTTTCTCCAGGAGCAGGGTGGCCAGAACACAGCCCCGGACCACACCTGGCTGTTTTATAAATGAAGTTTTTGGGAACATGGCCAAGCAGACTCTTGTCACCTAATATGTTACCTGTTGTCACACACTGTCTCTGGCTGCCTTAAGCTATTACCAGAGTAGACCCTGCAGAGCTTCAAGTATTTACCCTCTGATCCTGTCAAAAAAGTTTACTGACCCCTGCCTAAGTGTAAAAAAGTAACTAGAACAGTTAGAACAGTAGGATAGCCTCAGAGGTAATTAATCAGTAAAGAGGTGTTTTTCTATGTCATATATTATGACAGATCCTACAATTCATGTATGTGACATGAAGACAGTTCAGATGACATAGTTATTTTGAGTCTTTTTGCACGATTTGTGACTTTGTAAATAAAACTGCTGCTACTTCATGAAAGAGGTTTCTCTTTCATGTGTTGACTTAACCGTACAGATGGAGGTCTCTCCTTGTTAGACAGCTAAGAGTGGCTACAGAGTGTAAAGCATTTCCTGCTTGTCTTTAATTTTGTTTACTGTGTTCGTTTTTTCCAGCATCCTCATAATTTATCTTGACCATATTTGGCCTTGTTTATTCAAACATTCATTTGAATTTGAGACCATAGAAAGTGAGCTTTGCTTTTGAGAACTTAAATCTTACTTTGTTGCTTGGGACTACAATCATAAGGGCATGAGACCTTAAAAGTAGAAGTCCTCTTATCCCAACTCTTCACTTGATAGCTGGCTGGATGATTTGCCCATCGGTGGGACACCTGTCACAGTCAGGGCCCTCGTACTTGGGCTTTTAGTAGAGTGACCATGGAATTCATTGTTCATAATTAGGATGCTTTTGCGAGTGACAAGGGGTGCAGTTAACGATGGGGAGGCCAGAGGTGTAAGTAAGTAGGGAGTGCTCTAAACACACTGGGATGGATGTGCGATCTCCTGGCTGTGAGTTTGGGCATGTTACACAAGGTCTCTCTCTACTTCATGTGTATACATCACAGGACCTTTGTGAGAATTTAAGAAAAAGTCATTTTCATAAGATAGAAAACACCATGCACGTGTGACATTTTACTGTCTCCTCTTTTTTCCTTTAGAAATTCAAGATCCGCATTGAAGACCCCCCCCGCAGGAAGCACATGGTTTTCCTGGGAGGTGCAGTTCTAGCGGACATCATGAAGGACAAAGACAACTTCTGGATGACCCGACAGGAATACCAAGAAAAGGGTGTTCGTGTGCTGGAGAAACTCGGGGTGACGGTTCGGTAAACTGTGAAGCTGGTTCCCATCACGCCCCTAATGTGCTTTCTGTTTTTCCTTTACTGCCAGTCTTTGAACTCATTCAACTCCAGGACCTGGAAGAGGCCTCTCTGTCTGTGCCCTTTGACTGGAAAGGTCAGGTTTTATTCTGGTGTCTTGCAGAAGTTGTGTTAAATTAGTGTTAATGTGGGTAAATCTGACTGTTTAATTCTACCACTTCCCTGCGAACACAGGGAGAGGGCAAGGGTCCTGTCTGCTGCTTTGTTTCTTCTAAGTAGGCGTTTAGATCATTCCTGTAGGCTTCCTATTTCCACTTTACTGCTCTAATGCTGCTAGTTTTAGTCTTTAGCACACTAGGTGGTATGCCTTCATTAGCATAAGAAAAATTTTAACAGGAGCTTTTACATACTACTGGGGTGGGGGTGGTCAGGACTGGGTGGGCGGCTGCTGAACCCTTTGGGGCGTTTCCTCTGTAGTGTGGTCCACAGTGACTGCTGCAGCTTTAAGTACCTTAAGGCGTCTGGTATTAACATGTTAGGGAAGTGGTAGGCTCAGAACTAAACTGTTGGGGTGGGTTTTTGCGTGGAGGACAGGGGTAGTCTTTTGATATTCATTTTTTGATTTTTGAGCTTTTCTGCTCTAGGGTACGGGAGATGAACTTTATTTACAATACTTTGATTTGGCAGGTTTTCTTCTACTTTTGGTCTGCCTGGAACTGTTTCCATATGATGTAAAACACAGGTGTAGTGTCCCATTATGTGGTTTGGGGATTTTTTATTTGTTTTTTAAAATTAACCATGTCAGCTGGGATTAGACTCCCTAGAATCTATCAGTGGAAAAGTAACATTGAAAAAATGCCTTTGGAAATTTTAATTTCAGACAAAAAGTGCTTAAGAGCTGGTATTTTTTCTAAGTGCTTCTATTTATACCAGAAGCATTAAGGTAACCCAGTGCCAAGTACCATTTTTTGCAAAGTTCTTTTATATAACCAACCAGTGCTTATTTAATAAAAACAAGTAGATACATATAAATAATTACTGGCAGTAGGTTATAATTATTGGGTTAAAAATAACATTGAAATACAGGACCTTCTGACAGTTGAGTAATTTTCATTAGTTTTTTTTGTTGTTGTTGGTTTGTTTTGATTTAAAACCTGAAAATGGAGTAAAATATGACTATTTAAAATGTTGGCTCCCAAAAATCAAGATTTAAATATGTATTTGTACTGAAAAAACTAATCATAACTACTAAATCTTAGCCATCTTAGGCTTGAAAGAAAAGTTGCTGGTGTTTTGTAAATGTTTGCAGACTTTCCTGTCAGAAAATCATATTTATGAATCCTCTCGGTATTGCTTGGTATCTGAAAAAAATATCAAATAGTACCCAGACTTGAATTCCTTCTAAATTGAAAAAATAAAGTAATAAGAGATTGTATCACTTTTGTTAATATTATGTATTTTTTGTCTGTTTTACCTCAAATGAACAAATAAAAGAAGTTTGCCTGCATGCTGGACATGCTTCAGTACACATGAATAAGCCTGTGAATAATGTCTGTAAGATTTTAGGGATGTGGGTGTCAGAGCCACTTTGGAATTCTAAAATGTTCCTAAATTGTGTACTTACCAATCCCTCTAGACTTTTGAATACTGAGTTGTTAAAGGACATAAATGCAGAACTAGTATCTACCAGTTGTTTATTTCAGGTAAATGAATTGACTCCTGACCTTTGATCATGATTTTAAAATATCGAGATAGAAAACAAAGAATGGAATAGACTCTTAAATAAAACAATGAAAACATTTGTCCCTTGAATGTAGAATTTGGTTTTAATTTTGTAATTTTGCTATCAAACATGACAGTTAAAATGTATTAATATATAGAGTGTAATTTTTAAATTACATTTTTTTAATTTTCCTATTCTAAGGTGAAATAATGCATTTAGTATAGTAATTTGGGGGTGGGATGGGAAAAGTATCATGTTTAATTGGAGTTGTCAGGTATGAGCCCCTCAGAAATGAAATGTTTTCTGTTTTAAAAGAGATGTGATTTATAGCTCTTGAAAATCATTGTCAGTTAAATTCCCAATGATGTTTAAAATTCTTTTCTTTTAAAATTAGAATTGCCAATGCCTTGACCTTCAAGAAGGGTTTCTTAGAAATAAGTCCTACATTTGAACTTTTTTCCTTAAAATGGTATTGGATGTTAACTTTTACACAGTTCTGAGCACTGTCAACAATATCTGGAAAGTATTTTGAGAGATCAGTGGAAAGTCAAACATTCTGATTTTAACATAAATACACTTCTTTTTGATTGAGAAAAAAAATCAGATTTTTCAGAGTACATTTGAATTTTGTGTTTGTTTTTCCTCTTGATAGTTTTTCTTTTCTGTTTCATTTTCTTAGTTTTATTCATGTTTTCATTTTTGCTAGCACAGGAGAGATCAGCAACTTTATGCTAGTTGTTAGGCCAAGTTCAGTTCACTGTCAAATTATTTGACAAAAAACTTACCTTTTGGTATGTTCTTTATTTCTGAAATGATTTTAAATACAATAAGAAAAAAAAAACAGAATAAGAGCACGTCACAGCTAAAGCTCTATTAGAGACATTTTTCCCTCTAGGAGACTGTTTTGTCTCCTGGAAGATTTAAGGAGGCTTTGTCAGTGTTAGAAATGCTTGAGAGACCTATATGAACATGCCTCTTCTCAAGGACATTTTAGCTCATATCTGCAGACTTTTAGGCATGTTATTTTTAACAAAACAGCTTAAAGACAGATGAAAATTTATTAACAACCCTTTCTTACTTTTATACTAACCTTTGAGGAGTAGATGCAGGTATTTTTGCTTTTTCCTCCTCCGTTAACTTGAATGCTAGAACCTCATGGCTCCCTTCACTGCCAGAATTCCCAGGGCATCCTGAGGTTTGCCGCTGGTGTCTCATACGGAGTCTCTTCCTGGTCACCTGATTCGTCATGTGACCGCGCTCTCTGTTACAGAGGAAGAAAATCTCAGGCCCTGTACTAGGTGTCATTGTGGATATAATGAATGTCTTGGTGCTCTTCACATTTTTTTTTCCACCCACAAACTTTGACTGCAAACTTTGTACAACTGAGTGTGGTGATTACTGCTAATTTTAGAACCTTTGAGAAGGGTACCCAACTAAAAGTGAACCAGAAACTCAAGGATTGATTTTAGCTCAATATTTAACATGCTGTCTAACCTTGGACTTGTTGTCCAACCACCCACAGTACCTGGGGCATTTGTAGGATCACTTTTTTCCTCCAGTTAAAATTTCCTGAACTATTAGAAGATTGAAAATGCTACATCCAAGGTAAGTGGAAGAGGTGGGAGAAGGACCTGGGAAAGTGTTAAGTACTTTGTAAAGGCCACATTACAGGCTTTTTAACCCCACCATATTGCAGTAATTTTAGCTATAGAATAAAAGTAGAATTGGGATGTAAATAAGGCAGCTCTTAGCATCAGCAGGGAATTGGTTCCAGGACACTACCCACATGTCCCCCCAAGGATACCAAAATCCAAGGCCGCCAGAGCCCCTTATATAAAACGGCATGATATTTATGTGTAAACTACATACATACTCTCGTGTTCTGTAAATCATTCCTATATTTTGTCTGATAATATAATGTGAAGGCTGTGTAAACAGTTGCTAGGGCATGCAGCAAACTCAAGTTTTGCTTGTTGGAATTTTCTGGAATTTTTTTTCCTGAATATTTTCAATCTGCAGTTGATTGAATCCTCAGATGTGGAACCTGTTTTATAGAGGGCCAAATTTAAGTTCCAGTGATTTTTTTTCACATTAAACTTAACGTTTTAAAAGCATTTTTAAGGGTCTTGCTCTTTGTTGGTTAAATAACATACAAAGTTAAGGAAAAAGAAGCTACTACATTTTCATTTAAATCGTCTTCACTGTAGCAATGACAAAAAAATCTTATACCTACTGTATCTCAATTTTTGTTATGTGCAGATGTAAAATATCTTAACTGGGTAAAGTGAAAGTGTTAGTCACTCAGTCTGACTCTTTGTGACCCTGTGGACTGTAGCCTGTGGGGCTCCTCTGTCTATGGAATTCTCAAGGCAAGAGTACAGGAGTGCCATTCAGAAATCTTCCTGACCCAGGGATCAAATCCTGGTCTCTTGCATTGCAGGCAGATTCTTTACCATCTGCGCCACTAGGGAAGCCCCATCTAACTATAGGGGGAATCCAAATCCTCTTTCTCTTCCCTTGAGCAGAACAGAGTTCCTGTCCTGTCTTTCTCATACCTACACTCAACTCCTCCTACCCACTAGAGGAAAAGGGAAAGACTAGAAAGGACTCTGCTAATAATTTCCCTTGAAATAGATGAATTAGAGAGTATTTTAACAAGGCTAGCATGAACTAGAAAGGTTTGGGATGTGCAGAAACCAGACACCATAATAAAGTACAGTTTTCAAGGCTGAGGTAGACCCCTGAGAACACTCTTTTTTGCCATTAACATCAAGTTGAGCTTTTACCTGTTGAATGCTTTTTTTTTTTAAGATTAGTAAAAAGGAAACTAGTCAGCTGCTTTGTACTTCCTTGAACAGAGGTTGGAAACAGGGCCCCAACTCTCAAGAGTAAGAACTCCATGCATAAAAAAGTAATCACAAATATTCAAATATAAAGGTATTAATACCAACTAAAGGTTTACAGTTTAATTTCATCTATTTTGTTAAATGAGTACCTTGATGTACAGGGGTTGTTGGAATTTTTATTATAGGTCTATCCTGCACAAGAAAATTTCCTGGCTGTGGGAAATAAAATCAAAGGATTTCCTGAGTGAGAATTAGTTCTTTTAAGTTTTTATGTTTTCCTATTTCATGCCATCTTAGTGTTTGAAGTGTAATAAATTAGGGCCTTCATTAGTAGCTATGTGACTATCATATGATATCACTTACATGTAGTATCTTTTTTTAAAAAGATACAAGTGAACTTATTTACAAAACAGAAACAGACTCACAGACTCTGAGGACAGTTTAGGGTTACAGGGGATGGGAGGAAGTGGGAGGAGGCAAGATAGATTGAGAATTTGAGATTGCAGGTACACACTGCTATGTTTAAAATAGATAACCAACGAGGACCTACTGGATTGCACAGAAACGGCTGTTCAATATTCTGTATTAACCTAAATGGGAAAAGAATTTGAAATAGATAAGCTGAATTGCTTTGCCATATGTTTGAAACTAATACAACATTGTTAATCAATTATACTCCAATATAAAATAAAAATGTAAAAAATGTTGGGCCTTAACTGAGGTTCAAATATGGAAAATAAGTTGACCCCTTAATATGAAATCTTCAATATACCTCCAAATGTGTGTGTGCTTGTATATGTTTTCTTAGGCATTAGTTAAATTTAGTAACTATTGACAAGGAATATAGGTTTAGAAGCTTAAACAATTGTCTAGGTACAATTCAAAGAATCTTAATTAGTTAGGGAAGCCGTTTTGCTTGTTTTTACCTAGCAGTTTAGGTGGAATTTAATGTTTAAATGGCCTGTAGAAAATGATGTAGCTACCTAAAATTTTTAAATACTCAAATTATTTGCCCCTCGATATTTTTCTGAAGTCAGAATCACATGGAGTATTTAAAAGTGCAGGTTTCTGGGCCCCACTCTGACATACTAAATTTGACTCTGGGGTTTGAGTATTTGCTTGTTTCCCAGCTGTGCTGGTGGTTCTGAGCCCTACCAAAGCTCTCTTTCCCCTGCTGTAGGATATTAACAGGATATTTAACTCCCCGGGGCCCACACCTGCATGCCCTTGTCCTGCTCTTAAAAATTCTAGCGCTTTCCGCAAACAGGTTTAGAAGTGAACAAGCCCTAGAAACGAACTGTCCTCCGCCCCACTGCCCCAAACATATCCTCAATTCAGGTGGTGGTGATATGTTTCACTCAAAATGCAAATACTTCTGGGCCGGTTAAAGCACATTTATACATTGGTGAGAGTTAAACTCAGATGCCTAATGAAGATTAGCGGCTCTTTGTGATTTAAGTGGAGGGAAGGTCTGTAAGTTTGGCCTGAGCCCATTGGTGAAAATAGGCAGGCTCCTGAGAAGTAAAGAAGTCATGAGGGCTGGGGCCTAGGTAGACAGATGCGACTTGGGTGCTGGAAGTGGTCAAATACCCAGTGCTTATTCCAAAATTACTGTTTTTAGAGATGTTTTCTCCTTGGCTTCTGACTTACGTGGTTCCCAGCTTCCTGAGCTCAAGTTAGCACAGCAGCTTGATGGATTGAAATGATTTGAATCATTTCAGTCAAGAAGCCCACCTACCACAGACTTAGTTTTACTATGAAAAAGAAATCTGTTTCAAGTGCCACGCAACCATCATACAAGGGAAAGTAGAGGCAATGTAGAGACCAGCTATACAGTCCATGGAATTCTGCAGGCCAGAATACTGGAGTGGGGAGCCCATCCCTTCTCCAGGGAATCTTCCCAACCCAGGAATCAAACCGGGGTCTCCTGCACTGCAGGCAGATTCTTCACCACCTGAGCTACCAGGGAAGCACTATATCTAGTTGTTTTAGGTTTTGATCTTCTTTTCAAATATAAGCTCAATTCGTTACAAAATTTGGAGGTTTGCAGAATTTTAATATATTAGTTGATAGCTACTAGAGAGAGAAAAACTTACTCTTGCATTTGCTCTTTTCTGCGAAAACAGTTTTAGCCAGAGATTTGAATGGAGAGGAGACGGGGCCATGCAGCTACTCAATATCAGAATTAAGTAACCAGCTTCAGGTGAGGAGGTGTTAGTTTTTCAGCTCAGGAACCCTCTTTAAGGAGTTTGGTGGACCCTCTGGGTGAGTAGGAAGTGACTTTTATCTTCTGAACCTAATTCTTACATAGCCCATACTGTTAAGTTTTAGCCTTTTCTGTAGATGACGAGTGTGGTCGATGCTTTATGCATTTTCTTGTTTGCCTGCATATCTTGTTCCTACTGTTTTCACCATGATAGCTTCTCTTAAATTTTCCATTTCACCCGAGAGCATACAGCAAATATCGTTCAATCTTTTAAGCACCGTGTCTGGTGGTACAGTTAGCTAAAAATGCATATCAGATGTTTAGAAGCCTTGTTTGTTCTCAGTGTTGACCAAAAGTGGAAATGTTTGTTTATAAATGTCCAGTAGTCATTTTAACGACTGCTATCAGTTCATTTTCTTGGGACCTAAAAACTGGTTGCAGAATTACAAGATTCCCCAAAGCAGAGTGCTTGCTGTTCACAATATGGATTTGCTATTTGCCTTTTCTTGGACAAAAGTGGAGGTGGTGCTTGGAAAACAGTCTTACGACTTTATGCTACTATTCTTTTAAAATGGTGTGACAATTTCATGGTTGTCTTTTTTTAAGGTTTGAATAATTCTCTTCTCAGAAAAGAGTTGGCTGAAAATTATCTTTCTTTTCCATTTTATATATGTAGCATCCTTAAGCCTGAAACATGTTTCTATTCATCCCATTCAAAAGAAGCCAAGATTTGTGGTGTCAGCCAATGGAACTCTGTAAGGTTTTTTAAAAAAAATAAATTCTTCCTTGAGCATTCTAAATGAAAGTTCTGTTTTGTTGCATTTGTGGGTCTTTTGAACAAATAAATGACAGGAAAGATTTATGTAATGAAATTCCCATGTGTTTAGGATCTAGGAGGCTTAGATTTATGGCCCTCCCACCCCCATGTCTGCCATCAAATCATTGAGACTGGAAAACTTTTGAATACAGTCCCAATCACAAAAAAACCTTTGCTGTTCCCACATTCCGTGAAGTGACACCTTAAACTTTTAGAACTCAAGATTTGCTAACTGCCAAACGAAACTAAGTGCTGCTTCACTAGCTGATTTTATTCAAAAGCTGGGGCCTTTCCCCACTCGATTTCAGTACAGTAATTACTTCCAAGAATATATCCTATTTTCTTCAGGCTCGGAGCTTGTCTGTTGGAACAATTAGTTGTGAAGCAGACAGGGAAAGAGTTACATCTGCAAAAGTTAGGACAGGTTAGGAGACGAAGAGGAGATAAGCCCCTTGTTTTAACTCACGGCTACCCACCCTGCAAGGAGAGGGCTGGTCAAGAACATCCATGCTGATTTACGAGGAGAAATGAGGAAACCTTTTACCCCAGATCTCCTGGATTCATGACAGTGTCGGTGTAAAATGATTCCATTCAGATCAAGAGAGAATTGCAAGTCCCCGAGGTGTTCCCTTCCCCACAGCTTCACTCTTCCTCTCCTAGCCTTTCCAGCGACATTTAGGCTGGTGCGTTTCAAACTTACGGTGCCTGAGAACCTCTTGGGGAGCTAATGATGGCTCAGATACCTGACCTTCCTTCCAGAAACTGAGGTGACCCTCAGAAGGGCACATTTGCACTTAGAAAAACATGAATCAGAAACCTGGAAAGTTTTGTTCAGAATTAAGCTACAGCCACAGTAATAAAAATCTGGGCTTTTTTTTTTCCCCCAAAGCTTTCATTTAATCGGGAGTTTTCTAACAGAATGACGATAAGGGCTATCCAGTCTAGAACTTCGCCAGCAGGGACTCCTGAATTCCTGATTAATCTCTGTCTCTCTCCTCTCCCTACTATATGCCTTGAGAAACCCGGCTTCCTTTATTATTATACCTTAATTTTGCTTAGAAGGGAAAGTGTTGGCTGTCTCTTCTGTTTCAAATGGCATTTGTTTGCAGTTCATTTTGGAAGAGGATCATGGTTTGTAGCCTTTCAGAGAACAAGAATACATCTTTTAAATTTTGGGGCCACACTATGCAGTATGCAGGATTTTAGTTCCCTTACCAGGGGTTGAACCTCTGCCCCCTGCATTGGAAGCATGGAGTCTTAGCCACTGGACCACTAGGGAAGTCTCTAAGAATGTATCTTACATAAGTGTCCTCTGAACTTTCAAAGTTCTTTGCCTTTCTATGAGCTGAGCCAACAGGGGTCTTCAGGCCCTGCATTCATTAATGGAGTCACACAGGAAGCATTAGCAACAAGGATGAAGTGGCAACACAAAGCTGTAATGGTCATCACCCTTTCCTCAGCGCACACTAGGAACCAGGTGTAGTCCCTCTGGCACTTTACCAGCATTCTCTTGTAATTTAAGTCAGATTTATTACCTTTTCTTTGTAGATAGGAAAACAGATAACACAAAGTCACCAGAACAGGAGCTCAGAGGTAAGAAACTCAGGTAGAGCTGAACCCAAGCATCTCTCTGACCTTGGCTTCAACACCCTGCAGCAGTTCCGTGTAATGGCCATCAAGTCAGTCTGTCTCTCCAAGCCTTGATGACCCCACCCCTCACTCAGAGACCTTGGGTAAAAGCACTTGTCTCTTGCGTGCCTTTATTTAACCCAGGCCGATGAGTAAAAGTGCCCCAGTCTGGACAGAGTGGTTGACATCCCAAGTGCCATTTAAAAGTGCTTTGATATGAAGTGCCCTGAAAGAACTTGTTCTTCTGTTTATAGCAAACCATCCCCATGAAGAAAATTAAGTGGAGACTGGGAGTGAACGAGTGAGTGAGTGGTCGGCTGGGCAAAGGCATTTAGATCCGGAGAGGCTTGTCACACACACTTTGAGGATTTATCAAGCTCAGACTTTTTTGTGGGGGGTGGGAAAGTGGGGAGTCTTTGCCTAGCAGGTGTTCATTCTGGCCCTGAATTTAGATCAGAACTTGACAAATTCATCCATGGAGTTTTCAAAATCTCCACTCCCAACAGGAAGGCAAGAAATGGAAAGAATGTCAGTCATTATGGTTAGCAGTGTCCCCTGGAATCCAAATGGCCCTTGAAAAGAACACTTGGGGAAGGGAAACATTTGAATCACTTAAATCTGCTGAGAACTTGCCCTTTGTGGAATGCTCGAGAGCGTGGCGAGTGCATGAGCAAGCTCTCAGAGTGCCTGTCATCCATGGGGGAACGACCTGATGGAAGGCTAGCCGTCTGTGGAGGCTAAGCCACAGAAGAGATATTGCCTTCTGGAGATGGTGACTCTGCTCCTGTTCAGGGCTGCTGTGTGTCACTTAAATTCGATTGCTCCCTGTATTCAAGGATGTCTCCCAGAGATCCCTGCAGTGCTGTTTAAGATGGCCATTACTGTTTTCATTCCCCTTTGGCCAGGAGCAGAGGGAGGAGTCTGGCTCTCTGCTGCTGCAGGAAGACTGCAGGAGGACGTGATTAGTGGTTAGCCTATCTCTAAAAGCCCTGGGGAGCCAGGGGTAGGAAGGAAGGAAGGAAGTTGTGTAGGATAAACAAAACAAAGCAAAACCAAAAAAAGCTGCAGGCAGAGTATTTCAGATGTGCAAGGATCTGTAATTCACAGACTCATGAGACAGTTGAGGGTTAGGACCTGGGTTAAATGTTTTCATATGAAATGGAAATACCAGGAAAAAAGCAATTGGAGAGGGTGGAGGGCCTGGCTTGGTTTAAAGAGGTCCTGGAAACAGATTCCTCTTAGGCTTCTGAATCTTTAGATGCATCAAGTCCTATACAAAAATTTAGAAGTGTACCTAGCAGGTTTTACCACAAGGCAGTGGTAATTTCACCCATGACAGGGTGAAATATACATTACTTGATTTAGTTGAAAATAACTGATCACTTTTTTTTAAAAAAAAAAAATATGGTTTTAAAGAAGTGAATATATGAATAAAAAGTATGAAATGATCTCTTGAGTGCTCACCAAAACCCGTTCCAAATGAAGGTGTCTCCAGCAGAAACTATTTTAGAGGAAGGGGACTGTTGCCTGGTGACCTTCACAATCAAGTACTTTTCTAATCAAAGAGATTCTTTAGGTGTTGATGCTGTGGGCAACACCTCAGAGATGGATTTTTTCCGACATCTTAATGGTCCTTTGGATAGAACCAAATAAACACCTTTAAAAAGTAGGAGTGGTGGGCATTTTAATAGGCTACTAAATTATCTCAATATAAAGGGTGCCAAGGATTATTAAGCCAAATGTTATGTTGCAATTGCAAATATCAGCCTAGTGCAGCTGTTCTGATGAGAGGCTTGAGGGCCAGCTTGCATGGGAGCCAAAGTTTTTGCAAGTTTTGTACATGTATATGTGTTGAATTAATTTGAAGATCTGTCAAGTTGAACTTGACAGTGAACCAAAACAAGAGAACAACAAAACCAAAATCAGTTCATGACAGTGTTTCAGTTTGTGCAATATAAGCACATTTGAAAGTTCCTATCTATTGACTTTGTAGGAAACATCTTTTTTTCCTCAGTGGATAACATTATTTTACTCTATGTTAGTTACAGTCATTTAATCGTAAAGTTTGCATGTAAGGTTAGGAGTCTCATTATTGAAAACCCTCAAGCAGCATTTCCTAAATCAAACAGTGGAGGATGTAAAGAAACTTCCCAAGGCATTCAAGAGAACTTGAAAGGGACTAAGTATCTGCAGGTGTCATCCTTTCTTCCCTTTTTAAGTAGCCCTCAAAACAGGTCTGAAGCCAGTGACATTTAATTTCGCTTGTATTTAGCCTAGGGTATTTCCCTAAGAGTATTTGGTGAAACCAAAGTCCCACAAGATACCTTATGGCCCAGGTGTTCTGTGTGGTCCAGTGAGTTAGGGCATCACTGCCTGAACCTCGCTTGCAGCATATTAGAGTCTCAGGGAAGTCTAACAGGAAGGAAACGGGGGTGGACTTTTATCTACCCAGTGCAAAGAACCTCTCATAATCATTGCCTCCTTCCTCTCACCTCCTCTCTCTGGCCCCCCCATCAATTAATACTATGCAAAGCACATTCTGGAAAACCCTGGTCATGGCCGGTAGCACAGACACAGTAGCAATAGTTAATTCACTCAATCGTGTCCTACTCTTTGTGACCCTAAGGACTGTGGCTTGCCGGGCTCCTCTGTCCATGGAATTCTCCAGGCAAGAATACTGGGGTGGGTTGCCATTTCTTTCTCCAGAGGCTCTTCCTAACCCAAGGATCGGACCTGTGTCTCCTGCACTGCAGGCAGATTCTTTACCGACTGAGCCACCAGGGAAACAGCACAGACACAGTAGTTGTAGCCAAACCCCACATTTCTGAGCCCCCTTTTCTCATCTGGAAGCAACAGATTTCCAGGTGCTTGAAACAGTTATTACTTCCAGTCTTCTCAAAAAGTTCACTTTAGAACTAAGATTTGAGAAGTTTCCAGATTCTATTGTTCATTTCAAAATAAGCCTTGGAATGCCAGAACAACAGAGAGAAGGCAGTGACTGCAAAAGCAAACACAGTAGACCAGTGAGTGTGAAGAAAACCTAGCAGCTGGGTGTTTTTCCTGGGGTGACTGTTGGCCTCTAGCACTGTATTCGGGGGTGTTGGTCATGATGCTTGTGGCCACCAAGCGTCTTTGGAACCCTCTTCCTATGTTTAGTGGCTTTTCTACATTATAAGTGCTGCCTCCTTGAGACAGAGGTCACTAATGCCTCCCAGCCTTTCTTGCAGGGAGGGTCTGTCTATCACACACTCCTTTTTAGTAAGCAGACCCCAGAGGAATAGTTTTTTGCCCAGGGGGTTGGACGCAGCACAGGACTACACCACAGCAACTCAAGGCACCTGGTATCCAGGGCCCAGGGTCATAGATGTGGGCAGCAGAGGCTGTGTCCAGAAGGGGAGGCAGCAGGGGTCCCCTTAGCAATTGAGTGAGCTCCCAAGTATCCCTTAGTAATTTCTGCTTAAACCATCCAGGGCAAGATATGTTGTTTGCAGTTAAGAGCCTAACTAATATAGGTGTGTACAGGTGTGCTCAGTTGCTGAGTCATGTCCGACTCTTGGTGACCCCAGGCACTGTAGCCCACCAGGCTCCTCTGTCCGTGGAATTTTCCAAGCAAAGGATAGCGGAGTGGGTTGCCATTTCCTCCTCCAAGGAGTCTTCTAGACCCAGGGATTGAACCCATGTCTCCTTCATTGGCGGGTGGATTCTTTACCACTGAGCCACTTGAGAAGCCCATAGTATAAGTACTCCCTGCCCCAAATGGCCAGGATGCAGTTCTGTCTTAAACTGGTACTTTGCACTGAAGGACATGGAGGTATTTCCGAAACATTAAGTTCAGTAGAATAGAAAGTGTTTATTCTTTCAAATGTCTGATACATGAGCTCTTTGTACCACACAGAGCAGAGGCTGGCTCAGAATCTGTCAAACTAAAGATGGCTTTCATTTTCAAGTGAGAGGCCCCACTCAGTCCTCCTCCATCTGGTAGAATGAGCATCCGACTTTAGATTCTCATAGGAACAGAAGGTCAGAAGAAGACCAGAGAGTGTACTCAGCTATGTCCTGCTGAGTTTGTTTTTTTCACCCTACTAATACGGTGAAAGTAATAAAATCCCAAATAAATTTCCAGGAAATGTGAAGGAATTCGTAAATGAACATAAAGTAAGACAAGTTTATAGTAGGGTTTTCCCCCTTTCCTAGAAAAGCTGTGAGTCGAGTGAGGAGGCGGATGGTGAAGGATCAGAATTTTATTTGTGTTTCCTCTGAAATCAAGCAGAAGTATTAGAAACTAAGAACGCCACAATGCAAAATATTTCCCTTGATGTCAGGGGACTGTAGAATTATTTAATCAAATAAAAGTGAAGATTTGAGATTCACTACTATATAGGCTTAGCTCTCTGCTGGCTACCATAAGAAATATTGTTGTTCAGTTACTAAGTTGTGTCTAACTCTTTGTGACCCCCAGGACTGTAGACACCAGGCTCCTCTGTCCTCTATCTCTGGGGAGTTTGCTCAAATTCCTGTCCTTTGAGTGCTATCTAGCCATCTCATCCTCTGCCACTCCCTTCTTTTGCCTTCAATCTTTCCCAGCATCAGGGTCTTTTCCAATGAGTCAGCTCTTCACATCAGGTGGCCAAAGTATCAGAGCTTCCACACCAGTCCTTCCTTGATTATTCAGGGTTGATTTACTTTAGGATTGACTGGTTAGATCTCCTTGCAGTCCAAGGAACTCTCAAGAGTCTTCTCCAGCACCACAATTCCAAAGCATTGTGGCAATATTTACTTTTTTTCTAAATCATTTGAGAGGCATCGTGCCCTTTATCTCTTAATCTCAGTGTGTATTTCCCAAGAACAGGATATTCTCTTACAGAGAGAGCCATTGTACAGCAATCAAACTCAAGAAATCTAACACTGTTACAGGAATTTTTTCTCTTCTACACTCCATATTTCAATTTTATCAATTGGCCCAACAAGCTTTCAGAACATGTCCCCCACTCCAGTGCAGAATCAAATCCCACACCACCTACAGCATTTAGATGTCTTCTCTCTTTTATTTCTTTACTCTGGAACCATTCCTCAGCTTTGACGTGGACATTGAAATGTCTGAGGAACAGAAGCCAGTGATTTTCTACAATGTCCCTCAATTCGGGTTCATCAGATATTTCCTTGTGACGAGGTTCAAGGTGTGTAACCTTGGCCAAGTGACATAAGTCATGTTGAGCGATGTCCATCTGCTATGGTTCCTTTTGTTTACCTGATCAATGCATGGGCAGGCTTCTCTATTGCAGAGTGACCATTTTTGCCTTTTAACCAATAAACAGTCTGTGGGGCGATATACGTTGTCTTCTAAGGGACTGGGACACTGCACAGATGGAGGAGGCTGCAGAAGGCAATTTTGAGAAGTGGCTTAAATTCTGACTCTGCCATTCACTAGCCGGGTGACCTTGGGCAAATCACCTAAGCATTCAGATCCACCTTTCCTCATCTGTAGAATGGAGTAAAAATATTTCCCTTCCAGTGTCATCAAGAAGATAAATATGTAAAGTGCTTGGCCCTCAGGAGGTCTTGCACAAACATTAGTGCACTTCTCATTTCCTACCTCCACCTTTTAAAGGTTACTGGAGAGCAGGTGGTTTGTTGATCCCACTGTTGTTTACAGTGCTATGAAGGGACATCAAGGACCAGCAAGTCATACAGTGTGATGCCTATGGCAAGAGGCAGGAAACACCTTGCAGTAGAGGCCCAATGGGAAACATTGGGGCTCTCTTTGGGAATGCCAGGATCAAGGAGTGGAAAGGAAAGGAAAATGAAGTCGATCAGTCTCGTCTGACTCTTTGCAACTCCATGGACTATAGCCTGCCAGGCTCCTCCATCCATGGAATTTTCCAGGCAAGAGTACTGGAGTGGGTTGCTATTTCTTTCTCCAGGGGATCTTCCCTACCCAGGGACTGAACCCAGGTCTCCAGCATTGCAGGCAGATGCTTTACCCTCTGAGTCACCAGGGAAGCCTCTAAAGCTAATATTGGTTCCCAAGTGAAGTGAAAGTCACTCAGTCATGTCCGACTCTTTGTGACCCCATGGATTGTATAGTCCGTGGAATTCTCCAGGCCAGAATACTGGAGTGGGTAGACTTTCCCTTCTCCAGGGGATCTTCCCAACCCAGGGATCCACTGCAGAGGGTGGGGGCAGCGACAAAACTGCTGTCTTGAGGTTGTGGTCACGCTTGGCTGGCGAGGTGGCTGTCAGGGAAAGGGCCAATGGGACTCAGGTTATGAGACTGACCTGGGCTCTAGGACCGCAGCTCTACAGTCTCAAGGACCCAAGGGTTCACCACACCCAGACCAGAATCTGTTCTGCCTCCACCCCAGCTGCATCCCCAGGAAAACCAACCTATCAGCCTTCATCTCCTTATCTGTAGGATGAGGAGTTTGACCAGATCTGTTGCTCTCTGTCCAGGCTGGGTAGTAGAACCAGGAGGGAAATTTTAAGAAAATGCCAGTTCCTCGGCCTATTCCTAGACCAATGAAATCGGAACCCAGACACATTGGAATTTTTCAAAAGTTCCCAAGTGATTCCACTGTAAGCCAAATTTGAGAACCACAGGCCTCAATAATCTCACATGTCCTTCCTTGCCTTCAGCATCTAGGAGTTGTGAATGGAATATTCTGAGGAAATGAATTTTCTGGTGAACTTCGAATTCATCACTGAAAATTCTTTCTTGCTTCTATTCCTTTTGCAAATATTTCTAAAGTGGGTAAGTCTAACTAATCCTGAAGGTCCTTCTTACCTTAATGATTCTATGGCTACATGAAAAGGATATTCTGAAAAACTGGACTTTTCTGGTTAACTTAGAATGGCACCAAAAATTTCTATTTATTTTTTAAAACTTTTCCAAAGTGTACAGTTTCCTGCCTAGGGAAGCAGGGACAATAATTTCCTGACATGGGGCTATGGCCTGCCCTTTCCCTAGCCAAGGCAGACATTAACGTGCCTTAAAGGTCCTTCTCAACCTTAGGCAGCCACAAGCAATTTGCTGACTTGAGATGAAACCTGTCTGCCATTCTGGGTATGGTGAATTTAGCTCAATATTTCTTTCATAATGGGGTATCTTTCAGGGCTTCAAAGGTCACTTTCCAAATAGCCCTTCCTCCATTCCAATTCTTCCAAGTACATACGACTATCGAACAGGTAATGTCGGGGACTGTGCTGAGGTTATACTGTGTCTCAATAAACTTTGAGTATAAACACATACAAATTTTTTTAAAGTATGCTTTGCTGTTATTTACTTCATTTTTTCTCTTTTTAAATTGAAATGTAGGTGATTTATTATATTGTATTACTTTCTGACATACAGCAAATTGAATAAGATATATTCTTTTTCAGATCCTTTTCCATTATGGTTTATTACAGGATATTGAATATAGTTCTTTGTGCTATACAGTAAGACCTTGTTGTTTTTCTGTTTTATAAATTTGCATTTGCTTATCTCAAGCTTCTAATTTATCCCACCTACACCAGTTTTCCCTTTGGTAAATATAAGTTTTATTTCTATTTCTGTGCATTTGTTTTTGTTTTGTAAAGAAGTTCATTTGTATCATATTTTAGATTGTACATATAAGTGATATCACGTGATATTTGTTTTTCTTGGCCTGACTTACTTTATTTACCGTGATAATCTCTGTGTTCATCCATGTTGCTACAAATGGCGTGATTTCATTCTTTCTTATGGCTGAGTAATATTCCATTATATATCATCTGATATATGGAATATATCATATTCCGTTATATATCATCTTCTTTATGTAGTTATATGTTTGGACATTTATGTTGCTTTCATGTCTTGGCTATTGTGAATAGTGCTGCAATGAACATTGTGTTGTTTCTTTTAGAATTAGAGTTTTTGTCTTTTCTAGATATCCAGGAGTGGGGTTGCTGGATCGTCTGGTAACTTTATTTTTAGTTTTTTAAGGAACCTCCATACTGTTCTTAATAGTGGCTATAACAATTTACATTCTAACCAACAATGCAGGAGGATTCTCTTTTCTCCACACCTTCTCCAGCATTTATTATTTGTACACTTTTAAATGAAGGCTATTCTTGACTGGCATGAAGTGATATCTCGTTGTAGTTTTGATTTGCATTTATCAACAATGTTGAGCAGAGGCCTGGCGTGCTGCGGTTCATGGGGTCGCAAGAGTCAGACACGACTGAGCAACTGAACTGAACTGAACTGATTGGCCATCCATTTATCTTCTTTGGAGAAATGACTATTTAGATCTGCTACCCTTTTTTTAATTGGGTTGTTTGGTTTATTTTATTGTTTATTTATTTTATTTTATTTTTTTATTTATTTTATTTTATTTTATTTATTTATTTAATTTAAAATTTTAATTTTAAATTTATTAATAAATTTATTAATTTTTAAAATATTTTAAATTATTGTTTATTTATTTTATTTATTTTATTGTTTATTTTATTTTATTTATTTATATTTATTATTATTTTTTTAATGTAGACCATTTTTAAAGTTTTTACTGAATTTGTTACAATATTGTATTATTGCTTCTGTTTTATGTTTTGGTTTCTGGGCTGTGAGGCATGTGGGATCTTAGCTCCCCAACCAGGGATGGAACCTACAACCCCTGCATTGGAAGGCAAAGTCTTAAGGACCACCTGGGAAGTCTCTCAAACCATTTAAAGAGATACAACTTGATCATTATAAGCACTTGCTATGTGCTAGATTATACATCCATAATCTCATTTAATTCTCATGATAATCCAAAACATAGGTGCTGTTGTCCCTCTTCACAGATGGGGAGAGTGAGGCCGGAGCAGTAATAGGAGTTGTCCTGGCTCACAGTGGCGAGGACCACAGGATGAGGCAGGGCTGAGTCCAGGCATGACTCGTACCTGCTCCCTTTGCATCTGGTCAGGGCCTCATTCCTTCTTTCTGGGGAAATCACTGCCAAAAGCCAACTCTCACACCTCCTGGGAGGGGAATTTGTGGAGCTGGCCAGCCCTTCACTGGGACTCCCAACTCACAGGGCCTCAGTCCATCACTCCAGCCTTGGCTCCCGGCGACCACATCTGCTTGGTGGAGAAATGGGTGGAGCCCAGAGAGCAGATTTACTGCATCTCCTGCGCCTTGGGCTCCATCCCAGCCGCATAAAATTGGAGAGGTGACAAGGATAAATGTGTTTGGCTCCGGGCTCTGTCACTGAGGATTTATTTAGCACCTGCAGTAATAAAAAATCACAACGCTGCAGCGTGCAAGGCATTGCATGGGCCTGCGGGAGGACGCTGAGGGTGGGACACCGAGGAGCTTGCTTGCTCTCCAGCTGCTTGCAATCTAGTGACAGAACAGAGGTGGCTCCCAGAGAACCTCAGAGAGGGAGCGAGGCGGGGCATCTCTGAGATGAGGAACTCAAGAGGCTGTGTGCTCTGAGGTGACTGAGGAACAGGATGACAGCTGTAGAGTCTGTGATGCTTATGTGAGCTTTTTTTCCCTTTAAAACACACATGGAAAAATTTAAGAATACAGCTAACCTAAAAAGGAGGGAAAAACCACCCCAAAGCCCACTGCCCAGAGATAACTACCATCACCCTTGTGAAGAACAGACATCTCTCATGGGAGTGAACAATTTTCTAAATGGTGAGAGCCCACTCTCTACTTCTGAAAATAGTAGAACTTATGAAAAGGAAATGAATTTTCATCTGATTGGAGATCTCACAAGGATTGGTTATTCATGCATTATACATCTACTGTGTGCCAAGATTTTTGCTGGACCCCAGGGATACAAATGTAGTTGATAGGACTTTTAGTTCCTGGCTATTGATACAGGGCCGTCACAATCACTTTGTCCCCCTCATTAAGTAGAACCCTGAGCTCCCACTGGCTATGGCAGCGAGGAGTTCACTTTCAGTCCTAGTCCAGGAGGCAGATGTTCTCTGTTTCCTCCGTGGTTCTGTATGAATCCAGTAGCTCACAGCTGCCTGGGAGGGGAAGGGCTTCTGGTCTCTACTCTGTTGTGGATGATGCCAAGATGCTCAAAGTCCAAGCCCAGTGGACTTTTCAAAGGCAAGCAGCCTATCCTTCGGTGCCAACCAGGGCCTCTAAGAGCATTCCCTTGTTTCCAGGATCACAGCTTGTAAAAACGCAGTCTCCCTGGGATGCACTTCCTACTCAGCAGTCAGGTCATGAATGGATGCTTGATGGGTGCATAAGGCACAGTTCCTTTCCTCAAGCCTCTTATAACCCTTGGCACAATAGACAAGCAAAGCAGTTGTGGCTGGGCTCTGTGGAGCAGTAGGATAGACTAGAGCTATTTTGCTTACAAAAGGAGTAAGACAAAGTAGACTATACAACCCATGTTCTTAAGTTGCTGCTTTTTTTTTATTTAGTGTAATGTTCAGTTTTTAATGTGACTGATACACAAATGGGCTTCCCTGGTGGCTCAGATGGTAAAGGTTCTGCCTGTAACGGGTAAGATCTGGGTTCAATCCCTGGGTCAGGAAGATCCCCTGGGAAAGGGATTGGCAACACACTCCAGCATTCTTGCTTGGAGAATCCCATGGACAGAGAACCCTGGCAGGCTATAGTTCATGGGGTTGGAAAGAGACATGACTGAGCCACTAGCGCTTTCACTTTCAACACAAAAATTATTCACTTATAGTTTTGTGCAGCAAAGGAAGGCGTACAACAGGCTGCTTCTGTTCCTGCAAAAGGTGCTGAATTTCTTAAGAATGCAGAACAGAAACAGAAGTTTATCTTTTAGTTTTATTTTTAAAAATTTTATAAATAAATAATATTTATTATTTAAAATAAAGGGAAGTACTTTTTTAGTTTTTTATTTTTAAAAATACTTATGCACTGGGTCTTCGTTGCAGCATGCAAGAGCTTTAGCTGTGGCATGTGAACTCTTAGTTGGGGCATGTGGCATCTAATTCCCTGACCAGAGATTGAACCCAGGCAACCCGTGTTAGGAGCATGGAGTCTTAGTCACTGGACCACCAGGGAAGTCCCCAGAAACAGAAGGTTATATTTTTACTTTTTCTTGGAGGAAGGATTTTCAGGGATCCTTTCAATCAGATGAGAAAACTGGGTTTGTCACTTAACCTTGTCAAATTACTAGACCTCTCTAAGCCTCAGTTTCCTCCTCTTTTGGTTTTACTCCAGAGAGTGTTTACCACAAATCACAGTCAGTCTTTTACTAGAAACAATAATCAGCTGAACAGAATTTCCTCTGTGTCTTCCTGTATGTTCTGCTTTTGGTTCTTTCCCTAATTGTTTAGGGAACATTTCTCTCTCCACCGCTCTTCTTCCTTCACCCTTTGACCCTCCTTTTTTCTTTTTTTACCCACTCTTAATTTGTTTACCAGTTTATCATAAAGGATACAGCTGAACCACCAAGGTGAAATCTGAAAGGGTCCCAGAGGCAGGAGCGACTGTCTCCTGGGAACTGGGGTGGCCCACCCTCCCGCGTGGAGATGTAGTCACCTACCCGGGAGCACCAAGGTTGTTTCTAAGATTACTTGAAACTCTGAGTGATGGGAAGCAGGCTGGGGCAGGGTTGCACTGGGCCCCTCAACCTCACGTGGGCCTTCCTCTCAGCCCAGGAGGCCCCTTTTGTTCAGGAAGCAGCAATGCCACAGTGACCTGTTGCAATGGAGTTTGTCTGTGTTGTAGGACTTTCAGAGGAGGGTGGATGGGCGCACTGATGAAGTTGAGGAAGTGCTGAGCTGCACAGGCCACGGATGGATGGGGTAATTGAATTGGTGTCAGACACATAATGGCTTCAAGAGTCTTTTCTCTCTGTTCGGTAAGAAGAGCCCTTCCCCTCACATCCTCTGTAAAAGCTCAAGGAGAAAAGGATGTCCACCCAGCTATACATCAACCTTGTCTATTGAGTAGGAGTTTTGGGAAACCATATGGAGAAGCACACTTTTAAAGAAGGCTTTGGAGACTGTTAACAGCAGGCTGGGCAGGGCACAGGAAGAGGCAAATGAGTGTTTTCCAGAAGATGCTGCCAGGTGATAAAATATTAAAACCAATACCAACACTCGCTCTTCAAGGAATGGTCTTAATGATTCTGTCAGATATCTGGGCCCTGTGGTCAAATGGACAATGAGCTTTGTGCTTGATCAAAAATAGCTTTAATGGGTGTCATGAATGGATGCCAAGAATGCTTAATGGGTGCCAGGCCCTGGGCTAAACAACTCTTATGCATGATCTCAATCTTCACAACAATCCAGTGAGGGAGGCACTACTGTTATCCCCATTTTACAGATGAGGAAACTGAGGTTTGCCCGAGATCACCAGCTATGATGACATGAAGCTTGGCTTGAAATCTAGGATTGCCATCCAAAGCCATTGTTTCCTTTCTTCTTTGACAAAAAACTATAAGGAAAACCAAATATATCCATATGTGGTAAAGGATGGGCTTTCCTGGTGGCTCAGATGGTAAAGAATCTGCCTGCAATGTAGGAGACCCGGGTTTGATCCCTGAGTTGGGATGATCCCCTAGAGAAGGAAATGGCAACCCACTCCAGTATTCTTCCTTGGAGAATCCCATGGACAGAGGAACCTGGCAGGCTACAGTCCATGGGGTCGCAAAGAGTGGGACATGACTGAGCAACTAGCACTTTCACTTTCATTGGACATGACTAAGCGACTAGCACTTTCACTTTCACATGGTAAAAGATAGGATGAAAGAATTTACAAGTAAAATTAATTCTGTCTCTTCAGATACGAGTCCACTGCAGCCACCACTACTGATTGGCTGTGCTACCTTCCAGCTGTATAGAATACACACAAAGATGTGTACATGCTTGTGTATCTGAATGTGTACAATGGCTGTGTGCTTTCCTTATTGCACACACTGGGCTTGCTTTCATTCAATACGGTGTTGGACGGCTTTATTGTTATTATGGAGACAGCTGCCTGGCCTTTAAATGGTTGCATAGTAGTTCATAACGCAGATATATCAAAAGTTAACCAGTCTGCTCTTTAAAGACATTTAGGGCTTTCTAGATTTTTCTTGGTCTTTCTCAGGCAAATGCCCCTGCTTGTGTGTGAGAGCAACATTGTGCTTTTGATCACAAGAGCAAGATGACACCCTGGGATAGTTGGGGTCATTTTCAGATCACTGATGCGGCAACTGCACTTATCTCTAGCGTGTTGCAGATGGCCCCCAGGGGACACGCAGGCTCTTGGCTTTGGGACATCCCTTCTGTACTGCCCTCTCGGTTCAATAAACAGACTTCAGCACTGCCAGGTGCCCCTGTGGCATTTCTGCATGAGAACAAGAACGCTGAGTGCAGGGGTTTCTCTCTTCAGCCACCATCTCATCCCATCACCCTTTGGCAGTAGAGGTCATCTGTTCCACTGCTACCCAGGCTGGTGGGGACCTGTCACACCTAAGGGGGTGTAGGCTGAAGTGTAGAGGGGTGGAGCAGCTTGCCCAAGGTCACACAGCAAACATGGAGGGGAGGCCTGAGGGGCTGGGCCAGAGCAGGGTCTTCATCTCCTCATCCACTGCCCCATCCACCGCCTCCTCATGAATCAAGGAAGGCTGCTCAACAGAGTGTTGCCTCTTCTCTAGGCCGTACTGAGGGTTGAGAAGCCCCTGAAGCCCCTCCGGAGACCAGAGGAGGATAGGATGTGCAAGAGCCGTTAGAAGAGGGAGGGGTCATCCTCTGGTCATCTGTTTGCCTTCCTTTCACTAGAGTGAAGCTGACTTTTTGTCTCATTTGAAAGTTTCTCATAGAAACTGCCACTGTCTTTGTATCAGAAAGGACAGTCTTTGGTGGTAAAAAAAAAAAAAAATTCCAAAATTATATTGGCCAAATACCAAGATTTATTTTTTCTTATTCATCCAGTTTCTGACAGGCTGTTCCCCATGTCAGCTGTTCATTTTGTAGTGACTCAGTGACCCAATCTGCTTTCACCTATGGTTCTTCACCTTAGTGGGTGGCTTCTGTGATTGTCCTGAATGAGGGCTGTGTGGTGCTGTGGGTGTATGGAGTAAGAGCTGACTCTTAAATGTCTCTCCAGGTCATTTCCACTCATTGTCCATTGGCCAGATAGAGGCAGGTGGCCACACCTAATTGCAAGATGAGGCAGTGGGGGGAGGGTGTTACCTGGGTCACCCTGACCAGTATGTGTGTCTGTCAAGCATAGCCTAGTGGGGCCAGCTGAATGTGGGTTGCATGAATAGGCCTGTGGTAACTATAGTTAATAACAGTAGACTTGGTTAAGAATCTGCCTGCAATGCAGGAGACCCCAGTTCAATTCCAGGGTTTGGAAGATCCACTGGAAAAGGGATAGGCTACTCACTCCAATATTCTTGGGCTTCCCTTGTGGCCCAGCTGGTAAAGAATCTGCCTGCAATGCAGGAGACCTGGGTTCAATCCCTGGGTTGGGAAGATCCCCTGGAGAAGGGAAAGGCTACCCACTTCAATATTCTGGCCTGGAGAATTCTATGGACTGTACAGTCCATGAGGTCTCAAAGAGTTGGACATGACTCAGCGACTTTCATTTCACTTGGGAACCAATATTAGCTTTTAGGGGCTACTCAATTGCTAATTCTTCTGCAGAGGACTTTTATTTTTCCCAACTATCTTATTACCAGATGAAGTACACATACAGAAAACCCCACACAACAAATTAACCTTACAATATTATTATAAGGCTAACACTTTTTTCCTATATAAATTGAAATTTATTGTCAATTTTATGCCTTCAATATGGGTATTTCTTTTTTTAAAAAATTTTTTATCAGTGTATTTACTTTTGACTGTACTGAGTCGTCATTGCTGCTCAGGGGCATTCTCTAGTTGCTATGAGCAGGGGCAACTCTTCGTTGCAGTGCGCAGGCTTCTCACTGCAGTGGTTTCTCTCATTGCAGAGTATGGGTTCTAGAGCCTGTTGGCTTCAGTAGTTGTGGCTCCTGGGTCTAGAGCACAGGCTCAGTAGTTGTGGTGCACGGACTTGATTGCTCAGTGGCATGCGGGATCTTCTTGGATCAAGGATCGAATCCCTTGCATTGGCAGGCAGATTCTTAACCTTTGGGCCACCAGGAAAATCCTCGGATTGTGTTTATTTTCAATTGTGGTACACTAGCACATTTTCAAGGCTTAATACAATATCAGGTTGTGTTTTATATGTTGAGAAGCAAAGATAATGTCATATTTTATGACACAAATACATTTTTAATCTTAATAATTCTTAATTGAAGTTAATTAAATAATGTTGATTATTCAGTTCAGTCGCTCGGTTGTGTCCGACTCTTTGTGACCCCATGAACCGCAGCACACCAGGCCTCCCTGTCCATCACCAACTCCCGGAGTCCACCCAAACCCATGGCCATTGAGGCGATGATGCCATCCAGCCATCTCATCCTCTGTCGTCCCCTTCTCCTCCTGCCCTCAATCTTTCCCAGCATCAGGGTCTTTTCCTGATGAGTCAGCTCTTCACATCAGGTGGCCAAAATATTGGAGTTTCAGCTTCAACATCAGTCCTTCCAATGAACACCCAGGACTGATCTCCTTTAGGATGGACTAGTTGGATCTCCTTGCAGTCCAAGGGATTCTCAAGAGTCTTTTCCAACACCAGAGTTCAAAAGCATCAGTTCTTCGGTGTTCAACTTTCTTTATAGTCCAACTCTCACAACCATACATGACTACTGGAAAAACCAAAGCCTTGACTATACAGACCTTTGTTGGCAAAGTCAAGTCTCTGCCTTTTAATATGCTGTCTAGGTTGGTTGTAACTTTCCTGCCAAGGAGTAAGCATCTTTTAATTTCATTGCTGCAATCACCATCTACATTATAATGTTGTACTAATTTCTGCTGTACAGCAAAGTGACTCAGTTATATACGTATATACAGTCTTTTTTAAATACTCTTTTTCATTATGGTTTATCCCAGGAGATTGGATATAGTTCCCTGTACTATACAGGAGGACCTTCTTATTTATCCATCCTAAATGTAATAGTTTGTATCTACTAACCCCTAATTCCTAGTTCATCCTTCTCCCTCCCCCTCTCCCTTTTGGTAGCCACAAATCTGATCTCTATGTCTATGAGTCTGTTTCTGTTTTGTAGCTAAGTTCATTTATGCCATATTTTAGATTTTACATATAAGTGATATCATATGGTATTTGTCTTTTTCTGACCTACTTTACTTAGTATAATAATCTCTAGTTGCATCCATGTTTCGGCAAATGGCATTATTTTATTTTTTTATCGCTGAATAGTATTCCATTGAGGGCTTCCCAGGTGGCACTAGCGGTAAAGAACTTGTTGCCAATGCAGGAGACATAAGAGATGTGGGTTTGATCCCTGGGTCGGGAAGACCCCCTGGAGGAGGACATGGCAACCCACTCCAGTATTCTTGCCTGGAGAATCCCATGGACAGAAGAGTCTCTGTCCATGGTGTTCTACAGTTCATGGGGTCTCAAAGAGTTGGACACAACTGAAGTGACTGGGCATGCACACACGCAGTATTCCATTGTATATATGTATCACATCTTCTTTAACCATTCATCTGTTGCTGGGCATTTAGTTTGTTTCCATGTTTTGGTTACTGTGGGGATAGTACTGCTATGAACATTGGGGTGCATGTATCTTTTTGAATTATAGCTTTGTCCAGGTATATGCTCAGGAGTAGGATTGCTGGGTCATAGGATAGTTCTACATTTAGTTTTATGAGGAACCTCCATATAGTTTTCCATGCTGGCTTCATGAACTTACATTCCCACCAACAGTGTACGTTTCCCTTTTTCCCCACACCCTCTCTAGTATTTATTTGTAGACTTTTTAATGATGGCCATTCTGACTGGTGTGAAGTGGTACCTCATTGTAGTTTTTATTTGCATTTGTCTAAAAATGAGTGAGGTTGAACATCTTTTCATGTGCCTACTGGTCATCTGTATGTCTCCTTTCTGATAAAGCAAATACTCTTGAAACTGCCTCTCAAGGTAAGAAGGAGAAATTGACAGTAGAGTTAATTGTTTTAACTTTTGGACTCAGCTCTCTGATTTGTCCAACTTGAGTTTAATGCAGATTTGGAAAAGTGAAGTTCTGAATTTCCGAAGTATGAGGCTCTGAGGGCTGCCTAATCTTGGCAGTGAACTTGCAGTGTGCCTGTGACAGAGGCCGTGAAGAGGTCCTCCCTCCTCACAGTAAATGTGAGGGCGGGGGTGTGGGGTGCCTGGGCCTGCTGCTGCCAGACTCTCCCCTGGTGCCCTAACTGTGCCCTTGGTCCCAGGGTCAGCCTGCTTCTTGTGGCCCCAGTGGTCCCAGGCCGTGCATCCATCCAGAGAGGCCACCCCAACCATCCACTGTTCAGCCCTTCCTCCTCTGGGCCAAACTGCAGCCTGAAGGTCAGTCTGACCCTGGGGACTCCCAGTTCTGGGCAGAAGCCCCATAGCCCCTGCCAAAGTGTGTGTCAGCCTCAGTGCAGCATACCATGGTTTGGTGACTTTGCAAAGGCTGAATCCTAGAAAGACTGCATGTTCCTGGTTGCCGGCTGCCCCGCCTTGGCGATGCTCGGCTGCCTCCTGGGAGCCCAACACACCTGCTGGGAGGCAGCAAGGGCAGGGCGCTCCCATCTCGCACTGTCAACACATACTTCTAGGCTCAAGTCAGACTGGGAAAGCCTGGCTTTCTCCCATCCCCACACCCTGGTCCCCCTGCACCCATGCAGCAGCTGACCCAGTTTTAAAATAGGAAAATGAGAATCTTTGTAGTTGGATGAGAGGAGCAGAAGCAAAGCCTCATTGCCCTAACCTAACCCAGACCCAGCCCTCCTTCTGAGGAAGGGGTGAGGAACCTCTTCTCCCTGTCTTTTCAGAGCATTTGGAACAAACTCCCAAAATACCATGGGGCTGAGTGCAAACCTTGTTTGCTATCATCAGGAGGAGTGATGAATCATGCAAAACATGCAGGTTCTCTCGTCCAAAATACAGCATATATACTTACATTTAGTGTCGTTTTACATGTGCAGGGTGTTTTTTTTAAAAAAAATTCTTTTCTTTTTCTCTCTCTCTTTTTTTCCCCAAACCAAAAACACCAGCTGTAAAACCCACTGCTTCCTTCCCTGCCAAGTCTGCAGTGGTAGGAGGTGGCGGCAGCAGACAGCCGGGCCCCCTGTGCTCTGAGTCAGGCCTCCCTCTCAGTGGCTCACTGCCTGCAAAACAAACTTAAAAGCTGGTGAATGGCACTTAAGGGCCCGCAAGCACGCAGGGAGGCCTGAAATATTTGCAGAGGTGCACACTGTTCGTAGAAGGAAAGGCCACTATGTAAATACCTGGGCCCCATCAAGTCGAGGCATCTTCAAAGTGGCTTCTGCTCCTCGCAGCAAGCCAGCAAAAAACAAAGACAATCATTCAAAAGCAGCATGCAGGAATCACACCACAACTTTCCGGCCCCAGAGGGGAGACTCAGAAAGGGACCACAGCCGCAGGTCCCGTGTTTCTCCTCCACTGCACACTGCACAGGATGGTTATGTGATGGCTTACAATGTCAGCTTTCAGGCTGAGCAGACATGATCAGTTTTCTCCCTTTTGGCAAGGAATGGCTCTTTTGGAAGATGCTCAAAAGGCAACCACAGTTACTGATGGAGCATGGTGAACATGAGACAGAAGTAGCTCTTACCCAGGCTTGACAAAAGAAGTTAAAAACATGAGATGGTTCTTGCGTCAAGCTACAAATATAACTCCCAAAGACACCCAGGTGAGTGCAGAAGCAGACCAGACACACCTGATACCCCGCGCAGCATCCCCTAAGATTCCCAGAAAGTCCCACACAAATATGAAACCTGGCAACAGCCCTATGACCAAAGAGGAGGCTGGGAGCCAAACTCTAGGCAGATTTTTCACTAACCACATTGTCCGCTGGGATGCATTTAGAACATTCTTGGATTTCATACCACTTGGGTTGCCCCCCTCTGAGCCAGAATGGAACAGGCAGCCCCCAGGCAGGAAGGAAACAGTTTTGTTTTACTCAGAATATTTGTTAGTGGTGATCTTTTACCTCAGGCAGGAATTATCTTCAAGGTCAGAGCCTAGTTTCATCCTCCTTTACTGCCTCTCTCTAAATGGCAAGACAGCAGCATAGTGAAAGAGAAGGAGAAGGCATGCGTCATCTTCAGAGGTTTAACTGCTAGAGGAAGTATCATCAACAGTGGTAAAACAAACAGACGAAGCCAGGAAGGGTGCTAGAAATGGTTGCTCAAAGATCTGCAAGCTGCGTTTGATTCTACAGCCTAACCTAATCAGAGATCCTGAGAGGTGAGCAGAAGAGTAGCCTTAGTGTGACCCAGAGACACCCCAGACAAGACCCGCCAGCATGAGTGTTTGAGTCAAGCAGGCTTCGATTCCCGAGAGAAAACTGCCAGCACCCAAGTACGGGGCTGAGGACACTGCATGTACCTCATCGGATGGCCAAGACTGAATCTGAATAAAGGGCTCTCTTATGTGATGGAAAAATGCCAACAAGGGACCAGTGGAAAGATAAAGAGCCTGAAGGAGAGAAAAATTGTCCTCAAGACTCGAAGGCAGCAGACCTCTCTGAACATGACTGCTCTTGACTTTTCTACAAGAAACAGATGCTGATCTTAGATAAGGGCTGCACTGTGTCCTCTGAGAGATGCAAGAAGATATGGTCTCAATGGAACTGGCTGAAGAAGGAAACAGGAACAAAACAGTCTGAGATATAAGAAGAGATACAAGGAGAGCTGGCAAAAATAAGAAGATAATATAAAGTCCCCCAAAGAGCCAGAGTCAAAACTGCATTTGAAGAGGAAAAGGGCAGAATTAAGAAATAGCCTGTTAACCAAAGAGAGGAAGAGGCCACAAACTTTTTGTTCTCAGGATTCCATTACAAAAATTATTCAGGACGTCAAAGAGCTTCAGTTTGACTAGGGTATGGTTACTGATATGATTACATTAGAAACTGAAATTGAGAAATTAAAAGTATTTATTACAACTTTATTTTAGATAATAAACCCTTTGCATGTTGACATAAATGATATTTTTTTTTAAAAAAAACTACTTTCCAAATTAAAAAAATATTTTAGTGAGAAGAGAGTCACTGGCTTATATTTGCAAGTCTCTTTAATGTCTAACTTAATGGAAGAAATCTGTATTCTCACAGTTTTTTAAAAATTGAGCTGTAACTGACATAACATTATACTAGTTTCAGATGTACAACATGTGATGAAATATTTGTATATATTGTGAAAGGATCAATACAGTAAGTCCATCACCACATGTAGTTAACATTTTTTTTTCTTGTGATGATGAGAACTGTTACAGTTTACTTTCTTAGCAACATTCAAATATACAGTATAGATTATTAACTATAGTCACCATACTATGCATTATTCCCAGGACTTATTTTATTTTTTTGACTTTCGAACCTGGCTTTTATTCTTTTTAGGACTTTATTTTATTATTGGAAGTTTGTAACTTTTGATTCCCTTCACCCGTCTGGCCCTCTACACACTCCTTCCCTCTAGAAACCACCAATATGTTCTCTGTATTTACGAGATCATTTTTTTTTTCTTCCTTTTAGAATCCACATAGAAGTGAAATTATATATGTGCTTATCTTTCTCTGACTTATTTCACTTAGCATAACGGCCTCAAGATTCATCCATGTTGTCACAAATGGCAAGCTTTCTGTCTTTTAAATAATACCGAGTGACATTTTAGTGTGTGTGTGTAGTTGGCTACCGTAAATACTGTTCATAGAATGAACACTGGGGTGCATATATCTTTCTGAGTTAGTGTTTTTACTTCCCTTGGACAAACACTCAGAAGTGGAATTGCTGGATCTTATATTCTATTTTTAAGTTTTTTAGGAACCTCCATACTGTTTTCCATAGCAACTGCATCAATTTACATTTCCATGGTGCGCAAGGGTTCCCTTTTCTCCACATCCTTGCCAACACTTGTTATTTCTTGTCTGATTCATAGCCCATTCTGTGATAGCCATTCTAGCCAGGGTGAGGGGATATCTCGTTGTGGTTTTGATGTGCAATTCCCTGATGATTAACCTACTGTTAATATAATAAGCTCTGTTTCACGCACCTGTTGGCCATCTGTATGTCTTCTTCGGAAAGATGTCTATTCATTTCCTTTGTCCATTTTTGATAAATCAGATTGTTTATTAAAAAACCTGATTTTTAATAAATCAGATTGTTTAAATAAATCTGATTTATTTAATAAATCAGAAATAAACAGTAAACAATTTGACTATTTTAAAATTGATTTTACTATTGATTTGTATAAGTTCTTCATATATTTTGGATATTAACCCCTTATCAGATATATGATCTGTAAGTATTTTCTCCCATTCCATAGGTTTCCTGTTCACTTTGTTGATTGTTTCCTTTGTTGTGCAAAAGCTTTTTAGTTTGATGTAGTCCCATTTATTTATTTTTGCTGCCTTTGCTTTTGGTGTCAAATCCAAAAAATTATCACCAAGACCAATGTCAAAGAACTTTTCGCCCACATTTTCTTCTAGAAGTTTTATGGTTTCATGTCTTAACGTTCAAGTTTTAGTCCATTTTGACTTGATGTTTGTGTGGGGTATAAGCTAGTGGTCCAGCTTTATACTTATCCATCTGGTTATCCAGTTTTCCCACCACCATTTGTTAAAGAGACAGTTCTTTCCCCATTTTACATTCTTGGCTCCTTTTCTGTAAATAAATGGACTATGTAAGTGTGGGATTATTTTGGGGTTCTCTATTATATTTCATTGATCCATGTGTCTGACTTTATGCTGATGCCATGCTGTTTTTATTACTATGACATTGTAATACAGTTTGAAATCAGGAAGCCTCCAGTTTTGTTCTTTCTCAAAACTGCTTTAGCTATTCATGATCTTTTGTGATTCTACACAAATTTTATGATTGCTTGTTCCATATCTATGAAAAAAGCCATTGGAATTTTGACAGGGATTTATTGGGTCTTTAGATTGCTCTGGGTATTATGGACATTTTAACAATGTTAATTTTTCCAACCCATGAGCACAATATCTTTCCATTTATTTGCATCTTCTCCAATTTATTTCCTCAGTGTCTTACAGTTTTCAGTGTATAGGGCTTTCACCTCCTTGGATAAATTTTATTCCTAGGCAGTTTATTCTTTTCACTGTGATTGTAAATGGGATTATTTTCTTAATTTGTCTTCCTGATAATTCATTATGAATGTCTAGAAATGCAGCAGTCATTTGTTTACTGATTTTATAGGGAATTTTTACATCTCTGTTTATCAGGCTCATTGTCCTGGAATTTTCTTGTGATGTCCTTGTCTGGTTTCGGTGTTAGAGCACTGCTGGTCTTGTAAAATGAGTTTGTGCTTCCTCCTCTTCTATTTATAATTTTATTTAGGTTGTGCTGGGTCTCTCTGTTGCTGTGCAAGCTTTCTCTAGTTGTGGTGAGGAGGGGCCACTCTCTAGTTGAAGCCTATGAGCTTCGCATCACTCTGGTCCCTCTTGCTGCAGAGTACAAGTTCCAGGCTTGCGGATTCAGTAGTTGCAGAGCATGGGCTTAGTTGCTCCGCAGCATGTAAGATCCTCCTGGACTAGGGATAAAACCCATGCCTCCTCCATTGCCCAGGCAGATTCTTTACTGCTGAGCCACCAGGGAAGCCTTATTTTTTATTTTTTAGGGGAAGAATTGGAGAAGGATTAGTATTAATTTTTCTTTCTCCTCCTTCCTTCCTTGCTGTGTAGCACAGCTTGTGGGATCTTTGTTCCTTGAGCAGGGATTGAACCCAGGCCATGGCACTGAAAGTGCTAAGTCCTAACTACTGGACCACTAATGAATTCCCGATTCCATCTTGATAGGTTGTATGCTTCTAGAAATTTAGATTTTTTTTTCCCCTAGGTTATACAATGTGTTGGTGTATAATTATCCATAGGAGTTGCTTAAGACCCTTTGTGTTTCTGTGCTATCAGTTGTAAAGTCTCCTCTTTTATTTCTGATTTTACTTACTTGAGGCCACGCTTTCTTTTGATGAGTGTATCTAAAGGTTTGGTAGCTTCATTATTTTAAAGAACAAGCTTTTAGTTTTCTTAATCTTTTCTAGTGCCTTTTAAGTCTTTGTTTCATTTATTTCCACTCTGATCTTTACTATGTCCTTCCTTCTACCAACTTTGGGTCTCACTTACTCTTCTTTTTGTAGTTTCTTTTTTTAATTTTTATTTATTTATGGCTTCCACTGAGTCTTTGTTGCTGTGTGTGGGCTTTCTTTAGTTGCGATGAGCAGGGGCTACTCTGCTATGGTGCTCTGACTTCTCATTGCTGTGGCTTCTCTTGTTGCAGAGCCTGGGTTCTAGGTGAACAGGCTTCAGTGGCTGCAGCGCACAGGTTTAGTTGCCCCATGGCATGTGGGATCTTCCTGGACCAGGGATTGAACCCATGTCTCCTGCATTGGCAGGTGGATTCTTTACCACTGAGCCACCAGGGAAGCCCTTGTAGTTTCATGAAGCATAAATCAAGGTTGTCTATTTGAGTTCTTGTTTCTTGATGTAGGCATTTATTGCCATAAACTTCCCTCTTAGAACTGCTCTTGCTGCACCCCATACATTATGGTTGGAGAAGGAAATGACAATCCACTCCAGTATTCTTGCCTGTAGAATTCCAAAGACAGGGGAGCCTGGTGGGATTGCAGAGTCGGACATGACTGAGCACATAGCACACATACATTTTGGTATGTTGTATTTCCATATTCACTTATCTTGAGGTATTTTCTGATTTCCCTTTTGATTTCTTCTTTGATCACTGGTTGTTTGGTAGAATAATCTCCACATATTTGTGAATTTTCCAGCTTTATTATTGCAATTCATTTTTAGTTCATACCATTATGGTTGAAAAAAATGCTTGCTATGATTTCAATCTTCTTAAATTTATTAAGACTTGTTTTATGGCCTAACATGATCTATACTGGGGAAAAAAATCCACATGTGCTTCAGAAGAACATGTATCCTGTTATTTTGAATGGCATGTTCTATATTTATCTGTTAAGTTCACATGATCTGACATGTTGATTAAGGCTATTTCCTTGTTCATTTTCTGTCTGGATGATCTATTCATTGATGAAAGTAGAATATTAAAATCTCCTATTGTTATTGTGTTGCTGTCTCTTTCACACTTTAGGTCTTTTAATATTTGTTTTATATATTTAGGTGTTCCCCCCAGGTGGCACTAGTGGTAAACCACCTGCCAATGCAGGAGACACAAGAGATGTGGGTTCGATCCCTGGGTTGGAAAGATCTCCTGGAGGAGGGCATGGCAACCCACTCCAGTATTCTTGCCTGGGAATCCTATGGACAGAGGAGCCTGGCAGGCTACAACCCACAGGGTTGCAAAGACCTGGACACGAATGAAGCGATTTAGCATGCATGAACCTTGGTGGCTCAGCTGGTAAAGAACCCATCTGCCAATGCAGGAGACACAAGAGACATGGGTTCGATCCTTAAGTCGGGAAGATCCCCTGGAGAAGGAAATGGCAACCCACTTCAGTATTCTTGCTTGAGAAATACCATGGAAGAAGGAGCCTGGTGGGCTACCGTCCACGGGGTTGCAAAGGGTCAGACATGACTGAGCATGAGGGCATGCGCGCACACACACACACACACACACCTGATTCAAAAATATTTACAAATGTTATATCATCTTATAGGGTTGACCCCTTTGTCATTATATAATGCTCTTCTTTGTTTATTACTACAGTCTTTGTTTTATTTATTTATTTAGCTACATCGGCTCTTAGTTGCAGCATGCAGGATCTTTGTTGCATCCTGTTGTGGTGGCAGGCTCAGTAGTTGTGTTTCTTGGGCTCTCCAGTTGTGGCACATGGGCTCCAGAATGTGTGGGTTCAGTAGTTGCAGTGAATGGGCTTTGTTGCTCCGTGGCATGTGGGATCTCAGTTCCTTGATCAGGGATCAAAGCTGTGTCCCCTGTATTACAAGGTGGATTCTTAACCACTGAGCCACCCGGGAAGTCCCCTATAGTCTTTGTTTTAAAGTCTATTTTATCTGATATAAGAAGAGATTACCCTAGCCTTTGATTTCCATGTCATGGAATATACCCTTTTCCATTATTTCACTTTCAGTCTCTGTGTGTCCTTATATAAGAAGTGAATTTCTTATAGGCAGCACATAAGATGGGTCTACAGAGACACATTATAATTAAAATGTCAAAAGTTGAAGACAAGAAGAGAATCTTAAAAGCAGCAAGAGGAAAACAACTTGTTACACACTTGGAACTGCTACACAACTATCAGCTGATTTTCAGCAGAAACTTTGTGGCCCAGAAGGCAGTGGCAGTGATATATTCAAAGTGCTTAAAGATAAAATTTCTAACCAAGAATACTCTGTGCCCAGAAAAAGTGTCCTCAGATTTGAAGGAGAGATAAAGTTTTTCAGACAAGCAAAAGTTAAAGGAGTTCATTGTCATTAAACCAGCACTACAAGAAATGTTAAAGAAAAGGGCACTAATTAGTAAAAAAAAAAACATAGGAAACTATAATTCTCATTGGTAAAGATATATATATATATATAGTAAAATTTAGAAAAATTGAATGCTATAAAGATGGTGGATTAATCACTTATAAAGCTAGTATGAAGGTTAAAAGACAAAAATAGTAAAAATAACCATAATTACAATGATTAGTTAAGGAGTACACAAGATAAGGAGTAAAATATGAGAGCAAAAACAGAAAACATAGTCAGGGTAGATTAAAAATGTCAACTTTCAGAATATGTGCAAACTTAAACTGTAATCAACTTAAGGTGGACTAAGTGGTTATATGTAAGTGTCGCGGTAGCCACAAAGTAAAAACCCACAGTAGACACACAAAAGACAAAGTGATCTAACCACACCATTAAAGAGAATTATCAAGTCACAAAGGAAGAGAGCAAGAGATGAAAAAAGGGACAGAGAAACCACACAACAGTCAGAAAACGACAAAATGCCAATATACATATCAAATAATTACTTGAGATGGAAATGGACAAAGTTCTCCAATCAGAAGGCACATAATGGCTTTAGAGCAGTGTAGGTAGGTGCAGAGCTGTATTTTTGTTCCTCTCCAAAGAGAAATATATGTGTGCAAATGTACAGAAAAATCTAGAAGGATGCACAGAGCTTATTTTGCGTGGGACAGAGGAGTGTTATGGGTTGAATTGTGTCTCCTCCAAATTCATATGGAGCCCTGATCTCTTTCCTCCCAGAAAGTGAGCTTATTTGGGGATAGGTCTTTACAGAGATAATCAAGTTAAAATGAGGCCACAGAGTGGACCATACTTAATCCATTGTGACTGATACCCTTAGACGTGCATGCATGCTAAGTCACTTTAGTTGCATCTGACTCTTTGCGACCCTATGGACTGTAGCCCACCAGGCTCATCTGTCCATGGGATTCTCCAAGCAAGACTGCTGGAGTGAATTGCCATGCCCTCTTTCAGGGTATCTTCCCAATCCAGGGATTGAACCTGCATCTCTTAAGTTTACTGCATTGGCAGGTGTGTTCTTTGCCACTAGCGCCACTTGGGAAGCCTCGATACCCTTATAAACAGGGGGAAATTTGGACAGAGATACACAGAGAGGGAAGATGACGTGAACAGGCCCACAGGAGATGCTCATTTTTATACTTCTACAGCCAATGACATTTTTATAACTGTGTATTAATTATTTTGTAATAATCAGGGGGAATAAAGAAATAAGACACAGTGAGAAGAAAAGCATATGAGGTGTGACTGTCATATAACTGGCTTGATTACTCTTTATCAATTTACAGAGTATGCCACCTGCTTTCCACCCTCCAATCCCACCTGCACCCTGGTTCCCACACTGCCCTTGAGGGGGGTCAGCTTGCCTGGAAGGAACCGCTAACACTAGTGCCTTCTTTAGCTGAGGACATGGCAGGGCCCTGATTTACAAGATCACCTGGTATCTGGTGATGCAAGATGTCACCAGGGTCCTCTCCTTTCATTCCACCCATCTGGTTTATGCCTGAAGAGGTGGCTCAGATGGTAAAGGACCGCCTGCACTGCAGGAGATCTGAGTTTGAACCCTGAGTTGGGGAGATCCCCTGGAGAAGGGAATGGCAACCCACTCCAGTATTCTTGCCTGGAGAATTCCACAGATAGAGGAGCCTGGCGGGCTGCAGTCCATGGGATTGCAAAGAGTCGGGACACGACTGACTAACACACACACAGAAAGTGTGCTATTTCTAACCAGCTAAGCCCACAAATCAGAAGGCCCAATGGGCCTGCAGTCAGAATGCTTACAGGTAGTCGCACACTTTTATAAGCTCTTGGCTACTCTTTCATAAGGATGCACTGTGACAGCCTGCTCGAAAGCTGTGCTCAAATAATAAACCACCTCTAGTGCCTGGGCATCAGAATTCTTCAACACTCTCTCCCCTGGGAAGATCTGATTTTCTGGGGGGGTGCCCACCATGAAGAGTGAGTGGTAACTAGCAATGGGAGAGCAGTAGGAGAAACAGAGGCCCAGAAGATGAGGCCATTGACTCACACCCCAAATGCCACAGGAGGGGCTGGGGGTTCAGGAGGCAGATCGAAAAGGCAAGCTGTGTGCTCTAGCTCCTGAGCAATCAGCCAGCTCAGTGCCCTTCTGCAGCTGCCACGAGGGCTGTGAAGGGGTCTGGGAGGGCCAGCAAGGAATCAAAACCTAGTTTGGTATTGCAGAGAGGTTAAGAAAGGGAAATCTCAACACACATATTTTGTAGGTCTAAATACTCACAAAATTCCATAATGGCTTCAGCCTCCTGTGCTTCAAAAGACGGTGTCCTCTCCAGTTCTTGGGGTTTCCTAGAGTTTCCGAACAGAGGAGAAGCTGAGGAAGGAAGGAGTACCCTGTATGCCCAGCAAACAGGGGCACCTCCTGTATGCTGCGCTGTAATGACAGGTGAACTGTAATCACTGAGTCTCACGACGTGCTTTGGGTATGTATGATCTCACTTGCTACACCTGCGGAGACCAAGGCTCAGAAGGGTGGTATCACTTGCCCAAAGGCTAATGGCTAGTCGCGGCAGAAAGACTGTCCAGTGACCAGGTTCACACGGTTTCTCTATCCCCACCTCCTCACCTGTGAAGCAGAAACTCTACTCCGCAGAAGGTTGAAGGAGATGGTGGATAAAGTGTGCCCAGCTCCTGGCTGAGCATGTCGGGCACCAGATGACAAACTAATCCTGTAGCAGCCTGATGGGCCCCAGGAAACAGGGAGGAGTAGGCAAGCCTCTTGCCTGGTGCCCACTTTTTAAGCCCACAAACGGGGACGGGGTGAGCAGAGCTATCAGTGAGGCCTGGCAAGGACCTCGACTCTGCAGTCAGTCAACCCAACCTGGTTGGGTCATTGCCTCTTATGACTGCAGGTTACTTCAGTTCCTTACCCCCCCCCCCTTTTTTTTTTAAAAGAAAGTAGCTCTTTTATTTCTCGGCTGCACTGTGGGACATGTAGGATCTTAGCTCCCCAACCAGGGATCAAACCCATGCCCCCTGCTTTGGGAGCACAGAGTCTTAACCACTGGACCGCCAGGGATGTCCCAGTTACTTACCCTTTCTAAATCTCTGTTCCTCAGCTCCAGAGATGCCGGGAGGGACATGCCTTGTGGGGTGGCATGAGGGCCAGGTGATCTTGGACCCCCTGCAGCTCTGGATGTGTCCTCTAAGTTCTCTTTTTAAATCAGAGCAATTTATTCAGATTGTTATGAATAAAGGTATACATATTATCTCAGCAGATATTATTTTTCCTCTTGTCCTTCAGAGCACTCCCACTATTCCTTCACCATCAAACTTCTTGAAAACATGTTTTACGTTTGATGTCCACGTTTACATGTCCTTCACATTGACTCTCCTCCCCCTATAATCTGGTTTGTGTGCCTCCTAGTTTATGTATGAACTCTCATGAAGTTCTCTTACGATCTCTCAATTACCAATCTTCATGGCTTCTTTCTCTCCCCTCATTTTCTAATTTCCAGCATCTCCTGTTGCTTTTCATCTTTGCCAGCAGTTTGGAAATGTCACCCCTATTGGGAAAAGTTGATACTAGGATGAAGGGGCCCCTCTACACATCTCTTTTTAAGGCCCCTACTTGGCTTTCTAGAGAAGAAGCTGAAATGTTCTTCTGTGACCCTTAAAAGACCCTACACTTCATTTCCTCCAAGGGATTGTCACTGCATGTAATGTTGGAGCATCCAAAGAGCCCATTTGGAACTGAAAGTGGGCCAAATATCACTAAAATCAAACCACTCTGAGGAGACTAAGGATCTTGTAGTTTTAACAATTGAGTTCTGTGAGAAACTGTGTTCCAAACTTCACACACACACACACACACACACACACACGCACGCACTCTAAAGGTTCAGCGGAACCAGTTGAAAACAACTCAGAGGAAGTACAGCTGTTCCCTCTGAGGAGCACGCGTGGGGGAAGCCAGGCGAGGAAGAGGGGGTGTTCCCCGGGTGGTGACATACAGCATTCTTTTCACTTGAGGCATCTGAGCCTGAGGAGCTGCTGTCTCCCCTGGGGAATATGACATAACCAGAGGCTGGAAGGGCCTCACAAAAACAGACCGGTGTCCACACATCCTTCTCCAAAGGAAGCCCCTTCCCATCCTGTGTGCGAGAGCTACCACGTCCGCAGAGACTCAAACGCCACCCTGTCTCCAGCCAGACAAACAGCCCAAAGCCAGCTATCTGATAGGATGTGTTTATATTTACATGGTACATTTTAAAGCAATGGCTACATCGGTCATACATATTAGAAACCATAAAAAAAAGTTAAGAACTAAAATGTACATCATACACTTGTATATATATTTTTTTACACAGAGGTAAAAAGGCTTATTATAAAAAAATCAATACAACAGGGTTTTTAGTATACAGGTAAAGAATGACTTATGCTTCAGGCACTTTAATTTGTTAATGTGAGCAAATAGCTTCATAGTTGGGGGTGGGGGGGTCGGGGGGTCGGGGGAAGCTTCCAAACAGAAAATCTTTTGGTTAATGTTTTGTTACCACAGATACAAAAATAAAATCTGAATAATTTCTCTCAGATGATTGACGTTAAGTATGGCAAAGCTTATTGGGAAAATACTACACACTGTTTGGCTGCAGTGTGGCAATTAGAGAGATGTATTTACATAAAATGTCCCCATGGCTGTCCTTGTGCCCTTAACCGCTGCCTTCTTCACAAACTAAAAAGGATATGCAGCCTAAGATTCACTAGCGTGAACTCTTCAAAGGGGTGGAAAAGGACAAGGGGTGAAGGAAGACAGAAACAGATGACGGCTGGACAGACATGGCAAACAAGAAGTGGCCGGAATAGGTGTGTTCTGACTGAAATAAATAGGGACACCTGAACTGAGGTCTGACAGAACAGACATTAGTGTTGTGCTTTGTAGAGAGGAGACCTTGAGAAAGACCCTGAGGAGGTGCCTCAGGACGGGGGCTGGGGCGGGGCAGAAGATGGTCTCTCAACAGCATTTGGAGGCTGGCTGAAGGTTTTCTCGATGTTCTCCAGGCTGGGAAGTGGTTCTTGCCTTGCACCACCAGATTAATAGATCTCTGCTCCCTTCCCAAACCAGTCACTCCAACAAACGAAAACACCTACCAAACAAACTGATAAGCACACTGGCTATTTACATGGATAATCTGAGGAAGAAATGCAAAGCACTCTCAGGTAAGCAGAGAACGTTCCCGTGAAGGTAAGCATGGCCAGCACTTCCCCAATATGATTGGCAGACTGGGAAAAAAGTCCCTTTCCTCGGAGACTGATGTCCTGTGTGCAATAGAGAAGGGATGGTTGAGGGGGAGGGGAGTGGGGAGAGAGGAATGAGGCTGTGTGCTCAGCTGGCAACAACCACAGCAAGATCTTGGCAGGAAGAACAGCCGGCACAGACAAGCCTGTCCCCTATGCTCTCCACGGTGTTCTGATTGTACAATGCTAGGTACAGGTAACCAATCTTCACTTTTTTTCTTCCTTTCTGCAGTAAGATTTGGCTATTCCTTGCAATATATTAGAAAAATACTCTTTTCCAGCTAATTAGAAGCCTTCTACGTAGCAAGGCGACGGGTGGCCCCGGACTGCTGAACTAACCATCCGTGCACTTAAAGTGGCAAGTCTGGGTTTGGGGTTGCAGGAGAAAGACACTTAGGCATTGGAAGGGTTTTTTATATATGGCCTTGATTTTTCCCAAGTATAAACAAAGAATTTGGTGACGTGAAATTGAGTCCAAAATGAAAACAAAATGACAAACCCATGAACAGAATGCAACCCACCACTCTTCAAATTGATGACATTTAAAATCTCCCCCAGTTAATAGAAAATAGCCACTGGGGGGAAAGAAAGCTCCTTTCAAGTTTTACTTACCACAGCCTTAGTGTTTCTTAACTGGACCATGTTCGGGAGAACACTGGTTTGTTTGAAAGAGACTATTTGGTTTGCAAAACAATGAGCAAAATTTCTTACTTCATTAGCGTTTTCTTCTGGTATTGCTAAATTTTTACAAGTGGTGGTGACATAATTTTAAAAAGATCTACTTTAGGGTCAGTGGGGAGGCTCAGAGAGACCTGAAATCCCCTTTCTAGCCCTGGTCTGAGAGGATACAATGCAGTTTAAAGGATTTTCCTGATTCTCACAAGTGAATCTGAAGTTAAGGCTCAATTCTCAGTCATTTTAGGAGTGAATGTTTTGCATCAGTGAGTAACTGACAGATTTTGGGGGTGGTGGTCGAGAGAGACAAGATGATGGGCTCTACACAGAAACCGCAGCTTACATGGGAAGTTTGGCTTTAGAAACGTTAAAGCGATCTCCTTTTGTGGTAGAATTTTGTTAACTAGCTCACCTCCTACACATAGTAATTGACTGCAGGTTCAAAAGTACATCCGGTAGAGTTTCACCATTCCGACAATCCATTACCACAGAAACCTGAGGAAGCAAGCTCGTTAGCAACAGGCAACCTAGAACCAAGAGGAAGATGGCCTTATGGAGCTCTTGGGGAAAAAAAAAACAAACGACAAAACCCACCAAAAAACCCAGCAGTTCCTGCTGCAGGCGCCTTGAAACTGGATGAGGTGGGCAGGAAGGACATGAAATCAACACCTGTATGAGAGAGTTAGCTTGATTACAGATTGTTAATAATACAGGAGCGTCTAGGCAGAGGGTCCTTTCCTTAGAACAGTGTGCGCGCGAGCCTGGGTGTGGCCGATGCAGAGTGGGCGGCGGGGGTGCAGAGTCCACCAGGCAGGCTCCCCAGGCTGGAAAGGCGCCTTGGGTACCCGGGAGCGGGGGGGGAGAGATGAGAGGATGTAGAAGATGAGTCCCCTGGGGGCTGTGGACGGGAGGGGGTTGGGAGGGAAACTGAGTCACACAGCCGCCTTGTGCTTCCCCCCGCAGCACCTGCACATCACTCCGCAGTGGTAGCAGGCTCGCAGGGGCAGGTAACAGCACATACAGGGGGCCAAGAAAGACAAGGCAATAAGAGCCATCCACCGGAGGCAAAACTTCTCGTCGCTGGTATCGCACGAGCACGGGTCTGTATAGTCCCCCTCGGGGTCCGACATACAGTGATAGAGCATGCTGTCTGCACACCACATACAGCTCACCCGGCGGATGCAAGTTCTCACGGAGTCGGGGGCGTCCTGACAGTGGCCCCTCCGGTTCTCCTCGTGGTTGAACATGTCCCGGCAGTACTCGCACCGGGAGCGCTCCCCATCCTCCTTCCGCCTCCGGGACTTGCCCCGGGAGGGCTGGGTCTTGATCACGCTGCCCGCACGCCCTTTGGGGTCCTCGCCAAGGCCAAAGTCTGACGAGTCCACGTAGGGGTAGTTGTAGTCGTGCTTGGGCACCTCGCCCTTGGCGAAGCGCACGTAGGAGTCCGCGTCCTCCGTGGGATCCAGGTATTTACCCCTCACCGGGGCGTGTCGGTAATCCTCGTAGCCAGTCATCCAGATCTTCTCCCGGGGGTTGATGCGCACGATCTCCTCGTCGTCGTCCGGGAAGCTCACCTGGCGGTAGGGCCTTGGCATAGGCTGCCCCAGGAAAAAGGAGACGTTACTTTATCACAGCAGCTGAACAAACCAGTCTTCAAATAATGCATCCTTCACCTTGTCAAAGGGCATTTCTTGAAGAAACGGACCCATCCTGTACTTAACAGCTTGCAGGTCAAAGATGTACTTCAAACTGTGAGTCTCAATCCCTTCCTGGGTCAGGAAATCATGTTAATGGGTTGAGACCAGCACTTCCCCCCTTTCTGTTGCAGTTTTGCCATAGATGTGGGTAGGTAAACACACTGTGAGAATAAAGCTTGAAATGCCAGAAGCTGAACATGCCCAGATCAAAAGCAGACCTGAGATGTCCCTAGAATATCCTCATCTCCCTTCTGTGACCTCCTACCACTAAGGTAATGGTGACTGGCATCATGATGTCTAACAGCTTAGACTATTTCACCTGTTTTTGTAGGCCATCCTCTCTCAAGACTTTTTTTCCCCAGAGAAGCAGAAGAATTCTGGAGTGCATTGACCATTATGAGGTTAAGTACATTTGTTATCTGTGTGTACTTAACAAGTGCATACTAGTCCATGATATAGAATGTGGGTCTCACTGTGGGTCATGTTCAAAAAAGCAAAAGTGGATACTAGGGACTATGAAGGCTCACAGGTACCTTGTAATCTGGTGGGAGATAAGATGCTCAAATACACAGAGGGTAAGAGTACAAGTTCTAGAGGCCAATGCTGTTTGAGGATCTCACACCTGCCAGGATCTCACAGGTGGTGAGTGGCAGAGTGGAATCTGAACCTGGGATGGCCGGACACAGAGCCACACTGTCTAGACTTCAAACCTAACCTGCATTCTCCCTTAGGATGGAATTGTTATCCCTGTGGCTGTTCTCTTACAGTGTGCATCAGTGCCTTGTCCAGAGCTGCAGGTGTTGGACACAGTTATTGGGTGGATCCAGGTAAGCCTGCCTTGCACAGGGCATCCCAGTTGTGGCAGACAATGAAATTTCCCACCTTGGAAGCCCTTTGAGCATGAAGGCTTTTGAAGGAGTGAGAAGCATGGCTTTGACTGGAATTCAGACTATAGAATTTACTAGCAAGTCGCTAAGGCTTGGACTTTGCTTCCCTGATGATCAAACTGCATAGGGCTATTGTGAGAACAAAGATAAAGAGTCTATACGGTGTAAGCACAGGCTCTGCCACACAGGATGCACATGATAACTGTTGCCAATACTGTCATTATAACATTATCCTAGAATTTATTACACACTAATTAAATTTACCCATCACTTCCCACCAGACTGTGAGCTCCTTGAGGGCAAGGGCCACGTCTCACAGGCTTTGTCCTGATTCTTGCCAGATTCTTGACGTCAAGAGTTTCCTCAACTTTGGAAAAAATACAGTCCTGCAGTATTTCAAAACAAATTTTGGGAGCTGACACAGTCTTTGCTATTAATTTATTTCGAAAGAAAGGAGAGTCAAAAAGTCAATCCCCATGTATTGCTACCATACTGTGATTTTAAAAAGAACATTTTCATGCCAAAATATTAGGAAGCACACACCCAATAAAACAATTTTGAAAAAAAGAGTCATATAAATCTAGCTTTATGTTATAAAACCTCAGTGCCTCGTGCTTTTTCTCTTTTCAAAGCAGACTGGTGGCCACATCACCCACATGGGCACCAGTCCACACCCCACAATTTGCGAACTTGCTCCAAAAAACAGCCGCTGGGTAAATATTTGTTGTATTACTGAATTCCAGCTATAGCTCCCCAAGGAAGCCAGGGCCTGCAGCCTGTGATGGCAGGCCTTTGGCCCAAACATACAGTATTCTGTGGTACCAATCGTGGTTCTGTGCTTTTATACCCTTTGGACAGAGGAATGCAGGAGGCAGGGTAGCATCCTGGGTGAGCAGAGTCTGCCATCTAAATCTTGTTCCACCAGGGACCCTCTCCCTAAGTCTCAGTCTCCTCATCTATCAACTGGGGATGCAGAAGACCTGCTTATATGGGTAATTTGTGAGGATTAAAGGAGATAAAGCACATGAAGGCTTTGGCAAGGTGCCTGGCACACAGAAAACTCTTGAGTGAAGGTGAGTTGCCTGTACCGCCTCCAATATGGGGCGGGGAAACAGCAGGAGAACAGAAGAGGCCTAGGCTCGGGCATGTGGCTGAAGGGAGGGCAAGGCAGCTGTTTCAGATCAGGAGGTCACCCCTGTGACCTCCATGGAATAGGATTCCCACTCACCTGCTCAAGGTGATAGTGGTCCGTGGGGTATGGGTCGTGGAGGTGACCCAGGGTATAAACCTTCCGGTGCTCACAGGATGTAGGGGAGGAGATTGTGCGAGTAGGTTGTTCCCTCTTCTGAGACGAATTAGAAGAACTGTCTGTAGCTGTCTGTGTAGAAGGAGGTAACCATGAATTAATTAAAAACAAAAACAAAACCCAAATCTGCCCCAAAACTAACACACCGTCTACCCCTACTTGTGGCGTCTCGCTGGACTTCCCGAAATCTTGAGTTTATCCTGGCCGTGGGAGGCAGGAGGACCCCTGAAGGGCCCGGTTGTCTAAACACGATGGGCAGAGAAACCCAGCCACCAGCCCCTGGAAAGCTGGGTTTGTTTTCCCAACTGTGGGAGCAGTGGCTGGCTCTGGGCAGGGCTCACGGCACCAGGCCACTCGTGGGTGCGTTCCAGTTTGATCAAGAACGGTCACTCGTTTGTGGCCCTGGTTGTGAAGTCCTTGGGCAAGCAGAGGAAATGCAAACAAGCGAAAAATCAAACCCATATGTTTCTCTGTGGGGTTAAGCCCAGCCTGGGAAAGTCTCAGAGATAAGGATACCTCAGGGGTATCATGGGTACTGGCTTTCCAGGAAGAAATTTTGTAATCTTTGGCTTGGAGGCAAGCCTGAGGGTCATTGTCTCTGGAGGGTGAGAACAGAGAAAGCTGTTTTCCCAGTAGAGGTGAGTCCAGATTGGAGCCTTCATGAAGGTATCTTAGGAAGGTGATCAGATATCAGAATAGACTGTGGCTGTGGGCAGAGCACGGGCCTCATTGTCTCCCAGAACATGTCCGGTACTTCACACCGCCAGGTGATCCCAGGTGTGATGGTCACTTTCCACAACCTTGGGGCCCAGCAGCCACATGCTCATAAAAGGCTTTGTCAAATGCAGCTGGCAATTGCCTTGAAAACCAAGGCCCCTCCGAATCCTATCCTCACTCCACCTTCTGCTTCCTTAGAGTAATGGATCCTTCTTCTCCTTTTATTTTTTTTTTCACAAATGAAAAGATTTTCCTTGATATCAAGGTGTCCTATTTCTGGTAAATATCTAGAAACTCCTTAGTTGTTGCTTCTCATTCTTATATCCCCCTTACCCCATATCCTTATTTATATCCTTTTATTTTACTGTTTTTTTTGTTAGTTTCATCGATCCTTTCCAGGGCAAGGCAAGGTTAAAACAAATAAGACTTGTAAGAGTTATTCTCTGCCCCTCCACTATGTTCACTTATAAAGTAATAAATGCTCAGGAAAATAGGGGTACCAGTATTCAGGAGAAAGAAAAGACACTCAAGGACTTCTCTGGTGGCACAGTGGTTAAGACTCGGTGCTTCCACTGCAGGGAGTGTGGGTTCGGTCCCTGGCTGGGGAACTAAGACCCTACACGCTGTACAGTGTGGCCAAAAAAGAAAAGACACCCAAATTTCCAACGTGCAGCACAACTGACGTTAATTTTTAAAGCTTGGTGGGCATGTGCAGCACGCTTTTGGAAACCCAACCCTCCTGGATTTTTAATTCTGTTTGGTTTGTGTGATGCGGGGGTGATGCCTGTTTCCAATCCTACAATCTAGTGGCTAATTCAGATATGGACACACACTTCTCCCTGAGGCAATCCAGAGCGATTTCTGATGGACAGGTCAGAAAAGATGCTTGTCTCTATCTAGTTAAGAGCTAAGGGTCCTGTAAGCCTAGAATCCTGGTGAAGGTGCAGGGAAAGAAAGAATCTGGGGGTAGAGTGAAGCCAAAAACCACGGGAAGAAGGATCCCACAGATACCACTTGGGCTTCTGGATCCAGCCAAGCCTGAATCCTGATCCACCCTAGGATGTCCCAAGGAGAGGAGCCAATTCCCTTTGGTAATTTAACCCAGAATGCACTGGGTTCATCCGTTGGGTGCACTTCCTTTGTTACTGCCGATTCCCGTCTGTGGCAGTCTCCCGCCTTCTTCCTGGCCTCTCTCTTGTCCCTCTCCTCTCCACAGCAGGTAGAGTGGAACAGGGTGTTCAGAGCCTGCTACTTCTCTCCTCTGCCTCTTGGGAGCCACTCAACTGGCAAATAGCATATACTGGCAACCTTTCTTGGGACTGTGTGATCTACTTGGAAGGTTGAGGGCCCAGCCACTGTGGGGAGGGTATGGAGACCTGGTACATGCGTGCCTGGTAGGGCAGGTCTGTCTAATCTCAGGGTCCAGTCCTGGGATGTCCACTTCCTGCAGATGTAAGCCGGGACTCTTAATAGTAATAAAGGGTCTCTTCACTTTTTTTCTCAATGGGTTCAGAACCCTGATAGGAAAGAGTTGCTACTTACCCCTCAAATCCCAGAAACTGCAAGAGACACACAGAATTTTTACTTCCTTTCAAACTCAGGTCTGTCCTCTAACTCTCACCCACCCTCTCTCCCTATGTCTTTGGAAGTACTGCCACCCTCTTAAACACATGAGTGGCTGCAAGTTGACAGTACAACAAAGTGTACAACCCTTCACAGTCTCATACTATGTGAAGGCTTATGATGTGAGAGGCATTGGCTACACGTGAATACACCACTGCAGGTACAAGATCGTCTCCACGTCATACACAGGAACACAGACACCTGAGGAAGTTCGGGATCCTGCCAACTATGGCAAGCAACCACTGAAACAACAGGACTGAAATGCAGCCCCCGTCCGCCAAGCCAGGGGACCTCAGAGCAGCATACTGTGCTTCTCAAGCCCAGGAGAGCCACCTGCTCTGTGTTCATCTTGGTGAGATTAACACAAGTACAGCTCTTCCAAGTAAGATGATATGTCCTGATTTATACAGACCCAGGTGGTAAGGGGAGAAGGCAATGGCACCCCACTCCAGTACTCTTGCCTGGAAAATCCCATGGACGGGGGAACCTGGTAGGCTGCAGTCCATGGGGTCGCGAAGAGTCGGACACGACTGAGCGACTTCACTTTTACTTTTCACTTTCATGCATTGGAGAAGGAAATGGCAACCCACTCCAGTGTTCTTGCCTGGAGAATCTCAGGGATGGTGGAGCCTGATGGGCTGCCATCTGTGGGGTTGCAGAGTCGGACACGACTGAAGCAACTTAGGAGCAGCAGCAGCAGGTGGTAAGGGGTAGTGTCTCAGAATACAAAGGTTACTATAGATCTCAGTAAATACTTCCTGAATGAGTAGTTAAGGGCCCTTCTGTATGACTCAAATCCAAGGGTTAAACTCTTATCTAATACCCATGTGACAGTCACATCTTAGGTTAGAAGCTGCCTCAGCATCAAACACTGTAATATGCACTTGGCATTTAGTTCTTAGGAACACAGTTCACACATCAGGTCACCTCTGTGTTAGTCATCTGTTTACCCCAGTCCACCCTGTTTTCTGTGACCTGTGTCCAGGTTAACAATGTATGGAAAGTCATTCTGAGAAATGAGGCACACCCAGTACTTCCTAGTCATCCTCAGCCAATCAGACACCCCCTTCTGATGCTCCCAGCCTTCCTCCCCAGCCTGGACCAGCCTCTTTCCATTGCAGAGTCAAGTGCAAAGTTTCCTGGACCATTTTTCTGATAATGCAGAGATCGTGAGACTGAGAAAGGCCTTCCGATATCCCCTAATCTGATGACAAATCTCTCCAGAGGAGCAGAGAGGCCAGAAGACTCAGGCGGGCTATCAGTTCCCTGCCTCCCTTGCCCGATTGCTCTGGGCTAAAACACACAGAAGAGGTTCCATCGGAAGCTGAGGCTTATTCCATATCTGTGATATCAGATAAATCTTGTCAAGAGGCAAGTGTCTACCAGCAAAAGGAATGTACTATCAGGGTATTTCCAAGAAGAGGCAAGAGGAAAAGCCTTTCACCACACGCACCTCTGGACGAATGCCCCTGTTTTCTGCTTGTGGAAAAAAGCAGCCACCAGACTGTGCCCATATGCACCTCAACAAGCAAGATTCTAGAACATGCCTGCCACTTGTGCACACAAGCTCATGACACCTACCCACCTACTCATCCGAGAGCTTCACCTTCAACCTGGAAATACCGGCTGCTGTTTTCAACTCGCCTTCCTGGTGGGGTGGGGGGAATCTCTGAAGTGCTGTAGGTGTGAGCTCAAGAAGAACAAAAGCAGAGGTCCTCTGTGCTTGGGGACCTCAAGACTGCTTAGTGGGCTGGCTTCAGTGCAGGCTTCCTGAGTCAGAGACAGTAGTCAGAGACAGCCTTTGATGTCACCTGCTGTGAACAAGGCCAGGCACTGCCATGGGGTGCCGCCTACTTGTGGGAGGTCCTGTGAGACACGAAAGTGTGAGCACAACCACTGTTGCCTGCGTGTGTGCTGCCAGAAAACCTTGCCTCTGGGTCTGACTTCAGCTCAGGGTCAATGCCTGCTATTAAAGAGATGTCTGATTAAGAGGCCTGTAACCTAACATGAAGCACCGAACAACAGAAATCCAAGGGAATGTCATAATGCTAAATATTATGGTCTCAATCCAGGCAGACTAGATTTGAATCAACTCTCTGCTAACTGTAAGTTGTCTGATTTTGGACAAGGTGACCTCAAACTCCAATTTTCACATCTGTAAAATGGAGCTAAAATTATCCTCAGGGTAATTGTAAAAACAAAATGAGATTAATCATTTCCATTTTCTAAACAGTTACTCCTGATTTTATAAAAAAGTTACTGATCCTGTGATCTGGTCCCCTTGCTTAACTCCTTATAAAAGTTCAAGTGTTTTATCCAGTGATTCTCTGGGTTTTTCGAAGCAAATCCTATCACCCACAAAAGACAGTCTGGTCTCCTTTCCAATATTTGTAACTTCTTGTCTTATTGTATCTTTGCCAAGGTTTCCAGCTGATGTGCAAAAACAGAATGGCTCTTGCTGTCTTGAACTTGACTTTGATGGGACAACTTCTAACAATTCTCTATCATATATAATGTTTCCAGATGACTGGAGTGGCTATAAAGTTCCAAAGTTCTCCTTGTATTCTAGATTCCAATGTGTGTGTGCTCAGTCGTGTCCAACTGTTTGTGACCCTATGGACTGTAGCCCACCAGACTCCTCTGTCCATGGGATTCTCTTTTCAACCCAGGGATCGAACCTGCGTCTCCCTGCACTGGCAGGTGGATTCTTTATCGTTGAGCCACTGGGGAAGCCCAGATTGCTATGGTTTGTCACCAAAAAATACTGGATGTAACCAGATGGTTCTTCTGTCTACTGAGATGATTATGGTCTTTCACCTTTGTTTCATTAACGTATGAATCAAACAGTTAAGCTTTTTTTTTTTTTTTAATATTAACCATCTTTGCATGCCTGGGATATCTACTTAACTGGTCTTTTTTTCTCTACTTGAATTCTTCTTGCCCATTTTTACAGCAGGGTTATGCTAGTCCTGCAAACTGAGTTAGGCAGTGTTCTACCATTTTCTATACTTTGGGGAGTTCTTTCTTTTTTAAAAAATAATTAAAGTATAGTTGAATTACAATATCGTGTTAGTTTCAGGTGTACAGTAAAGTGATTCAGACACATATATATTTTGTCAGATGTTATCACAAAATATTGAATATGGTTCCTTGTGCTATACAGTACATTCTTCTCGCTTAGCTATTTTATGTATGGGAGTTATGTTTTTTAACCATCTAAATTTAGTCCTCCTTTTAAGGGGTATACCTTTGACTATATCTTCAAATTTTTCTATGGTTATAGAAAAACATGTATTTTGAGTAATAAGCTTTGCATGGCCTGGTTCTAAAGCCCTTTAACAAGACAGAAAGACAAGACTTTAATAAGGAAACACAGGAGGCTGAGAAAAGAAAGGGAAGGGAGGTAGAAGCAAGAGTCAGAGGGTACAGACATCAAAGAGTGGGTGCCACTAACCTCCAAATAATAAAAAAGAGATGCGACCAGCCTGACCAAGTCCACACTGGTAGCAGGAACACTGGAAGGCTGGCAACCATTCATTTTCTTCTCCCTCGTGGGGAAGGAGACAAATGGGATGAATGCCACCTCCAGAGAGGCATGCACGCAAGTCCACTTCACCCTCCCCATGTCCTCGGGAGCACCTGAGCTGCTGTGAACACACAGCACGTGGCGCCGAGCCTCCTCCGAGCAGCTGCTTCTGGAGGGTGACAGGCCTACGTGTTTTGAATAAGGCACAGAAAATAAAGTGAAGACACTGCTTAAGAAGCTAATCTGCGTCATCCAGGAATCATACAGGAACGTTAAGCCAAAATAGCACTTCTGGGAAAGAACTGGGAAACCTTGACTCCAGGCCAGGCGAGGACGTATGTCTCAGGGTAGTTGTTGAAGTTCTGTGGGCCTCTGTCCTCGGGTGTAAAGTAAAGAGTTGCCCTGGATGATCTCCAAGGTTTCCTTGAGCTCTGAAAATTGTATGTATGATCCTTTTGCCTTCCTCCTCAGCACGTTACAGAGGAGTTTGGCTAAGACTACTGCTTAGCTGATAAAGAGCCACAGGATGTATGTCAACTACACCTCAATAAAAAACTAAGAAGTCATCACCACAGGGGAAAGAAAAGCTGCAGGACTGATTCAGATTAATAAAAGTAGGACTCTGCCCTGTCTTATTGATGATTGACTGATTTTTTTGGCCTCCTGCTTGGGGGATCTTAGTTCCCTGACCAGGGATTAAACCTGGGCCCTCTGCAGTGTAAGAGTGGAATCCTAACCTCTGGATTGCCAGGGAATTCCAGGTATTTTGAATTTTAAAAGATGGCTAACTAGTAGTTATGACCCCAATTTGTGTTATTCTTATTGCAGCCTACCACCAAAATATATTTCAGCCACTGATGCCACCAAAGCAATATTCAGTATTCTTCCTATTGCAAGGGTTTCCATTTTATTTATACACATGAGCATCTGAAAGTAAAAGTGTGGAAATGTTAGTAGCTCAGTCATGTCCCAACCTTTGCGAACCCTCATGGACTCTAGCCTGCCAGGCTCCTCTGTCCATGGAATTCTCCAGGTAAGAATATTGGAGTGGGTTGCCATTCCCTTCTCTAGAGGGTCTTCCCAACCCAGGGACTGAACCCTGGTCTCCTGCATTGCAGGCAGATTCTTCACCGTCTCCACCTTGGATGGGGAGGTGGCACTGATCACATGGAACTCTGGGCAGCTACTGCCTCTAGGAGACAGAAAAGTGGATGGATGCGGGTGTCAGGAGGCTGCTAGCTCAGGTGATCTGGGGTTGAACAAAGCAAGCCTTTCCGCTCGGTAGCTATTAGAATGGCAGGCCTACGGTCAATCATTTTTCCCTCTGGTAAACAGGAACTTGTCCCCCATTCTGTCAACAGGTCTTTGGGAACAGGTAGCACTGGTTCACCTGTCCTCAGGGCTTATACTGGTTCCAGGAGTTCTCTTTCAAAGAGGCAAGTAGAGCCTGAAACCCGGCTAGCTAGCAGGCAGTGTGGGTCTAAGAGGGGCAGCTGATGGGGGGACCGATAACTCTGTCCTAGACTCTAAGACATTATCCCATCCAGGACCCAGAGGAAGAAGTGTGCATTTGTCAATTGTGGAACAAGAACAACAAAACCAAAATTCCCACACATTAAAAAAAAAAAGTTTAATGTTTCTAAATTTTGAAGTTAGGTAAAATATTGACATGAAAGGAAAGGACTCTCAAACCCACAGCTTAGTTTCACTGGCAGGGCTCTGAGCAGGAAGTGGGTTTTGGGTAACCTTGAGCATGTACTCTGCATGAATTAATAAAATGGAAATAGTATATTACTATCCACGGCTTAAACAGAAGAGATGGTACATGTGTAAGCAAAGAAAGACATAAGCTGGTGAGCTAGCAAAATGCCTCCGCCCTTCCTGAAACTGAAAGCACTTCAAAGCTTTTGTTTGAGCCTTAGACATTTAAATACTTTAATTTAGCCACTATAGGTATTACACGTTGAATAAAAGATCCTCCTCTTACTATGCAATGTGAGCTTGATAATTACTGGCATTCAGAAGATAAAGCAGCTCTCATCTGTCTTCTGAGAACTTCCATGCCACCCTCAGCCAGCAGCATTTATGGGACGCTGTTCCCTGGTGTCAGTCACAAAGCACAGCTGTCCTTCCCCCCAAAACATTTTTGCTTAAGACACCACCTTAGATTAGTTTTACTAGTTAAACTGTGTAGAATTAATTTACATTTTCAACCTATTTTCTCCCTACCCCACTCTATCCCAGTCCCTTAATTCTAAGGGTAGAAACAGCAGTTTTGATCAACTGATCTTCTAAAATGAGACTGGGGCTCTCAGGAGGGCACAGAAGAACCCCACATCACACTGAAGAGTCAGCTGAGGTTTGGAGCCAACGCACTAGTTGAAAAGTCCATCATTTAGGTGGCTTTTTGGCAATGATGAGAATATGGTATACTTCATATATGTGAAATCTACTGAAACTTATTGAATAAATATTTCCCTTTCTCAACGTTCTCTGAAAGGCAGCAAGCAGATTTGGAGTTTGCATTCTAGGTGAACAAAGGATGGAGCTGAGCACAAGTTGCTTCACCTCTTCAAGTCTTGGTGACTTTATCTGCAGAAATGGAAGTGTCAAAAATGTTTAGAATCCCAGCCTCTCCCCAGCCTCTGAACTCTGCCTAAGCAGGAGTCACACATCCCCTTTCCGGACTTCCCTGGTGGTACGGTGGATAGGAATCCGCCTGCCAATGCAGAAGACACAGTTCTATCCCTGGTCTGGGAAGATTCCACGTGCGGAGCAGCTAAGCCCATGTGCTGCAACTACTGAAGCCCGTGCACCTAGAGCCTGTGCTCTGCAACAAGAGAAGCCACTGCAATGAGAAGCTGGAGCACTACAAGGAAGAGGAGTCCCCCTAGTTGAAACTAGAGAAAGCTCAAGTGCAGCAATGAAAACTCAGTGCAAAGAAAAAAGATTAAAAAATAAATAACTAAAAAAACCCCACCCCAAATTCCCTTAGAAAAACAGAAAACAAACTCCATTTATTACAGAATTGGTAGATTTGCCTTTGGATTTCATGTGTGTTGGGGATGGATTAGGTGGAAAGCAAACTCAAGAAAAGGGAAGTTCTGTGGCATTCCGCACTCTTCAGCTTCTGTAAGTCAAAGCTTGACATTTACAAAATTCCACAAATTTATTTTTTTTACTTTATCAGGAATGAAAATAACCACAACTTGCAAAGACTCAAAAGCTCACCTAGGACAGAAAAAACAAAACAAAACAACAAACCCTGCTGCTTCACACTTTGGTTTCAACTACTTGCTCTAGTCATGCTTTAGAAACACCTGGGGTGGGCAGGAGGCATTGGAGATGTCATTAGGAGCAAGTGCTCTGAATAGCCAGAAAGTAATCAGATGCAGCTGGTGATAAACAGGATGTCACCGGTTCAAGCATAGGGCACGAGGAAGAACTACGTTTTCCAGTCTCGGCAAACACATGGCTAAAAGCTGATGATGCTGTAAAAGACATTTTTCCTACAAGGAGGAGGACTGCCTACCTGAGAAATTAAAGGATGATGAGACCCTGCAAATAGAACCAGCCTTTCTTAACTGGGCTCTAGGAGAGAATTCCAACCCACACAAGATGCTATGAATGACTCTTCCCAGTGCTGCAAAAGACGGTACACAGGGCTATTCCAGCGTACAGAAGAGACGGTAATTCATTACAGAGGGTGGATGCTGTAAAGCGTGAGGACTCCCTATGGAGAAGGGCTGCCCAAATCTAGTACCTATACTGAGGTGGGAGAATAAACCTAAACCTTTTTTAGGGTATGCCTTCCTATTGCTGTTCTGGGGACTTTGGGGCTGTAATACTTATTCCGGCTTCAAGTCTGTCATAAGGATGTGCCACATGGGGCCCTGGTCACATATTTATTCTCTTATCTCTTCTCCCCTTTCCAACTTGGGTCCGAGAGAACCCTAAAACTTAACTCTTGTATAAGGATGATGTATAAAAAATAGGACAGCTGAAAAACCATAAGTATAATTATTCAACAGCGGAAGAGAAAAATGATAGTGATGAATGGGAAAGCTGAGGAGATGGTCTGTTGTGAACTAGCTGTGTCATCTCAGGCAAGTCCTCCGTCTGACACGGAGTGGCTTCCACGACCATGTCTATAAAATGAGGCCAGTCTTACTTTGTCTGCCAGAAGGAAGGAGGCTGACTTATCTGATGTGAACTCAAAATCCCTTTCAATTCCAAGACCTAGAATTCTGAGGAGCTGGCATGTCTACAGCTGTTCTCGTCTCCCTGCAAGCCAAACATTTCCAGCTAACTCTCATCAGTTCTCCTCCTTTTTCATGTGCCATTAGGACACACTGCTTCCTAACACCAGGCAGAAAAAACAGTCAGGAGGAGTCGAACACTGAGAGCACAGAACTCAACCTCTGCATCTTCAGTCTCTTTAGGCCCAAGAAGGGGAAATCAGGGCTTTTGTAGCTAATCAGAATTACTGGATTCCCTCCTCCCCCTTGACTACATGTCCCCCCTTTTCTGAGAAAACTCCCTCTCATTTTCGTTTTTAACAAAGTCTCAGAATGGCCATCATCAAAAAATCTACAAACAATAAACGCTGGAGAGGGTGTGGAGAAAAGTGAACCTTTTTGTACTGTTGATGGGAATGTAAGTTGATACAGCTACTATTAATTTTAATAGTAGTTTTTTAATTCCTTAAAAAACTAGTAATAAAACTATCATATGACCCAGGAATCCCACCTCTCAGCATAAACCCTGAGAAAACAATAACTGAAAAAGATACATGTACCCCAATGTTCACTGCAGTACTGTTTACAATAGTTAGGACATGGAGGCAACCTACATGTCCATCGACAGATGAATGGATAAAGAAGTTGTAGCACATATATATGATGGAACATTACTCAACCATAAAAAGGAACACATCTGAGTCAGTTCTAGGTGGATGAACTTGAGCCTGTTATAGTTGATGTGGATGAACCTAGAGCCTGTTATACAGACTGAAGTCAGTCAGAGAAAAACAAATACTGTATATGAATGCATATATATGGAATCTAGATATATGGTACTGATGAACCTATTGAGAAGGCAGGAATAGATACAGAGACATAGAGAACAGACTTGTGGACACAGCGGGGAGAGGACAGGGTGGGACGAATTGAGAGAGTAGCGCTGAAACATAAACATTGCCATATGTAAAACAGATAACTAGTGGGAAGTTGCTGTGTGACACAGGGAGCTCAAGCCGATGCTCTGTGACAACCTAGAGGGGTGGGAGGGAGGTTCAGGATGGAAGGGACATATGTACACTTTTAGCTGATTCATGATGTTATAAAGCAATTATCCTCCAATTAAAAATCAATCTTAAAAAATCAGTACATGTGTATCATTGAATATCTCAAATAGCAATCTTGCCCCTCTCCAAGTGAGGCAAGTGAGACAGCTCTCATGCCCCAGAGAAATAAACCCAATTCTTGTGGTTCTTTCTTCCTGCATTTCTCTCCATCTTTTCAATGGCATCTTCTTATACTCCTTGTTCTTGATTTGCAGATTTGGATATTATTTAAGACCTTCTTATTATGGAAGATGAGGACTTAGCTATTTTATACACCCCCAAGTGTCTTTCTATAAAGCAAATATTTCCCTAATCCCCCAGCTTTAGAGCCAGAATCCAGCCACTCAGCACAATGACAGCTGAAGCACAGACAGCACTTGACCACAGATTCTCAGTGAGCCTGCTCTGGAAGTCCGTGTACCCTGCAGCTGCATTCTCCCAAGATCATATTAAAATTCTTCTTGTCTAGCTATGAAGATGCTAATAACATTCAGAAGTGATTTTAGAGCACAGTGGCAGTAAATGAACCACCAGGTTTCAATGGACCAAAGCCTTCAAAATAGGAATTTAGAAAATTGTTCATTAAATGACCATAAAACCCAGAGCCTCTCTAGTTCTATACAGTTTATTTTCTCTATTCATTCTCTCCCCCCTTCCCCCAAGGAAGCCTCTGGCCCCAGAGGCTTCAACTGAAGGGATCTGGGTGAAGTCAGCCCAGGCTGGGGAGCAAATCAGCTCGGCCCCTCCGAGGCACCACCCTGCTCACCTGTTGAGGTCATGGGGGCCTTCTCCACAAGATACACTAGAGCGCACATCTTCCCCACAGACAAAAGCAATGAGAGGGAACAGAACTGAGGATCTTTCCATGCTGTCCCTCTCAAGGATCCCTGGTTCTGGAGAGAGAAACCCGTCTGCGAGGGGCATGGACGGGAATATGCTGACTCTCGGCAGTGCCTCCAAATGCCCACTGCAGACTGCTAGCCTTTGTTGTCACTGCTTTATAGTCTTTGCATGACTCATAAATCTGCATCATATGACTCAGGCATCAGAATCCACGTGCCCCCTCCATCCATATTTAATGCCTGGCCAGCTAGATATTTCTCTGTTCACCTGGATGGATCACAGTAACTGAGGTCTGCCAGGGAGGAGAGATGATGGGGCTGGATGGGAGGTGACAAGGAGCGTTAACAGCCAAAGGGTGAGACTGGGTGATGATGTTCAAACCTCACCTCCTAGTGGTGGAAGCAACAGAAAACATGGCAAGAAAAATATGACATAAAGTTACAATTTCAAAACCACCACTTGAAATGGCAACCCACTCCAGTATTGCCTGGGAAATGCCATGGACAGAGAAGCCTGGCAGGCTATAGTCCATGGGGTCGCAATGAGTTGGACATGACTGAAGTGACTATGTATGCAGGATAACAGAAAAGCCAACGAACACATTGGCCACTGGATGCAAAGAGCTGACTCACTGGAACACATGGATGCATGTTATATGTTGGAGGATGACGTGGAGGAGGGGGCAACCCCAACCCCCCTCGTGGAGAAGTTGTTGGGCTTGGGTGCTCAAATGTCAGTTTTCATTCCAATCCCAAAGAAAGGCAATGTCCAAAAATGTTCAAACTACCGCACAATTGCACTCATCTCACACGCTAGTAAAGGAATGCTTAAAATTCTCCAAGCCAGGCTTCAGCAATACGTGAATCGTGAACTTCCAGATGTTCAAGCTGGTTTTAGAAAAGGCAGAGGAACCAGAGATCAAATTGCCAACATCCGCTGGATCAGCGAAAAAGCAAGAGAGTTCCAGAAAAACATCTATTTCTGCTTTATTGACTGTGCCAAAGCCTTTGACTGTGTGGATCACAATAAACTGTGGAAAATTCTGAAAGAGATGAGACTACCAGACCACCTAAACTGCCTCTTGAGAAACTTGTATGCAGGTCAGGAAGCAACAGTTAGAACTGGACATGGAACCACAGGCTGGTTCCAAATAGAAAAAAGAGTACGTCAAGGCTGTATATTGTCACCCTGCTTATTTAACTTATATGCAGAGTACATCATGAGAAATGCTGGGCTGGAGGAAGCACAAGCTGGAATCAAGATGGCCGGGAGAAATATCAATAACCTCAGATATGCAGATGACACCACCCTTATGGCGGAAAGTGAAGAAGAACTAAAGAGACTCTTGATGAAAGTGAGAGGAGAGTGAAAAAGTTGGCTTAAAGCTCAACATTCAGAAAATCAAGATCATGGCATCCGGTCCCATCACTTCATAGCAGATAGATGGGTAAACAGTGGAAACAGTGGCTGATTTTATTTTTCTGGGCTCCAAAATCACTGCAGATGGTGAATGCAGCAATGAAATTAAAAGACGCTTACTCCTTGGAAGGAAGGTTATGACCAGCTTAGACAGCACATTAAAAAGCAGAGACATTACTTTGCCAACAAAGGTCTGTCTAGTCAAGACTATGGTTTTTCCAGCGGTCATGTATGGATGTGAGAGCTGGACTATAAAGAAAGCTGAGCACTGAAGAATTGATGCTTTGGAACTGTGGTGTTGGAGAAGACTCTTGAGAGTCCCTTGGACTGCAAGGAGATCCAGCCAGTCCAACCTAAAGGAGATCAGTCCTGGGTGTTCATTGGAAGGACTGATGTTGAAGCCGAAACTCCAACACTTTGGCCACCTGATGCGAAGTGCTAACTCATCTGAAAAGACCCTGATGCTGGTAAAGATTGAGGGCAGGAGGAGAAGGGGATGACAGAGGATGAGATGGCTGGATGGCATCATCGATTCAAAGGCCATGGGTTTGGGTAGACTCCGGGAGTTGGTGGTGGACACGGAAGCCTGGCATACTGTGGTTCATAGGGTCACAAAGGGTCAGACACGACTGAGCGACTGAACTGAACTGATGCTTTTTGAAAGGTGACTCCCTGATATTGGGAAAGACTGAAGGTAAGAGGAGAAGGGGGCAGCAGAGGATGAAATGGTTAGATAGTATCACTGACTCACTGGACATGAGTTTGAGCAAACTCTTGGAGACAGTGAAGGTCAGAGAAGTCTGACATGCTGCATGCAGTCCATGGGGTTGCAAAGTGTTGGACATGACTTAGCGACTGAACAACAACAATGAATAAAATATGAAACCCTGTGATCGTTACACAGCATATTGGGGTTCAGATCATCCATTTATTGAGCACCTATAAAGCAGCCAAGCTTTATAGGGTTGCAGAGACTATAATGATGGATAAACTGCTGCGAACTAAGTAAAGTCACTTGTTCAGCGGATAAAATGTGGAAGTCAAAAAAGAGGCAGGCTTTTAAGTAGCAAGAGAGGGATAAATAAGAACGCTATAGGATTTGAAAGAGAAAACAATCATAATTGGTTGAGGGTGAAACAGTAAGACACATGGATGGATAAACAGTCCAAGGCCCGGAAAATCAGAGCAGCTGTTAAATCTGGAGTCTCTGGTGGTGGCTCTGTCGGCAAAGATGTGGACAGACACCAGGCTGGTGGCAGGAGAGGCGTGGGAGGACTGTAAAGGCAACTAGCAACACACGGGCAGTTACGTGTGTGTCTGCAGGGGCGTGCACAGATGCTGAGCTGGATGCTAATTTCACGTGGAGGACTTGCAACATGGTTCTACCATCATGAGAAGTTGGGGGGATAGGCTGGTTTAGGGGCTGGGAGTCAGGAAACTGAGCAGAGACAGCCCATGCTTTTTGAGCACCCAAGCCCAACAACTTCTCCACCAGCGGGGTTTGGGGTTGCCCCCTCCTCCGTGTCATCCTCCAACATATGCATCCATGTGTTGTTCAGTGTCCTATTTTCCTCCTGGTCCCAAGGAATGCCTTGAAACAGAGGGAAACCCTTGGCTCCAGCAGCACAAACAGATCTCCTTCTGGTTCCTAAGTTATGCCTCTGAAGGTTTTCTCCTATACACACTGTTCTCTTAGAAAATTCTCCTTCTGGCTCATCCTAAGTTGTAAGAGGGTCTATCACCATTTATACGCTTTCTAAATGAGTTCAAAGTCCTAATCATCTGTCCTACCAATATCAGTTTTAGAATGCAACAAACCTTGGGAAGCCGTAGCCTCTACAGGAGTTAACCTGGCTGCTCACTTCCACAGCTCCAGCTTTTAGAAACATCCCTGACTTCTGAGGACAAAAAGTCTCACGACAGGGAACTTGTGAACAAACAGGAAACTTGGTGCGTCAGCCCCTGACGACCCTCCCATCCTTACATGGGACGTTGCTAATGGTCACTGGCCTCACTGCTGGGCTTGTCTTGGGGAAGGGCGGTACTATTATTAAGAGGCCCCTGTGTGTAAACAAGTGGGATGAAGTGGAAACAAGTGGAATGTACGGCAGGGCCCACAGGGAATACAGCGAAGTTGTGCTTCTCCCGCCGTGAATTTCCAAGTGCCTGGAAACAGCAGGGCAGCTCCTACACGTCCTTCTAGGTGTTCGGCATTACCCAGAACAGCACACCGATTCCCTGTGGATTAAAGGACAAAGCCAGCAGGGATGCCGGCTTCTATGGCCCCGGTCCCTCTCGCCTGCTCCTGCTTCCATAAATCACGCTGGCAGGTAGCCGGGAAGCAGCTGTGGATGACAGCGTTGCTCTGGAGCACAGGAAGCCACCTTTTAACCCGCCTGCTGTTGTTTGTCTCTCAAACGTGACAAAGGAACAGATGTAAGCAACATGCCAACTGTTGAGAGGATCTGCTTGGAGTGCTATAGGAAGCCTGCTCAGAGTGCATCACACCAGCCCCTCCACGGGGGCACAACTGAGTTCATTTCCTGACACTCACCCCGCCACCACCACCGACAAGTACTCTCTGCTCATGTCAGGTTGGGGTCTGCAATGCTGAGACAACTCGCCATGTACAGCCCTGCTGCCATCTTCACCCCTCACCTCGAAGCCCCTTCCCAAACCCTGTTCCAACACCACCAAAGTCCAGTCCAGCCTCAGCTCCCAGGGGTCTTCTCTGACCCCCATGCCCCATCCTGGGCCAGAGCATTTAACAGTCTATGCTGGTTTCTAAGCCTCTCACAGGGCCATATCCTCCCTGTCCAAACCATCCGGTTATCTCCATGGGGGATGGAGCCAGGTTCACCCACCTCTGTCTTCCCAGAGTTGCGTTTTTCAAGTCACTAGCTGCAGGATGAATGGGTCAGGAATCACGTTTACAGGGTTGCAACTAATATTTAAAATACTAAATTTAAAAAACAACAGCTTATAAAAGATACTTTTGGGACAACTAAGGAGTTATTGGGGAACTATTAGAGGATATTGTGAAATTCCTTATTAATTTTCTTAGGTACAATAATGATGTTATATAGGAGAATATCTTATTTTTTTAAGAGATGCATGCTCAAGTATTTAGAAGCGACTTCCTTTCAACTGGATCAACAGAAAAAACACCTGTGTGCAAGCTGACACATAGGCAGAGATAAAGCAAACAGGGTAAAATGTTATCACTGCTGACTCTAGATATAGAGTATTCAGGTTTTCACTGTACTAGTCTTTAAATTTTCCTGTGTCCTTGAAAAGTTTAATAATGATACAGAAGAAAATAAAAAAGAAGAGAAAAAAACCAGAACGCAGGGTATGAAACATGATCTGGTTTGGGGTGTCTATTGGATGTGTATCCTAGGTTACAATTTAAATGTATTTCCTCCTTTGCGTCAAGGCCAAGACTCTGAAATGCTGCCCTACAGTTCCTCACTGTACCAAGCACATAGCAGGTGCACTCTGAACTGTTTAACTTCTAGAAGCACAGAATTTTAGTGAAGGGGCAAGCTGAGAAATCATTTAGTCTCCAGTTACATCCCATTAACACCAGCTATGTCAAAATATCCAAGCCATTTCCTGCCTTAGCACACTTGGCCCTAACCTCAACTCAGCCTTCTTATCAGATGTTTAAATTACTCATCAGGAAGGCTGCCTCCCTGCCCCCTCCGTGCCAGGGAGGTGGTTAGTGGAAGACTCAAAGAGTAGGGTGCCAGGTGTCCCAGTGTGCTGGGGATTGAAGTATGTCTTTTGTGGGACTAAGGATTTTCAGTGCTAAAATTAGGACAGTCCCAGGCAAACCAGGATGGCTGTTCACCCTCAATGTGAAGGAAGACTGGGAGAGGGCCTTGGACAGATCCAAGAGAGCTGACACCATATGCCTTGTAGCATCATGGGAACATGAGGGGCTAAAGCAAATCCAGGGAAGCGAAATTATGACGAGACAGAGATCTCCCTGACAACATCCCAAAAGCAACAGCAAATGCCAAATTGCCAAGTGTCTCTCATGCCCCTAAACAGAACCTCTGATTATTTACCAACTCATGTGGAAAGCAAAAGACCATGGGAACTTACTGTAAAAACGTCATCATCACCAAGCTCAGCCTCATTGTGGATGGTAGAAGATGATGTTGTTGAGCCTAAAAAAGACACAAAAACCACAAAAAAGTGTTTCCAAAGAGGATAAGTCAAAGCCAATCATTTAAAGAAACCACATCCTACTCCTTTCATATGTGGATCACTAGCAGAAATGTCACTTGAGAATTAAATGCTTTAATTTTTAAATATAATTTATTTATTCATTTATGGCTGCACTGGGTCTTTTTAACTACATGTGGACTTTCTCTAGCTATGGCGAGCGGGGGCCTACTCTTTGTCCCGATGCACGGGCTTCTCACTGTGGTGGCTTTTCTTGTGCAGCACAGACTCTAGGCGCTTGGGCTTCAGTAGTTGTGGTGCTCAAGCTCAGATGCTCCATGGCATGTGGAATCTTCCTGGACCAGGGACAGAACCCGTGTCCCTTGCATTACCAGGCACATTCTTAACTACCGTACCACTAGGGAAGTCCTTACACACTTTTAACTTGCTCTTCCTTAATTGCTTCTAGCCAGCATGTTCCCTAAATGAACTTTGCTTACTGTTGTTCCCAAATCGATCCCTCAAACGCCCTCACTGATCAGTGGAGAACAAGCATACAGAGAGGCGCCGAGGAGGTGGTGCTCAGAGAGCCTACCCATGGCTCTGAAGGACATGCATCACTCCCTCCACCAGTGACCCCCCACCCCCACTGGGTAGTGGGAAAAGCAATGGACGGAGAACCCCAGGTTAGACCTGCCACAGTCGCACTGTGAAACTAGACTTAGCTCTCTGGGCTTTTCATTTACCCACAAAGGGATGTGACTAAATAGCTAGTATGGTCACCTCCTCTTCTGAAATTTAGACACTGTAAACCCCAGACTGTGGGAGAAGCCACCTTCTAAACTGATACCTGGGCAAAAAGGTTTGTTTCTTGCAATACTGGTAGTGAGTCTTGCTGGTCAACATTTAGGATAATGTTTTAAAAAAAACAAACACCAGTTTATTCTATCAGGGAATGAAATGGTTCTTTACAGTTCAACTGATTTATTTGTTTCTTTCTTCATTCTGGTGGGCAAATCATGTAACTCCTTCCTTTCCCTCCTAATAGCACCCCATTTATGTGGATCAAATTAACTAATCCTGTTAATGGCCAAAAAGGGAAAACATACTTAAATTTGCACAAGTGATAGATTACCAAAAGAGAAATTCAGTCTGTACCATCTCCTTTTTCTTGGTTAGGCCTTATGAAATGAACATGTAGAAAGTATTTTGCTATTACATAAAATTGAACTCAAAAGACTTGCTCAGAAAGGGATGAGCAATATTTAAATTCCCAATGAAGGCTCACAGGAGGAGAAACAAGTCCCATAATACTATGTGTGCAGTTCCTATTGCTTTTTGATCTCTACTATTTGAATCACTCTAGTCCATCAATGTTTAAGGCAAGTTTGATAGAACAGAGCTAGGTAGAATGTATGAGAAAAAATTAAAAGTAAGAGAACCAAATTTTGTGTGTGGCTTCAGTGGTTAAGCACATGGACGTAGTACAGACTTCTCTCAGTAATACAATAGTGGGCTTCCCTGACGGCCCAGTGGCTAAGACTCGGTGCTCCCAATGCAGGTGGCCTGGGTTTGACCCCTGGTAAGGGAACTAGATCCCACATTCTGCAACTAAGACACAACACAAGCAAATAAATAAATTAATTAAAAGAAAACAATATAGGAGCTATTTTCTCACCTAAACATTTAAAAGCTATGTTTGACAATAAGATTTTAATATTATCCACTTGTGTCAGACTTATGGTATAAACACTGGTTTCTACTCATTTTGTCTACCCCCATGGCTGTAGTTCTCAGATTCCTTGTTCCAGCTAGAATTGTCTCCCTGATGATTTTAAGAGATTTTTTTTCTTTTGGGATCTGCTTTTCTCTTCTCCCCCAAATGAAGAAAATGACTTTAGAAAACATTTCTCTCTTATACACATGAAATACATATTCTTTTGTGATTAGTCTAACCAAATTCTGAATATGGCTTCACCATGCCTTGCTTGATATTTCTTTGTGCATACGTTGGCTATGACACCTTGAAACCTCTAATTTGATAACTGAATGTGTCAAAATGGAGAATTTGTGTGTTTGCACCTGTGGACACTCGAAAAGTCCCTGAGAACTGACTCCCCAAGAGACTTTCAGGCCATGATTAAATGCCATACAGTGTCTACCAGCTGCTCACTCACAGACTAAGGAGTCACAGATTCCTTCTTTCCGGTGGCAGCCGTACCCCTGAGCCCTCTTTACACAACAGTGGGAAGACCTAGAGCCTCTTCTGGGCCCATTAGAATCCATTCTCCACCTCTGGACCAAGACAGCTTGTACCCAAGTTTTTTTCCCAGAAAAAGTTGAAATATATCAAAAAGTCATTTACATGGACGTCTAGAACTTGTCTTTCCGGAGCAGTCTAAAAACCAGTTGGAAGCACTCATTATTCTGAAATCCATCTCCTCTCCACTGCACTGTCCCTTAGAGTATTTTTCTCCTTGGATGTTCCTAAAGTTTTGGCCTCTACCAACCTGGCCCCCAACCCTCCTGCAAATAATCCACAAATATGTGATGGCAGACAATTGGGATTAAAAAGAACCTGGAAACTTCCCACAGCCCCACTGAGAATGCAGTGATAAATTCAATACCTTCTATTAGGTCTTCGATTGCTTTCCTCACTCCCCTGTCAAAGGCTCGAGCGTCAGCTGGGCTTTGGAAAGTAAGTCCAAACTTCCTATTGTCGACCTTCCAGTGATGAAAGGTTGGGTTGGCTTTGGTGTAGACCAAGTCCTTTCTCACATAGCATTCCAATACCACCTGGAGGGTTGAAATACACAGGTGGGTTACTTTTTAAATAGTCATGATGGTGTCTGGTTACAAAAATCTAACTAGGAATGACTGTTTTTGATGGCAACTGATGAAAACCCTCCCCTCTGCCTTCGTGCATCTGTGAAGGCTTCTTGGAGGAGGGCTTTGCCTGCCTCTGTGAGCATCCACTCCTTGCTCCTCCCCCACCCCCACCTTGGTGGTCCTTGCTGTATTGCTCTGCTCCTTAACCAAGCTCTACATTTTACTGTTTCCTTCCTCCAGCCCCTAGCTGGGGGTGGAGGGGTGGAGTGGGTAGGATGGGGCTCTAAGCTGAGGCCCAGTCTTGGGGCTTTGCCCTATACTAGGTTGACTGCTTTTGCATGGGGCCTTTGTATTCATGACCCTCAATCCTCCTTCTCCTGTCCTAATGCTGTTTCTCAGTAACTTCAAATTCAACAAGCTGAGAAAATAACTAACTTGCTCTGAAATTGCTGCCCTTAGTTTCCTATGCCAACTTCTTATCTAGCAAGGCCAACCTCTGTTAATTTTCTCTGGCTCGAATCTCCATGGTTTCCTTTTGCCTCTTCTGCTTGTTCTAGCCCCTGTATATGTTAAACGCCAAGTACATTTCATTTTTCCTTCAGTATATTTTGTATCAACCCTGGTTCAATTGCTACCACACTGATCTAAGGTTTCTAATAAACCTTTTATCTGGATTATTAGAACTTTCTCCAAATTTCTAGCAATCTAGTCTTAGAACTGCCTTTTCACTAGGCTATGATTTGGAGATTGTCTCAGACCTTTGATCTTTTTATCTCTAAAGTGGAAATAACACCAACATTATCAATGAGAACATATACATAGACATGCTCTGAGAACACTGAAAACAGTGATTAGCCTAAAGGGTTGTACATACTTCCAAGGATACTGCATCATATTTTTTACTTTTTTACTTCAGTTTTTATCACCTTCACAATTTAGTACTTGATTTCATATTATTTTCTAAGAGTTTCATGGGCTTTAGCCTTGTCCCTTTAACTAGACTGTCAAAAGATCAAGATGTCTTATAAAATAACTCCCTCTGTGTACAGAGTGCTTCTGCTGGCAAAGATATCAGAGTTTAATAGTATAGAATAAAAGAGTCATTGAAATCATGTGAATGTAAACTCCATTCTTTATTCATAGATAGCTCCAAAATATCAACAACATTTATTTCTACAGTTTCATTATGTATATATCAAACTGATTTAGCTAAGTTTTACCAGCTTTGATCTTGTTCAGCAACGTTCTACATTTAATGAAATGAGATACCATTACTTTTAGACTGAGAGAGTGAAGTTAATAAAAATTAAATTAGAGAATATCTTTAAATGAGTAAAATTTCAAGAATACATCTAAGCAAACTGAAATTAAGCATTGCCTAATAAATGTTCTCTAATTTAATAGATGAGAATAATAGTCAAACTGGCCTATCCAAGCATCGCAAGCAGTTAACTTTATTCCATTGTGTTGAAGGAAGACAATGGTCCCCTCACACAGTTCTATTTATGATTAAATTGCTTATTATGGCCATTTCCCCCTAAGAATAGCACAATGATTAAATGTCAGCCCAGCCCCATTCCAAATTGGGGAAATCCAAATAACCAAGGCTTTAGCTAACAAATGTTATCTATTTTAGAATTTAATAGTCTCAATGCAAAATCTCAAAATAAACTTTTTTGTAAAAACAAAGATTTCCAGTTTCTCCATATTTTTATGGCGAAAAAATTAGTCTTTGGTTGACATTTTCTGAGTTTAAGATTATTCCAAAGGTACACTTCCCTAGAGAAGTGTAATAAATCCTTAGAAAAGTAAAGTTTAGCCACCTAAATTATGTGGGAGGAGGGGTGGGGAGGAGACCAGATACCATCTCTTTATCCTCTTAAATCTCTTTATCCTCTTCAACAAAATTATATCATTATATATCTATGTAAGCTTAATGACAAAAATGACAACATTCAAATGCTATAATCTTCATAACAGATATAACCCCTTAGTGAAGTTTTGGCATAATAGGTATTAATACTCTAAAATGAAGTTTGGGAATTAGACTAAAACTTGAGAAAGGCTTTTAAAAATGGCTTTTTAAATGAGATGCATGTGGAGAAAAATAAGTGATTATATATTCTTGTTGAAGGTATTTCATCCCTCATTTGAAGGTATTAACATTCTCAGACTGGTATATACTATTGCCTTCTGAACTGTATCTGTTGCATTTCACAATAAAAAATTACATTCATCTTCACCTGAGTTCATAGAGTTGGCTTTATTTTAGAGTACCTGCTTTCATTAAAGTCTAAGCACATGCAAGAAAATGCACATATAGTTCCTAATAAGCACTCTTGGATGGGAGAGAGGTTTTAGACAAAATTTCTTTGTCTTGTCCCTTCCACCAAATACCATTTTGCTGTTTCACAATCTGTGATGAAAGTAAATAACCTTCTAGGTGATGAACCAAGGAATACATTTTGTGAAACTTGTGGTCATTTAGTGGATTAAAATGAAATAGTCACTGGTGTTCCTTTATTTTTGTCTTCCATTTTTTAAAACCTTACCAGCCTGTGAAGCGGAGAAGGAAATGGCAACCCACTCCAGTATTCCTGCCTAGAGAATCCTGTGGACAAAGGAGCCTCGTGGGCTGCCATCTAATGGGGTGGCACAAAATCGGACACGACTGAAGTGACTTAGCAGCAGCAGCAGCCTGTGAAGGGGCCTTCCCAGGTGGCACTAGTGGTAAAGAACCCGCCTGCCAGTACAGGAGACACAGGAAACGTGGGTTCAATCCCTGGGTCAGGAAGATCCCCTGGAGAAGAGCATGTCCCCATGGACAGAGGAGGCTGAAGGGCTACACTCTATAGGGTCTCAAAAATAAATCCATACTGTAGAAGGTTCCATTCTTGCTCAGCTCTGTCTGTCCCCTCAACATCTATCTCCAGAGCTGCCCACTGACAGTATGGACACTACCTTAATTCCCTTCCTGCAGTTTCTTTATGTAGTCACATAAGTTTGTGTGTGTGAGTCTGTTTAAATGTTGTCACACCTATACACTGGTCTTCAATTTGCCTTTTCCTCAAAAACATGTCTCAGAGATACAGGAAGGTAAAAAAGGACTCTGTTTAGTGGCTGTGTAATAGTCCTCAGAATAGATATATGAGAACTGTTCTGCCACTCTCCATACTAATGGGCATTCAAGGTCATTTCTAACTGGTCACTTTTAAAGACAATGCGGAAATGAACGTTCTTGAACATGTTCTCAAAGTTTGGTATTTGGGCTCTTGGGAGCCGTCCCTCTACAACCCCAGGTCCTTTCAGGGGTTCAGGATGGCAGAACTATTTTCATATATTAATGTTTTTGCTTTTTCATTGTGCTGCCAGCCCTGCTAATGCTGCAAAAGGAACGGTGGGTAAAACTGCTGTGCTGAGGCTCAAGGCCTGGCAGTGGCACCAAACAGTACCAAAGCCACCGGATTCACCACTGGCACACACAGTGGAAAAAAATCCAGTTTTATGTAGGGTTGTCCTTGATGAAGCAGTTAAAAAGGACCGAAATCCTGACCCATGAATACACATCTTTCATTTTGTGTGATGAAATGGATGTACATGTAACCGGATTCTCCAATCGGTGTCCACACTTGATCTGCTGTAATATGTTGCTTTGGTTGAAGTACAAGGAGGAACTCTGGCTTTGCACAAATGCATAGTTGGAAAGGGAAGAGTATCTCTCATAGCCTTTTTACTTCCACTGCATATGGAAGAGTGACGACTGTCTCAAGGAAAAACGTGTGTAACTGCTGCCGTTGTGAGTTGAACTGCTTTCTCATGGATCATCAGGTTTACTTGAAAGAACAACCTACAGATGAACTATGGTTATTCGGACTTGGGTACCTTTTCTGAAGATGAACACAGTGAGCCTGTCACCTCAGGGAAAGCAAGGAGATATTTTTTGACAATAATAAAATTTGAACTTTCAAGTGAAAATTAGAATTTTGGACAGCTTGTCAACACTGAAAAACACTTTTCTAATGACATTAGTGGTGATATTAAGAAATGCAATTTTTTTTTGATACTGTAGAATTAAGTGTATCAACATTTGGAAGATCTGTGTAACTCAGTAAACCATTATTTTTCAAACAACCAATGCATGATGTTACAAAATCAGGAATGAGTAAAAAGACTGATGCAAAGAGAAAGGTAAATCAGTGGATTTTAATGTAATAAGAATCTGAAAAGATTTCAGAGTCCATATCTAAGAAACTACTACAAACTGAGTTTTGGTTTAGATTGAAGTGTTAATATATCAATGATGATCTGAAAAGGCTATTAAAATAGTTCTACATTTTCCAACTGCATATCTGTGTGAGGCTGGATTTTCTTCATATACTTCAGTCAAAACAACATATTACAATAGACTGAAAGTAAGAGTAGACATTAGAATCCAGCTATCTTCTACTAGGTTAGATATTAAAGAGCTTGGCAGAAATGCAAAGCAATGCTAATCTTCTAGTCATTTTTTTTTTCTGGAAAATACCTACATAGTTATTTGCCAGAAATAATGTCATTTATGCTAACCCTACTGTTTTAAGATTTTTAAAAATTTCAGTTTTAATTGCTAGTTTGGTAAGTAGTAGTAGCTTATAGCTTTATCAGACAAAAGCATTTTGGGGTCCTCAATAAATTTTTAGAGAGTAAAAGGATGCTGAAGCCAAAAATGTCTGAGAACTGTAGCTATCTATAAAGCTCAGTACGTCTATTTCCATAGGATAGGGTTTAGATGTAGAACTGCCAAGTGAAAAGGAATACATATTTAAAATTAATATCCTGCCAAATTGCCTTTCAAATAGTTTTGCCAGCTGGAACTCCCATTAAATGTGTGTGGGAGTGCTCACAGACCTGCACTGGAATGATCAACCTTTTAGACTCTGTGATTAATCTTCATAAGGTGGTTTCTCATAGGATTCATTTAAGAAGTAAAAGCATCTAATCCATCAAAATAAGATTCAACTCGGCAATTTTTAATTTGCATATAACTTCTCAGGAAAACTTGACTGTCTCCAACTTACAAAAAATAACAACTTTGTGAATGAATACTTGGAACACAGACTTTTCCCATAGAAACAATGGCATCAACACAAGTTCACAGGTGTCAACACAAAATTCAAATAACAATAACAAAAACCAATGTGCTGAATTCTAGAACTGCACTACCTTGGAAGATCTATTGACAACATGGTTTCTCCCAGAGAAAGTACTTCATGTCCTGGTTGGAATACTGAGAACTCTGTATTCATTCTCTGTATTCCAAAAATGATCTCTACCTTCTCCTTGCCTTTCCATTACCGATGGTGGGGGCGGGGGGCGAGGGGTGTCCTGTCTGCACAGCTTCCTGGAGTATTCATACCCTTCAGTGGGCAGAAGTGATGCATATGGAAGCCTGGAGGCCAAGGGAGGAGTCATCATTTCGCCAAAAGTGTGTGTGTGTGTGTGTGTGTGTTTTAGGAGTCCAGAATTTACTAGCACGTGAAACTGGGAGAGTGAGGGATGGAGAGATGAAGGAGCATACCTGGGTTTATGGGGGTCTAACTTCACTACTTGTGATATAATTTATAAAAGCCCCAAAGTGTAGAGTCACAGAATGTAAAGGGGACAAGAAGAGAGAGGGAGTGATGGAGAAATAGGACAGGATGGGATGAAGCATACAATCTTTGCGCAACAGCAACACGCAACAGAAACTGGTCCACAGCTAGGACTGCCCTCTTCCCATGCCGAGCTTGTAGGATCAAGATTTAGCTTCACAGTGAAATGGTCCAAGAGCTGTCTCTAATGATTACGTCCCCTAAGACTGGGGAAGTGGATTCTTTCCTAGAGCACTGAGTTTACCCACTACAAACTGGAAATAATAGTATCCTCCTCCTTTAGAATGTGGCAGGAATGTAACTGAGATTATTTACATAAAGGGCCTCAAACGAAACTGTAGAAGTTTACAATTATTATGCTCAAGCCAGTGATAAGAAACAAGTTTATAAATGTATGTATAAAATGAAGGGGCTGAATTATTAATAAACAATCTAAAGGCTATTTCAGGTTGACATATTCTAGTGACAAACCATAGAAATACCAGGAAAAAACCGACTAAAAATATATAACTGTTCAGGTAAGATGATCTGCTAACATAAAGTAGTTAACAATAAAAAGGAAAAAGTGAAAAAAAATTTTCTATCAAAATTTTTGTAGGAAAACAACACCAACTAAAATAAAAAAGGCAAGCAACAGATTATAAAAAATATCTGCAGTAAAAATGGCAGATGAAGATGATTATCTTTGTTATACTTGCAGGGCATATGTACCAAGGAGAATCATCAGGCCCCAAAAGGTAAATATGCAAAGGCCATTCACAGATAATTCACAGTGTTAAACAGAAAAACATTTGATCTTATTGCTGATCAAAATAAGATACCATGGTTATCCTAATCAAATTGGTAAAGATTTAAAATATCTGAGCCTCAATGTGTTAAAGAAAATTCTCGTATATGCTGGTAGCAGCTCTTTGTATAAGTATCAAAAGCCCTAAAAATTTGACCTCCCCCCAAATTATTCCAAGTAGACAGCAAGTGTGGAAAATGTCGGTAGATAATACTGGGGTAAGGGGGAGAGAGACGATCTTAAGAGTTGCCACTAAGGAGATCATCAAATAAACAACGGAACATCAACCTGATACCAGCCACATGGAAAATTTCTTATGAGATATACAAAACTGTTTACGGGCTCTGATTACAGCTAGGTAAAAGTAAAAATATGCACAAAGGGAAAAAAACTATACCAAAGGGTTAAAGGTGGCTGTGCACATGTGACTTTGGCTCAGCTGGGTTCAGGCTGTTAGTCACTCAGTCGTGTCTGACTCTGTGGACCCATGGACGGTAGCCTGCCAGGCCCCTCTGTCCATGGAATCCTCCAGGCAAGAATACTGGAGTGGGTAGCCATTCCCTTCTCCAGGGGATCTTCCCGATCGAGGGATCGAACCTAGGGTCAGGGTGAGAGGGAGTCAAATACTCGTTTCAGGTCCCCCGATGTGACCCAGAACAAGGGGTCTTTCTTTCTGAATCTTAGTTTCTTCAGATGTAACTTTACAGGCTGCTGTGAGGACACAATGATGCACCTTAACTGAAGGGGTAGCATTGTACTTAGCCCTTGGGGAGATGCTGGATAAAGGGTACTTTACTTGTTTTTGGTTAGTGTATAATGCCTTTATTGTGAATATTTAATAAACGAGAATGTTTTAACTATTTGACTATTATGTAAGGAATTTCTTAAATGGCCACATTTCTTAAAATATTCTCCCTTTAAATTTTCATTTCATTTTCAGACATGAATCAAATGTGAAAACACTGATTCTGTTAATCCATATATAATGTTTAGAAATTGTTCTGCCTTATACATTTTGTAACCTTTATAAACCTTAAGAAGTGGTGGCAAAAGAAGATTAAATTTGTATACCTAGCACATAAAACTCAACAGATGCCACTGGTAAGGGTCTCAAGTGTACCAGACATATTCCTGTGGGGTCTCTGTATTTTCTCTGTTGGGGTCCTGCACATTTTGAATCAATGGTTGGCTTTGGAGTATACATTCCAGGATCAAATACACAGAGGACCATGTTCTTCCAGGTCCAAGGCCACAAATTAAAAATAGACTTGGACATTCAATTTTCCTTCATATCATGAATTCCTTCATAACAGAACTGGACATTTAATTCCTTCATGAAAATGTATGTTATAAACTATCAATGCCCCCATCCTTGTGAGATCATGAGTACTCTCCAAAGTGCATATTTTTAAGCATACAGAATTATCACAGGAGTGTAATGCCACTGCTTCCCATTACTTTCTTTCCCCAAATATGTTTTATTCATTAGCTTATAAAATAGAAGCTGCAGTATCTTTAAGATAAACATTAATTTAGAAGTAACAAAATAATCAGGACGACACTTCCTCTTTGCATTCTACCTCTCACCAGCCCAGCCTTGATGGCATGCTCCATGAATAAACCCAGTGTTTAAAAAAACTCTTGACTTCACAGATCACTACAATGTGATTCATAATAAAGAACATACTTCTGTTTCGAACATCTTGTTACAGTGAGAGAAAGGTTAATTAATCAAAGACGCAAATAAGACCGCTAAATGCACCACTTCTAAGCATCTGAGTTATATGGTGTGTAGTAGAAAGTGACTTCACTGGAAAGCCTGGGTTAGGTTTTGCAATTTGGTGCCAGCTCTAGGAGTTCTATCTTTGGAAGCTCTTGCAAGATTTTGAAGTCAGAGAAAGAAGGGGAAAAATACCTACAGGAAAATCGCTATGATTTAACATCAAGAAATCAGTCGTTACTATTTAACCCACGCGTTGACGTCTGCCATTACCAGTTTGTCTTTCTGTCGTTCACCATGGATGAGAAAGCCGCTTCGTCCATTGCCTTCGGGGTGCATGACCTTACAGACCCCCACGCGACTGATCCCGCCTCCTTCCTGTGGGAACCATCCCCCGCTGGAGTCATCTCTGGTCATAACCACAGCCTTGACACGCACAATATAGCTGTCACTAAAACGACAACAAGAAGAATGGGGCATGACAATGGTCTGGAGCTGAAGGATGTGTTTCACAGAGCAAGGTGACCACAGCCAGGATTTTTGGGACTCATCAAAAGAAAATCTACGCCTGGCAGCAACTTGAAAAGGTAACCCATGTCAATGTTCAGGGAAAAACCCAAACTCTTAAACTCAGTATAAGATTTAAGTTAAAAAAGAAAGATGCCCAGTTGTTAAAAAAATATTTGTGAGTCTTTGGGGATGTATACAAGCATAACATTCTCCAGTTTCCACATGGAAGTATTAATAAAATGAAAGAACTGCTATCTACAGTTTAGTATCTTGAAGTTAGAAAAGACAAATCTATTAACATAAGAGGACATTATGGTTTCAACCCTTAAAACTTGGTTTATAATGAATGACCATGGTTTAACATTTTTATAAAGCTAATAATCTGATTTAGCATAAGAAGAAAATAACCCACTCCCACATCACAAATTCACCGTGGGATCATTTATACAGGTGGGAAAATATTTCAATTCCAATATCCTTTACACATGTGAAACTTCTGTTTATGACTTTATTTTTTCTAGTCTAAACTTCAATTTTGCAATAAGTTCTTCTGCACATTGGCCCAAAATCCTCTTTCTCCTCCAGAGACCAACTCTAGCTTCTTTTCATTCTCCATCACTTTTCGGGAAATTTACAAGGCCATTAAATTCTCTCCTGCTGTTTTCTTTCTTGTTATAACATTCCTTTTTTTTAATCCTTCAAACATATATTCTCAACTTCTATATGCGAGGTGGGTACCAGGTTTTAAGGAAACAAAAATGCAGAGTAACACAGAACCCTCTCTTTCTACCCCCCAGTGTTCAGAGTCTGACCAAGCGCCCTGCAATCTGCCAGAGACCACTCAGACCACCCCTCTGCCCTGCATTCCTTGCCTCAGTCACCCCTAAAGGCAAAGCCACCCAGGTTCCCCATTACCCCCTGCAGCTCATCCACTACTGTGACCCAACTCCCCTCCCATGGTGCCCCAGGGACTCCAGAGCCAACATCCCTCTTGCTTCCTCAGTCCTCCCTTTCACACTTGTTTTAATTATAGTAAAACACACATAACGGAACATTTACCATTTAAGCCATTTTAAGTGTATCATTTCGTGGCATTAAGCACATTTGCACTGTTCTGCAGCCATCACCAGAACATCAACCATCCATTATGGAACTTTTTTCGTGGAAATTCACACTGTGCCCATTCAAGAGTAACTCCCCATTCTCCTCTCTCCCAGCCTCTGACAACCACCATCCTACTCCCCATCTCTATGAATCTGACTACTCCAGGTATCTTATATAAGTTCCTTTCACTTTAAAAAAAATTCTTTCTTTCTTTATTATAATTTGGCTACACTGGGTATTAGTTGCAGCCTGTGGGATTTTGCTCCCTGTCCAGGGATCCAACCCAGGCCCCCTGCATTGGGAGCATGGAGTCTTAACCACTGGACCACCAGGGAAGTCTTTCACTTTCTTAACCGAAATGAAAATGTGCTCTGGCTGAGTCATGTGGCTCACTCACATGGCTGCCTTCCTTCCCCGCTGAGTCTAGATGGTGGGTGGGGGTATTCACCTCTGCAGCAGGCTAAAGGGCTCTCTCTAGTTCCTCTGAAGCTCACAAGTCTGACCATGGACAGTGCCCCACCTTCCCTGCATTTCTTCAGTCTTCTGAAGATCTCTGGGTCACGTCCCCTCATTCCTTGGAGATGTTAGCAAGTGGGCTGACTGTCCCTCCATCTCTTCATCATGACCTCTGGTATGATTCTTCATTACTGCGTTATTCACACCTAGGATCCTTCCAATCAACTGACCTCTCAGTTTCTGGAACTCTTCTTCAATATCATTGTCTTAGCCACTCATGCCTAGGTTACACTTTTGACCTTGTCAGTCTTCAGCATCCTACACCCCAGCCACCATTTCTTAGCAGCACAGTTCACTCTCTCTAGATTCCAATCATTTGTCACTCCACTGGGGCCAACGATCTCTTGTGCCCTATTCTCTACAGGCTCACGTTCTCACTTGATTCCTAATCCAATTTAAATTCCATGGTCTGTTGTGATGCTCTCATGCAAAACCTAAAAGTGTTTGCCTTCTCTCTGCTCAGCGAAGTTGCCTGCTGAAACCCTACCATCCACTTAACTCCATACCTACCCTCAGGCTGCAGCACACAGAGGGAAAGACCCCACTCTACTCTGCTCATAGGTCTAGTTTTGACCACTAAACCTGAGTGTGTCCACCTGGCATCCTGCTACATTTCCCTGATCCATCCCCAAGAAAACTGCTTCACATGTTCTCTTGCCTTCGCTCTCTCAGATGATGGACAAGCTTGCTTTCATTTTACTAAGAAAATAGACCCACTCTGAAGAGACCTTACACTGGCACCCAAGAGCATGCCTACTACTCTGTACCAGTATTTGCTGCCTCTCCCCCTTTAACTGTGGCTAAACTATCCCTGATCCAAGCCAGGGCTAACAACAACACTTAAATATTTCCTATGTGCTAACAGTGCCCTAGTTCACATCTCTATACCCAGACCTCTTTCCTAGGTTTCTGATGAGTAATGCCAACTGCCCATGAGATTTCTCTGCTTTTGCATCTAGCAGGCACCCCAATTAACACATTTTAAGGTTGAACTCGTGATTCCTGACACCTCTGATCCTGCTGGTTTTTCCTTTGAGTATGTCCAGAACACTTCCTTCCGACAATTCAACAGCCTTCTATTGGTCTCTCTACTTCCTCTCTTGCCCAGCTTTCTAAGCAAGTCAAAAGGTAAGTCAGATTATGACAGTCTATTCAAACCCTCCCATAGCTTCTTATATTACTCTGAGTAAAAGTGAAAATCTAGGGGGTTATCTTACTCCCCTCCTTGCTCAACCCCACTTCAGTCCTGCTGTCCTTGGTGGACCTCCACATTACACACCCTATCCCAGGGTGTATATTTGATATTTCCTTCACTTCTAACCCCATTTCCCACTCTTCTCTCCACACAGTAACCAGGCTCATTTCCTTCTTTCATTCCCAGCTCTGTACAAGGTTATTTCATCAGAGAAGACTTCTCTGTTCGCTATGTATAAAGGAGCACCCTCCACCTCTCTCTTAAATCTTCTCATTGTGCTTTGTCTCTCTTTGTTGTTGTTCAGTTGCTCAGTCGTGTCCGACACTTTGTGACCACATGGACTGTAGCACGCCAGGCTTCCCTGTCCTTCACCATCTCCCGGAGTTTGCTCAAACTCATGTCCATTGAGTTAGTGATACCATCCAACTACCTCGTCCTCTGTCGTTCCCTCCTCCCTTTTGTCTCTCTATGTGCTACTGAATCAACATCTGCCTATTTGTCAGCCCATTTTGCCCAATTAGAATGTAAACCCTATGGAGGCAGGGACTTTGCCCTTCTTGTATACTGCTGTATCCTGAGAACATAGAGTGATGTCTGATATCTACTGGATTGTGGCATGATGGAGTTAAACAGACAATATTTGTAAATAGGCTGAAAAAAAATATTTGTAGCTAACAAAATCTCTGAGAAAATACAGTGTTCAATACTCATTTGCTTACGAGCCACAACAGCTTAACTGGGATAGGGTAAAAAATTTCCTTTTTATTAACAGGAACACTGAATTTAAAAAGTCACAAGGTTTCTATCATTAATCCACTCACCTCAGGATTCAACATGCATATTCCTTTAGATCAGAGAGATCAAGAACATTTGTTTAGTTACATGCAATTTGAAAATATGTTCCTCCTCCTTCCCCATTTATTCTAGGAAAATCAGGGGTTTCCAGGATGTGTCTTTCTCCAGTATGAAACAGCTTTCTCAAATCTTCTATGAACATACTGCGGGTTCATCCCAACAGGAAATGGCCAAGGTGAGTAACAGAAACTCTACACACCTTTTGCTAAAGCACACTTTTACTTTTTTGGTTGCAGCTGTGTGCTTTTCTCCTTTCCTTTGCCGGGATTAAGTAAACATGAAAAAGGGAAGTTTGCATTACTTATGTTAGTGCCATCAACTTATCTCCAAAAAGCATTTTTAAAAAAAAACTACTCATCAAAAAAAATACCCCAACCCTGCCTTCCAGAGTGGAGGGGCGGTGCATTTTGGCCTTTGCTTGTGGTCTGCAGCATCCTCTTCCCTAACTTCTCTGATACCCCTTCCCGGGGGCAGACCTCTCTGTGATGTGCTGTGTATGTTGGGGGTGAGGTGGGGGAAAAGCCCTCATCTCCTCTGGCAACAACCCTAACAGGCAGCATTAACTGAGGCAACTGGCTATTTAAAACAAGGCAGGGGGATAAAGTGCTGGACTAAAAGCTGCGAAGGATGTCTGGATAACCCAGCTGCCTGGCCACACGCCAACTGCTTCCTATCGTCAGTGTGTTTGCGTTATCCATGCCCTCACCCCACCCGGAACAGAGAGGACAATGCACTCTCCTACCAGAAAGGTATAAAGAAGGCACACTCCCTTCCCACCTTCTCTGCCTCCTTCTGGAAAGAATCAAACAACATGTTTAGACCAGATGTGAGGTTTATTTGTGGGATGGGGGATGCAGCAGGAAAGGCAAAAACAGATTGATTTCTTCGTTTGTACAAGGAAAAAAGCTGCTGGTATGCTTAAGAAATTTTCCCCCAAACGCTATTGTCAACAACAACCACCACCTCATGCTTCTGAAAGTTTCAGCTATTAAACCAGTGTAACTGATGAGGACCTGGTGAAGTTCCAGGCATGGGTCCAAACACCAACTGAATGGAGCCCCAGTGTCTGAACTTGAGTTAAACTGACCGTAAGAATCAATGTCATTAGATGGAGAAGGAGAAATACAGTATGATAATCCTTACATGTGGAATCTAAAAAGAAATGATACAAAGGAGCTTACAAAGCACAAAGAGACTCATAGACTTTCTTACTCACAGAAAGAGAACAAACTTATGGTTGCCAGGGGCGGGGAAGGGATAGTTAGGGAGTTGTGGATGGACGTGTACACACTGCTATATTTAAAATGGATAACCCACAGGGATGTACTGTGTAGCACCCGGAACTCTGTTCAGTGTTATGTGGCAGCCTGGATGGAAAGGGAGTATGGGAGAGAAGGGAATACATGTACGCGTATGGCTAAGTCCCTTCGCTGTTCATCTGAGACTATAACAACACTGTGAACTGGCTATACCCCAAAACAAACAAACCAACAAGTCATCACAAATGGTGTCTGACCACCACCAAACACCACCATATTCTTTAGGTGCATTCTGAGTAATATTGGCTTTTCCAGATTGGGCTGGGGATCTGACCGAAGGTGGTTCCTCTAATGACTAAGCTTTATGGTCCCCACGTGTGGCCTTATTTGTAAAAACAGGACTTGCTGTCTTGTGATCACTCAACATGGTGCAGACATAGGTACATCCTTTGGTAGGATGGGGAGGGATAGAAAGAACGAGTTCAAAGAGAGATTATTTTGGGGGGCTGATTCCCAGGTGGTACAAGTAGTTTTGGATCTCAGGCCTTTATGTTCTAATACGTTTTCCTCGGAATAAAAGCAGGCCTCGTCTGGACCATATTACAGAAGTAAACAAAGGAATTGTAGGAAATGGTGATGAGGCATCGTCATGTCTGTAAACAATGTTTAGAGCCAGACACGTCAGCACTGCTTTGGCCTCCTTAGTAGTTGAAGAAGCCTCTTTTTTGAGCTTCAGTTTCCTCATTTGCAAAAAACAAATAGAGGATACCTCCTTAAGATGTCCTGAGGGTTAAAAGCAGTAATCGAGGTCACGTGCCTGACAAGAGAAGTTTGGTAGATTATAGCCATCGTAATTATTTTTGCTGAAAGGCTGACTTTAACTACAAATCAGGTCCTTTAATGGTGAAGGAAATGCAAATCCACTCCAGTATTCCTGCCTGGAGAATGGACAGAGGAGCCTGGCAGGCTACAGTCCATGGGGCTGTGTGCACACGTACACACACACACAGGCTACACTCCATGGGGTTGCTCCATGGGGTTACACACACACAGGCTACAGTCCATGGGGTTGCACACGCACACATACACACACCCTTTACAGTCCATGGGTTGTGCACACAGGCACACACACACCCTTTAAAAACCATCCTCCTGGGAATTCCCTGACAGTCCAGTGGTTAGGAGTCTGCACTTTCACTGCTGAGGGCCGGGGTTCAATCCCTAGTCGGGGAACTAAGATCACCGTGCTGTACAGCCAAAAAAACAACAAACAAAAACAGAATAAAAGTAAATTCCCTTAAAAAAAAAAGATTAGCCTTCCTAACCACCAAGGACTGGGTTTCCTGACTGTCTGCCTTTTTTAGCTGTCAGACCTTGGACAACGGAGGAAACCCCAAATGGACCTCCAGCAATTATTAATGTAAGGCAGCTTTATAAAGAACAGGTTCAAGCCTTTATTTCAGGCACACCTGTAGAGGAGAATCATTCCATCTGCCATCTGGGAACTGGCCTTCTGCTCCGACCCTTCCCCCGTCGGTTTCAGAGATGGAGCCTGAAACTTTTACATCCCCCATAAATACTCCCCGCCCTCCTCCTTAGCCAGCTCTTATCTGATTACAGGGCTCCTTTATCTCTCCATTATGCTAAACATACATTCACTTCCTCTCGGCCCTCTTTTCCATCTTTCTCCACTTCACCAGACCTTGAGAGGGATTAGCAAGGATCTCCGCCTCTCAGGCTCCCTCTTGGCCCCAGCACAACCCCTAGCCGCCAGCTGAGCCAAATATAACACCACGGCCGGGGGGGGGGGCGGGGGGGGGGGTGGGGTGGGTGGGTGAGGCGGGCACTCTTCAGTGCAATTAGCCCCCCTATACCAACCTCAAGTCTTCCTTGTGCTTATAGATTTAGAAAAGCTCTCTGGGTTCACCAAATTGTGTGTATATACATATATATATATATATATATATATATATATATATATACAGATTTAAACTATTAGGTATATGTTTAAAATACAGGTGCATAAAATATCTTGTCATCTTTTGAAAAAGAATCAACAGACTATGTCAGCAGGATCAAATGTGCTAAGAAGCCAAAGGTATGGGTCATATTCTATTTAAGTGGGTGGTAGTTTCTTAAGTTCTATTAAGTATCAACTATTTAAGAATTTTTTAAAGTGCTGTCCTGGTTTTAGAAATGTATATAATCCATACTTTACAGGCAAGGAAAGTTGTACATAATGGGGTTTTACGCATGGCGATAATGTGGTTTTTCAGCTCTATTCAAACCCTTGGAGGTAGAACACTTGCTCGCCTGCTTCAGTTCAGTTCAGCTGCTCAGTCATGTCCGACTTTTTTTGGCCCCATGGACTGCGACACGCCAGGCCTCCCTGTCCATCACCAACTCCCGGAGTCCACCCAAACCCATGGCCAATCGAGTCAGAGATGCCATTCAACCATCTCATCCTCTGTCACCCCCTTCTCCTCTCGCCTTCAATCTTTCCCAGCATCAGGGTCTTTTCAAATGAGTTAGTTCTTTGCATCAGTTGGCCAAATTATTGGAGTTTCAGCTTCAACATCAGTCCTTCCAATGAACATACAGGACTGATGTCCTTTAGGATGAACTGGGTGGATCTCCTTGCAGTCCAAGGGACTCTCAAGAGTCTTCTCCAACACCACAGTTCAAAAGCATCAATTCTTTGGCGCTCAGCTTTCTTTATAGTCCACCTCTCACATCCATACATGACTACTGGAAAAACCATAGCCTTGACTAGACAGACCTTTGTTGGCAAAGTAATGTCTCTGCTTTTTCATATGCTGTGTAGATTGGTCCTAACTTTTCTTCCAAGGAGCAAGTGTCTTTTTATTTTATGGGTGCATTCACCATCTGCAGTAATTTTGGAGCCCCCAAAAATAAAGTCAGCTACTGTTTCCACTGTTTCTCCATCTATTTGCCATGAAGTGATGGGACTGGGTGTCTGCTTACTGTCTAAATTTGTATTGTTAGGCCATTACAGGCAACAGTGATAAGAAAAGCAGCTAGAGATCTAAGACCTGCAGGAGCCAATTCTGGTGAAGGCACCAGCTCTCCTCTCAAATACTAATGAGCAGCCACCAAGAAGCAGAGAAGGAATTTTCTGAATATTAAGGAAAAGAGTTGGTTTAATGAAATCAGAGTTAGGGGAACTAAAACATGAGCTAAGATCACTCAAGAAAAAGGCTTCCTCAGTTACTTAACACCCATGAAATCAGCCATGAGGTACACTTGATGGAGAGTTGTCTTGAAAACCGCCCTACCCCATTACCTGCTAGTAAAAGAATCCACGTACCTTGAACAGGTACTAATACCATAATTTTGGATGATGCCAGGGCCCTCTGCCAAGGCACCAGATTTACCCAGAGAAGAAACCAGGCTCTTCATCCAATCTTCACTGTGTCCCTGCATTTCTGAGACGTTGTAGCTCATTTTGTCTAATCCCCAGATTACAGCAGCACCTGTATATGTTTTATCTTTGTGATCCATTTATGTATTTTTAAAATGGCATGTAACGAGTTTTCAGAATGGACCCCAATATATAACATGATACCTGGAAGGTGGTGGTGGTGGTGGCTGCTTGCCTTGCAATGACAAGGGGCTATACCCTTCATCCAGGAACTAATCAGACTGAAAGTGGGAGGTTCCTGCTTATACTGTGGAGTGTGAATGGGTTTTCCTCCTTTACTAGTGCTGGGCTCAGAATCTGGGGAGTGAAGATAATTACAAAATATTTTAGGGATCCCCACTTAATTTTTTTGGCAGGCAGCTTGCAGGCTCTTAGTTCACCCGTGAGGGGTTTGTACCCCAGGGCATGGCAGTGAAAGTAAGGAGTCCTAACCACTGGAAAATGAAAGTGGAAGAGTTGTGTCCATCTCTTTGTGACCCCATGGACTATACAGTCCATGGAATTCTCCAGGCCAAAATACTGGAGTGGGGAGAATTTTCCTTCTCCAGGGGATCTTCCCAATTCAGGGATCAAAACCAGATCTCCTGCATTGCAGGTGGATTCTTTACCAGCTGAGCCACCAGAGAAGCCCAAGAATACTGGAGTGGGTAGCCTATCCCTTCTCCAATGGATCTTCCTGACCCAGGAATTGAACTGGGGTCTCCTACATTGTAGGCAGATTCTTTACCAGCTGAACTACCAGGGAAGCCCCTGCTAACCACTGGACTGCCAGGGGATTCCCTAGGAATCCCTAATTTAGTCTTGCATCATACCCAGTGAGTTCTGCTGTCCTGGAAGGCCACTGGAGCCCTCCTGTCCAAGTTCCACCCTGAAACTGAGGGGGAGGTATGGGTATGCCCCTTCTGATCCTCACATGCCCCATGTAAGTCTTTATTGTTCTTGCTACCTAGCTACCCTGAAGCATATAAATAGACCTCCTCACCCACACACTGTTTTCTAGTGCACATACAAGGGATCATTTTCTCTATTATTAAGAAAGGCATTGCCACACAATTGATACTTGAAGGAGGAATGATTCTTAAATTTTATAATTTATAAATCATTCTTTAGAACCAATCTGAGCAAGCTGAACTTTATTAGACATGGGCCTCTAGTACTTTTATTTTCCTACTGAAATTTTAATACTAGTGTTTCAGTGATTCAAAATAAATGCCAATGCCTTTGCTTATAATATTATCTGCAATTTTCTCCTTTACGTTACAATGTGCTGTGAAGAGATGCGTTTTCCAGTCTCCAAGCGCTACCTGACACTTTCAGGCCACAAGAGCCAGAGAAACACATGAACCAAACATCCCTACCTGACATGTGAGGCTGAAACACACACCCGAGGATGTCCATGGGCATGGACTCTGCTGGCTGCCTCAAGTGGAGGGTAGCTGCTGCTCATGTGATCCATAATGGCCAAGAAAAGGAAATGAAGCCAAGACACAAAGGAACAAAGATCAGGGCTACAAGTTAAACATGTGATCTTGATAGAGGCTTAAGAGGCCTGGGAGGAAATTCCAGAGACAATTAGGGGTCCTCTGACATCCCTGAGGCCTGGAAACACTAACCATGGAGCACTCTGGTGACCTAGAAACACTTACAGCTGGCCGAAGGAAGTTAGAGCTTCTGGTGGCCCCCATTCCCTCGCCTCAGTAACACCCCCAATTTCAAGGGCTAACCTTTCCATACTGTGAATGGGAGGTGACAATGCACACGACAGTGCCCGGGTGTGCTGGAGGTTACCTTAGACAACACTGGTTTTGGGGCTTCCTTCTCAGAAAGATTTACAAAGTAGTATCAGAATCACCCCACTGTACTGTCTTTAAAACACAATTTAAAATTTAACCTCTAAGCTTTTATCACCTGCAGTTTGAGGAAGCATACAGCCTCCCCCGAGAAAGAGTGATTCAGCTAGATTCTATTTCTGTGGCTCTTGACTTTTTTTTCTTTTGGAAAAATCTACTTATCCAAACCTTTTGACTTTACTTATTTAACATATCCGATGCCTTAAGGATGGAGCTATAGTTCTTTTTTTCTCTACAGCCAAAAAACCTTTCCTGCCTACATTTAAATTCAGAAACCACAAGAATACTAACTCTGTAATATCCACAATGACAGACCACTTCTAACTGGGGCACAATAAAGATAAAGGCATTAGGGCTGTTATGCTAATGTACAACGTAAAACCATAACACTGGGCAGTTTCAAACCTGGGCAATGAAGCGTTGGCTGAAGTAAATCTTAGCACCAGAAAGGCAATTTTAGGAGTTGTGTCCAAGACAGATTTTTTTAATGGCTCTTTGGCATCTCTCCCTGTGTCAATATAACTTTCCTGAGCAACTACCTCTTGAGGTGAGTAATGCTCCCTGCTAGGAGAAGACAAGCCTGGCTGAGGTCAAGTCTGGAGAGATGGGGCAGGACAGGCATGGTCATTCATTGTCAGAAATGAACAATCAGTGAAGAAAGTAATCATTTTTCCTTGAAATTTGAAAATGGTTTGCTCTAATCTCTACTAGTAGAAGAAATCCTCATTTCCCCATCCTTGCACGTCCAGGCAACTGGAGATTCCTGGTACCCCATAAATCCTAGGTGGATTATCTGGTTGACTAACCACTGGGACCTCTGTATCCTTATCTGTCAAGGATCTATGCATGCATGCTAAATCTCTTCGGAGAAGGCAATGGCACCCCACTCCAGTACTCTTGCCTGGAAAAACCCCATGGACAGAGGAGCCTGGTAGGCTGCAGCCTATGGGGTCGCTAAGAGTTGGACATGACTGAGCAACTTCACTTTCACTTTTTACTTTCACGCATTGCAGAAGGAAATGGCAACCCACTCCAGTGTTCTCACCTGGAGAATCGCAGGGACGGTGGAGCCTGGTGGGCTGCTGTCTATGGGGTCGCACAGAGTCGGACACGACTGAAGCGACTTAGTAGCAGCAGCAGCTAAGTCTCTTCAACTGTGTCTGACTCTGCAACCCCATGGACTGTGGCTCATCAGGCTCCTCGGTCCATGGATTCTCCAGGCAAGAATACTGGATTGGGTTGTCATACCCTCCTCCAGGGAATATTCCCGACCTAGGGATCAAATCCTCTTCTGTCTCCTGCATCGGGAGGCAGGTTCTTCACCACTAGTGCCACAAGGGAAGCCCTTCAAGTAGATATCTGCTGCTCTGGATGCATTTATTGTTTTCTAAGACTTTTTCTTTGTTAATGTGGACCATTCTTTTATTTTTTCCTAAGTCTTTATTGAATTTGTTACAATATTGCTTCTGTTTTTGTGTTTTTGGCCCTGGGGCATGTGGGATCTTAACACAGTGACCAGGGATTGATCCCACATGCCTTGTGCTGAAAGGTGAAGTATTAACCACTGGACTGCCGGAGAAGTCCCTGGGATGTATTTTAAATTATTTTTGAGTTTAAAATACTGGCTCTAGGAAAGGAACTCATACTACCCTCCTCCACCAACAAAAATTCTTAGAATTGGAAGTAAATATAATACAATTAAAGCTTTTTTGTTTAAATGTACAATTCCACTGAATTCAACAAAGGTAAAAATTTTTTGGTAAAGACTTCTTTTAAAAAACCCAGCATCAAACAATTCTCTGGGATGTCACATCACAAAAGACAATTATACTAGCATGAGGGGGATGATTCCGATTTAAGCTCTTTCAAGGCAAGTCTCCTTCACCAGGCAAAGCTGTCAGACCCACCTCAATGTGTCCCCAGTCTGCCTAGACTTTTCGAGAAATTCCTTTTCTCATTCTGGGTGCATTCAGGAACCACATAGGCTGTAGACAGTTATTGAAATAACAAGATAAATATATCGATGTAGCTGTGTTTTACTTTTTAAATAGGTAGATCTAATGATTATCTTTATTTTTTCCCCCAAACTTTAAACTTTTTATTTTGTATTGGGATATAGCTGATTCCTTAGTGGCTCAGACAGTAAAGAATCTGCCTGCAATGCAGAAGACAGGTTCAGTTCCTGGGTCAGGAAGATCCCCTGAAGAAGGTAATGGCTACCCACTCCAGTATTCTTGCTTAGAGAATTCCATGGACAGAGGAGACTGGCAGGCTACAGTCCATGGGGGTGCAAAGAGCTGGACGTGATTGAGCAACTAACTAGCTGATTAACAATGCTGTGGCAGTTTCACAGCAAAGGGAGTCAGCCATACATATACATGTATCCGTTCTCCCTCAAACCACCTCCCATCTAGGCTGGCACATAACACTGAGCAGAGTTCTATGTGCTATCCGGGAGATCCTTATTGGTTATCCATTTTAAATATAGCAGTGTGTACATGACCTTCCCAAAGTCCCTATTTTAATGTTAATTCTATCATAGGCTTACACACAGATTCTCTAACATGGCTAACATGGATATTTTAAGACCACCTAAAACATTTTAGGAAATTATAGTGAAATTTTATCACAACAGTTTATTAACATTCAAGGCAATCAATGGTGATTTCTGAATTATCTCACAAATCATTAAAACATGAACAATTCTGACATGAATACATCACTTTAAAAAATGAAATTTATTTCATTCAAACCAAAATAGAATGAATCTACTTACAGACTAAAATTCTGTCCTAAAGGGTGAGTTTCAGGGTGATCATACAGTGCTAAGTGGGGAGAGAGTTCTGGCAGGCAAGAGGCCAAAGTCTGAATCTAGGTTTATGATTTTGCTTTTATTGTCTGCTGCTTCGCTGAGCCTGGAGTTCAGTGGAGTTCATAATTAATCAAGATCAAAGGATTACCAACTTGAAACAAACAAAATGACCCGCTGCTGAAGAACCCTTTCTTCTCCTACTTTTTTCTCCGAAAGCAATAATTTTCTTTGACTTTCCCTCTGTTTTACACACCCTTCCAAAAGTGGTATTTACGATCCACATTTAAACCCCCAAAGGCCAGCTAATGGAAATGTTAGGTTATTAAACAAAATTAACTCTCACCACATTAAAGTACACATGTAATAGAAAAATTGGTGCTTCAAAACACAAATGGCAAAGGGAGTTGTTTCAAGTTAATAATCTCCAATTCAGGTCTTTAAATTGCAGCCCTTGAACTTCCGTGCCTGACTTTCTCAAAAATCTTCGCTTTCTCAACAAATTAGAGAAAACAAAAAGGAAGAGAGAGCTTAATGACCACATGCTGAAACAGTTAGGGAGAAAGCTCACAATATTGGCAACTTACTTTGAAATGCATTAAAAAATTACATGGCATCTTGGATGGGCCAAGGGAGGGAGGAAGGGGTGGATGGACAGATGCATGGATGGATGCATAGATTACATTGTGATAAAGAAGTAACAGTAAAATGCTGGTTGTAGGCTGTAGTATTGACTGTATACGTCCTTCAACTCTTCTGAACACTTGACGACATAGGAGAGAAAATTTATAGCGTTCTATTCCACGGATAGAGGAGCCTGACAGGCTACAGCCCATGGGGTTGCAAAGAGTCGGACATGACTGAGCGACTAACACTTCATTCTAGATAGAGATCAACACTAAACCTAGAAGATGCTGATAATGGTAATGAAAAGTCTGGTCATTTCTCCTCACGCTATCCAGGACACATTTCCCATTTTTTCACCTGCCACCTACCACTCTCCACTCCAAAGCAAACCATGGCCAAAAGGCTGTGCTCAGGTGTGTCCTCTTTTGACCCTATAGACTACAGCCCGCCAGGCTCCTCTGTCCACGGGATTCTCCAGGCAAGAATACTGGAGTGGGCTGTCATGCCCTTCTCCAGTAGATATTCCCAACTCAGGGATCAAACCTGTGTCTCCTGCAATGTGGCAGATTCTTTACCCACTGAGTCACCTGGGAACCCTGGCCAAAAGGTTAGGAAACTACTTTATCAACCTATGGTAGTATGAAATTCTAAACCTACAAAATCTCTTACAAGTCAGTCCTTAATAAGACCTGTTCTCAAAAGGAGATGATAATTGAACCCACAGGGAGGAAAATCAGCATATTCTGTTAGTGACAGGCAGACTGGATTATGATCCACTGAACATGGACACCGTTTCAGGAGGCAAGAATTACCAATTCATTTAATTCCTTTTCTCCTATAATTCTGACACCTCCCTCACCAGAGATGAAAAACCAAATAAACAAAAGCACATGTGAAGCATTTGTTCTCCCTAAAGAATTCTAGATCGCTTCCATCCAGAGGTGTGTAGAGGTAGGCCTGCAGAGGCAGTTCAGGTCTTCAATTATCACTAGTCAAGAGCCACATGAGTTAGGTACACACCTTTAAAGCCAGAAAGAATCATGGAAACCACCTATTCCAGACCCATCACTTAGATGGAAAAATTAAAGTCCAGACTGGAGAAGGGACTAGTTTAAGGTTACTGGCATTAGGGGAGATAAAGGACTAAGATCCAATCACTAAACAATCTCTACCCCAGATTTCCTACGCTTTGTTTTAAAGAGGTCCAGAACTATGGCAAAGGTCTTCTATCTCAGGTAGGTTGTCTAGAGTATATAAGAGAGGTTTTTCTCATGGGTCTCTTAAAATATACAACTGACTGTTAAAAACATCAAAAAACAAGAGGTATCACTAATACCATGGCCACATGCAGAAAGGGCAGAGCGCGGGGCGGAGCTGAGAAGTCCTTGGTTTGGCAAAGTTTCACGCCAACAGAGGCAATTCTTGTTTTGGGATCTACACGGGCGTAACTAGTGCCCTAAACAAAAATGACCTCTGTGGCTAACCTCCTTCTCCCTCCTGGCTGAGACAGTCCAGACTCTACCAGCTGAGTCCCAATTTCTCATGCATTGATATAAAATGAGGGAGAGGGGCTCAATGACCTTTGAGGTCCCTTTTCATCTTTGGCCTCTTTTTAACTTTACGTACAAAACAAACAAACAAAAAAACCACATAGCCAAGGACTTCCCTGGAGTTCAGTAGTTAAGACCCCATGCTTCCACCGCAGGGGGCTTGGGTTCCTGATCCCCGGTCAGGGAATTAAGATCCCACATGTCAACAGGCATGGCTACAAAATAAATAAATAAGTAAAACAAATAAAATAAAGTGTTTTTACTTTCCGAAGAACCGGCAAGATGGCCGATGTGGAACAGAAGAAGAAGCGGACCTTCCGCAAGTTCACCTACCGCGGCGTAGACCTCGACCAGCTGCTGGACATGTCCTCGGAGCAACGGACGCAGCTATACAGTGCGCGCCAGCGCCGGCGGAGAAGCGGCGCTCGCTGCCGAAGCGGCTGCGCAAGGCTAAGAAAGATGCGCCGCCCAAGGAGAAGCCCGCGGCGGTGAAGACGCACCTGCGCAATAGGGCCATTCTGCCCGAGACGGTGGGCAGCATGGTGGGCGTCTACAACGGCAAGACCTTCAACCAGCTGGAAAGCAAGCCTGAGATGATCGGCCACTACCTAGGCGAGTTCTCCATCACCTACAAGCCTGTGAGGCACGGCCGGCCCGGCCCGGCATCGGGGCCACCCATTCCCCCCGCTCCATCCCCGTCAAGTAACCTGCTGGCCAATAAAAGCAGAGACTTCTGTAGTCCTGAAAATACAATACAATACAATACAATAAAAATAAAGTGTTTTTAAAAAGCAAAACAAACAAAACAAAAATATATGGCTGTAAACTCGTGTCAGAGGGGTTAGGAAATATTCTACAAAAGCGTATCAGAAAACTTTTCAGCAGTAAAATGCAACTGAAAACATCTTTCGAAGTGAAGAAAAAGTCTGAAACCACAAAGATCTGAAACCATGACAGATGAACAGATATGTTTCCTCACTGCAAGTGGTATTATGCAATTATAAAGTTCCCAGAAATAAACCTGGTTTATCGAAGTACTATGAAAAAGCAAGAAAATGATGAAAATTGAGTTTTAATAAATTTAATAAGATCTTTGGGTTTCCCTGGTGGCTCAGATGGTAAAGAATCCACCTGCAGTGTGGGACACCTGGGTTCGATCCCTGGGTTGAGAAGATCCCCTGGAAGAGGGCATGGCAACCCACTCCAGTATTCTTGCCTGGAGAATCCTCATGGACAAAGGAGCTTGGCAGGCTAAGTCCATGTGGTTGAAAAGAGCCAGACACAACTGAGCAACTAAGCACACACAATAAGATCTTTGAACAAAACAGAAACAATGTAGCCATCTAGCTGGGTTTACACATCCATGGATGTGACATTCTCCTTAGCCACATGGAAGAAAATCTCCAAGACATACTTAAGGAGTAAATTCGGGCAAAGAAGAGAAAAGCAATCTGCCTCTTTTCCCAAATGGTTCTTCCTACAAGCTTTATCATTTGACCCAAGACAGTTGCTCCAGTAACAATTTTTCTACTTTCAGAGAAAAAGGGGGACAATGTTAAGAAAAGGTAATGAAGCAACTGTATAGCTTAAAGATGGAGAGAGACATTACTTGTAGACCTCTGACAAACCAACACTGTGTACTTCACATTTCATATTGGGGCCTGGCTGCTTCATTGTCACAAATGAGTTCTGGCCCAAAAGTTTTCTTGTAAATTAGCTGTTTGAAACTAGAAAACGTATTTTCCCCACAGAACAACACAAAATGGTGAGCAGCAGGATTCCCAAGTCAGTGCATGAAAGCCTAATCAGTTCCTAAAATACTTGAATCACAGATCTATTCCCAATGGTTTTTACCACTCACTGACAGTCTCCTTAACAGATACCTCTTTCCCTCCTTGGGTGGAAACAGCCAGTTCTACTTGGCTCTGGCTGGGTTTTGCCAAGAGTTTTCCTACCTGTGTGTGGGGTAGGGGAGACAGGACAAGGAAGGAGAAACTCCTAAACTCCAGAGGTAGGCTTCATTTTGGAGCCTTGGAATTTGGCTACTTGAGTATCTTGAATAGCTCAAAACAGAGCAGCCTGACAGTCACCTGCTAATAACCTTGAGGAATCTTTACACCAAGCTTCCCTAGTGGCTCAGATGGTAAAGAATCCGCCTGCAATGTGGGAGACCTGGGTTCGATCCCCAAGTTGGGAAGATCCCCTGGAGGAGGGCATGGCAACCCACTCCAGTACTTTTTACCATCTGAGCCACCAGGGAAGCCCACACTCCAGTATTCTTGCCTGGAGAATCCCCACAGACGGAGGAGCCTGTTGGGCTACAGTCCATGGGGTCGCAAAGATTCGGATATGACTGAGCAGCTAAGCAGCAGCAAGCAAGCAGACAAACCAAACGGAAAGCACTTTAGTGATCTGAACTCCCAAGGACTGGTTTCAGTGCAGTGACAACCGTAAGCAGTACCAATGCTTTAGGAATGCAAACAAGTGTCACCGTTCTTCTCTTTTACAGCAGCGATGACAGGAATTAATTAGAAAGGCAGGAACCAGGCAAGGCTCACAGGGTCCTCACGTAGCAGTCACCCTTGGCTAGTCCTTGACTTACACATAGAGGGACAGGATTTGATCTACAAGGGCAATTTCCTTCTGAGATAATACAAAACAGAGCCATGCTCTTGGTCCATGAGCTTCCATGAAGTTTCTTTCCTGCCATAAGAAGAACTGGAGGTAAGGAGAATGTGTAGGCCAGCTAACTACCAAGATGGCTCACAGTTTAACACCATCTCCTTAAAATACTGTTTCATTTGTGGGAGAGTATTCTAGTTTGAATTCAGAAAGAACTTCCAAGGAGCACTAGAGCTAATGAGGAAGACTGACAGCCATTTGATTTTAAGACTTAGGATCTTCACAGACAATGAGAGCTTTGGAGGCTAATAAGCTGCTGAATTTGGGCTTTCTTCCTGACCATCACCAACACATTTACTCCAAGGAGCCCAACCAAGCTTTTGGTACCTAAAGACTACTGCCCAAGGCAAGTCTACCCAGCAGCCAGGGCCAACTTCTCCCAGCAGAGAGCTTTACAGGTAAGGAGGCAGTCTGGGTGGCCCAACAGATGCAATCACAACACCATGAAGCCATGCTGCAGGCTGTCATCTAGTATCAGGAGAGAGGATGAAAGGGCTCCTGTCCTAACGTCTCATCAAGAAGAACTACCCAGAGTCCAGCTCATTCACCAGTGTGTTGCAGTCACCGCCCAGGACTAAGCTCATCCCTAGGGATGTCATGATCCTCGAAGGAAGCATAAATACCCCATCCAGGACTGAAAACTGCTACATATCAAGCCATTTCCCACAGTGAGAAACTCAGGATATGGGAGCTCTTGAGCAAACTGAAAAGGGTCATCAGACATGATGACACCTTTTCTTGTGCTTGTACACGAGGAATTAGCCCTCACATTTATTGAAAGTCAAATCCTATTTCAAAGGGCAATTAATTTCACATTCATGTTCACTGAAGCATTATTCACAATAGCCAAGAGGTGGAAATCACCTAAATGTCTATCAGGGGATGATGGGTAAAGAAAATACATTCAACAGAATATTTTTCAGCTTTAAAAAGGGAAGAAATCCCATCATATGTTACAACATGGATGAACTCTGAGGATATTATGCTAAGTGAAATAAGTCAGTTACAAAAAGACAAATACTGCATGATTCCACTTTTAAATTCCAATATTTAAAGTAGTGAAACTTAGAGAAACAGAAAACAGAATAGAGGCTGTGAAGAGCTGGGGTAGGGGGATATGGGAGGTGTTTAATGGTTATAGAGTTTCAGTGTTTCAAGATAAAAAGGTTTCAGAGATGTGCTGTACAATAATGTACATATAGTTAACACCAATACACTGGACACTCAAAAATGGTTAAGATGGTAAATTTTATGTTTTTTGCCCCCTCCACACATAGAAAGTCAATTAGTTTGGGAAATAAAAAGGGGGCTCTTGAAGTAGGTATACTAAAAAATGTCCTGAAATTCATAAATTTGGGGTTTTGGCTAAAGAACATTTCTGTTGTCCTCACATTACCACTATTTAAAACAACCCCACAAACTCTCCCCTAATTATGAAAGTAGTATATATCCATTGTGCAAACTACACATATTATAAGCATGCTTTACTCTAAGAAATATTCTTCTGTACCACGAGAAGAGATTAACAAAGGGAGATCTTGTGTTTCAAATATGAAAAGTGTTGCGTACCCTTTTGTTCCTTGGGATACAAGGCAAATTGCATACATGAAAAACACAAACATTTCCTTTGTAATTGGCTTCCCTGAGTCAAAAAATAGCTTTTTTCCCAAAATCCTCTTAAAGAAGAACAGAAGTTAAGCATAACAGGCTTTCTCCTAGTTGGTAACTCTTAACGAATTCCCCTAATCCTTGGCCTTAGAACATAGAAATAATATGTTCTAATAGAATGCTTATCATGTTTACAAAATGAGTGACAGAATCCCTAAAAACTAATTTTTATGATGAGTACCTTTTTATTTCTTCTATTCCAACCTCAGTTTTTCAAATTATTTAAAACATACATACACACACAGATGCATTTTCTAATGATTCCATTTCTTTAACATGGGGGGCTAGTGATTTTTTTTTTTTTTAATATTTTTCAAAGCAGAAAGAGAGGCTGTTTTATTTTCCTTTGGAATGAGCTCCTGCCAGATTTTGCACACTGCAGTTCTTTGGCGATGTAATGAGAACACATGCCCACCCACAGACACTAATTTTGTTCCTCACCCTTCCCTAGCAGCCTCTATGACACATGTCTGCACTCCATTTGATGGAATCCAAGAGGCCCAGTCAAACAGCAGGCCCTGTGGGGCCAGAGCAATGGCAGGCACTCCATCTCTTTCACCGGATGGGCACAAAGAATGAGTGTTTAAGAGAAAGCCACAAAACAGCCAAATCCAACTTGGACATCTCCAATCTAAGTATCTTTACAATTCTGTGAATTAACACTGAAAATGAAAAGTCATCTTTTGGGCTGAAATCTGGAAAGAGATAGTATCTTGCTGTGGTTCTCCGCAAAGAGCTCTGTGACGATAACAGAGAACTCCCTGGGCTTTGCTCAGTGTGCGTACGGAAGGCAGCCTGTCCTGTGGGCCAGGAGCTTTCTCTGCTGAAGTGCCATCCAGGTGCCAAGGCATGTGCTTGCTCTTTGGTGATCATTAGCCATGAAGAAATGTTGGGGACTTCCCTGGCAGTTCAGTAGTTAAGACTCTGTGCCGCCAATGCAGGGGGCATGGGTTCAATCCCCAGTTGGGGAACCAAGACCCCCATCTGCTGCATGGTGTGGCCAAACAATACAAAAGTTAAAAAAAACATTTTAAATTGAAAAAAAATTCTGGTGATTTAGATTCCAATTATGAATGGGCATAGCTTCTGTAACTGTCCCTTCTCCATCCTAAGACAATCTGGGCATAGATGACAAGGCAAGCAGGCTATCAGCAAACTTATACCTGGAAGAATGCTCAGGATTATTAAGATTCCACGCTGGGTTTGATAACAGAGTGGTCATCCACCCCATTCACATGTCCTTAAGAGCAGGGTTGATGCCCTAAGCCTGTTCTGTATTTGTCTCTGGCTTTTCTGAGCCACACAGAAAAGTCGATATTTCCAGATAAACGATACAAGATTCATCTACAAGTGATAGTAATCCCACCCACTGTGAGGGCAGAGTGGCCATAAACCCCGGATGTGGGGAGGACAGTGTAACAGCAGAACAGTGAGCAAAGGACAACAGGAAACGGACAACAGGCAGGTCCAGCTTTCCCCTGGGGCTACAGTTATAACCCCACATCCATAAATCATTCACCAAGCATTGCAAGAGCAGACTGTAGGCTCATTGAACAAGTCTTTCTAAATACAAATAAGTTTTTTGATTTGATAATCTATAGTATTTTTAAATGGTTACTGAGTTCATTATAGCTTTGAGTCATTAGAATATCATTTTATTTTTTATTTACTTATTTTTAGAATATAATTTTAATAGATGCTAAAAGGGGGAAGGGTCTTTAAAACTGAAAGATTGAGAAAGACTGCCCTTGGTGTTTCCCAAGCAGTGCCACTTGAACATCCATGAAGCTATAAACTTTGAGAATTCACTCTCCTCGACTGCCACTCCCCTCAAGGAAGAAGGGGGAAAAAATTCTTTGTCCAAGGCTACTGATCTACTTGGCTCAGAAAACACAGCCACCACAACTATCAAATGAATATTTGAGTAGGGCACTTCTTTCTCTGATATGAGAAGCCATCCAAGAAAAGATAGATTCATTCGAATCAGAAGGGAAGAGCTAAAAGTTGCTTCTACACAGAACAATTAGTGGCTCTGGAATATGGACCCTAATAAGCCCAGGAGGAAATTGTTGCTTGTAATGAGGGATCTCTACTGAAGAGGGAATCAAAGCAAGGAGGGGGCTGGGCCCAGATCACAGCCTTTTAAAATTTAACACTACCCAGCAAAGAGCTCTGAACAAGGGCAGCATCTCATTTGATATCTATTAATCGCTTCCAAGTTGAATGATGGGAGACCCCAGGTACCAACTGTGCTCTGTATCTCCCCTCCCTCAAAAGGGAAAGGAGGCATCTGAAAACCAGGGGGTCACTCTGAACTGTGGCTCATGGGGCTTAACAGCCAAGGGGCTCCCAAGAGCTGCCAGAACCTGTAGGGAGGACTATCACCATGGATGGTAGAGATCACTATGCCATGAGGGTAAAAAGTAACCGACGTCAAAAGAAGTCTATGCTGCCCTGAAATAACATGGACAAGACCCTGCGTTAGTCTCAACTGCACCAGTCACAGGAGAACAAGGCCTTTTCACAGACACAGAAAAACACCAATAAATCAAGAACTGTAAATGTTTTCATATACTTGCCTAAAATACTTTCTGTAGGCCTCAAGGAGCGGGGGGAAGATATCAGAGTCTAAGATTTTAGCAAAATCAGGACAAATTAGCTAATCTCCCCTTAATTCACATTAAGTTTTTTTCTGAAGACTTTTGACAAAATGAGCCCTGGGCTGAGTGAGCATCCCACCAAGGCTTGGAGAGACAACCCTGCTCACTATAAGATGGCAAAACTCAGGCTTCAGCTCAAGCTACATTTTTAAAGAAGCGTTTCTTCCATAACTTAAAAAAAAATATTAATGAGAAGGAATGAAAAGGACTCTCTCTTTGAATCTGAAGTATTTTTTAATATCACCAAGTGCTATTATTAAATATTCACTATATATGTATGTGTAGACATACACATAAAAATAAGCCGTACAGATGTGGGCAGGAAAATTCTTAGCAAAACCCCCACATATTTCAAATACTGTTCTTCCTCATTATTGTCCTCACCATAATTAGCATGTTACAGCCTAACAGGTGGCTTTCATTTATAGAAGACAAATTTAATGAAATTTGGAGATGGTCCTGTCTCCAGAAACAAATTGGCCATTCTAAAAAAAGTGTACCCCTTAATCTACAAAGAGCTTCCCTGGTGGCTCAATGGTAAAGAATCTGCCTACCAGTGAAGAAGACACAGGTTCGATCCCTGGGTTGGGAAGATCCCCTGGAGAAGGGAATGTCAACCCACTCCAATATCCTTGCCTGGAGAATTTCATAGAGGAGCCTGGCAGGCTACAGTCCATGGGGTCGCAAACAGTTGGGACACAACAGAATAACTAAACAACAACTAATCTACAAAACAAACAGAAACGCATGGAACAGACCAATTTCATGCTCATTCACCATATCATCCCAATTTCTGAATGTATTAAGATAAGTAAATTTAATACATTTACTGACAGTTTAAAGTACACATACCTCAAGGAAAACAAGTCATTATTACAAGCTTTACAAGAAAGGGGAAGAGAAAAAAAGACTGCCTTTTTTTTTCCAGCTTGGTAACCCCAGATCTGTTTAATGCTCTCCAAGTGATAACAAAATTTACCACCACAGACAGGGCTGCTCTACAAATACTAAATCTTAGGCAAATTTGTGGGCAGTTGTGTTTCGGGTCCTGACCCAGTCATTCTGGACAGACAGACCAGAAAAGTATAAATAGTACTGCTATAAACTAACCATAGCATCTGTCCCTAACAAGTAGGATACAAAAAGTATTTTTATAAAATATGAGGAGACGCTGAATGGACTGTCAACACAGATAGGAATGTTTAATACACTCAAATAAACAAGATATGTGCCTTAACTAGCCAGGCATTGTTTAAATTTAGTGAGTGAAGAGAGGGTCAGACAGGCGACACAGCCTCCCAATTATGCAGAACAATCCTTCAGATCATGTGAAAGCTATAATTAAATGTTGGTACCAATCTCCTCCACCCTTTCTCCCACCTAGAAGTTAATGCATGAATTCAGTATGAGCAAATTTTGATTTGCAAAAAAATAATTCACTTAGTAGAGGGATAAAGCTTTCTGGCACTCAGTCATCCATCTTGGAGAAGAAAAAGCACAATATTAAAAACAAAAATCCAACATAATAAATATAATAGTTTTATCATTAGACTACCTCCTTAGTGCATCTTTTCTTTATTCTTCTGTTTGTTTGTTTTAAGCTACCCCACTCCCCGCCTTAAAAGGTATATATCACCTCTGCTATTTCCTAGGCAGTATCATTTCAGGCTTACTAAAAGGTTTGGGTTAACACCATTTCTATCTGAACATGTAAGGAGAAATTTGTTTCCAGAAAGGGAGATGAGTGGATAAGAGATCTGTGTCGATTAAAAGACCAGTGGTTACCTGTCTGTCCTTGCATGTGGGCACGTGCACATACACACACACTTTAGTTACTTAAAATCAGAGTAATTCCCCCCTCCCTTAAGAAATGTTAAAAGCAGACACCAGAAAGGTTAGGCAGAGGAGAAACCACAAGAAAATAGAGTTCATGTAAACAGTAAGCACATACCTGGCGGGCGATGCCATTTCCTCTACATCGTAGAGCCCAAGTGCTGGATATTAGCATTATTGCTACTAGAGTGCTTCCGATAAAAATGGATCAGCTCTTGCGGACCTGAGAACCAGCTGGCTGCTTGAGAAGTGGTTTCCCCCATATATGATTCAGTCTCCTTGACAAATATACTGCATCGCACTGGATGAGTCATCCGAGGGTTAGTCCGCATTTTATAGGCCTGTTGTGTCATTACTCACATTCAACATCCTGCTTCTCAAAAGTGGAAGCTGGAAGCCTGACAGCTGACAGATGCTTTTTCCAATTAAAATATTGTTTAAAAAAAATTCCTGTAAGTTACGATGATCAATCATGGATGATACTGTGAAATGACCAGGGGAGTAAATGTCACAGCTCAATACCCAAGACTACAGTCTAGAGAACCACAAGTATAAGTTGTTTACCTGCCCCATCCCCAAATAATTTTGTTCAGCACTGAAAACAAAGACCCTCTCCCCTCCTCTTTTAAGCAGTCGGTGAAATTAGCACAGGTGTTTTGGTTCTTACGTTGTAAGATTACCAAGTTGTAGGAGCTTAGTGGAAAAAAAAAAGATACACGTCAAAATTTTGTCCCTGGGATACTGCTGTTAGGTGGGTAGTGGCACTGTGTTTACAAAATGTCTACTTTAAAGAAAAAGTATGCTTGGGATGAAATGCTATAATATCTGAGATTTGTTATGAAATATTTTTGGCCCCCACAGGGAAGTTTAAAGAAATGTGACAAAATCTTGATTACTGTTGCATCTGTTTAGTGAGTATATGGGAATTAGCTCCATTATTCTCTCTTCTTTTGAGTATCTTTGACACTTTGCATAAAATGTTTTCAAAAATTAAAAAAGAAATTCAGTTCCTGTGGTCTAACTGTACTGACACTTTTCTAGTTAGTATGAACTCACCATACATGCCAGTGGGGACATCATATATGGCCCAGTGGGTGTAGGAGCTTCCAGCTAGAAGGCATGATACACATGTCCTGAGGCCACTGTGAGGGCTGACTCCATTCCCTGAACCAATGCCTGGTGCCTTCACCTCCCAAGCCTATCTGGTGGCTGTTCCTCACACTTTCTTTGAGGATGTAAGCCCCAGCTTCGTTGTGAGCTCAATGTTGACATTACGAGGGAGAGGTGACCTGCCAGCTTCCTTATATGGTTTTGGAAAGTCTCCAGTAGAGGTTATATAAGTCTGATTTGAGTCCTCTCACACCAACCAGGTGGCACAACGTTTGCACGACTCACTTTATGCTCAAATTGGATTACTTAAACCAGAGGAAGGAGGAAGAGAGCTTTGATTTTATGGCCAGAAAAAACCCATATATGGAAGCTCCAATGTATGTTACAGGAAATCACTCTTGAAACTAGATGTTGTTTAAAAAGTCATCTGTGTTGCTAGGTACGTTCTCAAAGTGCGACAAGTCATCACAGGACACTGGAAAGACAGAGGTCCTATAATAGGAAAGGAGGAAGTATCAGGCTGAGGCTCCCACCTCAGTCAATAGCCAACCCAGTCTTCAAGGGACTGGTCCCAAGATGGCTGCAAACTGGCTGCAAACGGTTACCATACCACATCATGTGACCCTCACAAATCCAAAATGTTCAGAACTGTGTGGCTTGGAACTGAAGCCTTTCCAGTTTTGAGATTCTTTCCTCAATCAGACTGTAAGCTACAGGCTTACCAAAAGGTCCCCTTGAAATTTAAAAATAACCTTTCACATACCTGCAAAGTAAAACTGACCTTAGCGCAACAGGTAAAAATGGGAGGGGGTGGAATTAACTTCCAGCCTAATCTGAGTTTCCATGAGTAGTGAAGAAATAAATCCATAGTTCATTAAAGAACTGTAGAATTCATATTTCACTAATTAAAAATACAAGAGTAATAACAATAATGTAAACACAGAGACAAAGAATGAGAATATGGCACATATGGTAAAATGTTAACAAATGGAGATTTGGATATAAAGGAGTTCTTCATACTATCCATTTCACACTTAGAGAAAAGTTGCAAGTTTCAAAATAAAATTAAACACAGAAACACAAGGAAATATATAACTTTTGTTACCAAAAGATGTTTATGGATTTAATAACCACCATGGTTTTGCTGCTGGTACCCTCACCTATTAAAAAACAAAACAAAACAAAACTTAGACCTAAATGTAAACATTAGGAAGGGTTTCCCTGGTGACTCAGTGGTAAAGAATCTGTCTGTCAAGGCAGGAGATGCGGGTTCAATCCCTGGGTCAGGAAGATCCCCCAGAGAAGGAAATGGCAACTCATTCCACTATTCTTGCCTGGGAAATTCCATGGACAGAGGAGCGTGGCGGGCTACAGTCCATGGGGCTGCAAATAGTCGGACACAACTTAGTGACTAAACAACAATAACAAACATTGGGAAATCCTCTGGGTTAGGACCCTTCATAGCGTCTTCCTTGCAGACAATTTTATAATAGGCTCCAAAACCAAAATAAAAGCTAAACAAACCCCCCAAGCACATATTTCGGGAAGAAAACATACTACATCCTTGAGAATATTGTTCGCTGGTTTAGTCTTGCATCTCACAAACTGATTTGATTGCAGGAACCCCTCACCCATTCCTATCCCTAAGAGTTAAAGAAAGCACTTTGAGAACTACTGCTGTAGATCATGGGTTACAGAATGCTTCCCCCCTCCCAATCTTTTATTCTTTAAGTTTTCTTCAGAACTCTCCTCACTTGTAACAACAAAATAGATGTCCAGACTTGGTTTCTGTGCTTTGTAATGGAGATTTCTATTTGGCTGACTTCCTGGTGGCTAAGATGGTAAAGAATCTGCCTGCAATGTGGGAGATGCCAGTACAGTCCCTGAGTCAGGAAGATCCCCTGGAGAAGGGAATGGCAACCCACTCTAGTATTCTTGCCTGGAGAGTCCCATGGACAGAGGAGCCTGGTGAGCTATAGTCCATGGGGTTGCAAAGAGTTGTACACGACTGAGCAACTAACACACACACACACATGCTGATGATTGCTAGAGGTTTCCTGACCCCACAACGGTGCCCTTGCCACTGTCCCTGCCAGTCGAGGACCCTGCATCTATGCAAGGCAGGCTGATGGCTCACACTGGGTGTTGGTGTTTCTGTTAAGAGGGGGCAGTCCCTGGGCAAGGCCATCTGAAGGAGCAGCGTGGGCCCAGCTCCACTTCACCTTACTCATTATCAGTACTGGGCCTTGGAATGTGAAAGCCAGCCTGGAACGTCTTTGACTTCTTAATCCCCTAGGTCTTCACACATTCATCTCCTAGCACTGATTCTGGGGTGTTAAGAAGCAGAACTCACTGGGAAGAACATTTTAATTCTTGCAATACATTAAATTATATAAGAGTTTTAACAATTATCTGTATGTATATATGGGAGGGTGGTGGCTAAAGTCCAAATATTGGTTAAGATTTAAAAGCATAAGAGTAAATGTGAATGTCAGTGATGTAGGTACCAAAGAGTGTGTGTGTGTAGTGGTAAAGAGCTTGAAAGTGAAAGTTGCCCAGTTGTTGCCGACTCTTTGCAACCCCATGGGCTATATAGTCCATGAAATTCTCTAGGACAGAATACTGTCCAGAAGGTTCCAGGGGACCTTCTCAACCCAGGGATCAAACCCAGGTCTCCCACATTGCAGGCAGATTCTTTACCAGCTGAGCCACAAGGGAAGCCTAAGAAAACTGGAGTGGGTAGACTATTCCTTCTCCAGGGTATCTTCCCAGCCCAGAAATTGAACTGGGGTCTCCTGCTTTGTAGGCACATTCTTTACCAACTGAGCTATCAGGGAGCTTGAGCCTGGAGTTAAATTATCTTGGTTCAAAATCCCATATGGCCCTTACTTATGTAACTTCTCTAAGCCTTTTCTTCTTTGTCTGTAAAATGGGCATAATACTATTAACAACCTCAGAGCAGCATTCTGAATGGGATAAATGTGATCATGCACAATAAGTACTTAGCATACGGCCCGGCCACTTACAGAGCATTCATTCATTTACGCAAACAATGATGAGGATGTCTGCAAGTTTTATGAATCTAGACTGTCAGGGGCAGGCACATTGTGGCCAGTCACCACACTGGTCTGATCACCTATCATCTGTGGCCCTTCAGAGGTATAAATGCAGAGTTGAGCAGTTGTGACAGAAACCATATGGTCCCCAAAGCTGAAAATATTTACTATCCAGACCTTTACAGAAAAAGTTTTTCGAACCCCTGGTGACCACCATTTAGGTAGATAAAGAACCAGGTCTTTTCCCTATAGAAGTTTTGGTCATTGCTCCCTTATTCTGCTTAATATCTCAATTTAGAACCAGCTGCACGAGTATTATTTATGGTGATCTGGTCCACATGAGCTGTGTAGCTCATGCTTTCCTTACAACGTAGAACACTCACCATAGGACTCTGTCTCATGGCGGGTGGGAAAATCTACAGAGCCTGAGGTTGTCTGCTGGTCTTTCCTGCCTCCCCTCCTTCCTGACCGCCTCTATTTTAGAGTCCAGTGACCCCAGCTGATGTGAGTCCACAGCTGTAATTCGCCTCCCCCAAGTCACATCTGTGCATTATGTTGAAACCACATGTGTCCCCAGAGCCTCAGGCAAGAGGTGAAAGATGATCTGGAAGAGGCATTCAGGAATCTGTGCCAACAGAAATGAAGGGTGCTTTCAAGAGGGCTGAACAGCCATGGGTGGGATTCATACTGTCTGAGGGGCCCTCAGAATTGGGGGGCTGCTCCAACACGGCTGCTGCCCGCAGGAGTCCAGAAAGGATTTTGAACACCAGAAAAATGAAGAACACGCCTCAAAGGCTGGTCCCAAGATGTATCATTGCATCCATCGAGCTGCCTATTTTCTTTGGCAGGAATGCTTGTTTATTTGGGGAAAATAAACCCACAGCATTAATGGATAACGCAGGTGAAGGGACTCTTGGGACTGGTCTCTGGGAGAGGAAATTTGAACAAAAGAAACCATTCACACTGCTTTCAGTTAGTTCTCTTATTAAAAAAAAAAAACCACCCCCAAAACAGTCGTAGCCAGCTGCTGGGACATAGACTGTATCTGGGGTGCACTTAGAGTCTTTCTGGAGGTCACTTGCCTTCCTGGCAAATATCAACATCCCTGTGAGGTCAGTCCAATCGAAAATGGCCTGTGTTACAGACTAAAGTGAAGGATGACGGCTGGGCTGGGCTGGGGCTGGGGCTGGTCAAGGAAGAGAAGGGAGGCAGACGGTTTCTGTTGTCACCTCTTGAGAGCAGCAGTTCAGAGATGGCACATAGAGTGACATATCCCTTGAAGCCAAGTCAGTGTTCAGCTATGTTCCTTAAAGTGTAACTGTCTAGCACAGGGGTAAAATAAGACTCTCTCCAAAGCTCATGGTTAATTTAGGGATGTCTTTGGTAAGAGCCAGAAGACCTGCAATGATTAAACACATATGAGCTATTAACCTAAGTAGATTTTTTTATTTTAAGAGACCACATGATGTGAAAACCTTTCAGAGCTGGGCTTATGGATTCGGCCAGGTATCTTTAGGGAAAGGCAACGGCAACTCACATTTACCCAGTGCCCATTTGAGGTTGGGAGCTATGACTATATCAACATAGCCACAATTTTTGTTCCTGGTCTGCGTGGAGAAAAGAGGGATGAGCTACTAGGTCGACTTAGGTTAGATAGTCTGAGTTTTTTCAGAACAGGATGTTCTACAAACAAGACTGATAAAAGAAGAAGAAGGATTCTGAAATACATCAGAAATATGGGAACGTCAGCCTGGAAAATTACTGAAGGAGCCATGGACTTGATGAGCAAGGAATAGATAAAAGCACTGTGGGTCTGGGTCCACGGTAGGGCCGCAGGCCAGGTGTCCATCAGATCATGTTACCTTCCGGACTGGACTAAGTTAACAGGGCAACAGGACTTGGCCTCAGTGATCTGGGCTGGAGACAGAAGGCAAGCTTCTAGGGGTGGAACTTTAAGTTCAGGGGATGAAGTTGCCTCAAGATGTGGAAAGACACACATACACACATACTCTCTCTCTCAACACACACAGGAGTGCCTAGGGGGTAACTCTCTAGTGAACTTGACATCCACCAGGCTGAACAGTGAGGTAGGTCTATGCTTGAAATCTCTGCTTAGGCCTCCCTGGTGGCTCAGATGTAAAGAATCCACCTACAATGCAGGAGACCTGGATTCAATCCCTAGGTCAGGAAGATCCCCTGGAGAAGAGAATGGCTACCCACTCTAGTATTCCGGCCTGAAAAATCCCATGGACAGAGGAGCCTGGCGGGCTAGAAGTCCATGGGGTCACAGAAAGTCAGATACGACGGAGCAACTAACACTTATTCACTTCTTCACTTCATGCTTGAAATCTGCTTAACACTTGAGGCTTATTCCTCAAGGTACACTTGTATCATGAGGATCACAGCACTGAACATATTGGACCCAAATCTCCATCAGCTCAGCTCAGCCCAACCTGTTGTTTTCCTAACTTGCAGTCAGAATTAGATGCAAAGCTGCTCAAACATTGTATAGTTTCAGGGATAGTCTTCAGAAGAGGAATCTACCACTTACCTTGATTGCTGCTGGTCACCAAAAAGTTATCCAAGACAATGGTAGCCACCTGTCTGTCAGATGGCTCTACAGATATTCGGCTCTGGAAACAGAAATCTTTACTGAGAACTCCTAACAGTAACTTTTTAATCATCCGCCTATGTACATAGCACACATGACTTGGGTTAGAAACCCTGCAAATTTATTCTATTGGGCTACAAGTAGCTTCCCTCGTGGCTCAGCTGGTAAAGAATCTGCCTGCAATGTGGGAGACCTGGGTTCGACCCTTCGGTTGGGAAGATCCCCTGGAGAAGGGAAAGGCTGCCCACTCTAGTATTCTGGCCTGGAGAATTCCATGGACTGTGCAGTCCATGGGATAGCAAAGAGTTGGACATGACTGGCTTTCACTTTACTTCACAGCTTGGGCCTGACTTAACCATTAGTTGTATGACCTCAGGACGCAGAGACCCTTCCTTGTGTAGAAAACTCAGGGCTTAAACTAGTTTAGTCTCTCAAGCTCCAGAGTTGCACAGAGAAAGAACTAATAATAGGAAAACTGCCTAGTGATGCAAGTAGACAAGAGAAAACGGAGGAGTGGAGAGCTGGGCAGTGCTGGCGGATCAAGACTGAGGAGCCAGGGGCACAGCTACATTCCTGACCCTGGATCTCAGAGGCCAGCTTAAACTAACCCACTTGTTTAAAGGATGTGAATCTCATGCCAAAGCAAGAACTGACTTTTCCTTACCAACATTAGTCAACAATAGCAGCTAATGTCAACATTAGCCACGCTTGTGTTATAGGCAGGTGCTGAGCCTTACAATCTCACAGAACTTTTAATCACAGACAGACTGGAGAGGGGGGAACAGCCTAGCATACCTTCTTCTCCATCTTATGGCTATCAGTCCCACAGTGACAGCATCTCTCTAGGATTTCCATGTTACCTTTGCCATTGGACTTGAGATGCTTAAGGAAAGTTTTTTTTTTTTTTTGCTTTTGTGGTTCAGCATATGGCAGATGGTAAACCCTTGGTAGACTGAATTTCTTTCATTCATTCAACAGACATATTATCCTTTATTGGCTTAACAGAGGGTGGAGATGAAGATTATAGAAAGGGAACAAATGTCAGAAAGGTGGCGACAAACTGCTGAAATGTGTATTTTGTTTTCATTACAGAAGTATTAGGTATACTGCAGAGCATTTAGGGAATACAAAGAAAAACATTCACCTGAAATGACATCTAGGTGGTAGAATTTAAGAGCATTTACTTGCATCTAAAGTTATGTGATGCGTGTTTACTAATTTAATGTATTCTTTGCCACTACCTGAATCCCGTTAAAAAAAATTGGGAAATAATACTTCCCTATTTTTCTATTTATTCATTTCTGATTTAAAAAACACAAAAGATAACGTGTGCAGGGCTTAGCCTGATTTTTTTCCCCCGGTTTTAGTTCAGCACCCCCAAAGGGCAAGTAATTTACGGGTTTACCACTTTATAAGCCTTAGAGGTGCTAGTGGTAAAGGGTCAGCCTGGCAATGCTGGAGACATAAGAGATGCGGGTTCAAACCCTGGGTCAGGAAGATCCCTTGGAAGAAGGCATAGCAGCCCACTCCAGTATTCTTGCCTGAAGAATCCTCATGGACAGAAGGGCCTGGCGGGCTACAGTCCATAGGATCACAGAGTTGGACGTGACTGAGCGACTTAGCATGCACACAATCCTTAGATATTAACTAAAAACCAGAAGAGCAGTCTAGAATTCTAAGATGAGTCTCAGAGGTATCTCCTTCTACACCAACCACATTTGACAGAGGAGGCAACTAAGACCAGTGGCCACGTTTCTTATTCAGATATAGCTGTACCAGCAGGAAAGCAATGGGCCTGAGACCTGTGACACTCAGCCCATCACTCCTTACTGAGAGTTACCCACCTGGCTGAAGCCCAAATCATCCCTACATTCTGTCAGATTGCTAACTTCTGGTTTTTGAAAAGCAATCAGATGATTCCAAAACAAGAAAAGCAGATGACAGTGTCCAGAATATGTCCCTGCACTAGAATTCTCAGCTGGCAGGTTAAGTAAATCGCCATCAGGTTAGCCAAAGTCACTCATGATTCTGTAAAGTGCTTCTGATTATTTAAAAAATGGCCCAGTGAACCCGAGTTTGGGATTGCTGGTCAATGTACTACAACTATCAGATGAAGATTACAGCTCACTGACACAGGCACCCACTTCTCGAGGTCTATGTAGGGAAGGCATAGGTGGTGAGCATCCAGCTTGCTTCCCTTTCCCAGGAACCCCAAGAGTGGTCACGATAAAACCCACTGGTAGAGGGGAGGAAAGAGTTCAAAGTACTTCACCAAACAAAGAACCTTGCTCTGGGTGAAGCTAGTTAAGGTGAAGGTGCCTTCTAGGGAAGTCTCACATATTCACGGTTAACCTTCCAAATTTCAACAGCACCTGCTCAGCCAGAGCACAGAAGCAAGAGGCTGGGTATATTTAAAGACAGAAGAGGCTCTTCCTCTGGGGGAAACACAGACCCCAGTGTCAGCAGAGATCTGGGGACCCTTCATCCACGTGTGTCTCCTGGTCCACTGCTCCCTTTGATGTGAGTCTGGTATTTAAAGATGCAGTACAGGGACTTCCCTGGTAGTCCAGCAGTTAGGACTCTGTGCTTCCACTGCAGGGGGTACCAGTTCCATCCCTTGTCAGGAAACTAAGATCCCATGTAGTGTGGCCAAAAAAATAAACAAAAATAAAAAATAAAGATGCAGTACATACTCATCTCTCAACATGGACTCTAAATGCTACCCGACCACCTCATCTCCTACTCCATTATAAAAACAGTGGTCTTGAAAAAAACAAACAAAAACAAAAACACACAAAACAAAGCAGTGGTCCTTCTTCCTAAGACTGGAGGGAGGCGTAAAGGATTGCATGCTGGCCTCCTACAGAACTGTCAAGGGTACTTAAGACCATGAGTGATTTTCATAGTGTACAAAGCTCAACTCAGAAGAGGAAGAGACCTGTGGGAGAGGTAACATGCCCCTGATTGAACCTCAACCTGACCAGCACCCACCCCTGGCACAGTACTCAGTATAGCACTCACTGGAGGAAGATCAGGGACAGAGGAGGACTTACTCTCTTCACTTGGTTGCCATTTAAAAGGACAGTCTTCAAGTCCATTTAAAAGGACAGCCTTCAGGTCTTATTAAAACAAGTTTCAGATGGCTAAGAGGGAACAGTGAGGGGAGAAGGACAATGAATGCGGGTCCCACCTATTTCATAAATGAAAAACCAAAAAGTAAGCCCCAAATGCATAAACTGGAATAAAATATAAAAGGTATATGTTTGCGGCAGAGCCAAGAATAGGTCCTGAGTGTCCTTGAATTTCATCTTTCAGAGTGCTTTTGAACAAGGTTTGTTCCTATGTGTTCTTTGTTTGAAGTCGCCCCAAATATCCTCTCTGTTCCTCTTTCTCCACTCAACAGGGAGAAAACTGTTCCATGGACTTCATTTGTTTGTTTCCTTCAGGCCCTGAGGAATTGTCTCTGGTACGGAGAATATGCAGGATATGAAGAGCAAGTCTTAACATTAGAACATTCCACATTACCAGGGTGGGACCAGTTCAGCTCAGAGGGATTCTGCTGCCACTGAATAGAAGCTGAAAATAAATACAAACATAGACAACATGGTGCACAGGATGCCAACGTTTAAGCAAAAGATGACACGGAGAGAGACTAGAATGGGAAGGGAAGCCATGCCCCCCCCGCCCCCCGGCTCTACCCACCATGCCTCCTCCTTAGCAGACAGCTGCTGACTGTGCAGGAGGACACAGCAGCCCACTCTCCCTGTCCCCTACATTTCAACTTTGGATCTTGTCAGCTCAGTTTATATTTCAGGATGAGGAAGGGGGAATGCCTACGGGCTGCTGGATAGCACCAAATGTTTATAATCTACTGCTGAGCAAGGCATCATTGGAAGAACATGGCACACATTCCCTGGGCTGGCCAGAGCTTCACTGGTCTATTTCACAACAGACCTGGCCTGTTTAAGTTAAGGGTACTCTGTAAAACGGGTTAGCCAGGGCATAGTAAGTAATCAATTTATCTGCACAATGTTAAGTATAGATGTATCTATTCTTTTTGATTTAGTTAACTGTTCTGCTTAGGTAACACATTCATGATTCATAAATCAAACTATAAAAAGGTATACTACCATGACATCCCATCTGTCCTGTTCCTTCTTCCACCCAACAAACCTGTAGTAACCACCTTTTAAATGTTCTCACCCTTTCTCACAAAAAAGGTAGCATGTCATTCACATGTTCTGGATTTTGCTTTTTACCCATTGGAGATCTCTCCACATGGGAACAGAGACAACTGATTCATTCCCTTTTTACATCTGAACAATATCTACTATAAGGCTGCACCATGGTTTACTTAACTGGTCCCTTGTTAATGAACATTTAGGCTCTTCTGAGCCTTTTGCCCTTGAAAACAATCTTGTGATGAACAGCTTTATATATCAGAGTTGCCTTTATACATTAAGATGCCTACTTACTGCTCTGAAACTACCTGACCATGGTACAGAGATAGATGGAAGAAGATCTTACAACTGCAAATCCATCTGAAATCAAGACAAAGCTCCTCTAAAGTAAAAACACACACAATTATGGAAGTGTATAAAAGCAGATTTTGATTTGGTATGATACATATAGAGTAGGTACTCCATCGACATTTGTAGAAGGAGACGGAATTCAATTATTATTTAGCTTGCCCGTTCTGCATTCTTTTCCTTCTCCTGCTCACCCCGCCCAAACCTCACCATTCATTCATCCTAGGGCTATGCATTCTAACAGCATTCTATCTCACAGACACTGTACCCAAGCAATGACTATGAGGTGTCTGGTGCTACCTAAGAGCAGAGCGGAACCCTGTCTGTCCCTGGTCATTATCTGAGCCCAAACCTAAAGGTCCAGCTGGAGGTGCAGGCACAGAGCCATCTGCACCCCTGGGGATGGCTGTAGGCTGCTCCTTGCATCAGAGCCTACATCCCAGGTGAACCCCTCCAAAGTCAACAGCAAACGAGACCCCTCAGCAGACCCCAGAGAGCCCAAGGGGCAGTCTGAGCCCTTCCCAGACACTGCCTCCAGCACAGGAGCAGGAAATTCTAAGCTGTTCATGGAGCTGACTCATAATCCTCTTTTCACAAGCATCCTGAAGGTTCTATTCTAAGTTTACCAAAGGGAACATGCCTTCAGGCAGAAGCAGAGCAGCACACAAGTGTTTGCGGCTGGGGCCTCAATGAGCATTTCCTCCATGACAGGTCAAGGTCCCACCAGAAGGGCTAAGAAAAGTCCCGAAGAGACCAATGCCTTTTACACCTTCTTGCAGAGGTCACACGCATCATTACTGTGTTTGCACGCAGTGATGGTTTAATTACCGCAGGGTTATGGTCAAACATTAAAAATAAATTTTGCTTCTTTGGGCCATAATTGAAACAAACCAAATGTATAAGGGCATTTTTAAAACAAATGGGAAAAAAAAAACAAAACTGAACATGGATTTGCTATTATGTGAAGTTACATAACTACTGTTAATTTTCTTAGGTGTGACGGTAGTATTGTGGTTATATTTTTAGGTCATTATTTCTTAGAGATACATATTGAAAGATTTAGGGATGAAATGATGCATGAGATTTGCTTTAAAATACCCTACCCCACCCTATCACCTGCCCTCCCACCCAAAAGTGTGTGGTGAATGACTGCTGAGTTTTGAGTACATGATGTCCATTATACTGCCTTCTTTATCTTTGAGATTATGTAAATCACTTTATAAGAAAACAGTTGCTATAATAGCTAAATTCCACTGCGACCTCACTACTGATGAGAACAGGCAGTTCAACCCCTAGGGGTGATCCCTTGGCCCCAGATGATAAGAGCTGGTGATCACACAAAAGCAAGTCGACTCAGTAAGTAACTGTAACAGAAGAGTCTTCTTCCTGTCAAATAAGACATGGTTCTCAAACCTGGCTGCATGATGGGAGTTCTGTGGGTTTTGTCTTTTTTTTTTTTTTGGTGATTAATTGTTTGAGGGCATGGTATGGTCTGGACTTCTCGATTTTTTTTCAGTTACTTAGGCAATTCTAATGCACAAGCAAAGTTTGAGAATCCTTGCTCCAGAAACCTAACAGAGTGGCTAAGGAAAAAGTCAGAAGTAAACCTGAGAGGATGGGACAGCTGGTTGTCCTCTGCTTGAGTCCACCTGTGACCCTCCCCCACTGAGTCTACTCAGTTGTCTCTCCAGGGCCCCCAAGTTTGGGGTCTGGGCCAAGCTTCCCTGAGTTACTAGTGCAATTAAAGATGACACTAAAGCTATATAGTTAAAAAACAAAACAAAACAGGGGCTTGGCAAATAGATAAAAACCAGAAGCTGGGCCTACTTTAAATCCAGACAAGCGAGGACCTGTTATCTGGCTTGCAGTTCATAGGCAGTGTTTCACTGACTGTACACCCTCACCCACCCAGCATTAAAGGCCAATGTGCGTCCTGCTGATGCCAGACTGTGTTTGTTACAGAAAAGCTCCTGTGGCTGGTTGGTCTTAGGCAGCTTAATGGGTGAGAGCTGCTGGGCGATGGAGCCCTAACAGCTGGCCTTATTCAAAGCAGAGAGGAAGTGGCAGTTCTCTTGGGAGTGTGAGCCTCACCTCACAGAGGGACTGGGGAACTTTTCCTGCAACAGGTGGCATATTCTGCTCTACAACTGTGGGCCTGTGCCCACATTCCTGTGGCAGTGGGGTTCATTCTGGTGTCATTCTCAGGGCCCTGGGAGAGGTGGGGGGCTTCCATCTGTGGATGCTCCTCATGGACACGAACACTCTGACCCTCCCTCACGACTACCCTGAAGTATTCCCTCTTTATATAGAACAGAAACAAGGCCCAGGTAATGCGATGACCCCATCATCGGCCTGGCAATCGATAGCAGAGCAAATTCCAAAGCCTTTTTCTACAGCCACATCTTCCAAGATAAACTGCACATGGCACCACTCACTCTCACCTGTAGGAAATAATCCAAAGGCTCTGGTGGCCCAGCCTTCCTGGATGAACCTGTGAGTCACCATGAGCCTAAAGATACAAAACCCTTGAACTTTGCTTCCATCCATGCAGCTGTCCTCTGCCCTGGTGAACCTCGGCTGAGAGCCACTCTCCAGCCACTCCATGAAGAACCCGGAAGGATCTCACATGCCCAGCTTTAGAGTTCCGGTGAAGAACACCAAGCTGAGGACCCTCCCCTAGAGAAACACGCACGCACACACAGACACACACTCACACCTTCAGATTTGAATTCTGTGTATCACAAAGGGTAAACAGACCTGGAGTACAAGTCAACCCAGGGCCAAAGCCAGACTTTCGCCTCTAGTCCTTGGATGTGGGAAACCTCCTGCTCCCAGCCAGCTCCATCAGAAGCTACCCAAGTGCCAAATGCAAGGCCAACTCAGCTGGTACTTAATACAGTAGGTCTGTGTGTGTGTGTGCTAAGTATCTTCAGTTGTATTTGATTCTTTGCAACCCTATGGACTGTAAGCCACCAGACTCTTCTGTCTAAGGGATTCTCCAGGCAAGAATACTGGAGTGGGTTGCCATGTCCTCCTCCAGGGGATCTTCCTGACCCAGGGGTTGAACTTGACTCTCCTGTGTCTTCAGCATTGGCAGGTGGGTTCTCTACAACTAGTGTTACCTGGGAGGCCCACACAAGGTGTAAATAAGACTAATTTTCACTTCCAAAACACAATCTTACAGGTCTTAGTCAATATTGCCCACTCACCCTCAAAACACTGCCTTTAAAGTTTTGTCCTAGAAGATTGCTATTGTTTCAAAGACGCTGTCCCAAGCCAAAGCTGCCTGGAATCCTTCTTCTGAAGCTACCTTCATGGCTAGTCTTATAATAAATGAGCCATTAAAATTAAAAAAAAAAAAAAAAAAGAGCAACCCTTACTTTTTGGCTAAGCACCATTTCTTCTTATTAGATCCATCTACTAAAGCTTATTCTTGACTTATTCACCAAACTTAGCTCTGATGAACTTAAAGCCATTTCCAAAATCTACTTGCCTTTACAACAGAAATATTTAATATCATCATCTTTTTTCTTCTGAAGAGTTCCAAAAAGGTTTCTGAAAATGTTTCAAGAATGGGTTGGGAGATGGAGATGGGCATGGAGGCTCCTGATCACAGCTTTGAAAGGTAAACACCAAGTACCAAGGTACATACTCAGATACAAAAGTATATGCTCTGATACAATTGCCTTAAAACACCCCCAAACTCGAGCTACACGCTCATATCCTATGGTACACTTTTTATGTGATTATAATCCATCATGCAGGGTCAAATGGCACTGTCATAGTTGTTCGGTCACTCAGTTGTGTCCGACTCTTTGCAACCCCATGAACTGCAGCACGTCAGACTTACCCATCCTTCAGTATCTCCCGAAGTTTGCAAACGGCATTAATAATAAACATAATGAAATGTTAGTTGACACTGACCTGACATGCCAAGGACACTGTGCCTCTGTGTGTCCTCTTGAAACCCCACAGAAGTTATCTGAAGCAGGGCCTGTGAGGATCCGCCCTTTACAGGTGGGGAGACTGCCACCCAGAGAAGGGAGAACCCAGCCTGCAAAGCTACAGAGCAGCTTCAGAGCACCAGAAGAGTGGTCTGACTCTAGAGCATACAGCCCTCAACCCCCAGGCGCACTGCCAAACCTCACCCAGGCAGCCAGCCACCGGCAGAGCTGCCCTTTATGCACTAACACAACAGTGGCAGGGCACCCGGGAGAGGCAAAGGGAACATTTATCAAGGCGGCCCTGGGCCTTCCACCATGATACACCGGGAGGAGGCTGTGTAGCACATAGCATTTCAAAGGCCAGGTGAGAAGCTGTCCTCCCAGCAAAGGTCAGAAGCACCCACAATATTCAATTCTCAGCCCAGCTAGTTCAGCAACCCAGGACTGAACCCTCCCCTGGTGTCCTGCCCGTACGTGCAGATAACCAACCAATGCTTGTGCGCAATGGAGCAATGCATCCATGGGCTGGTCTGGGCAGTGCTGAGAGACACCCTATAGTTAAACACTCGGAGCTCGAATCACACAGTCCAAGCTGCTCTCCCTGCCCCATCGATTTCTAGCTGAGTTCTCGGACAACTTATTTCATCCTTCTAAACTGCATTTTGTCCATCTGTAAAACGGAGAGACAATGGCACCTACTCTGGGGTATCTTAAAGTCTGGGATGCCAGTTAAATATACGTGTAATAAAGAACATCACACCAGAGTAAGTACTTAATAAATGCTAGTTCTCAGCTAAGGTTCAGTATACGACAGGCAGTGCGGGCAGTGCGGACCGAAGATGTCAGAATCACAGAGTACCTCGGGGCAGGGTTCTCCTCCCCTCTCCACTGGTTAGCACCGGTGCCCAAGCAGAGAAACTTGACTGTGTCATATCCTTTGGCAAATGATAACTATACAATCCATCAGGTTCTTCCTGGACTTCTGAAGTCAGCCTGAAACTACTCTCTGTAACAGGGAATTACTTGGGGTTTTCAAACACCAGTGGAATTTCCCCCTTTTCTCTTGAAAGGCCAGCCTGACATTAGGAGGTTGGCTGTGGTTCTGTACTTCTCAAAGCAGGGGTTTCCTAAGCTTCACATCCACTTTGCATTTTCCCAAGATATGTTACACTTGAATAACCACTCTAAAGGTGGTAGCGGGTGGGGGAGTGTTACAGACTTGAGGACTGGTCTGAAATAGCGGCTTCCCAGGCCCATCTGGAGGGTTCCTGGGCTGGCAGCTACTAGAGCCTGAACTGGGGCACAGGAACAATCTAAACAAGAGAATGAAACAAAAAAACAAGCCCCCTGGACATCACCACGCCTTACAGGTCCCAAGATGACAGGAAGAGCTGTGAATTTGGTTGGGGGGGGGGGTGGCGGGGAGGCTTCTTCCCAAAAGCCTAAGGAGAAAAAAGTCAGTGAGGAGGGGTGCTTTTGAAAGGATTTTTTAAAAACCCTGCTGCTGCTTATTAAGCTGTTAACACTCTACCTGGAAGGAGGGTGTCTCATCCACAGCCCTGAGTGCTCTTAGGTTAGGGCTGGTCACCCCTCAGCTAGGCTACCAGGGAGAGGAGCTTCTGGGACTTGTATTCACCTAGAAGCCCCAACTGGCAGCTGACCTCACAGCACCGTCCTATAGATTGTAACGTGAGCCCCACATGTGATTGAAGTTTTTCTAGTAGTCACGTTTAAAAAGCAATAAAACCGCGGCAAAATTCGTTATTAGAAAATAGAGATGACACAATCCAGTATATCTAAAATATTTTTGTTTCAACATTCATCAGGACGAAAGAATTACCAACGAGGTATTTTACATTCTTTCTCTTGCTACTAAGCCTTCAAACTCCAATGTGTGTATTTTACACTTACAGCCCAGGTTGGGTTCACACCAGCTTTGTTTCAAGTGCACAACAGCCCAGGTGGCCAGCAGCTGAGGTACTGGGCAGTGTGGGTCTAGAGCAGCGGGCTGCTCCCAATCTGGTCACCAGAATTGCCAAAGGGGAGGGGGCGGCGCCTGGTGCAAAACATGACACCCCAACCCCACCTGGGAAGGGCTCAGTGAAAGGCCCTGGCTTTCCTCCAAGTTCCGCTGCGGCGCAAGGCGCCACCCACACAGCCTGGTCCCCACGGCCTCTTCCCTCTGAAAGAGTCATACAAGAAGGCTTACATTTAAAACAGACCTACCAGTGGCTAGCTTGGGACTGGTAAGCACAAAAAACAGGAGACCAAAGACAGTCTCCCATTGGTGGACTCACTGGACCGAGGAGTAAGGTGCCCAGGCCTACTGAACCAAGCTGGTCTAATTTGTCTACTGGGTCTGAGCTTGGTCCCAAGCTTCAACGTGACTCTTCCGTTTTTCTTTGAGTAGTCATGAACACCGTGTATACCTCATCTGTGAAAAGAAGAGGGAAGGTGGAAGATGATGCAAGAACACATTATGGTCCTCCAAGGGGTACTTGGAACACTCCAAGGGGGCAGAGATATTTCTAGAGCTATTATTCTGCAGTGGATATACAGCAGGGCATTTGTTTTTAAAATTTATTTATTTGGCTGTGCTGGGTCTCATTTGGGATGTTAGTTGCGACATGTGGGATCTAGTTCCCTGACCAGGGATTGAACCTGGGCCCCTAGCATTGGGAGCATAGCGTCTTAGTGACTGGACCACCAGGGAAATTCCAGCAGGGCATTTAAAATGTCCTCAGACAGGGCTCTATGCAGCTGTCATTTTATCTCCTGGGGACCCTGGCCAGAGAGAGGCCACCTTTAACCTGGTGGAGGTGGGCTGACGATGCCCATCAACATCCCCTGCAGGTCCCACCATCACCTGGGTTTCCAGAGCACGGGGCTAAGCTTTTCTGCTTTAGCCTTACTCTCCGGGAAGCCTAAATTGAGATCCTTCAAAAGAAAAGCCTGACACACTGGGTATGGAAAAGTTCTCTTATCATTTGGAGAAAATAATTTAGGGCTGGGTAGATAAACATGTACAGGAAATACTTCTATAGAGGTCTTGATCCTCTGAAGATTAATAACCCACGGAACTGGAGACCAGCCTCAAACTCGGAGGAAATAGGCAAGTTATAAAAACAGGAAGAACGGGAAGTTTATTTTTGGATGAATATTTGTTCTAGTGAAGCTCTCGATCCTGACAAAAACCTTGATCTGCAGGTCATTTGCTGTGGTGGAGCAGCTGCAGCGTGTGTTTCCACAAGCCGTCCCACCAGAGATTTCCGGGTCTTTCTGGAAAGGGCCTCGCCCCGCTCCTGCAAAACATCTGCCTCGCTGCCACCACTCAGGGCCTCTTTCCTCCCACATTCCTGCTAGAAAGCCTGGCCATGGCCACCAGACCCCTCTGCCTCTATCCTCAGGGCTCAAGGCTGGCCCATCTCCCCCCAGGTGTTCCTCTTGGCTTCTGCCACGTCTGTTCCTGTGTGATACGATCAGCTTTTCTCCATGACTACCAGCCTGCCTGGCCCCACCAGCCGCTCTGTTTCTCAATCGATAACCCCTGTCACCACACCTTCCATGGCTCCTGGTTACTTCAAGAAGAAAAGCCAAATCTTCCAGTTTGATAAGACAGAGCTCTATACGGTCTGGTCCAGCCCATCTTTACAGCCCTAACTCTCTAAGCAGGATTGGCTATGTGATGTGCGGGACCCTTGAAAAAGGAAATTAATTTGTAGGGCCCTTTGAAAATTACTAAGGACTTTAGGATGGTAAGAGAAGAGCATTAAATTGTGGTGGGGACCTTGTAAGCTGAAGTGCCAAGCAATGGCACTGGCTGCACATCCATGAGGTGGGCCCCCACCAACCCGCCTCCCTCAGACCCACCCCAGAAGGCAGTGGGCACGGCCACCACTAAGAACCCTTCTCACCCCTCCTCACCCTCACTGACCAGCAACCCTCCCCTCCATCCTCTCAGAGGTTCAGAGGCCCCTTCCACTGAGCGATCTGATCCTGGTTCACAGTACGGGTTAATTTTCCTGTCTCTCCTTCACATCTGAATTAGGGCAAGAGTCCCAGGGCTCCACGTTCATTGCTTGGCCACTTCTGCGCCCTTCCCTCCCACCTTTCCAGAACAAAACCTGGTACACACATTAGAAAAAGTGAAGTGGCTCAGTTGTGTCCGACTCTCTGTGACCCCATGGGCTGTGTAGCCTGCCACGCTCCTCCACCCATGGGATTTTCCAGGCAAAAATACTGGAGTGGGTTGCCATTTCCTTCTCCAGGGGATTTTCCCGACTCAGAGATGGAACCTGGGTCTCCTGCACTGCAGGCAGACTCTTTACCATCTGAAGCACCAGAAAAGCTAGGTCTCTACAAATTTCTACTAAATAGCCACTAGGAATACTGCCCTCTGCCTCTAAGAGCCAATTACAAAGCCTCCTATGACCTTGCCAAGTGACCTGTTAAAGGAATAATTTTTTAAAAAATTCCCTCAAGATTTGCTTTTCCATAAGAGATGCCCAGGTTCTCCAGAGGAAGAATCACACGAGTTTTGAGGATGTCTGAACAGGAACTTCCATTAACCACCGTTATGAAACCTACTGGCCGGACACCAAGGCTGCACACATTGACTTTGGCAGTGGCTTCTCAAGTGGCCCAGCTGGCACAGAGGCAGAAATCTCACCACCCTGCTGGCTGCAGCCAGCTCTGGGGGGTGGGGGGGCATGGAAGAGGGACGGGAAACAGGAGAGCCAGCACACCCTCCCACCTCTCAAGGGGAGAGGGAGCCATGTTTAATTTAATGCCCTATGAACTATGAATGGGAAGTAAGTTCAAGACAAGAAACTTGGGTTCTCACCTAAAAGCTTGAAATGATTTCTTGTTTCCATTAATATGATGAACTTCTCAGGGAAAATGCTTATGGGCCCTTAAGTTCCTTTTGAGCGAAGAAGAAGAATGAGATAAGGAGCAGAAGAGAGGGACAATGATCACCGCTACCCCTTAAAGGTTGACCTGACATTTTATTCTTTAAAGAAGAAAAATATTGGAAATCCCAAACAGCTTTCTACATATTCAGGCAAGGTAGATTTTTCCAGTAATTGTCATCTGATCATTCTTATGGGAGACGGTGAGGCCGAGGAAGGGAAGGATATTGTGTATCAGAAAGCACAGGTATTAACTATATGTGACCTCTGGTATTAGAAGATCTTCAAGGAACCTCTTCTCCCAATAAGTCAGTCAGTAAGAGTAACCATAGTAACAGCAGCAGCTATGATTGATGAGCAGGTTAATCGCGGGGTGAGGGCTGGACCAGTTGTTCTCAGTCACATCTCTCCTGGTGTTGAGATCATCTATACTTTACTCATTTATTGGTTCCCCTGTTCATTGTGCAGCTCCCTCTTAAGAATGGAAGGTTACCTCTGATTACCCAAGACCCAGAACTTCACTGCCAGCCTAGTAAGTTCTTAACATCATCATGGATTTACCAAGAGGTTATCTCCATCCTTACAGTCTGGTTCCCAGTTTAGAGAGGAAGAGGAATCAAGGCTCATGGTGTGTGTCTAAGGAAGGACACTGCAGGTTTTGGCTCTTTGGCTGTCACTCTGTGGGTGTTGGGCACTTTGTTGTTTCAGAAGTTCCAGGCCTCCCATCTTTTGCAACACCCCCTCAAGAGCCCTGCTTTCCCTGCCATGTTTCACCCAACAAACATTTCCCACTGTTGGCTCTTTAAGAGGTACATTTTTTTTAAACCTGAAGCTGATTGCAATATTAAAGAAAAATTCCTCAACTGTGAAGTATTCAGCAAATATTCTGACTATCTGAAACCCCTATTTGTGGCATCTAGAAAAATGATACAAAACTTATTTGCAAATAAGAAATAGAGACCCAGATGTAGAGAACAAACTTAGGGATATTACAGGGGTAAGGTGGAGTGGGCTGAATTGGGAGACTGGGATTGACTGGTTCTTCTAACAAGAACCTCCTGTATAGCACATGGAACTATACTCAAGGCTCTGTGATGACCTAAACGGGAAGGAAATCTAAAAAAGAGGGGATGTATGTTTATGTATAGCTGATTCACTTTGTTGCACAGCAGAAACACAACAATGTAAAGCAACTATACTTCAGTAAAAAAGAATTTTAAAATAATACAATAAAATAAAGCCTCTAAGTGGGGTCTGGGGGACCCTTCACGGTGATGGGGTTATTTTGTAGGGGAGTATCCTAAAAGGCTTCTGTGGGGTGGGTTTTGTGGTCAGGATTCATTCATTGCTGGTTTCCCCAGCTGTCAGTACAGAATGCAGGAGGTGAAAGTTACAAATGGCTACCAGAACAGTCTCCTCCTTAGTCTGTGCTCTAGCCTCTTGGCTGTACTTTCTGTGTAAGGAATATAGACACCATTCTCCAGCTATGACCACGGAAAAAGCAGTGGGAAGTCCCTCCATCAGAGGCTTCTGAGTTTTTTATCTAATAATTTATAACCTTCATCAATTATTTTTCACACAAAATGATGGCAAGCACACTTAGTTCTCAGTTTACTGAACGGACAGTATCAGCTAAATATACTCAATTCTGATATAAGTGAGTGAAAAAAAATACAAAAATTGCAAATATACTGGGTAAATGCTTCCAAATTATATTTGAAATAAACAGGACTTAGGCTGGAAAGGTTGAGTAATTCTGCACATGTAAACTCCAGAGTGAAGATACTATAGCATTTAGTTAACTAAAATTAGAAATATTAAAGTAATGAGCCCTATGAAACACAGACTGCAGAGTTGTTACCAATTCAGGATCTGTCTAGACTATTAACTAAAAATGCAAATTTTAACCTAAACATATAAGTTTAGGTAAAAAGGGAATCTACAGACACTGAAAAACTAGGGAGAGCAAACATCTAAAAGCCACCCTGAGTTAGCAATGCAGTTGGTGTCAAGGCCAAGGTTAGTGCATTAGCCAGCCTTACCCAGGAGCTGTGTGCAGGCCCGTATTTTAACACAGTGTGTTTAGAGGGGAGAGGTTTAACCTGAGTCAATCCAGAGCATACAAAACTGAATCTAAGCCCTTGAGGCAAGGATCCCGTGTCTCCCATTAGGGGTAGGGCCAGAGACATTATCAGTGCTGACAAAAGGTGGGTGAGGTAATGCCAGCCCAGGGCGCCTTGAGGGCAGGCCGCCCCATCCTCACCTCCACCCCCGCCTCCCATCCATCCTGGGAGGTGCTCAGATTAGCCAAGGTCCTGGCCACTGGCTTGTGACTCCATTTCTGGAGACCTCTCAAACAGTGAGGACCTTCATGAACAGCTCTGCAGTCTACCTTGGTGAGGGTGTCTGGGAGGGCCTGGTGTCCCTCACTGGGGGGTTTATCATGTGCTCTTAGGGGCTGTTATCAGTGGCACAGGAAGTCCCTCAGTCTCCTCTGCAGACTCTACCAGCACAGACAAGGGGTCAAAACCAGGGTGGAGGGAGAGGGTGGTGAGAAAGCAATTTTCCCCCTTACACACTCTCTCTCCTTGGTCATTTCCTAGGTCCCCAAAACAAAACCCAAACTCTTGAGCATGTGGTCCAGTATTACAAATTTCTGTGTTTTTATCATATATTGAGAATATGTTATTATAAATTTAATCATATGATCTTCCTCAGTCTAGCGCCCAGCCCATACTCCCCCACCGTGTCCTAGGCTGAGAGGTAAGCTGCTGTCCTGAGCAACCGCACAAGCCATCAGTTCAACCAGTGTCCATAGGCAGCGCAGGCCAATCGTCTAGGGAGCTGCCTCTGGTGGGGGACAGGGACACGAGACCCCACATATCTAACAGCTCCTCAGGGATGCTGGCCCTGCGGAGGGAGCTGGGCCATCCTGACTGGCCCAGCTGTCAACGCACTCTGCCTTCTCAGGCCCCTGTCCCTCTTTCCTCTGATGGGTGAGAAGGCCCTTTGCCTCAGAGCTGTGCCCCAGCATCAGGAATTCACCTGGCAACTCTCCCTTGTTCTTGCCCCAGCAGATGCCTCATCCCCCTTCCAGAGGCAGCAATACAAAGATAGATTAGTGTTGTTTTTTTTTTTAAGGGAATATCTTGCCTTGGGAAGCACAGTCTTTCCCTTGAAACTTAAAAAATTCTGAAGACACTCTACTTTTACAATTAAGAATAATTCTGCTACTTTATTTCCCTCTTACCTCCTAAAAAGTGTATCAAGGGGCAGGAGGGCGACTCATACTTTTGAACTTTGGGGAAGGAGGAAGACAAGGAAAGCGACTCATACTTTTGAACTTTGGGGAAGGAGGAAGACAAGGAAACACGAAGATTCTTTGAAAACATTAACAGACGGTTCAACTTCAAACTTTGTTTTAGCCTAAACATCTCAGTCTCCATAAGGATCTCAAACTTTATTTGTCGAATAACAGATTTCTAAGATTTGAAAGCAAAACAAATCCTTCCCCATCAACAAACACCTAAAAAGAAATGGAGGTTTTGTGTTTCTGCCTCAGGGATGAGGAATACCAGTGCCCTGTCATTGTTCAATTAATGTGACAAAACAAACAATTATCAAGAAACTTTGGCAGGGTTCTCAGCAAGGTACAAGTTCAGACAATGGCTGAAGGCATTTCTTTTAGGTACAGACATGGAGCTGCTCTGACTTGAATGAGGGTTAAGAAGCTATCAGCCAGGCACGGATTTTGAAGGAGCTGGAAATTCTGCAGGAGCAAAACTGTATAAGTTTAACAAAAATGAAGTACATGTTTAATATCTGGAAAGTAAAGCAAGTTTGTTGAAGAAATATTTTAAACAGGCAAAAAAGATATATACTACCTGTGATCCACCACCTAGAGAACGCTGCTGCTGACAAAGCAAGCTGCAATCACAAGAGTCTTAGTTGGACAAAGCCAGGTATCCTGATACACTGGGGCTTCCCTGGTGAATCAGTGTTAAGAATCCAACTGCCAAAGCAGGAGATGCAGGCTCAATCCCTGGGTCGGGAAGCTCCCCTGGAGAAAAAAATGGCCACCCACTCCAGTATTCTTGCCTGGAGAATTCCATGGACAGAGGAGCCTGGCGGGCTACAGTCCTGAGGGTCACAAAGAGTCGGATACGACTGAGTAACTTACACACACACACACACACACACACACACACACACACACACGTCTGATGGTCTGGGGAAAGGAACCAAAATCACCTTCAGAGAGAATGACTGGTGAGCCAGACTTGACAAAAAAAAAAAGAAAAGGAGAAGTGTTTCCTGAAATAACCAAAGCTGCACCTGGACCCAGCCCTTCGCCACAAGATCATGTGGCAAAATTGAAAGAATGCTGTCTCCAGAGGTCACTGACTCTGCTATGGAAATCCCCAGTCTTCGGACGAAGGGAAGGTGTCTCCCCTGCTAGAGGTCAGTGGCAGTCCTGGCCACGGCAGGGTCTGGAGAGAAGCAGCACTAGGTCTAACATGGCCAATACAGTGGCCTGCGGAGGGCAGCGATGACATACTTGTCAAGAGGGGCAGTAAAGGAGTGGCTGGAAGTGGGGGACACCTGTAGAGATGCACGTGTTCAACAACCCTGACTCTGAGTTCATGGCCAGACTGTCAGAAGCTGTGGGGACTGTGGGCAAATTACTCCATGTCTCTGTAAAGGCAGGCGGAGCACTGAAGAACTGATGCTTTTGAACAATGGTGCCAGAGAAGACTCCCGACAGTCCCTTGGATTGAAAGGAGATCAAACCAGTCAATCCTAAAGGAAATCAACCCTGAACATTCACTGGACGGACTGAAGCTGAAGCTCCAATACTTTGGCCACCTGATGTGAAGAGCTGCCTTACTGGAGGAGACTCTGATGCTGGGAAAGACTGAAGGCAAAAGGAGAAGAAGGCGGCAGAGAATGAGATGGTTGGATGGCATCATTAACTCAACTGATACGAATTTGACCAAACTCTGGGAGATGGTGAGAGACAGGGAAGCCTGGCATGCTGCAGTCCATGGGGTCGCAGAGTCGGACCTGACTTAGCAACTAAAGACAACAAGTGCCTCTGTAAAGGGGGTTGTGACAACAGAAATTATTTGAATAAAAATGAACTTGGTGATATGCATCATCAAGTTGCTTTCCAGAAAGTGTACACTAAATTCTACTTTAGCAGCAGTGCATGAAAAATGCCCCCTTACTAAAGCCATGCCAGTATTAAAAATATTTTTCTATTTGATAATTAATAACAATTGAAAGGACTATAGTTTTATTTGTATTACTTTACTAGTTGGGGAATAACTGCTATAAAACTGTTACTATGTTTCCATTGCATTACTTTAGTAATTTGTTGGGATCACTATTTTGCTCCATGTTTAACCAACTTTATTGTTCTTTTAGCTAGCTTAGCATTTTTAAAAATATTAAGTTGTCTATTTTTCTACTGGTTTCCTTAGTGTCTTTTTGTAATTTCCTGAACTCTTCAGAGTTTATATTAATTCTATATATCACAAGCAAGGCAAATTTTTTTTTTTGCTTTTTATGTCTGTTAAATTGTCTTGTGATATCACACAAACCAAAGTTTGGAGACGTATCAGTGAGTTTCTGTGTAATTTCTTCCAATACTTCTATTTGTGGGCAATCATTCTTCCCTTAAAGATGAGTTAAACATCTACCTATGAGTTCTTCTTACTATTTTAAGATTTTCATTTTTAAAATATTTACTTCATAGCTTTGAGGTGAGGCTCTATGTTCTAAGGAAATCATAAAACCCATGATACAATGGAGTTATGTTGAAATGCGGAAATTGTTAAGAAATTACATCCACAGGATCCAAACGGGATTTACATAGGACCTACTCTCAGTAATGAATTAGCTCATTAAAAAACTGTACTTGACAATAAATAGGATTAATCAGAACATGCCAGGGACACTCAGTCGTCTTCCTTCCCCAGCCCTGCGCTTCCTCAGTGTGGTCTGGATTGTTGGGAGCTGAAGGAAAAGGATGAGGGATAAAAGCAGAGGGCAGCACAATGAGATGGGTGGGTTGGGGATGATCCATCAGGCCCTTCAGGTCCCAGAACTCGAAGAATGAAAGATGCTACCCTCATTAAATAGTGGAAAATAAGGAACCACGAGGAGCTTGTTAAGAGTTTAAAACAGATTTCTCCTTTGCCTCCTTCTCAAAAGGCAAAAGATCACTGAACTAGCTATTTAACTAGCTATTTTTCTTATACAAAGTTATTGCTACAGAGATCAAAAACAATGTAGCATCATGTTATCCAAAATAACACGGAAGATAGCATTCAGCCACCTCTTAGCTGCCTGCACAGAGACGCAGTACTGTTGTGGGGGAGCACACTACCTGGGAATGGTCACCTCTCCCCAACCTGTCCTCCACCTGGGCCTCCAACCCCAAATCCAGAACTGGAGACTAGTTTTACTAAATGTTGAATAATCATAGTTTTTGCCTTTGTGATAATCATAGTAAAGGGATTTACCAGATACAAAAAGGAGATTTTTGATGTCTCCTGGTCTGTGGCCCCCTTCTCCAAATAACCACCTTAAATATCCTCCCATACTGGGGAGCATATGGACTAGTCTTTTTGAAGAAGTCGTTCATTCATTCATTCACTCAATAACTGTCTTTGCTAACTGACAGGCTACTCCCCGAAAAGGGAGAATCAGAAAGATCTGGGTTCAGACCCCAGCTCCCGCACTTACCAGCTGCGGGATCTTCATAAACTACACAATTTCTGAACCTGAGCACCTCCTCTCTAAAATGGGCTTAAAACCACACAAGTAAAGGTTGCTGTGAGGACTACTAAGGAGGTGGGAGAAGTACCCAGGCAAGAAAACTGTAAAATGAAAATCAATAGTGACTGCTACCTGAGGCAGCGGCAGGGAGTGGGGGCGCGGGGGGCAGGGCGGGAAAAGCTTTCCCTGTGTCATATGCATTTGTGGACAAGACGTCTCCACAGATGTAAATTTTTTAAAGTCCAGCAAACAATTTAAATTCTCATTTCCTCCCAGGTAGCTAATCTGCTAGAAATAGACCAACCACAGCTCAACAACTAGGCAATTACACATCATTAGGTTCGGAAAGATGAGTCCACAGATGAATCCTGGCTTTTAACATTCACAGGCGTCTGGCAAAATGCGCTGCTTTTAGAGGTGGGTCACGGATGGGAGGTGGCTGCTGGCGCCCTGCACAGGCTTCTCTGTTGGGAAGCCGCTGTGAATGGACACGAACAGGGCTTAATGGACCTTCTGTTTTAAAGCAGCCTCAATAAACCCCTGAACTGAGGACTACCTTTGAGCCAAATCTGACGGAGGAACACACACTATCTGAAGACTGGTTTCTTATCAGTATGTTTCACAGACACGCATCAATCCTTCACCGGACCCACTTGAAGCTGACTAGAGAAGCGCACTCCCCTGGCGTTTACCGAATGCCCCTGGGGATGGGGCTCCTCCCTCTGGGCCTTCTGTCCATTTCTGATGCTGGGCTTGCCAGGAGCCCTGAGCTGTCTTGCTTACTATCTCCTGGCACATCAAGCCCAGTTCTGACCACAGTGAGACTCAAAGAAGGTGGAAGGGACAGTCCTTTTATATGAATTAAAAAAAAATTTTTTTTAAACCACTACGGTTTCATATGATGCTACTTCCATGTCTTATTTTAGGTAACTTTATGCCAATCCAAGTGATGTTTATTTATTTTCTAAATGAGGAAAATGAGACTGCTTCAGGTTGGCGTTGACTGTAGCCACAAGGGGTCCAGAGATGCCTGGTGACCAGGACTTGCCCCATCTTTCAATTTCCCTCTATCACCAGCTCCTCCCAAGGGATCCAGCCCACTGGCCACTCATCCACGTGCTCCTGCTCAACTCCCTCAATTTCATCCTAGGTTGTTGTCCAGCCTGGGATCTAAGCATCCAGTGTTGCCCCATCTGCGGCCCCATTCCCCGCCTCCCCAAGCTCTTCTCTCACCAACTTTAACCCTCCACAGATTTCATCTATCACCCATCCCAGCCCAACCATCCCTCAAGGACACTCCCCAGTTTTCCTCCAACAACTGCATCCCTAAGACAGAAGTCGGAAACCTCTGTCCCATCTTTAGCTGCCACCCCAAGTGTCCCATGTTTATGCTTCCTGTCTTCCCAGCTTGTCCTTACCACCATCTCTCATGGGCTCCCACAGGGGTCTAGCTGATCTCTCTGCCTCTGACCCCACATCCATCTTACACATCACTACCCAGTGCCACTTGAAGCAAGTCACTTAGCCTCGCTAAACTTTCAGTTCCCCCACCGGTAGTAAACCATCGTAAAGGGCTGTTATGAGGACTGCAAGACATTAGGGGTTGTCAAACTCAAATGCCTCTGCCTTACAGTCCTGCGGCAGTCCCATCACACCTTGTAAAAAACCATCCATGGCTCCCTATTGCTGGCAGAGGAATGAGTTCTGCATTCAAGGTGCTTTCTTCCATCTGCCCCAAACTACTGTTTTTAAACCTTACCTTTCAAACTAGTCCTTTTCCCCTCAAATGTCTTGGCCAGTACCTGCTCTGTCTTAGAGGCCAATGGTTTGAGATTTGGAATCAGACTGTCTTGGGTTCAAATTTCCATTCTAAACACTTATGAGCTTCCTTGGGCAAATTACTGAAGTGCTCCAGGTCTTAGGGTTTGTTTGGTTTTTTTTTAATATTTACTTATCTATTTATTTACTTGGCTGCTCCAGGTCTTGGTTGAGTCACACTCAATCTTTAGTCTTCGTTGCAGAATACCAGACCTTCAGCAGTAGCATGAGGGACATTTAGTTGGTTCATGCAAACTCTTGGTTGTGGCACATGGGATCTAGTTCCCTGACGAGGTATAGAACCTGGGCCCCCTACACTGGGAGCATGGAGTCTTAGCCACTGGACCACCAGGGAAGTCCCTTGGCTTTAGTTTGTTCACAGGAAAGCAGCTGCTCTGAGGATTCCATGAGATTACCAAGGTGATGCCTCAGTCAAGCGCCTGGAGTGCAGGGAGCACTCAGTAAGCACTGACTACTCTTCTTCTGAATCCTATCCATCCTCTAGCTCTGCAACCTGAGTATGTGTTAAATACTCTGACCTACAACACCTCCCTCTCTGCATAGCTAAGCCTGTCCTGCAAGGCTCAACCCAGATGTCACCTTCTCCATGAGGGGTTTACCTGAAACCCACCCATCTAATCTCTTTCCCCTTCTAAAAACTTACAGCAAGTGGCCTTACTCTTGGGCCCTTCATGGTGAAAGCTGCTGAGTGTTTGCCCCACTGTAAGATGCCCTGGACTTGGCGGACAACATTTATGGACAGGCCCCACGCCTGATTCATCTTTGTGTTCGCCACACAGTCCTGCGTAGGGCAGAACATTGGTAAATATTTGCTGAGTGAAAGAACAAATTTTTGGAGGAAAGGCAAGAGAGAGTTCCAAGCTTTGAAGACTAAGGACCCAGCACCATGGTGTAACTGAGCAACAGGACAGAGATGAATTTGTCCCGGGACACACCGGAGAAGTAAAGAAAGTTTTATTCCAAAGGAGCACTGAAGCCAAGCTACACAAAGTAAAATGAAGTCAGCCCCCTCCTGTCTACGGCAAGTGAAGCCTGGCTGCCCCTACCAGAGCGAAAAGTGGCCGCCATTTTAAACAAATAAGTCACGCTGCCTCTGGGCACAAACAGCCCTCCGGGCTTCAATCCTGAGGGGAGAGACTTGTATATCCTGTGCTTAAAAAACTAGATCTTTGATCCCAAGAGGCTATTCTAAACTTCTAACCAGGCATGTCTGCTTAGCAGTTCACTCCTTAAAAGCCTGTGTTGGTAACAAGTACAGCTGCATTCTTAATCACTTACACCCCACAACCAACTAAAGATAGCTTGAGGAGGTCTGCCATATGCCAAATTCTTCTTTTAAATAAGAACACAAGAACCGTTCATGCAAGAAAAATTCAGTCATGGCCGTAAGAAAAGGAAAAGACTTGGCTTTTCTCTGTTTTGAATGAAATACTGACAGAGAAAAAATTTGATATAGAAGCAGATGCTCACTATATCCTGACCCTCCATTCGCCAGACTTATGTGATCTACATGGCTTGGCCTATGAGACCCTCACCCCAACATGGATGGAAACCCGGAAGATGACCCAGGCCGGCCAGAAGTCAGCCAACCAAGTAACAGACCCAGGCTTCATAGCCACCTTTTGAACAAATAAGATGTATTAACTCTTTTTCTTGGCAACTGGCATAGGTGGTTTAGGACAGCTTTCTTTTCCTTTTTATCTAAACCCTACCAATCTATCAAGGCAAAATTGAATCCCCTTCTCGTCTATGAAGCTTTATTCTCTCAAGTGCCTAAAACCAAGATATGAGACAGGAGGTGGGAAGGAGGTTCAAGAGGGAGGGGACATATGTATTCCTATGGCTGATTCATGTTATGTTTGGCAGAAACCAACACAAAATTGTAAAGCAATTATCCTTCAGTTAAAAATTAATAAATTTTTAAGAAAGAGATAAATTTCCCCTTTCTCCCATCAAATTTCTACAATGTTTTTGGCACTTTTAGACCCTTTTTTCACAATACAAGGTAACGTAATTATATTTAATTCAGACTCTGCCCTTTCTAACCAGATAGACAGCTTCTTGAAGATGGGAGTCTTAGCTAGACTTCTTCAGACATGCCACTTCCTCCAAAGCATGTGAGAGGGTTATTTGCAGCCTCATAGGATATATAGGTGCAAACAGGTATATTTTCCAGTGAAACCACTGATGCGCAACCCGTCTGCCATCAATTTTAGTGATTATCCACTGGCTTTCTCAGGCTTAGCTCTCTTACATCACCTTCCACAATTTCACTCCTTACTCCTCCTTAAATAATTATATGACATTTTAGTTACATCAAGATTTGGTGGTACAGTAGTATGATACTGGCTTTACTGGTGGCTCAGATGGTAAAGAATCTGCCTGCAAAGCAGGAGACCTGGTTTTGATCTGTGGGTCGGGAAGATCCCCTGGAGAAGGAAATGGCAAACTCCAGTATTCTTGTCTGGAGAAATCCTTGGACAGAGGAGCCTGGGAGGCCCCAGGCCATGGGGGTCACAGAGTCAGACACTACAGAGCGACTAACACTTTTACTTTAGTATGATTATATAAATATTTAAAGTGGACCTCATAAAATGTGATGGTTATGTTTTTATTCTTATAAGCTTTGTGTTTTATTCCTACATTAAAAACGGGCCTTCTTTTAAAACGGTTGCTTACTTTTCAGTGTATCGATTACTATTTTATCTACACCCTGGGCCAGAGCTGAAAAAAACGTGCTCTCAATAGGATCAAAAGCATTTCTGCTCAAAGTGCCACCTCTTCTGGGACCATCTATCCTGTACCACGCCCTCTGGACTGGCTACATAGCTGCAGCTTCCCTCCTGTATTTCGGTTCTGTGCTGGATTTCTGGATTGCGTGGTGTTCTCTTTCTTTCTCCCAAGCCCTGATGAAATGGTCTTTCACTCCCAGTTTTTGGTTCAGGACTGCATTGGAACCCTAGCCTTTAGAATTCTGCAGCAGAAACCACCATCTATTCCACCCCCAACTTTGCACCACCCACCCAGCAGGCAGTCTGGTTTCAGCTTTCTCTACTAAGCCAGCATTCACACACTGGCATTCCATCTTGCAAGATTTGGTTGCTATCTCTCTGGGAGGTTTCTGGGTTCATACTGTTTTCATTCCTTACTGTCATTTTATTAGGGTTTTGGGAAGAAGCAGATATATAAATACATACACTTGTTCAGTTTACTATGCTTAACCAGAAGTCAAGGACTGAATGTTTAGAAACAGAATTACAAGGTCAGTCACCATGTATTATACGATTTTTTCTTTTCCCTTCTAGCATCAAGTACAAAGACTCATAAGTAGTGGGAGCTCAAGAAGTATTTGCCAGTAATGGTGGGTCAATAATTTAATTAAATCAATGCTGACATTTAGATCACTCATTGATTATAAATGGTAAAGCAATCAGTATATTAAAACATATAAATAGCCATTCATTTTTCTTAGGTAATTCTAAAGGTACATATGGCAACTTGACCACTACTAGGAGTACCTCACTTTCCAATGGTAAAATGGCTTCTTTACAATACAATAAAGCAAAAAATCTTCAATAATAATATGTTTATTTTGTTATTTGAGGGCTTCCTCGGTAGCCCAGCTGGTAAAGAATCCGCCTGCAATGCAGGAGACCCCCAGTTCAATTCCTGGGTTGGGAAGATCCATTGGAGAAGGGATAGGCTACCCATTTCAGTACTTTTGGGCTTCCCTAGTGGTTCAGCTGGTAAAGAATCCACCCGCAATGCAGGAAACCTAGGTTTGATCCCTGGGTTGGGAAGATACCATTCTGAAGAAGGGAACAGCTACCCACTCCAGTATTCAGGCCTGGAGAATTCCATGGACTATTCCATGGGGTCACAGAGTCTGACAGACTGAGTGACTTTCCCTTTTGTTATTTCACTTTTTGCCCAAACAGTCATGAATAAATACAAACTGTTGGCAGAAGTCTAAAGTCCTTTGCATTTAAGATAAAGTCATTCATTAATTTAACAACTACTTAAGATTCTACTGTACTGAAATTCAGGTACTTTCTAGGTGACACTAGTATACACTAGAGAAAAGACAAACGTGGTTCCTGTTCATGTACAGGCAGACTGACCACGAACATATAAATCAACAGACAGTGGTACAGCCTACACAGATTTAAAGTTGGACTACTGAGTCGTGTCATTTGTCAGTGACAGGCAGAGTTGGGTGAGTGGGCTGCCCAGCTCTAGGAGATTGGAAGGTCTGTTTTGGACATTTAAATTTAGATGCATCTTAGACATCCATGTAGTGATACTGACACAAATCTGGAGTTCTGGGAATGGCCAGCCTGCAGGAATCAACCTGACTCATCTGTACACAGAATGGTACATGAAGCCTGGCACCCAGGGAGGCCTTGGGGTGGGGGTGCATTCTAGCACCTAAGGAGATGAAGCCTTAGTAATAAACACATAGTATTCCCATCAGAGTTCACTATGCAATCACAGCATCTTAAGACAAAGTAGATGTTAAGTGTACACCTATATGACTGCCTGGATTAGAGCAATGTAATTCCACAAAGCGGCTGCATCTGAAATGATTAAGATCAACAGGCAAGGTATAGATATGCAAAAAAATCATAATTAAGGTTTTTACTTTGCAAGACAGCAGAAAGTTTGTGCCAATATTAACCAAAAAAGGGTTAGATGCTGATGAGCACATTTGGTCAAATTGAGAAACAGAAATGAATCTATCATGTTTGGGGCATTTTATACCTCTGCCAAATAATTTACTGGCACAATCCTTACTTTTAACCAACACTGAACCAACTAGCATTTGACTTACATCCAAAATACCAAATACATCCCCAGAAGCCAAATATAAAGCATCAGACTTCACTCAAGGCCCACAGTGAATCCTGAAATGTCCAAGTTTTAAGAAGCAGTTATACTTGGCAGTACTGTTTGTCATATACAAACCAAACAATGGCCCTCCTAAGGAAACAACTATTTCCAGAAAGGATAAAGTATAGGAGGGATCTTCCTTGGTAGCTTAAAGAATCTGCCTGCAAGGTAGGAGACCCAGGTTTGATCCCTGGGTCAGGAAGATCCCCTGGAGAAGGGAATCACCCCAGTGTTCTTACCTAGAAATTTTCATGGACAGAGGAGCCTGGCTACTCAAATCACTGTGGTCCAAAGAGCAGCCTGCAGCAGCATCAGGAAAACTTAACACATCACTGACTGGAGACATTATATATGTCTTTTGCTACAGGAAAGTTACTGATCGGGAGATGTATCAATATGATGTGAGAGAGTGATACAATTAACATCACCATGCAAAGCTGTCAGAGCTTAAAATGATCAAGGGTTTATTCCACAACTTATGATTGTTGTTATCATTCACATTTTGTGCCATTAGATTTTTGTTCCAACCCTGTGTATATTATAAATGCAAGTATAATACTGTAAAATTTTCAAAAGTGATACATCAGGAAATTTCTCCTTTCTACAAGAGCCCTCCTTCGTCCTTTTTACAAGGACAAAGATCTACCTTGTCCGCTATCAGGTAAAATAAAAGAACATATTCTAAAGGAAGTAATACCCACAGGACTTAAAAAAAAAAAAAGCTGCCAGAAGGTACAATCTGCTTCCAGGGGAAAGCACACAGGACTTGTAATAGATGTTCTGTTCCCTGCACAGAGGTGCCTGCCTGCTATACTGTCTATCACACTCTAATGAATTATTACAATGCTTTATTTAGTAAGATATGCACAACGTTTCGAATAAATACATTACATGCAAAAAAAGTTGTTGATATTCAAACAGGGGTGCTTCAATATTCACTTATAAAGCAAATCACTGGCCCCAGGCATTAGTTTCTGCAACCCCCGCCCCCCCCCAACAGAAATATAGGTTGTCAGCCTGCTGAATTGGAACTTGCAGCTCAACAAGACCCTCCCCACGAGGTGACTCACACCCACTTTCAAGCCCTGGTCTAAAAGGCCTGGACCTCAGTGGATTTGCTTGGACTCTGCTGGTCAGAATGGTAATTAGGTGAATATGATATTTAAACACTATTCCAGAAGCAACAGCATTGTCAGTTTGAAAAAAAAAATGGTACATTCATGCTAATTATATTCCCCTTTAAGAGTTCTAAGGATTGTGTGTAGGCAGGCAACCATGTAAAATAAAGTTATAAGCTGTAATCACATATACTCACAAAGTTAACCACATGTATTAAATATATTAATGAATCACAGGGGAACTAAGTAAGCACAAGCATATACAACATATCTTTAACCAAACCAAGTTGTTTTAAAAGTTTGTCTCTCATTGGACAGCTGAACAGTCTCAGTAAAGACAGTTTTCTTGAGGATTTTTCTCTAGGAGCACATATAATTTAACATTAGATGCTCATTCCTACTGGATCTCCTTCATTCATCTGGCAGATCTTGTTTAACCGTCACTAAATGCAGCAACAAACAGAATAGGCAAACTGTCCCCTGTCTTCCTGGAACTAAACCCTAGGGTACACAGATAGAGTGGACCTGGGGTCTCTGGAGTTGGAGAGTCAACAATCCCCTCCACCACACACACAAGAATGGGACACAAGATCTAGGAGAAGCCACTGAGCAGCAAAGAGTACAAGTGTGGATTTACAAAACTGCGCCTTGGTTTCTTGCAAACGAAGGCATGGCAGTCATCCCACGAGGAGGTCCCCAACTTGGACATCAGCCTTTTCCTTCTGCCAAACAAATCTCTCCTTCCCTCCCCAACAACTGGCCTGGAAACTTTTCTTGGTTTCATTCCCCACTTCCCTCCCATCTTTAGTGCAGTATTTATACGAAGTTATAAATATGATTATAAACGATGGGGATGACAATGGCAGCTTGCTAACGTTTACCATGCGTTTTCTTCTGTGCCAGGTATTCTATTGATATTTAACTGTACCTCCATCAGCCCACTTTCCAGAAGAGAAAATTAAGGCTCAGAGTTTATGTAACTGCTCTAGGTCACCTGACTAACAAACAGCCAAACCAGGATTCAAACTGCCTTCTTATAGCATGTCTCAGTTCGGTGGAGGAAAGTACAGAACTGACAAAAACTACTGGTAGAGAAAGCTGTCTCTCAGGGAGTTACTGAAATATCCTTCTCATCTTTCCTTTTATCACTAAAATAGCAGTTAACAAGGGCCAGTGCTGTAAATTCCCTTTTTCCTTCTTGCTTAGCTCTTTTATTCTGACTCGAAAGTATTCCGAGCTAAAATGTTGAAAAAAAAAAAAAAAGATTCTTTTTTTTCTTTCATCACAAATTCGTTACAAATGCAAAGTAACTGTGAATGATTGTCCAAAGGAGCAGGATGAAAACTCCCCCACCCAGTGAAGTCCAATACACACACACCTGAACTTAATGGGCCTTCAACACCCCCAGAAGATTAATCAGCACTGTTGGGCTCTGCTGAACACAAAGGCGATTTTGTGGGAGGAATGCTGGGAGCGATCCTCTTTTCTGTGATTACACCTCATTTTATAACAATGTTCAGACATTTGGTTTGAGCAAGTATAGTAATTACATTTCTCACTTTGAACTAATTTAAGCAGCTACATCTGAGCTCCTTCACAAGTCCTCACACTCACTGGCCCTCCTCCTCCTACTCAGATCCCTCCTGTCTGAGAAGACCTCTTTGCCCAGGGACCATCCTCACTTTCCTGCAGGGGCTTTTCTGCTTCAAAACTAATTCTGCAAGCTGACCCCTACAATGGGCAGCACCTCCCCCCACCACACACACATCCTTTCTTCCTGGCACTCATTTGGATGATCCCCATGGGGACAGAAAGCCACCAAGCCTCCCAAACTTCCCTGCTATCCCACTGTGTCACCTGGGGCTCCACTTTCTAGGCCTTAGTGTCCCCATCTGTTAAATGGCACTTCTGGCCTAGATGTTGTTTATGGATACTCTTTGGAGCTCCTGATGCTACCCTGAGGTTGGAAGAGCAACAGCCCAGAGGTGGACGCCAGCCCTTCAGAGCCCGGGCAAAACGCCCGGAGCCACAGACACCATCCCAGAGGCAGTAAATCCCTCAGCTTGAGCCTCACAGAGAAAACATGAGAAAGTAGGCTTCCTAGTCCTGCTCACCCAAACCTCCACCCACACACTTTGCAGTCCTTCAACCTCCTTAGAATTCACTCTCCGAGGTGGTCAAGAATAATGAATCAAAATGTTCAAAATTCAGAAAGCAATACCAGGGTCCACCCCCTCCTCTTCCTCTAAATCAAAGAGCCTAGTTTTGCAAAGTGGGACCCACATTTTTATCTGTGCACCCACACTTGTCTCAAAGATGTCAAGGAGCTTTTAGTGACGACGGGCTAAGAGGTGGTGGAAACCAAGTCCACTACACCCTCTGTGCACCACACCTGAGATGTCCTGATTTTTTCTCTGGGGAGGGTCTTTTTTATGGAGGAGGTCAGGGGCAGCTGGCAACACAGACTTTAGGGTGTGTTTTTATTTCCCTTTCCTTCTGCTTGACAAACAGCCCTCCGGGCTGCAGGTGTGACAAGTCAGAAATAGTTAACATCTAGTTCTCCTTTGCTCGGAGCAAACCTGTTCCACCAGAATGGCCAGATAAAGGGAGCCGCCACTTCCTTAGAGATAAGACCCGCCTTTCCGGGGCACTCAGACCTGAGTGAGGTAGGGCCCGCCACCAGCCACTCGCCCGCCCACTGCTCAAGCGGGCTTCTGCTCCAAGTCACTGGACACTACCTGGGGCAGTGGAGTTTACTCTCTTTCTCAAATGGGGCATTCAGCAACTTAATTCACGGCTAACTGTCCCACAAAGCAATCTCTGACCTCACAGCTAATGTTAACAATGAAAACCTCCCAAATCACAATGACTTCTTAACAACAAATGGCTCCCCCTCAGTGTGTGTGCCTGCACGTGTCCGTGTGGTGAGAAGGTGGGCAATTAACATCTATGCCTGAATTCGAGGGAAAACATCGTATGCAATGAAAACCCATCAAATGACAATCTTTAGAGACATTTAAACTTTGCTTGTCAAGTAAAGATTCAGCGAGAGGGGGTTTGATTGAACCTGAAGCTGTGTGGCCACAGATGCAGGAGAAAAACTGGTAAATCAAAAGAGGTGGGTGTACGGCACACAAAGCTTCTCTTTGATCCAGGTTGAGCGAAGGGATGCTGCTTATTTCAAGTAATTTTATGTTGAATCTTTTTTTTTTTTTTAAAAGATTTCTTGGCCACGCAGTGTGGCATCTGGGATCTTAGTTCTCTGACCAGGGATTGAACCTGTGCCTGCTGCGTTGGAAACACAGTCTTAAGCATGGGGCCACCAGGAAAGTCTATGCTGAGTCCTGCTGTACACAAGATTGTCACACACACCGGAATGCGTGTGCTCTGCAAATCTAGATGTTGGTGTCTGTTTTGCTTAAATCAAAAGATTAACCTGAATTTGGATCCTGCTGTCCTTTCACCTGTGAAGACACTGTATCGGCTGAAGTTTCACCTGGGGAACACAGGTAACTCCCCAGAATTCCAGTTCCAGAACAAGTCTCCCTTTGGCTCTTAGCAGTCTTAAAACACTACTTCTAACACAAAACAGTGTGATGCCCCAGTCGTAATTTTACTCTCCAGAAAGAACAATAAAAGTATAAAAAGCTGGACAAGGAAGCAGAGGACTAAAAGGGCAGGGAAAAAAAATAAAAAAGAATGTTATCAGAATGTTATGACATGGCCCATGTGTGGAGGGTAACTCCCCAATATGCCATCACCCCAGGCCAGGCCTCTGTTCCTTCCCTTTCCTACTTCTTTCTCAGAGTCCCTTAGGGCACCCTGCACCATCACAAATCCTTGGCAGTCTAGAATGTTGGTATTCAACAAACCACATGGGTGAGGGGCTCTAGATCCCCCATGTGCATTCACTTGGCTTCGACAGGATCTACCAGTGTCTTGTTTTCAGCTCGAGGGAGTTCCTCGCAAATCCAGTCTCTTGGGTCCCTTCTCCTGTCTCGCTGGCTCCATCTTTCAGGCTGCTTATCAGACAGGCATGATCTGTCCCTTCTGTTGACACTTTGTGTGCGTGCTCGGTCGCTTCAATCGTGTCTGACTCTTTGCGACCCTATGACTGAGCCAGCCAGGCTCCTCTATCCAAAGGATTCTCCAGGCAAGAATACTGGAGTGGGTTGCCATGTCCTCCTCCAGGGGATTTTCCTGACCCAGGGGTCGAACCCCTATCTCTTATGTCTCCTGCACTGGCAGGCAGGGTTCTTTACCACTAGTGCCACCTGAGAAGCCCATAAAAGGTATGTGTGCATGTGTGCTGAGTCGCTTCAGTCGTGTCCGACTCTTTGTGACCCTATGACTGAGCCAGCCAGGCTCCTCTATCCAAAGGATTCTCCAGGCAAGCATATGGGAATGGGTTGCCATGCCCTCCTCCAGGGGATCTTCCTGACCCAGAGATTGAACCCCAATCTCCAACACTGGCAGGCAGACTCTTTACCACCGAACCATCTAGGAAGCAAACTGGTGGTAGAGCTGCAGGCAAATTGCTCAGCCAGCCCCAAAGTTCCCTTCCAAGGCTTTTGTGTACAAAATCCCAGTCTCCAGTCCCAGAAATCTGTCAGGTTTTCTGGAGTTTTTCTTCAGCCTATAAATATTGCCCCGATGCTGGCTTTCATCATAACCCTCATCCTTTAATCCATACCCTATGGAACAGCAGGAGACTCAAGTTTAATCCCTGGGTTGGGAAGATTTGGAGAAGGAAGTGACAACCCACTTCAGTATTCTTGCCTGGGAAATCCCACAGCCTGGCGGGCTAGTCCATGGGGTCACAAGAATCACACACGACTGAGTGACTAAACCACCACCACGCAATTAACAGTGAATATCTCAAAATCATAGACGCCAATTACAGAGCACCTCTTCGTGGACTCTTATGTTTAGAGACATACATCATCTGACTTAATACTTAGAACAGCCTAGCAAAGTAGATATTATGGTTTCTCTTTTACTTGAGGTTTTGAATGGTTCAGGTGATTTACCCCTGGTCACATGGCTAATAAGTAACAGAGAGGAGGTGACACCAGGCCTGCCTTAGTCTAGAAGGGCACTGATACAAGGAGGCCCCTGGGGCTACTGAACACCTGAAATACAGCTGGTCCAAAGGACATGCTCTACAAGTATAAAATATACACTGCCTTTCAAAGGTGTTGTACCTAAAATGCAAAATATCTGATTAACAATTTTTATTATTGAATATATACATATTGAAACAACTATTTAGATAGGTTGAGTTAAATAAATAAAATATATTAAAATTAATCTCACCTATTTTTTTTAAAAAAACACACTGTTCCCAGACCATTTAAAGTCACTTATGCAGTTCCTGTGGTATTTGCATTGGACAGTTCAATTCAGTTCAGTCGCTCAGTCATGCCTGACTCTTTGCGACCCCATGAACCGCAGCATGCCAGGCCTCCTTGTCCATCACCAACTCCTGGAGTTCACCCAAACCCATGTCCATTGAGTCGGTGATGCCATCCAGCCATCTCATCCTCTGTCGCCCCCTTCTCCTCCTGCCCCCAATCCTTCCCATCATCAGGATCTCTTCCAATGAGTCAACTTTTTGCATGAGGTGGCCAAAGTATTGGAGTTTCAGCTTCAACAACAGTCCTTCCATTGAACACCTAGGACTGATCTCCTTTAGGATGGGCTGGTTGAATCTCCTTGCAGTCCAAGGGACTCTCAAAAGTCTTCTCCATCACCACAGTTCAAAAGCATCAATTCTTCAGTGCTCAGCCTTTTTCACTGTCCAACTCTCACACCCATACATGACTACTGGAAAAACCATAGCGTTGACTAGACGAACTAACTAGACTTTGTTGGCAAAGTAATGTCTCTGCTTTTCAATATGCTGTCCAGGTTGGCCGTAACTTTCCTTCCAAGGGGTGGGCATCTTTTGCATTGGCCGGCACTTGTCTAAATCCTCCAGTCTTTACCAAGAAGTTCTACTGCCTCCTTGCTTTCCTACAGTAATGCACTCTTTAGTAATTTACATGTTGTACACTATTTTAAAAAGAATAGGGAGTCCGTGGTGGTCCAGTGGCTAAGACTCTGTGCTCCCAATGCAGAGGGCCTGAGTACAATCCCGGTCAGGAAACTAGATCCAGCATGCTGCAACTAAGAGTTCTGAATGCCCCAACTAAAGATTCCACTTGGAACTGAGACCTGGTGCAGTCAAATATATACACGAAAATATTAAAAAAGATTAAATCCACCTCGACAGTCTCACCTCTAGTAATAAAAACTTTGTTTCCTGATGAAGACTTCAAGAATAATTTTTAATGCAATGAAAAAAAAGTATAAGTTCACAAACAAATATCAAAGAATCTGTAAGCAGCCTAGATAGGGCTGTCCCTCGTCCCTGCAGTGCCAGGATCTCCAACGTGCTCTTGGCATTTGGTCAAACCTCCTTTTCAGGTAGTCTCCCTTTTAAAATTTAACTTAAATTTTAACTTTTTTTACTTTGTATTGGGGTATAGCCGATTAAACAAACAAAGTTGTGATAGTTTCAGGTGAACAGCAAAGGGGCTCAGCCACACATACATACACGTATCTGTTCTCCCCAACCTCCCCTCCCATCCAGCGCTCGGGCAGTCTCCTTTTTATCGCTATTTGCACTCACCATCTTGGTTCTTGACCTCAATAGATGAAAATGGTTCTCAAATCATATCAAAAAGGGACCTAGCTTTTTGCTGCTAAAGATGAGAATTTCATAGATGAGAAGTTAGGGAAAAGATATCAGGCTCTGGATCTACAGTAAAAATCAGGAGCTGTGGCCCATACCTTTCCCTGGGGGAGTGGGTCTCAGGGCAGTGCACCCGGCTGGCTGCCGTCTGGATGGGGTCCAGAGGCTGCCTGCTCTGGCTGGCTTCACTGTGGAACGCCTATCCACTGATGTTCCTGACCTACTGCAACTGCTAACCTGAAGTGTTCATTCTCTTCCAGCGTTTTCCATTTTTATGTTATAATCATCAACATCAGCTGTAGCAGATAGCCCTTTTTTCAAGTGCTTGTGCTCCATGTACCAGGCACTGTGCTGAGCACGCAACCCAGGTTATCTCACTTAATCCTCCAGCAAGTCTCCGAGGAATGACTCAGCTCTGGACCCAGGCAAGACTCACCCAACAGCAGGCTCCACAAGCCACACGGAGGGAGACTGGGTCTCCCTGCCCTCCTTTCCCAGCATTTCGAGGGTACCCCATTGGCGTGCAAGCAGGTAGGCTGATTCGGTCAGTTGCCAAAGTGCTGACACAGCATCATTTAATAGTTCCTTCAATTGCATGCTTTCAAACAGGACTCTCACGAGATGACCTGTCAAATGGCACTTTACCTGTGCCCTGGACCGGGCCGCACAGGCATAAGTTAAGCAAAGCTTAGCTTAACTAGCCTGAAGGAACTTGTAAAGTTAAATTACAACAGGGGACAAAAGTTAGGGATGGAGTGTCGGCCTAAACAGCTCACTTCCTTGTCTTAATTGGCTTCCATCTTGGTGTTAATTGACTTTGGCGTTAAGAGCCTTTCATACAAATCAGGGAAGCTGACCTTTGGAGCGCTGGTGACTTGTTGAGTAAATATGTCTTTATGGACTCCATAAAATGCAGATTGTGTAAACACACACTCAGGAACTATTAAAAGCACTGGGTGGCTGGAGTGAGGCACAAAGGTGGCCTTTAAGATTCCTGAGTACTCTGTAGTTGGCCGGTTCAGAAAAGGAACATCCAGGATGTAATTAAAATTTAGGGGACAGATCTCAAACTCTGGCTTGCAGGCAGAGGATTCACTTGGGGAGCTTTTCAAAAATATAGATTCTCTGGGCCACATGCCCAAAGAGGCTGATCCAGGTCTGGGTGGCCTGCTGACATCTGTATTCTAACAAGCTCTCCAGACTACCGACTCTGAGTAGATGGCCCAGGACCAGCTACGACTTCAGTGCTATAAGCACTCACCTTCTCACCTGTTCCTCCTCATTCCCACTAAAGAATACCAGCTGGGGAACAAAGAAGACCAAATCCTTCATTCAGGAGCAGAGGGATCTTCTGAAGCAGGAGGGAACTCCCTTTCTCCCCGTGCCCAAGTTCTCGGGCAGGCACCTGGAGAGCCTTCTTTATGCCTCTGAATAGGGAAGAGATCAGCTCCCCCAGGAGCTGAAACCCACCCACAAAGTCAGGGGTGCAGGTTCAGCACAGGCAGCCACATTCTCCACACATACAGCCCGATCTCTCTATATTGACCACAGCCCCCATGACAGGGAGACGTCAACATTCACAGCATCCATGAGCCAGAAGCGGCTGGAGAAACACTGATAAGGAGACCGGGACGGTGTCTGGGCAGCAAAAGCTGCCTCCGTGCATCAGCAGGGAGATCAGAACAGCAGAGAGCTGGCTGTCGTGGCCACAGATGACAGTAGTTCCATAGATGGGCTCGCTGACGATCAGAGCTGCACACCCAAGTCACCTGGCACGAGGTCCCCTTATCTTGGAAGTATCTGGGCAGAGGGAGAAGGGCCATCTGGGGCGGCAGAACAGCACCTACGTACCAGCCGCCCTGCATTAGTAAGATCTGTACAGACCCTGCGTTTCCATCCCCGGGGTGGGGTGGGGGGTGGCGGTGGAGTGCTCTCACATGAGCAAGTATGCCCTCCATCACGAGTAAGCCTTTCCCCAAAGCTTTTTTCCTACTCAACATGGAGAGTGTCAAATTAAGTGTCAAACATGGTGACTCGAGTATTCCCAAGGCCAGAAAGTGTCAAATCTACAAAGTTCATAAAGGAGTACAGATTTCCAACAACCAAAGTGAGGAACTGCAGGTAAAATAGATTTGGTAGTTTTATTGAAAAATTCAGGAAAGCTTTAGAAGAAGTTGCTAATATTCCACTTGAGGAGTATGCCATTTCAGAACCTCTAAGGACCCAGTTTCCACCAATAGGCTACTAGCAAAACAACTTAATGAGGAAAACAGCAAGTCTTACATAAGCAAGAGCTTAACACGTTCAAAGTGAGAGTTGTTTTTCTCATGGCATGGCCTTAGCACACATTCGTTCTAGCGTTTGTTTAAATTAAGTGATTATGAATTTCACCTGCCAGGTTTTGACTCCTCGCTTCCAAACAGAGGAAAGGCAGAAGGGCCGACACACCTCTCTGGTTCTTTACACTTTTTTTGTGCTGTCGTCCCATGTGGTTGTCACCACTGAGGCTCTGGACATGAAGTGCTCACCTGAGGGTGCTTCTCTGGTCAGTATTGTGCCATCCTCCCCTTGATCCTGATCTCCCACTGGGGAAGGGCTCATCACCCACAGCACTCGCACCTGAAGCCAGCTCTGCTGTGAGCTCTCCTGTGAGGTTGTCTGGACTTTGAAAGCTTTCTGGGAGGTTCCAACCCTTTCTCAAGACTCATTAGTTTAGGAAGAAATACACACACTGCAAGAACCTTTAGGCGATACACAAACTTCAGCACCACTGGCCTCATCTCAAAGTCTACCTTGCCTCCAATTTCTTGAGCGGAGCTTTTTTTTTTTTGGCAGGGGGAGGCAGAAGAGGGGAAGCCTAGGGGACTAGGCACAGATTGATAGGAGCTAGAAACCTACAGGTAAGGATGTGAAACTGATTTGATGTCTGAGGCCCTCCGGCCCAGGCAGTTGTGCTCAGACGGCCATTTTTTTCAGAAAGAAGTCTTTGAGATTTCTTATGAAGTCATTAGTTGACTTGGTCCCATTAAAAAAAAATAAGTAACCTGTCTTAGTGGTAGCAAAATATGCACAACATAAAATTTACCACTGGACCCATTTTTAAGTGTATGGTTCAGTGGTATTAAGTACATACGTTCACACTGTTGGGCAAGACTTTGTCCCATTTTTAAGAGTGCTCTTCACATTTTCTCCTAAGACATTAAAACATATTTTCAGCCTCTCCCACATTTGCATCCAGTGCCACAGTTCCAGATGACAAGCTACAGTCTTAATACCTGGCATCAGTTTTGTTAGACACATCTGTTTTAAGTCAATGTATTTTTCAGTTCTAGGTAAAGCATATGATTCTATATCTGTTTTCCTTTAAATTCAAACAGATGCCGGTCCCACAAAAACAAAAGGTTTGTAAAAAATCAAATTCAAGAACTATTCCTGTTTCCTGTAAAATAACTGGCCCCATTCTACCTGTTCCCCAAAAAGACAAAATAAAAAAACACTCCTGTATTTACTACTTAATTAAAATAGCTAAATTCGTATCCTAAAGGCATCTGTATTACATCACTAAGGAAAACTTCTGAAAAAAATTATGAGGGCTTTTAAAGTTTCAGTCAAACTCCTAAAAAAGTTAATAAAAAACAGTCGTAATTTTGGACAGCTGTAGGTGATTTTTTGATGTGCTTTAGAGTGTTCTTTGTTAAAAAAAGATCTCTTGAATCAACAATTAGAATTTATTTTGCATTGTCTCCTATGGTTTCACTTTACATGTAACATCAATTTGGTATCTTCCTCCCTAAGAGATGATTTACTAACGTGAATGAGAAGAGTGGGAAAGGAAAACAGCAACAGTCCCCTCCCCTGATAAGGATGTGTGTGCCTTGAATTCCCTTCTGTATGACAGATGACTCAGGGTATATTAAGGGACAGTGATGGGAACTTTTTTTTTGAGCTACAACTGACAAATTAACATTATATTAGTTTCAGGTGTACAACATGATTTGCTATTTGTATATACCTAAAAAATGATCACCACAATAAGGTCTGGTTAACACACATCGTCCAGGGGGATCTTTCAAAAGAGGAAGGCTTGGGTGGTACCATCATGGTTGGTCATACCCCTCTAGGTTTGGTGGGCGTTCCCCTCTTCCAAATCTTGATTAGTCTAAGACAGTATAATCTCCTAGATTTTTTGGAATACTGACCCAGGGTGTGAGGGTGAAATTCTAATTCAGTTGGTCTAGGGAGGAGAAAGGTGAAAGTGGAAAGACAGATGTTGTGTCCTAGAAAGCATGTGAAACCAACCTGGATATGTTCCTGCTGTGGCCTCTTGTTAACTGATCAACTGCCCTTGTTAGGACAGTCTGGGAAGGAGTTCTGGTTCAGGCTGCAGGCATGGGTGGGCTGGACCACACAGTGGTCTATTCTGGTCACCGCTGCACGGCTCCATGTGGAACAAGAGGATTGTGGAAGGAGGGATCTGTGGGCAAATCATTTATAAGCAAACCCCCTTGATGGTTTGGATGATCCAAAAGCAATGGGACGTGGAACCTGAAACCCTACAAAGCAATCTTTAGGCTCACAAGAGGTCCTTTACTCTGTGAATAAGAAGGATGCCCAGCCTACGGAGGCTAAAGGGGGAGGATGTAGAATACCAAGAGAAGGAAAATTTTTTTTTTTAAGTACACGTTATCCATCTGACACAAGCAGTGTGAATCTTGTTATCCAAGAGGAGCCCTGACTGAGAACTATAGTTCCAAAGCAAGACTGGGAAATGGATCGTCTCATCAAGGCAAAGTGGCACGTGCTTCCCAGCATGTGTGCGGGACTGTGGGCTCTTGGGGAGAGCATGTCTCGGTTTGGAGCTTTTCATTCTTCCTCAAGCCTAGGTTTCTACATGGTCATAATACGTAGTAGCTATCTCATTTGGCAAAGAGCCCAGTTTTATCGCAGTTAACCTGTGGGGCAGCGGCGTTACAAAAATTAAAATAAACATGCTACCATAAAAAATACTCATTATATGACTGGCTCGTCAATTCTTCCCTCCCTCTCTTTGCTGTAATAGGCTCCTGTTGGCTTAGAAATGTTCGGAGTTCTCACCCTAGTGCGCCAAAACCGGCACCCTTCCCAAGCTGGTATCCACCAATCCTCCACCCCCACCCCCGAGACCTGCACATCAAATATTACTTCCTGCTATCTATGACCACATCGCCTTGGCAGTTAACATCAAAAGCAAACACATGAGGAGGAGAGAAGTCCCTGGAGCTGGGGAGGAAGGACAAGCATCAGTGAAGTCTCAGACTTTTTTGCTAGTGCCCAGGTGCAAAAATCTTGGTCATGTCTATTTCAATGACTCATCAAAGACCTCATCTTTTCTTCCCCAGGATGGAGAGCTGAATGAAACGCTCCTCTACCTTCACTCCCTACCCTCCTGTTCTTGATATATATATATGGGACCCCTACCACTCGAAGGTGAATCACACAGGAGCAGCGTCTGGCAGCTCACCTACTCTCCACGAGTTTAGGGGCTGACGGAGGCTGGCACTCTGTTCAATGTTGATGGTTCCTCGGCAACACGAGCTGCATTTATTTAAACTGAACAAGTTTCCACCATCTTTTTCTGGTGTCCAGAGAGTTCAACGGCTCAGGGTAACAACCGTCATGAATGTCTGACACAACACCCAAAACAGGACTGGAGCCAAGGGCAGATGACATCTGCTTGCCTACATATCCCAAGGAACCAACTCGCTGTGTGACCCTAGGTTCATCCCTCGACCTCTCTGGACTGCAATTTTTCTGTAAAATAAAGGAGCTGGCATTTTCCTAAGCTGCTCTCCAGCTCTACAATTTTATGGTCAAGTTGCAACCATTTTATTTTACCGAAAAAGGGCAATGTATTCTTCACTTCACACGGGCAATTTCAACTGAGCAGAGCTTTGTTCCTGCAGGAGTAACAATACTAAAACAACAACAAAAAAGTTTAAATTTAAACTATACTAAAAAAAAAATAGTAAAAATACAAGAAGTAGTAAAAACAACAACAAAAAAACCAAAAACCCAAAACCCTCACTTGATTTCTTACTAGCCTGAAAGTTTGATCTACAAAGTACGTTGGTTAACTTTGGTTTGAACTTCACAGCTTCCCTATCTTCCCATAAACATAACAACCTCTTTGGAACAAAGACTCCTAGAGCAGTGCCTGCTGCAGTTCATTACAGCCAGAAGGAAAGCCCTGCCCAGATCCGGTGGGGTAACAGCTCTTAGGGGCCTCCCTGACTCCAGCCTAGCCTGTAGCCTCCAACTAACTGGAATTTACGGACAGTAAATCACTCTACCATTTCTTTGCTTCAGAACTTTAAACAGCACCATTCCACCTGAAGAACGAAAGCTCCAAGATGGATTTTGATAGCCTGGCATGCAATAACCTAAAATTTAGCCTCACCTACCTGGACCAGCTCGTTCTCTGAGTTCCCCCAGCATATACCCAACGGTGGGATTTCCTCGTCTGTGGAAGAAACCTTTGGACGCCGGATGCCTCCTCTCCAACCTGCCTGACCTGCGCCCTCCCCCACTACCACCACCACCGTCCTTATCTTAGTCCACTAAAACTCAAGACTCACCTGGATGAAAGTGAACGCTCCCCTTGGCTGGCGCAGCAAGAGGTACTTTAACTTCTTTGTATTTGTCTCTATTTTTAAAAAGAATATTATACTTGTAAAAAAGTTTTCTTAAAACAGCAACTCTGGGGCTTCCCTGGTGGTTCAATGGTAAAGAATCCACTAAGTGTGCCACTACTAAGCCTGTGCTCTCGAGCCCAGGAGCTGCAACTACTGAGCCCCTGTGCCCTGGAGCCTATGCTCCACAACAAGAGAAGCCACCGTAAGAACCCCACGCGTCACAGCTGGAGAGGAGCCCCCGATTGCCACAACTAGAGAACAGCAGCAACGAAGACCCAGCACCGCCAAAAATTAAAAAAAAGTTTTTTTTAAAAGAAGAACTCTCCTTACAATACTGGAACTACAAGTATTCTTCAGTATTATTACTATACTATTCAATCCCTTTATTTTAGAGACGAGAAAGCCAAGTCCGGAGAAACAACCTGACATCTTGGGCAGGTTGGTGGCAAAGAAGTGAAAGGAACAGGTTTCCCAACTCCTAGAACTTGCTGCACAAGGCAAACTGCTCCCCATCTTCTCTGCTAGTTGGTATCCATTCAAAACCTTCTTTTGGACTCTATGGGAGAGGGCAAGGGTGGGATGATATGGGAGAACGGCACTGAAACATGTAAATTATCATATGTGAAATCAATCGCCAGCCCAGGTTTGATGCTTGATACAAAGTGCTCAGGGCTGGTGCACCGGGATGACCCAGAGAGATGGAATCGGGAGGGAGGTAGGAGGGGGGTTCAGGAAGGGGAACACATGTATACCCATGGCGGATTCATGTCAATGTATGGCAAACCCAACACGATAATGTAAAAAATAATAATAATAATAAATTAATAATTTTTTTTAAAAAAGCTTCTGTTGGGTGTATCTTTTTTTCCACAATAGAGAGTTATGTGCTGCACAATGCAGGTATTCAATAAATGCAAGTGAAGAAAGGGGGGAAAGCTGGAAGACAGAAGACAAGCTCCCCCAGGCCCTCCTTCTTATGAGAAGACCCACCTTTGTACTAAGTCTCTGTGAGGGAATGTCCTGACTCATTTTCAACTCGCCACCCCTCCACCTCCAACAAACACCCTCTGCTTTCCTTCAGACCTTCCACCCAATCCTCAATCCTCCTGGAGTATAAACACACCCTCTGCATGTGCATCCCACGTGAACGTCCATGGAATTCTCCAGGCCAGAATACTAGAGTAGGTAATCTTTCTCTTCTCCAGGGGATCTTCCCAACCCAGGGATTGAACACAAGTCTCTTGCTTGGCAGGCAGATTCTTTATCACTGAGCCACCTGGGAAGCCCCATGAATGACCACACTCATGTCCTTACATAGAGAATGAGGGTCACAACAATGATTCCCAACCAAGTGTAAATATTCAAAGGCAGAGAAATTAAGAGACCAGCCTTCTTCCCCCAGAGATTATAGCTGTATTTTTTTAGTAACTGTGAGTTGAGAAAAATATGACAAACATCCACCATGAATTCAGTAGTATTTTATTGAGGTTGTATTTTATTATTTTATAAATGCAACAGCATACATAGAAATAGTAATATACGTATGTGGGTGATGTTATATACATATTTGCTTCACAAACAACACTTGAAGTGCTTACGGGTCCCCAGCCATTTGGGCAGCTGCTGGGTAGAGGCACTGCTTCAAGACTTCAGAGGTGGATACCTAAATGCTGGGTGTGCGTGTTAGTCACTCAGTCATGTCCAACTCTTTGTGATCCCATGGGCTGTGGACTACCACACTCCTCTGTCCATGGGATTCTCCAGGCAAGAATACTGTAGTGGGTTGCCACTCCCTTCTCCAGGGGATCTTCCTGACCTAGGGATCGAACCCAGATCTATTTACCATCTGAGCCACCAGGGAAGCCCCTAAATGCTGGGGAAGGACCTTAAGTCTCTTATCACCTTCTGAAATATACCAATGGGCCAATGAAGATACCACCAGAGAGGGTCCACAGTCAGCTCACTTCAGATTTCTCATTCCATCTACCTTCTTGTTATATTTACTACTATCACAGGCAGTGGTATTTCCAGCACTTCTTTTTTTGGTGGGGAGAAGGGTCTTACTCTAGTCCTCTGGTCTATTCTTGGCTTTCCTGGCAATGCTGCCTCAGGTAGAAAGCCACTTTCAGTTTCTCCCCAGGAATTATCTCTAAAGAGAAAGCGCTGACAAGTGATGGATAATTTGCATTTTAACCCTATTCAAATTTGGGTAAATGGTTTAATATGCATGCTAATATTCTATCATTATTCCAATTAAGGAAACTATTATGTTAAAGTGTTTAATCAGGAGAATTAGGGAAAACTCCAGACACCTAAAATTAACCTCTAATAGTCTTGACATTCATTTCATTTAAGTGCAATTTGCTAAGCTACAAGCAACTCGCTGCCTAAGACTTCTGTTTAGGCACGTGGGGATTTCTGATAAGACCTAAGAGCAATTCATTTCCTAACTAGATTGCTGTCTAAAAGAATAAACTAAAAGGGCTGCAATTTAAATACAATCAAGTCCCCAAGCAGTCACATTCCAGAAGACTTAAACATCATCATCTTGATCCCCAGGAACAACAATGCTATTCGCATCAGAAACAACACAACCACTTCCTCTTTCTCTGACCTTCTCGGTTTAATTACTTCCTGTGATTTCTTCTAGGGCTGAGTGTGCTTGCTCCCGGGGCGGCCGGCTTTCCATAGGAGACTCATTTGTCTGGAAGGTGCAGAATGCCAGCTGACAGACATTATACAAAAGTGCTGGGACGTCCTATTTCTCTTTCAGTGATGGATTTCTTGGGTTGTCTGGCATTCACACCAAGAACTTTTTTTTAAGTCATAAGAAAAGTAAAAATTCTTCCAGCATCTTACCCTCTAAAGATCAAGCTACACCTCAAAGCTGAAAGTCCTGCCAACAATGGGTGAAGGCAGGCCCTTGATAATCTCTCTCCGCGTGGAAACACCACCTTCTTGACCAATGAGCTTCTTCAGCAGGTTCCAAACGCCAAGTATGTGAGGTCGCCTCTGAAGACACAAACCTGGCAGCTGGGAGCTCACCGTCATCACAAAGACAGGCTTTTGCTACTCAAAGAGAGGTCCTTGGATCGGCACCAGCAGCATCGGGAAGTTGGTTAAAAATGCAGCATCTCAGGCCTTCCTGAATCAGAATCCTTATTTTATAAGATTCCCATGCACATTCAGGTTTAATCCTCTTCTCAAAATAGCTAGGCTAAAACCAGGTCTTAGTGAACAGCAAGTTTCATTAACTATCTTGCTCACACACACTCCATCAAGGGCAAGGTGGCTGGTTGTCTTTCCAAAAGCGGTCTCTGTAGAACTGCTCTTTGTATCAGTACAGAAAATGCCATCTCTGTGGGCACTGGTTCTCTGCTCCACAGAGCTGAACAGGAGAGCGAAGAAGAAATGTCACCTCACTGTCCTGAGGCATTTACAGGATTCTGTATATGCATGCTAAGTCACTTCAGTCGTGACCAACACTATGCAACTCTGTGGACTGTAGCCCATCAGGCTCCTCTGTCCAGGGAACTTTCCAGGCAAGAATACTAGAGTGAGTTGACATTTCCTATTCCATGGGAATCTTCCTGACCCATAGATGGAACCTGGGTCTCCTGTACTGCAGGTGGATTCTTTACCGTGTGAGCCACTAAGGAAGCCCTTTACAGAGTTCTAATTTCATTTGCTCAATGGTAATATAAGTCAAACTGTACACGCAACAGTCTTTTTGCAAAAACTGAGGCTCTATGCAGTTGTTCATAAATAGTTGTTCTACAGACACGAGATGTGAAGTCAAAGGACCTGGGTAAAAATAACAAACCCTGCTCTGTGACCTCAGACAAGATACTTAACCTGGCTGAATCTTTTCTTCGCCTGCAGCTGTGGACACTGTTGATTCGTGGCCATAATCCATCCACATGTGAGTGCATGAGTGTATGTGTATGAACACACAACACACACTCACCCTAAAAGTGACTCAAGAACTTGTTAGGGGATCTGGGAAGAGTGTGGAGCTCCTCTAAAGCTTTGGACAAGGAGTTTCCTGTACCCCAAATCTGGGAATCCCAATGCCTGCAGCTCGAGGGGTAACCCTGAAGAGGACAAAGAGAAACACCTCTGGAGGCCAATCAGTCCAGCATCCAGATAATGCTGGCGTCATGCCCTTAAGGCACACGGAAGTGCCTAGCACCCTAGAATGTACGCTCCCCGAGGGCAGAGGCTCCCTCTGAGCCACAGCTGGGGTCCCGTCTGGCAGGTAAGGTGGCTGGAACACTGTGTAAAGTAAGTAAACGGCACTCTGCAGCTAGTCACTCCCTCTCCTCCAGTCTCACCCTAACTACTATTTCTTTTATCCAATAAATAATTTATACATGGCTTTTCAATTAGTGGCCAAGTATTTTCTAAAGTGAAGTTCCTTAGATTCAGAGAATACCACATTTCCGATGGACACCTGTCATCTGATATCCACTACTTTTCCTTAGTATAAAAAGACATGTAAGAACAGAGCTGGTTCACAAACGGCAGACTCCCAATCTGAAATCTGTGCATGCATGGCTCTTTGCAACCCCATGGCTCCTCTGTTCATGGAATTTTCCAGGCAAGAATAGTGGAGCGGGTTGCCTTTCCTCTTCCAGAGGATCTTCCCAACCCAGGGATCGAACCCGAGTCTCCTGCGTCTCCAGCATTGGCAGGCAGATTCTTTACCACTGCGCCACCCAGGAAGCCTAAAACTTGTTGACCCACAGACTAATGAGAAGACAAGCATTAGCCTTCAGGGCCAGAAGGAGCGTTAGGCCAGGTCACACCATCCAGGCACAGCAGACCTGTTTCAGAATTTTGAGCCTGAGAAAAATCCCAGATTTTGATTTAACCTATTAAACCGAGGAGAGACATTTAATTACTCTGTTTAAGACTGTATTTACACTTATTCAGCTTTAAAAGTTCTACAAAAATGAGTAAACTTATTGGGATGTAGATGATTAAATCTCTGGCCCAGCATCGACTTTATTCCCTGGATGGAAATATAAACACAAACACCAATATGGCACACAAATAGACAAAACAAGCCATAAGCCAGCTTACTCCTAAGAGAACTCTCAGCCTCATCCATTGCCCCCACAAGCCTACTGACTCTGTTTTAGAAAGAATTTGAACGCTGTTGATAATATGAGTTCTAGACCAGACAGGGGTGGCAAAAGAGTGAACAATGCTACTACCCAGGTAAGTAAACTGACAGCAAGCATCAGAAGAGGAAAGAGGTAGAAAATGACCCCAAAGCTCATGTTTCCTCCACCACCATCATGGCAGCCTGCCCCTAAGTTTTTAAAAACAAACAAACAACTTCAAGTCTTTCTGGATGTACGTACGATATGAATAATCATTTAATTTTTTACATAAGGTAAAACTTTTTCAATTAATGAACATTTAATCAATGAATGAATGTTTGCAGAAAGCCTACTATGGGCTTAGCACTCTGCTTGAAGATGAGTGTACAGGTCAATAAGCTATTATTCCCACACCTGGAAGGGCAGATGGGCCAAGCTTCTGGGTGCATTCTCAGGGTGGGATGCAAATACAAAATAAACAGTGTTTATCTGAAAAATCAATACTGGAGGCCAGAGCCAAAGCAGTGAGAAAAAGAAGAGGAATGAACAGTGAAAATGAAAGACAAAGATGAACCAGGAAAGACAATTTTAACAACTCAGCCTGATAATTAAGTTTTAAGCACTTATGAATGGATCACAGGAAATAAATCTAAGAATGGAACCGCAATTTGAAAAATTGTTATTTCTACAAAGAGGAGGAGCCAAACACATACATTTTGAAGGTGCTCATATTGTTTTATCTCTTCAATCACAACTGCTAAAGGCCAGGATGCAGTAAAAATTCGTTTCTTCACCTGTATGCTCGTGTGTGCTTAGTTGCTCAGTCGTGTCCAACTCTTTGCGACCTTGTGGACTATAGCCCGCCAGACTTTTCTCTTCATGGGATTCTCCCGGCAAGAATACTGGAGTGGGGTAGCCATTCCTTTCTTTAGGAAATCTTTCCAACCCAGGGATCAACCGCAGGTCTCCTGCATTGCAGGTGGATTCTTTATTGTTGGTACGCTCTTGGGGCAATCAACACAGAAATTCTGTTTTAAAATAAATATTCAGCTGCCCTTTGAAAGTAGCATAAATAACATAAGCAGGATTTGCTATCATGTGTGCAACATACCCCAAGTGAACATACTGTTGACAAAGATTACCTGAGAAATGAGTAATTACAAAGCAGTTGGTGCTTAATTTAGCCAACTCCTATGCCAGTTAATATCAAACCTTTTACTAAGGTCCTGGCCTGACTTCCTTCCCCTGACAGGGACCACGTCAAGCTGTGGAAACCATCTTTCACGCCTACCACAGCAGGCACACAGAGAACACGTTTTGCTTCACAGAGCACACTGCCCACCAGTGCAAAATATTTCTTCTACTCCAGTGACTAAAAGCCCTAGACGATGCCTTAAAAAACCATCAATGTTCAAGCCTTAAATACTGATCCAAAAGAAACATTTACAATAGTTAACGATTTATCAATATGACTGGGTCTTTAAAAAAAAAAAAGCAGTCCAATTTACTTAAGAGAAAATAAGCCAAAACAAACAGCCAAACGCAAAAACTTCCTGCTCTGCCTCTATTATCATCTTGTTCAAGTTTCTGAGGATTTTGCTGTTAGATTGTATATTTGTGTTCCGCCCCAGAACATAGGAACTCTGCCAACAGTGGCGCTCATCGGCACAGCTGTCTCCAACTTCAAGTGTTAAGACTCCACGAGAACCCTGTAGCTATTGCAAATTGTTAATATTTTGATCTCGGCAGACACTATCCTGCAGAGACAGAAAACACAGGCCCTGGCTTATTAAGTTTAGACTCTTCCACTTCCCAGTTCCCACACCAATGACTGGAATCAAAATGGATTGAGTTTTCCATCACAGATCACCAACACCAGATAGTTCTGCAACCACTTTCCATAAGGCATGTCAAGAGCTTCAGGTAAAACATGGGAGTTTCTCAGAAGGAGGCTTATACACACCCTAAGTTAACCAAATACAACAATTTAAATTATTGCATTTGTCAGTAGGGACAAAATAACATTTTAAAATAATCATATTCGTTTTTTTAACTTAATAGATCTTTGTTAAAAGCAACCACAACGTGCCCGATGGTATTAGGCCAACAAGTAGAAAATCAGGCAACAGAGATAACCCTGAATCCCAAAAGCTCATATTTTGGGACAGATGTAGCTGTGTAAAATAAGCCCAACTCTAAATGGTGATAACTGTCATACAGTGTGGAGGGAAAGTGCTATAAAGAGTCCACAATATTTCCTTAGGGAGTGAGGGAGGGGGAAGTCCAGGAGGACCTCAGAAGAGGAATGACTCAGGGCCAGTACAGGGGAAGGCAATGGCACCCCACTCCAGTACTCTTGCCTGGAAAATCCCATGGACGGAGGAGCCTGGTAGGCTTCAGTCCATGGGGTCTTGAAGAGTCAGACATGACTGAGCACCTTCACTTTCCCTTTTCACTTTCATGCATTGGAGAAGGAAATGGCAACCCACTCCAGGGTTCTTGCCTGGAGAATCCCAGGGACGGCGGAGCCTGGTGGGCTGCCGTCTGTGGGGACGCACAGAGTCGGACACCACTGAAGCTATTTAGCAGCAGCAGCACAGGGGAATGAACAGAATTTCACGTGTTGAAGAAGGAAAGAAGAACATTTCGGAATAAACAGCATAAGTGAGTGGACCATTGAGAAGAAGTGATACTGATCCACTTTTTATATATGTTATTGGTTAAAGGGATCAGAAAGCAGAGGGAATCAGCTACAACTGGAAAGGAAGTAGCATCTGTTAAGATCCCTGTGTAAACAAACCCAGCAATGGAGGTTAGTGAACGCCCACCACCTACCAAGACTATAACCTTGCAATAGGCTCTTAACTTTATACAATGACAATGTCTTTTTACACGATAGCAATGTCCTGGCTTATAAGCTTCTTAAAGGTCTTTCCAAGTCTTTTGTTTTGTTTTGCTTTCAAGATTTTCTAAGGAAGAGACCAAGATTCCATTTCTTAGTCGACTACAGGATTCTATTCTGGTAGAGTAGAAACACACCTGCTTTTTTAAGGCTAAGGCAAAGAGAATGGATCAATATTTGTTGCACTAATTTCCACAACTCTTACTTCAGTTACTATAGAACTAACATTCCAGTAATAATCAACTCTGAATTCACATTCCTTCCATTACCTTAAGGTGTAACAAGCCCAAGTTTACTTAAATTCACTTTAATTCAGTATGTGCCTCATAGCATTTTCAAGGAAGATAAGGGAAATGAAAAAAGTTATGGCAATGACAGGCTGTCACTCATTCAGAAGAATTAGGGACAGTATGACTGGCAGAAACGGTCTGAGCCTTGAAGTCAGAATGACTAAGGCTGGCCACCCTTTGCCCTTCTGAAATAGCACCTGTGGTGCTTGAAAACACAGTCCTCCCTGAGACAGCCTACTGGGGTTATTCAACCTCTCTGGGTCTTGATTTCAGCCCCTATGAATGGAGGTAATACAAGCATACGGGCTTCCCTGGAGGCTCAGTGGTAAAGAAGCCGCCCGCAAATGCAGGAGACATGAGTTCGATCCCCACGTGGAGAAGATCCCCTGGAGAAGGAAATGGCAACTCACTCCAGTATTCTTGCCTGGAGAATCCTGTGGACAGAGAAGTCAGGCAAGCTACAGTCCATGGGGTGGCTAAAGAGTCAGACACGACTGAGCGACTAAGCAACAAACAAAACCATATACAGCATAGAATTGTTGAAAAGACTAAAGGAGTCAAGTGCTATAAAAAATATTTGCTGTCTTTGGTAAGAAATGTAAGCTTCCTCATCGGTTAAATGGGGTAACACCTCCTTCACATGGTTATTTGAAAGTGAGACTGTAAGAAACCTATCTCAGTGTCCAGCCATGAGCCGACATCAGAAACTGGTGTTATTACTAGTGTGTGCTGTAAGCTTTACACAGGCTAGCTCATTCAAGTCCCACAGCAACTCCACAAAATCAGTAGTATTTATTCCCATTTTATTCACTCAGATAAAAGCAAAGTGAGATACATCAGTAACTTGCCTTGGATCAGAAGGTGACCAAATGGCTAAGCTTTGAGCCATACATTACAAATGCATTCAAAGCAGGATCTTTGGCCTTTGGCTGAAATAACCAGTTAAGACATTTTTCAGTCAGTTGAGACTGAGAGTAAAGACATCAGGGAATTATTCTTAATTCTGTGAAGTGTAATCATTGCCTTGTGGTTTCACATAAGAGTATGCTCATCTTTCGGAAAGTAAGCTCAAGTAATTGAATATAAGAGTTCTAATGTCTAATTTCTTTGAAATGGTTCAGCAAAAAATATTAAAATTTTTTTCCAAACGGGAAACCTTTCAACATTAGAAAAATGTTGTGAGGGCAGAGTTATAAATCCATCCTCAGCAAGATATGTGTTGCTGAGAAGAGTTCATCAACAAAATAGAAAGCTGAAAGGTAGCTGAGTGGCTCTTGAGTTACTGCTCCTTGAGAAGAGTTTCTTCATTTTGTCTGCAAATTGCCAGATCATTCATAGCCATGATCCAGTGATTTAAAGATACAGACGAAACACACAAGATTAAAAAATTGTTTTTCCATTTCCTCTGTACAAAAGGCCACTTTCAATAATTTATTGAATTATTTTAATTACCTTTAATTTTTAATTTAATTATCTTTAATTTTTCACTTACTGAAAAAATCTGTAGACTTATAAATCTTAACATGCATTTCTGTCTGGAGAGGGACAGAAGGGTCAGGGTACTTTTTATACTGAAGCTATTGTTTACAGCCATCAGCAAAAAGAGCTTTACTAAATTTATGAGCATATATTCATTAGACAGGAATTTTTAAATGACAGAAAAAAGGACGTTAGAAGACAAAACATAGTTTTTAAAATTAAGCACGATTTTACCACTTGATAGGTTCTGATTTATTCCTAAATGTAATATATTTAAATACCTGTATTGTTTAATAAAAACCTTAAATATATGTGGGCTATCAGGAAGATCTATTTTACCTAAGACACAAATAAATCTCCCTTAAGTTTCCAGTTTCATGTCACATCCATAACACACCTTGCCTATTTCCAAAAGGTATCTGAGGAAGCTCAAACATAAAAACCATTAGAAGAGAAAATAGAAAATAGATAGAAATGCATAGAGAGGAGTGGTAAATAAATCTAGCAAAAACCTAAGCAAATATGGCTACCATAACAAAGCTTACGACAGTGGTACTAAAAAATAAAACAAAACAGAAAACCAATCACAGCAAGCCCTGTAAGTCTGAGAGAAATGTTCTTCTGGGCACCAGCATTTAAAAGGAATTTTTTAGATGGGCCATTACATAAGAACGATGAACAATATAATGGACAGTGTCCACAAATGGCAGTTTATACAGCCCATGCAGCCCATTTTCTTACCAGGCATTTCTTGTCTCATGACAAGGTCATTGCATTAAAAGTATTTCAGAGAAGGCCATTTCTGCAGCGGGCTAAGGTGCCACAGCTTTCTGATTGTCTTTCTGAAACCAGAACCTATCCTCAAAGATCCATTGTCTCAAGTGGGCTTCTGACAGCAGTAGGAACGGCCAGTTCCATGCCAAAATGCTCTGAAAGCCTGGAAGAGAAATATTTATTTCTTGCTGGTGATTCCGCCTGAAATCCCTTTGCTTTGGATATCAGATGGGATAGGATACAAAGCTGACCTGCTGCCCTAGAAAGGAAGCGGCCAGGCCAGCATCCTTGAGGAAGGGAGGCAAGGAACCCCTATCTAGGGTGATGAACCAATCAATCTCCAACAAGCCCTGAGCACAGCAATCTTCCCTTCCTGCTACTACTGCTATTTGTGTGTGCAGGGACAAACAACGACCCATAAAAATACCTGTTTATTATCAATAGTCATGTCCAAAAGGGGGCAAGGCTCAGCAGCATATTCCTTCCCCCACCCCATATTTCAGCCCTAAAAGGGCAACGTTTTTCATTTTATCATTTCAAGATACAGTCTATGAAGGCCAAGCAAAGGTCTAACATAGAAAGACCAACAGATGTGGCGGGACGTCAGACATGCACACCAGGTAAGATCCTCTCAGGCTACTTACGGGACAGGTGTCCTAAGACGGGTGTCTGGCAGACTAGGGGTTACTGCAGCCAAAGCTCCCTGGGGACCCAGAGAAAGGAAATTCCCTTTCCCAAACACCAACTCTCCTAACACCCCATCCCCCTCCCGCCCAGCAGACACCAAAGGACAACGGGCCACTAAAAAAAAAAAAAGTGAGTAGATGCTTACAGCACAGCATTCTATCACCTGCTGCAAGACAAGCCCTCCCCTCTGGCCAGCCCTGAGTCACTTCCCCTCTCTGCATCGGGTCTCAATGCTCGCGGGGGCAAAAGACTCGGGGCCTCTGGCGAAGGATACCCGCAGCCCCAAAGTCGGCGCAGACACACGCTGGGCCTCCCTCTAGGCAAGTTCCCGTGGCTGCCGACCGGCTCTCTGCGCCCCAGCCGGCGCCGCCACTACCTTGGCTAATGGCAGCTCTGAATGAAAGGAGCCGAGACAGGCTCCGGATTTATGAATGTGCAGGGGAGGAGGGGAGAGATATCATGTGACAATAAAGGAGAGCGTCTTATTCACAAAAAAAAAAGTGGCTTTGGCGGGCACAGCCACTGAGCAGCAGCGGCCGCCGCGATGCGGTGACCGCTCGGACCCGAGGCCGACGATCTCAGGCACCGGGCCCGGCAGCCCAATCTCTAGTCGCACCCGCGATCGGAAACGCCTCGGGCGCTGGCAAAAGAAAGGCATAGCCGCCTTGGCGGCCGCAGGGCCGCGGTAAGCGGCACCTCGGTCACGGGCAGAAGGAAGACACGGGTCCCGCGAGGGGAGGTGGGTCCGCCGGAGAGCCCCTCCAGCGAAGAGCCCCGAGCTTTGTTCGCCTCGGGCCCGCGGGCCGGGCACGCACTCCTGTGCACGCGCGCACACACAGATACACACAAAGATATACACATAGACACACAGAGATAGACACACAAGGGCCCCGCAGAGCGCTGCCCCGCAGGCTCCCGCCCTCCCCCGCCGCACACCCTCGGATCCGCCCCCCGAGCAGCCCCGACCCCGCGGGGCGCCAGTCCCCGGCCGGCCAACGCGTGCACACACACGCACACGCGCCGCGGGGCCCCAGGGCTGCTCCAGCACGCCGGCCCGCGCGGGGACCCGGGTGCACGCAGACCCTAGCGCAACCCGCGTCCAGTCCTCCCTTAGCTCCGCAGTGTTTTTTATGAATGAAAATGTGGTATGCAAATGAGAGCGATTCAAGAAAACGACATGGCGGAGCCTGGGCCCCAGTGGGCTTCCGAAGGGCCCGCGGGGCTAGCGGAGGGGGCGGGAGAGTCACAAAAGTCACCGGGTCAAAACCCCTCGACCCTTGGAAGCAGCAGCGGGGGTGTCAGGTGTTCCGCCCCTGCCGCCGAGGATCTCGAGAGGAGGGGTGATTTGAGTCCCTGGAGAGGGAGCCGGGACCGCCCGGAGGTCACCCGCGCGCCCTTGGCCCCCGCTGCGGCAACCAGCCCGCCGACCCCACGCGCGCCCCCATCAGCCTGCAGCGGTTTTCGCCCCCTCCTCACTTCATCAACAAGAGGGGAAATCTAGCGTCCCACACCCCATAGACCAGCGAGTCGCTGCACCCCAAGCCAAGTTCACCCAAACAGCGTCCCCGCCCGCGTCCTCAGCCCCGGCCCCCACGCTGCCCTCGCGAGGCACCCTCGTCCCACCCCGCGGCCAAACTTACTCGTCCGGGTGTGTTTCTTCGGTCATTTTCCTGTTCACCTAGACGCCTGTCCCGCGGCGGGCAGCTTTGCTCCCTTCATCTTCCTGTCCGCTCATCCTCCCCCCCTCCCACCCCCCTTCTTCACATCTCCGAAGATCGCCTGATTTGGTTGGGGGGAGCTGCTAGAGATGAAGGGGGCGCCGCAGAAGGGGAAGCAGGGCGACGGGAGCGCGGGGTGAGGTCTGGGAGAAGGGGTGCACAGGCGAGCTTCGCGAGGAGTGAGCGCCGCAGGGCCGAGGGGCAAGGCAGGCGGGGGCTCCGAGGGCTCGGGAGCGGGCGGAGCGGAGAGATTTGGGCAGGGGACGGCTGTAGGGGAGAGGAGGAGAAAAACAAGCGCGCGGTGGAGCGGCGGGGACTGCTGAGAGCAGAAGAGGGCCGGCCGCGGGCGGGGGCTCGGCCCGGGGTTGCCCCCTGGGGGCTGGGCCAATCACGGTTCCGGGGAGCGCTCGGCGGCCAGGGGAGGTGCGCCTGGGAGGCGGTGCAGGGCGCCCCGTCCGAGCCCCATCTCTCGACTCTACCGATTTACTCCATATTGGATTCTCACCACCGCCAACAGGAGGAGGAAGTAGGGCGGAAGCGATGACGTCTTCCCAGCGGCCAGAGGTGGTGGAGTGCAAAAAGCTTCCTACTTGCGACCAAAAAAAAAAAAAAGGAGGAAAAAAAAAAAACTTTGTCCGGCCTACTGAGCATGCCCGACTTCCTTCCCTCACTCCCCCGCCCCCCCCAAGTCCCCTCCCGGCTTCCACTCCCCGAGGAGCCCCGGAGCGGAGTTGTTTGCGCCGCGTTCAACTCCGGATCCTCCCGCGTTAGCGCTCCGGGTTTTAAGATGCCCGAGAGGAGGGAGGAGGTGGCAGCGGGGGACTCGCACACATCTGGCCTCCGGTTGGTTCCCTCCCTCCTCCCAAACCCCTGGATTAAAAATCGGAGGGAAGAGGAGGGTGAAGACCGGGAGCTCTGGGGGTGGCCGGAGGGTTGCTGCCCTCGGAAGACCAACTAACCCCCACCTTGGGTCGGGAGGGTGGGGGCGGAACAGGTGCATTTGCCAAGATTCTGAATGGCAGAGGCTTTTCAGTTTCACGTGAATCTCAGGATCGCGTTTCTTGGTAGGGGCTTGGGCGTTTTAAAGGAACCATTATTTGTACATTGAAAAAAAAAAAATCCAACAGAAGCCAGGAGCGTTTGCATTCCAGTAGAAATGAAGGACCTTACCAGGTTAAAATGCAAACCCAAATATGTTTTTTAAATTATTCAGTAAATCTCAAGTTGGTGGAGGATGGTCCTTGTACTAGGCCCTTGAATGCCACAGTTTCTGGCCCAGAGGTTGCCAGCTCTATGGGCTTTGGCACAGTGAGGTGGGGACCCCTGCTCCCGCTCTATCTCCCCTTTGTTTTTAAATTATTTTCCTAACCTAGCTTGGGACCGTGTGCCAGGATAGGCCCATACTTTTTAACACAGCACTGTGTAGGCAAAGGGCAAGCAACCTGCACAACTATGCCAGGATCTTTGCTTGGCTCAATCCTCTGCTGTTGCAGTCTTAAAATTCTTTATGGTGTTTAAACTAGGGGCTTCACATTGCTACTTTGCAGGGGTCCCAGAAATTCCATAGCCAGTGAATATTTCCTTCTGGGGTCTTGCTAGGGAGCAAGAGACGTAGTCTCTGTTCCTTCCTGCTCTCCAAGCACTTTTATATTCTCCTGAATGTCCCAAGACACTACACAAAGAATTTTAACTTGATGGCAATCACTGAACCAATTAAGAGAAGACTAACTATATGCCTCAAATGTTGCACAGGTAAAGGGTATATGTTGTATGCATTTGGAGAGTCACAGTACTCTGAAGAAAGTTAAGAGTTTTCACCTTGAGTCAAAGGAAAACTAGTGGTTTACCTTAGGCTTTGTGTTTATCTTAAACATGATCTTTGTGGACACAGATTGGGGTTAAACCCAGTCAACCACTCCATGCTAAGTGCTGGTATGTGGTGGTGAAAAGGGCACTAGACAGAGGAGGAACACCTAGGTTCTGGTTTCCTCCTAGCAGCCCTGAGACCCTGAGTGAGGCTTTTAGCATTTCTTCAGTTTCTTTATAAAACAAGGATAACAAGGCCACACTTGTCTTTCTCAGTCTTTGAGACCACTGAGGGTCTATGAGAGAGCACAAAGGCTAAGGCATCTACCCAGTTCTCACCTTTGCCCATTTATTGCTTTTCTCAGCAATGTTTGAAAGAAGTCCTATTCAGTCATTCCTGAACTCCCAGGAACATGGACATTTGTCTTGTCAGAAATATCCACCCAATGGGCGTCACCCTCTAGTTCAGAGTACTCAAATGACAAGGTGACAGGTGAGATAATTATTTTCTGCAGGTAGGCAAGCTGAATCTGTGTCATTACAACTCATTCATCCAGCTCCCTGCTAATAACAGTGAATGACTGGCCCAACCCAGGAGCAAAAGAAAACATTCCAAGGTCCAAGAGTCACCAAGTCCCAACTTGGATGTTCTACTGCCAAACTCGAGCAGGTCCTTAAGTTCTCTGAGCCTCACACTGTCCTGTAGTAACAAGGTAATATCCACAACATAGAGTTGTTGGAGGATTAAATGGCTATAAAATGAAGGCACTGTGTTAAGCACACTGCAAATGCGAGATTAACGGCAACCCTTTCTTCCCTTTAGCCAGTGGATTATCAAATGCTCTCCCTTTTACTCCTGGTCCTTTATGTTCCTCTAAAGAAACCCTTCCAATTTTTGTCTTGTTCATTACGCAAAAGGAATCTTTTTGATGAAAATGTCCCAAGCACAGTCACCCCTCGCGCATCAATCGCTAACTATGACTGGCAGCTCCGAGAATCAATGGCGGTATTGAGTGAATAACTCAGATGTTTATTGATCGGAATACCAGGGTGTTATCAAAGCCTACAGGACAGTTACCAGAATAGGGGATATCACGGATTCAGGGTTTTAATGACATTGCTGAAAGAGCTAAATACCCACATCCTGCCTCGCCCCGACAAACAGCAAAACAAGGGGCAGGCAAGCCAAGGGTGTCTGGTACAGTGTCTCAAAAGTAACGTCAATCTGCTCACAACTTCAGGGTAACCCAGCGGAGTCTCCCGTAGGACCCCCACCTACACGCCTCCGAACCCGAGTCCGGGTCGGGGGAGCACCCCCTCCGAATCCTGCGGGCCGGCAGCCCGGAAAGCCCGGAACCCGAGCGACCCTCGGCGGCCTCGGGACGGGCATGCTCAGTAGACCCGCAGGGCTAGTCTCGATCCGAAGCCGGCCTCGGCCCCCGCCCCCTCCCGCCCCGCACGGGCGCAGGGAGAAGCGGACATTTTTCTCTTCCACGATCCGCTCTCTCCCGTGCTTCTTCTGCCCCTTCTGCGTCCTCCCACTTCTCGCCCGTCGGGGTCCGACTGGGCGCAGGTGTAGATCTCTCTGGGGTGGGCTGGTGATAGTGACTCCCTTCGCCCTCCCCCAGGGTTTGGGGGGTGGCAGGGGAGGGGGTGGTTAGAGGAGGACTCCACTGCGCCCGGAGGTGGTTTGTGCCGCCCGCCCGCGGCCCTCAAGAGCCCCCCCACTGCCGCAGCGCCCCCTGCTCCCCGCCCCGCGAGGCGTGCGCAGCTGCGCCCCGCCTGTCCTCATCTCACCCTCATCCTGCCCCTTCGGTATTTCTCAATGACCGGCGCTCGGAGGACACTTCCGACCCGGGAGGGAGCGGGTATCATTAGCGCCAGCTTTATCAGTTCCTTCCGGTCTGCCCGGAGCCCAGCCTTGCGCGCAGCTTGGCCGCGCCCCGGGCGCTCGGGTGCCTTTATTTTTCTGTTTAAACAAGCAGTCGTGTGTGCCCGGGTGTGCCAAACGAACGTGCAGCCCGGCTGCTCCGCCCTCTCCCTCCCCCCCCAACCAGACCCGCCGGCCGGAATGGAAACCTAAGCTCTCTCGTAAAGAAGGGGATGATGCAAACTTAGAAACTGACCCGGCGTCCGGGAACGATGCCCCTGCGGGGCGCGGCGTCCCAGTCCCGGCATGAATGGCTGGAGCCCGATTGCATAATCGGCGGGGTATAAATAGCCGGCGGGCGGGCCGCTGACGCGCTCGCTAGTCCCGTTATCGTGAATACTTCATCCCCGATGCGTTCATTCCCGGGTCATTTTCCCTCTCGGCTGCTAGGCTGGGATTTTAAATAGCAGAGATGAAAGGCTCCCATCCCTGCCTCCCTGCTCCCTTGAGTTCATGTATTATGAATGAAACCTCGCTGCTTCTCGATGGCTCACTTCAGGTAGGGGAGAGACTTAACTCAAGGCAGCGGTCCACCTAACCTCGCGTGTGTGTGTGTGTGTCTCAGAGTAAGCCAGCGGTCCACCGAACCTCGTATGTGTGTGTGAAAAGCCAGCGGTCCACCAAGCCTCGTGTGTGTGTGTGTGTGTGTGTGTGTGTGTGTGTGTGTGTCCCGGAGGGAGAGAAAGCAAGAAGAAATGATTGACAGGGCTGGGCAACCGTCTTATCGAGAAAACGTAACCGCTGATGGTTTGCCTCTGGAGTTTCAGTTTACAACTCTACAGCCTCATTGTAAGGTAGATTATGCAAAGGGTCTTTTCGGATGTGGCTGCTCACTCGCCTTCGCCTCCGAGAAGTGCTGCTTCAGTCGGAGAAGCTGGTTCCCTTTCTCCTCGGAAGCAGCAGACACCCCTGACTGTAAAAGCCCTGGGGACCTCTGAGGTCTGGAAGAAAAGCAGTGCCACGGGTCAGTTTAGCCACTCTCTTGTTTCTTAGAAGCTTCTGCTATGTCCAGAGATGAGGAAGTACAAAAACTTATTCTTCCCAACTGTATTTCACAAATACATGGTTGTTTTAAAAATGATAGTGTGCAGAGGGTTTTGTTGTTGTTTTTTAACCCTTTCTCTTAAACACCAAGTTTCTTTCGACTTATTTTCTCAAAATAAAATGACTGGTTCTCCACCAATGCGTTTCGGGTAAGTGAAAGGCAGTGGCCTGGTCATTATTTTTCAAACCGGAGGCTCATTACTCCAACCTGGATTTAAAATGCAAGGTCCTTTGTGACGCTTTGGGATTATAGGGGACCATGAACCAGGGTCCTGTCCTCCAAGGTTTTCTGTCAGGTGAGGCAACCGTCCTATACAGAAAACATTAGGACAATGGCTAACGCCTCTAAAACACGAGGTAAGCAGGAGAGAAAGTAGAGGTCAGGGAAAAGAAGGCTCCCCAGAAGAAGATGTGTCTGAGCCACATCCTGAAGGAAAGTGAGATGGTGTAGATAACTGATAGCCCTGTGAACCCAGAAGCCCCAAGGTGTGACAAGGTGGGGAGCCAGGGTAACAGAAAGGCTGAGAAGGATGGATCTGGGAGGCAACAGAGGTCATGCTAAAGGAGGTTAGACTATCTTGAAGTCTTGGAATCTTTTGAGGCAGGTTCACAGCTGAGCTTTGCCCAGTCCCAGCTCTTTGCAGTGGCCCCTTGGTTGTACCTAGAGTCATTGGGCATCCATTGTCTGGGGTTTGGAAACTGATAGTCCCACAGTCAGATAAGACTCCAGATAAATTCTGTTTATGCTTACCTTTTTTTCAAAAAAAAGAAAAAAAGAATCTAATAGTTTAAAAGCAGACCCTTTCACATAAAAATCAAGATTTTTGGCTCCTCTTAAAGATACGGGAACTATGAGTGACAAATTCTTGCTTGGTAACAGTTGACTCTTGGTGAATGGCGGCTGGCCTGTCTGTCAGGCTTCTGGCTCCTGTTGGCATTTGAGTTTTTGACTCTGACATAAAAGAATCCTTTATGACTGCATCAAGACCCCACTCTGAGACCCAAAGTAGGCCCAGCTTGGCAATAAGTACACAGCATTTTACATGAGGATCTCCTGGCCTCTTGGAAGGAAAGATACGAATCTTCAGTCTCCTACTCCAAGACAATTATAAATTAGGCCAAATAATAAACTGGATGAGAGTGAGCTCAGTCAGAGCCCAACAACACTTATCCCCAGCTCAGGCTCTGTTTCTGGGGAACTCAACCCAAGATCTCTGCCAACAGGGCAGCTGAGGTTCAAGTGGTCCACTGAAAAACTCCCCAAATGGAATCATGTTTGTACCCCAAACTTATGGAACAGCATATATAAGTTACATAAGACATTTTAAGCCCAGGGAAAGCTAGACTCAGATTCACATTTTTAATAGATTACTCCAGGCATGGAGAATGGTTTGCAGGAAGCAAAGGCTGGTTAGGGAGAAATTTTCTTCTTCCATGACAGAAATAATAATGCATGACAAAGCACAGTGGCATTGGCCATGGAGATGGAAAATAATTCCAAAGACACAAGTGGGATGGAAATAAGTTGGCTTTCTGACCTATTAGACCCGGAGACTAATGGAAAGGTCTGGGATAACTTCCAAGTTGTTGACTTGGGAAATTGGATGTATCTTAGTGTCTTTAACATGATTGGGGTAAAAGGAGAAGGGCTTGGTCACCAATAGACAGTTGCTACCATTCAACTCTGAGACTGACTAAGTATGTCAGGGATTGAGGGATATAAAGGGAAGCTAGAATAGAGGAAAGCAGAACCTCGAGATAGAAATGGAGGGACAGTTCCCTGAGGACATCATTTGAGCAACTGGAATCAACCTTGCCTGAAGCTTGAGGATGATCTGGACTTTTTAGATCAAGTTGAGCTTCTGTCACTTCCAGCCAAAATAATTCTAACTACCAAAATAGAAAGCCATATTTAGAAGAGTGAAAAAGATTGAGAGGAACTAAGGAATGGAACATAAGGGAATTTTAGAATGTATGTTTGCAATTTAACATAGGGACATCTGGGGTCAGTGCCAGGGAGTTTCACAGAGATTCTGATTTAATAGAACAGACTTCTCCCAGGAAGTTAATCAACATTTTATGAGTTGTACCAGCCTCTCTTTTTGGCCTCAGCTTCCCATTGTCACCACTCTATTACCCATCTCCAGTTCCCTTCTCATTCTTAACCTCATGCCTCATTTTTCTGCCTTTATTCCCTAGCCCCTTTCTTCTGTAAAGCTCATAACTGAGAAAGGATGTTTCATAATATAAAAGAACATAAACTTGTAGAATTGGAAGAAAATGAAAGATCATATGTTTGTAGCAACTGTGGCTCCAATAAACCAAACGTTCTACCCAAGCTTTTTGGAATGGGTAAAAGGAAAAGAAAAATATGAAATTTTGAAAACAAAATTCAGTAAGATATGGTCCCTTTATCAGTTAGCTTTTGCTGTGTAACAAACCACCACAAAGGACTTCCCTTGCTGTTCACTGGTTAAGTCTCCCTGCTTCCACTACAGGGGGTGCCAACTTGATCCTTGGTGGTGGAACTAAGATCCCGCATTCAGGGCAGCATGGCCAAAAATCAAATAAACATTTTATTATCTCACGAGTCTCCGGTTTTTTGACAGGGTGACTGCTATAACCTCAGCCAGCTTAGCTATGGCTGGAAGAGCCAGGAAGAGCTCTCCTGTATCTGGTGATTGGCAGGCTGACTGGTCTAGCCTGAGCTGGAGGAGCTCATCTCTGCTCCACATGATCTGTTATCCCCTAGAAGGCCTGCCCAGACTAGATCACATGGTGGGGGTGGCAGGGTTCCCAGATCAGCAAGAGGGCAAACCCCAAAGTGCATGCATTTTTCAAGCCTCTGCTTGCATCACATTTGTTAATACTGTCTCATTAGCCAGAGAAGTCACATAGCCAACTCCGAGTCAAAAGTCAAGACCCAGGGAAATACTCTCCTTCCTGAAGAGAAGAGGAGCAGAGTCACATGGCAAGGGATGTGCATACAAGGATGGGAGGAATCTGTAACTTTTTTATAGTCTACTTCAAATTCTAACCCAAATTTCACAATTAGAGAAGGATACTTATAATAATAATATACATTGATCACACATATATGGTTTATAATGATTTATACAAATATAAATATATTAGAAAATATACAACTAAAATATTTTTAATATAAGTATTATATGTCTACATATAGGTATCCTATTTATGTATAGGAGTACTATTGATAGAATTGACTTCTGCCATTACAATCATTGATTTATGGCTAAGTGACTAAGAGTGCTTTATATTTACTAGATTTGTGCATGCTATAAAACTCTTCTCAATAATTTAGCAAATAAAGAGAGACCTTATGAACTTATGCTTTTCCCTTCTTCCTCAGCGTGAAAAGCCTGTCTCTGATATGACTTTCTTCTTAAAATAGGTATATCCCTAAAGAGATCTAGACAATTGAAACGTTTGTTAAAAGAAGCAAAAACAGCAAAACACATATAAAAAACACTACGGAAATTTTATGTAATGTTACTATAGTTCGAATAATTTGGCAAAGCAAAAAATCATCCCTTAATTTGTTCGTTATATTAACTCAGCCTTTATGCATCATTTTGGAATTAAAGCAAGGCTCACTTGTACACTTTTTTGATTGTGAAAGAGGTGGTGCTCTTGATGAGGAAGTGATGACGAAAAGTTGAGAGGCAGTGGTGAAGGTAGTGTGATGGCAGTGGAACTGATGGTAGTGGAGGTGATTATGATGATTATAGAAATTATGGTGGTGGAAGGACCTGAAATAAAAACCTTCAGTTTGCTGTAAGTTTCCCTGTGGTCCTCAAGTCAGATCCCAGATGTACAGACAGCTGGGCAAAGGCACCAAAGAAAGGAACAGAAAAACAGTGAAGTCAGAGAAGAGAAGCAGATAAAGGATAGGATGAGATGCCTTGAAGGCCAGGCAATTTCCCATGATGCCAGGAGAGGAAACCAAATACCCTTCGCCTCAGTCAAGCATCACTCGCTCCAGGGAGGCGTCTGTCCCCTCCTCTTAGCTGGGCTAGTGCTCCTCCATTGTGTGCTGTCACCATCTTCTGTCCTAGAGCTTTTTACAGCTTTTGTAATTTGATATCCGCTTGTCTCCCAAGCTCACGGAGAGCAGAGAACACATCTTTTTCTCTTTATTCAGTAGTCACTCTGGCTACAATTGTTGTTTAGTCTCTTAGTCATGTCCGACTCTTTGCCACCCCACGGACTGCAGCACACCAGGCTTCCCTGTCCACCATCTCCCGGAGCTTGCTCAAGCTCATGTCCATTGAATCAGTGATGCCATCCAACCATCTCCTCTGTTATCCCCTTCTCCTCCTGCCCTCAATCTTTCCCAGCATCAGGGTGTTTTCTAATGAGTAGGTGCCCTGTAATACTTACTGAGTAAGTGAATGACAGGTCATCATGTCTTGCCTTCTCTTTCCCTCTAAAAGTGCATTTTGCTCCATGGCATCAAAGAAAATGCCCTTGTGTGACTCCTTGTGTGTTGCTGGCCTAGCTTTTCCCCAAGTGACTCCTTGTGTGTTGCTGGCCTAGCTTTCTGATTTCAGATAGGGGCTGGGAAGGTCCACGGTTGAACAGTAGTATATCAATAAAATCATGGAGTACCCAAGTTGAAAGAACATTAAAGAACCACCTGGTTTAAGATGAGGAAACTGGGGCAGATAAGCCAAGGCACTCCATTAAGACCATACAGATAGTCAGGGTCACATCCAGAACCATACCTCAGGAACTCAAAGTCCAATTTCCATAACTAAGGTGCCCTTGGTGGGATAATACAGGATGTACCCTTGACACTTAGTTCTAGTTATGGTGATGGGAGGCATTGTTGCTTATTGATATGGAGGCTCATTCCTGAAGGGGAAAATGAAAAGCTGCTTTTGGCTTTCCGAAGACTACTCAGGGAACTGTACATTTTTATCTTGCATTTTTGCTCATGTTAAATTCTGGGCACTGCTGGTCTAGGGCAGTGATGGTAATCCCTTTCTCTAGTTCTTGGTTTAGGGGTGGCTATGGTTTTTTCTTTTAACTGCGTGGTTATTTTTTTATTTCTTTTTTTATTGTTCTTCCTTACACTGAACTGATCAGTAAAATGAAAGGTATGTCTGTTAGGGAAATTCTGGGAAAAATTTGAATCTATGAACAAAAGAGAGATATGTGGTTAGAGGGAGTGCTCCCCTCGACCAGAGATGTTCAATGCTCCCAGGAGGTGAAAACCAAAATAGTCAAAGAAGAGCTGACGAAGAATCCTAAAGTTGCTGAGCTACTGAATTAACCAGACTTGGAACTCACCTACCTTTGGACTCTAGGTTATGTGTAATAGTACATCCTTGGTATTTAAGCCACTTTTTACCAGTACACATGAGATGGTTGGATGGTATTACCGGCTCAATGGACATGAGTTTGAGTAAACTCCAGGAGTCAGTGATGGACAGGGAGGCCTGGCGTGCTGCGGTACATGGAGTTGCAAAGAGTTGGACACAACTGAGTGACTGAACTGATAGGTTGTGTGCTCATGACATGTGATGGTTTGTTCCATTGTTACTTGTGATTATAAAAGTAAGCCCTGTTCACTGTACAAATATTTGAAGTGCAAATAAATATTGCAAGGAAAATAACATTTCAATAATCCTACCTCCTCAGTATAACCCCTGTTAATATTCTGAATGTGTATCTTTATAGACTTTTTTCCTTTATATAGTATATGTTTTAATAAAAAACAATATGTATTTTAACAAAAATGAGATCATACTAAGCATACTCTTTTGTAGACTCTTAACAAAAACCTCAGTGATGATATGCATATGTTCAGAACCCTAAATGTCTCATACATGTTTTCTAGAAAACAGCTGTCAGTTGACATCATTCTCTTCAGTCTTAAAGCACATAAGTATAGATGTAAGAATAGTTGGCAAATAATTGACAGCTGGAACAATAGTTTTGCATAAATTATTTTTTTTCTTGAGTCCCTACTGTAACCCTTCTAAATTAGTACCTTAGCATTTATAACAAATATTGAATCCATTTGAACTGGCCTTTTTCACCAACTAAATCATAAGTTCCTGAAGGGACCAGGAAAAGCTGTGACCAAATTAGCCAAGTTCTATATACACCTATCTGTCAGAATGTATAGTGCATGCACAGTACTCAGAAAATATTTATAGAATAAACAAAGAAAAAGCCGCCAGTATTATTTTTGTTTCACAAGTAACAGTAAATAATCTGTAAGAAATTTACATCGTCATTTGCATTGGAATTCTCATTTCACACCAGTTAAGTTTAACACAATGATAAACATCACAAAAGGAACAAACATTATCATCAGCAACATCATCATAAATCTTTTAATAGCCTGGACTTGAAGGTTCTGCCTAAAGTCTGTCTTCTAATTCTGGACTCAAATTTTAACCATTAACCTTTTATCGAACGCCAAATAGTTTAGGGGATTCCCAGTGGCTCAGATGGTAAAGGATGAGCTGAAAAACCATCAGATACTCCAACATATCAAACCTGATATTTTTGGTTAGCAGATCTTTTAAAATGCTGGTAGCAGATTAAATGTGTTCATTTTTATCTCAGTACTTGCTGTCCCATAGCTATATAATCTCCACTTTCCTATCTCTTCTTCCTCATTTCCATTCCCTCCTACACCTACCATAGTCTAGCTTTTGTTCTCACCACTTCACACAAGCTGCTCCGAGGTTTGTTATTGTTGTTGATCACTGGGGGCTCAGTGGTAAAGAATCCACCTGTACTGTAAGAGCTGCAGGAGATGCAAGTTTAATCTCTGCCTCGGGAAGATCCCTTGGAGAAGGAAATGGCAACCCGCTCCAGTATTCTTGTCTGGGAAATCCCATGGACAGAGCCGCCTGACGAGTTACAGTCCACCAGGTTGAGAAAGAATAGGACACAATCTAGCAACTAAACAACAACAACAAAACTTCACACAAGCTGCTTTGAGGTTAGATCTCTTTATCTGATTGCTAAATCAGGTGATCTTTCATCAGTATTGATTGTCAATGTTGTCAACCTAGCTGACAACATCCACATTCTCGAAACTCTTCCTCCAGCAGCTTCCACGCTGCCAACTACTGATTCCTCTTTACTTCTCTGTTTATTCATGTATTTAGTGAAATATTTCACTGAGCAGCTAAGTGTTATTGTAAGAGTACGCAGTAATGTTAATAATGCTGGCATCTACTGAGAGCTTCCCAAGTGCCAGGCAATGTTTTTAAATTTTAAACTACATATATATATTTTAAATTTAAATTTTAAACTATACATATATAAACTACCAAAGCAGGGGCTTAAAAACTTTTTCTTAACAATAAATATTTTCTTAAAGTAAATAGTTTTGGCTCTGCCAGCACTGTGATCTTTGTGACAACCATTGATCTCAGCCAGTATAGCATGGAAAGTGACCACAGATAGTACATAGGTGAATGGGTGTGGCTGTGTTCCAATAAAACTTTATCTACAAAACAGGTGGCTCAGTCTGGTGCAGGGACTGTAGTTTGCCACACTCTGCTCTAAAATCTAAGTTCTGCCATAGCAGGAATTTTTTTCTGTTTTGATGCATGATAGTTAGGAAATATTTGCTGAATGAATCCTTTCCTTCTAAAAGAGGAACTACGTATTTCAATCTCCATTTTACAAATAAGGATGCAGAAGCACTGAAGTTAAATAACTTGCCCAGAGTCACTAACTGGTATGTGACAAATCCAGGATCTAAACCCACGCAAGTCTGACATCAGAGCTTGTGCTCTTAATCACCTACTCTAGAGCAGTGGCACAGAGAAGATGGGCAGCTATTCTCATGGGAGTCCAGAGGAGTTCTTTTAGTTGGATCTTGAAGAACGAAGAATTCACCAGGAGGAAGGAAAGTGGGAAGGGGGAGGTTTTTCATGCTAAAGATGTAGAAACTGTAAGCACACAAAAATAGATATGCTAAGTGTTAATTGCTCAATTGTGTCCGACTCTTTTCGACCCTATGGACTATAACCCTCCAGGCTCCTCTGTCCATGGAATTCTCCAGGCGAGACTACTGGAGTGGGTAGTCATTTCCTTCTCCAGGGGATCTTCTCGACCCAGGGATCAAACCCTGGTCTCCTGCATTGCAAGCAGATTCTTTACCATCTAAGCCACCAGGGAAGCCCATACAAAAAAAGGATGCCTGATATAAAAAGAACTGGCAGCCAAGGGAGAAAGTTGCTTAGGGAATGCATTCACTTTTCAGTAATTCACATGTCTGGACACAGGGTTTAAGGTGGAAAGTGGTTCAGATGAGGCTAAAGAAGCATGCTAAAGGGCCTGATATGACACGTGAATGGATTTGGATTTGGAGGCAGATGGGCTACAAAAGTGTTCTGAGCCTGAGAAAGAATGACCATATTTGCATTTTAAGTCAATTTTTAAAATTACATTTTATTTTAAAATTAGATGATACATGAATATTGTACCACATTCAAAAGCTGAAAAGGTCTTCCTCTTGCCCACCTCACAGCCATTCAGTTTGCTGTCCCAGAGGCACCCACAGTTTCCAGCTAGAAAGATAACTTTCACTCTAGTGGAAAGAATCGATTGGGCCGGGGTGAACTGGATGTTCTATTAATTAAGTTAACTAGTAAAGTTACTAGTAAATTGATTTAGTTTTTCTCCTTAGGGTGGATGGTAATGATAAAAGGTTGAGCAAGACAGCCCTACACTTTAATCAGTCGTTTTATAAATTGCTCTTCTATTAAATCTTCTTCAAATGACTCGAGTTGTGTGCATCTGTGTCTGCCCATGCACTAAACTGCTAATGGAGAGTGGGCTAGAATGGTGGCTAGTTATCCACATGGTGCACAATCATGATGAAGGGACTTCCCCAGCAGTCCAGTGGCTAAGATGCCACACTGCCAATGTAGGGGGCCCGAGTTGGCTCTCTGGTCAGGTAACTAGATTCTGCATGCTGCAATTAAAGATCCCACTTGCCACAACTAAGATCTGGAACAACCAAATAAATAAAATTTTTTTTAAAAAAATGGCAATGTAACTTCTTGGTAGTAAGTGGGAACTGCTGGGATTAGAATCCTGCCCCCCCCCAACCCTGCTGCTGAGTGACCTTTAACCTCTCTGTGCCCCTGCAAAATGGGGATAATAATGGTACGTATCTGCTAGAGGTTGGGAAATTCTGACCCAGTGTGTGTCAGCTATTATTTGAGAAAGAGGATTTTGGAGAGGGTGGAAGAAAAAAGCTTTAGAAGTAGGAATGAGGAACATGGAGAGTGCCAATACCACTTCTCATACCCACAGACATGGGATAACGAATAGTATTGGTTCTAGAATTCAACAGAGGTAGAAAGTTCTTTAGGGAATACAGTCTCCACGCTGTTAAGGACAGAACTAGAGGGTTAAAAAAGTGAAAAGTTTATTTATAACTGAATGGAGGTTCTGGGGCACAGAGGAGAAGGCCTGAGAAAGGAGAGGGCAAAAGTTGGGGAAGAAAACCAGAGCAGGGTGGCAGATTAGAGATTAGAGTAAGGGAAAAGAGACCTGGCTAGAGGCAGGGCCACTGCCTATGATAACTCTGGGCTGAGCAGGGCAGGGAGTGGACAACTACAGTCATATCTAACCAACTCTCTATTTTTGTTGGTTTTTACATTTGTAAACTTACAATTAAGAATAATATTTCATGATGCATGAAAATGATAGGAAATTTAATGTCAGCATTTATAAACAAAGGTTTATTGGATCACAGCCATGCCGGTTCATTTACATTTGGTCTATGGCTGCCTTCACACTCCAGGAGTAGGATTGAGTAGTTGCCACAAAGACCAAACAGCCCACACAGCTGAAAGTATTTACTGTCTGGCCCTTTACAGCAAGTTTGCCAGCCCTTGCTCTGGTAGGTCATTCCTATGAATGACAGCCCCTGGGATTGTGCAACACAGGACCTTGGGCCTAGGAGCACTCATTTTGGATGGTGGTAAAGGATAACAGTGAGGAAAGGCCTGGATGAAATTACAAGGCCTTGAGGCTCTTTTTGAAATGTGGGTGCAAGGTTGTTTTGTCAGAACAAAGCAAGACTGTCGACCTGGATTCGAGCCACCAGCTCTTGGATGCTAAGGTGCTAGGTGTGGTAGACACACCTGGTGGCCCATACAATCTCCATTTCTCCTATTGTTCCTTGCAAACGGAAGCATGATTTTATCAAGATGGTAATGTGCCCTATTAAAAATAATCATCTCAAATAAGGAAAGTGCTCAAAGAAGGATGGGTGCATGTCAAAAGGACACAGAATTCAGCTTAAAGGGGCCTGTAACGGCCAACCTGCAACAATTTGAGCATCCAGATATGTAAAGATAGTTGTTGACTTTAACTCATTGAATAGGAATCCATGAGTTGAGGCTGAAACAAACAAATAAATGGAGGAGGAAGAAAAGTTGGTCTATATAATATACAGTAAAAAGAAAAGTAATAAATTACAGAATGAATGACAGAATTAGAAAATCACTGTTTTGCAGTCACCTTAATATTGTTTCAGGCAAGATCAATGAATGCTAAACTCAGCAGATGAAAATTTGATGAGAAACATGACATTTATAGGCTTCCCAGGTGGTGCAGTGGTAAAGAGTTCACTTGCCAATGCAGGAGATTCAAGAGATGCAGGTTCAGTCCCTGGGTTGGGAGGATCCTCTGAAGAAGGAAATGAGAACTCACTTCAGTATTCTCACCTGAAAAATTTCATGGACATAGGAGCCTTGCAGGTTACAGTCCATGGGGTTGGAAAAAGTCAGACACTACTGAGCACACACATAGCAGCACAACATTTATTGGAGTTGCCAAACATCTTCCCCACATTCTTATTAATTTAATTTCAAAGGGGAAAATAGTAACTGTGTAGAAGGGAAATTTGAGCAATATCATCTTACTCCCTTAACCAAGTGATCAAAGTTAATATCAAAATTATGCACCTCCTAAAATGATGCCCTGAGGAGGACATCATATCATTTCTGTAGGATTCTAGTCAAAAATATGTAAGCAGAATCATGAGAAAACAGAAAAACCCAAATACAGTTTTACAAATTATTGCCCTGTGATTTTCAAAAATGTCAATGATATGAAAGATGACAGTTTGAGGAAATTTCTAGATTAAAGTAGACTAAAGCCACATGACAACAAAATGCAATGTGTGATTCTGGATTGGTTCCTGGACTGGAAAATATATTTTTCTTTGTGATAAAGCCCAGGAGTGAGACAATTGGCAAAAGTCGTAGTTCAAACAATAATATTGGCTCAATGTTAATATTTTGATTTTGATGATGGTACTATGGTTATGCAAGAGAAGATCCTTATTTTAAAGCCATACATACTAAAGTATGTAATAGTAAATATGCATGAGTGAGAAAATGATAAAGTAAATGTGGTGAATTTTTTTTTAATGATTACTTTTTTTTTATTGGAAGATAATTGCTTTACAGTATTGTGCTGGTTTCTGCCCTGTATCAACATGAATCAGCCACAGGCATACAGGTATTTCTTCCTAAACTGGAGATCACATCCCCAGCTACCTACTATAAACCTATTTCTGTGGTCCACAATCACTTCAACAGTTACAAAGCTGAACACACACATACACACACACACACAAAGGATTCTTTTTCTCTCTTCCTCTCTATCTTTCTCTTCTTCTAACCACCATCCAAATACTTTCCCAAGTCAGAAACTCAGGAGTCATCCTCTCCTCTTCCTATTTTCTCACCCCTGACATGCGATTAGTCATCTAGGTCTTGATGACTGTATTTCCCAAATAGTTTCTGAATCCATTTCCTCCTCTTCATTCTCACTAACCAGATAGATGCCTCATCATCTCTCATGGTATTTTTTTCATTAACCTTCTAAACAATCTCCCCGCCTCTGTCCTTTGCTCCCCTAACATACTGTTGTCCATTATCTTTCTAAAATGTAAATATGATCACTATGCCTTCTTATTTTAAAAATTCCCGCCAATTAACTGCTTATGGTAATAGCTGCCCCTTGGCCCCCAGTTCCTAGTGTGGCATGACAGTGCTCATAGATTAACCTTTGTCTCTTGGCTGCCTTTAGCGCCACATTTCAGAAGGATGGTTGACTGCCCTGGCTGGTCTGTTATATTCTTAGGAGATGACTTTTCCTAGGTTTCAATAAACCAATAGTCTTCCCTTGCTCCAGTGTTCTATTACTCACTTTACTCCATGGAGTAAATCACTTACTCCATGTCAGATGACCTGGTGACCTACATTTTTATTTATAGCAAAAATAAATTTTATATATGGATTGAAATGAGATGTTGGAGCCACATGTGTGATGGTGAGAGCTGAGCATTGCCTGAATCCAGCAAATGTCATTCACATAGGTGATTTTTAATCTGTGTATGCTGGCCCATGTAGGTGAGCCCTATAACACACCCTGGCTCTGTACTGTGGGTCTCCTGTTGTGTTGACTGTTTTTGAGGTAAGCAAGCCTAGAGTCCTGGGACTGACTCCTCCATTTCCTGAAGCCTCTTCTGGGACTTGAGTAGGATGGGAAAGTCAGTTAACAGAGCTAGAAATGAAGTTATTCAATTTTGGAGATGCCAGCGATGAGCTTTATCCTTTAATAACATTTCCTGCTCTGTTCCTAGAAAAATACTTCCCCCCCCAACCCCAAATGAAATGGACCCATTAAAACCTTCCTTCACCTGGGCAGATTTAGACATTCCTCCTAGGTGAGCCCTTGGTACTGACCACCCTATAATGCAATTAAGTATTTGCATGTCCATTTCTCTGCTTCTTGTTTCCCACATCTGAACACAAATCTTACTCCTTTTAGTATGTCCTCCATGAACATATGTTCCCTAAGTAAAGCTTAACATGTAAGGAATAATCAAAAAGTGTGTATTGACTAAATGAATGGCTGTTTCTTCTAGGTTCCAAGTGGAATATAATGGAGAGGGCTGGGACATGGTTACCACTGCCAGTTAGTTCTTCCACTAACTAGCTTTGTGATGACCATCTCCCTAATAGCTCTTTCCCTGCATTGATGAAGTGGAGACAATAGCACCCACCTGGCAAGAGCTGTTTTGAAAATTAAAAGTTACTAAGAATTTATTCATTCACTTGTAGGGATGAATTCTATTCTTGAATTCAAGAAACAGAATTCAAAAATTCACTATGCTAGGTACCAGAGGTACCTAGCATTGTCTTTTCCTCATAAAGCTTTTCAATTTAGCAAGAAAGGCAAATTCAGTGTTAGTCGCTCAGTCGTGTCTGACTCTTTGTGACCCCGTGGACTGTAGACCACCAGGCTCCTCTGTCCATGGAATTCTTCAGGTAAGAATACTGGAGTGGGTTGCCATTCCTTTCTCCAGGGGATCTTCCTGACCCAGGGATTGAACCTGAGTCTTCCACATTGCAGGCAGATTCCTTACTGTCTGAGCTACCTGGGAAGCCCAGATACTTAAACAAATATCTGCAACAAACTATAGTGAGAATTATAACAGGGGAAGACTAAGACACCATGGGAAAATAGAACAGGGAGTGTGATCTAGTCCAGGAGTTAGGAAAGACCTCTCCAAATAGTATAAAACATTGGTAAAGTACAATACTCATATCAGATAAGATATTGCTATAGATGAGACTGCCTTTGACATAGGAGGCAGGCATCACATTGTGAAGTAAGGCTTCCTGGAGAAGGTAGAACCTTTTGTTGAGCTGAATCCAACTTCCTCTGAGGTTGCTGACTCATCCTTATCAGAAAGGCGTGCTCTTTGAATTGAGTTTCCAGGATCAAAGATGGATTTACCTTCATCTGTCTACTCCAATTGCCTTGTGGCTCTAAAAACCAAACCCTTCACTTAATGAAGAAGATAAACCACAGAGACAGGGATGCTGAAGGGACTTTGGAGGGGCCGGTGATGTTTGTAGGCCGGGCAGCAGTGTGACACTCGGCTTCTGCCTGCAAATGCATCCAGAATTTGACTGCCTCAGACCACTTCTCCTGGTCCAGGCCACCATTACCCATCACTGGGATGCCTGTAAAACTTCTAAAATGGTCTTTCTCTTTTCACCTGTGCCCTCCTACCATCTGCCTCCACATGTATTCCAACGCTAAAGTGTTTTGTTCCTTTCTTTAGGCACATTAACTTGAAGAAGACCAGCTATTAGTAAGGAAAGGATGGCTTGGATGAAAGAATATGGAAGGAATTATGCTCACTTGCAGGATGAGGAAATGCAGGTGAGTGGTGCCTGCCTACTTCACAGTGGGAACCTGTGGTAGGTAAATAAACAAGACTGAATAAGCCTTCCCTGCTATGTTTGTATTAAGGTGGTTTTAGAAAAGCCTCTGCTCCTTCATCCTTTTCTTGACTCCCCTCCTCCACATTTCCCACACATTCCCTGAGTTGTTTCCTGGCTGCAAACATCCCATCTCTCTGCCCCCTCATCTCCTTCTTTTCCTGACTCACCCTTCACAATCTCCCAGCAATGCCCGAATATCCTCTTGTCTGTCCAAACCAGCCCCAGACAGTCATTGTGATATCCCAGATTCAAGGAGGAGCCAGCACCCTATGGTCAGCCTCTAAGGGCACAGAACTAAAATGCTAGACATTCAATGCAGGTTTGCAGAGAGAAGAGTTACCTGACCCAGGGCTTCAGACAGGAACACATCTTCCAAGGATGATCTGTTTCAGATCCTGGCATTGTTCAAATGCCAACAAGGTAAGGAATGGAGATGTCTTCTGTTTCAACACTTTTTTTTTTCCCCCTCAATTTTTTTTCTGAATTTTTACAAACTTATAATAAAGTTGAAAGGAAAAGCAATGAAATCCATGGATTCTTCACTTAGATTAACAGTTGTTAGCATTTGCTTTCCTTTTCTATCCTTCTCTTTTCTTCTTCCATATTTGAGATTGTCTATTCTCTATCTGTTTATCTATCTATATCTATCTTTCTAATGGTGGGGAGGAAGAATTTTTCCTCTACTCTTCTTGATTCTTTGGTTGGCCTAATGATCAAATTAACATAAGACAGATTAATAGGAGGAAAATTAATTTAATTACATACACATGGGACCCCCATAAGACTCTGAGACCTGAGGGCAAGAGTGGTAGTAAGCTTAGATGCCACCCTGAGATAAGTAATGGGATAGAGGCCTGGGACTTCAAAGGGGAGGGGCGTAAAATTCAGGACAGAAGGAAGAGCAGATGTTTGGCAATTAGGTGGTTGCCCTGCCAAACAAATGGGTTTCCCAGGTGGTGTTAGTGGTATAGAACCCGCCTGGCAGGGCGGGAGACATAATAGATGCAGGTTCGATCCCTGGGACAGGAAGATCCCCTGGAGGTGGGCAGGGTAACCCACTCCAGTATTCTTCCCTGAGAATCTCACCGACAGAGAGGCCTGGGGGGCTACAGTCCACAGGGTCGCAAAGAGTCAGACACGACTGAAGCGACTTAGCGTGCACGCCAGATAGGTCATTTAGATGAAAGTTATCTCTGGTAATAGCTGTCTCTGTTCTAAATTCTTTTAGGCAGTTGCTGCTGCTGCTACTAAGTCACTTCAGTCATGTCCGACTCTGTGCGTCCCCACAGATGGCAGCCCACCAGGCTCCGCCGTCCCTGGAATTCTCCAGGTAAGAATACTGGAGTGAGATGCCATTTCCTTCTCCAATGCATGAAAGTGAAAAGTGAAAGTGAAGTCGCTCAGCTGTGTCCAACTCATAGCGACCTTAAGGGGAGGTAAAAACTTCTTCCTGAGTCTTTTGGGTATCCATTATCTTCAGCTCAAAATAATTCGCATGGTAAAATGGTGCATTTTGGGGAAGCTTATTCTGAACCCCTTCACTATCCACATACACATACATAGTAAACCTTTTGAAAGTAAATTGCAGACAACTTGATACTTCACTGCAAACACTTCATCATACTTTTCCAAAAGGTTAAAGACATTTTCTTATAAAACACAACCTCATTATCACATCCACACAATCTAAAATTAGTGAAATATTATCTGAAAGTCCCAAGTTTTCCAGTTGTTCCAGAAATATTTTTAAAAGTCTTTCCCATTCCATGCCCCTCACCCTCAAACCAATCAAGGATCAACTGTTGCAGTGTTCTGCACTTGTTTGTCATAGCTGTTTGGTTTCCTTTCATATAGAACAGTCGCCTCACTTGTTGTTCTTGTTTGTCTTTCACAACATTACATTTTTAAAGAGTCCAGACCAGTTGTCTTTTTGAATGGCTTAAATCTGGACTTGCCAGCTTGTTTCCCTGTGATCCGGCACTCTGGATAAATATTTTTTGGCAAGAACATAACATGGTCATTTTGGGGATTTCCCGTTGCAAGTCCTCAGGAGGTGTATATCAATTTGCCCTGTTATTGATGATGCTAATTTTGACTACTTGGTTCAGGTGGTGTCCATCAGATTTCTCTGTTGTAAAGTATTATCTGAAGTAATACTCTGAGACCAGGAAATATCCTGTTCTCCCCAAACATTTTACCCAGTGGTTTAGCAACTACTGATAATCTTCACTCAAAGCATTTATCATTTCATCAGTAGTTGCAAAATGGTGACATTCTGATTATTTCATTTCTTCTATACTTATTATCTGTCATCTATTTGTTGAAAAAAAAGCATCCCATCCCACCTTTTAAAAATGTTTAACACTGAGTTCTAAATTTCTTTTCCCTATTGTTTTGTTCAATGTTATAATCCTATATTATCACTGTTTTTAATGTTCAAATTTGGCCCATAGAGCCATTATCTTTAATATTTGATTATCTGTATTGACTTCTAATTATTATTATTCTATTAATAATAGAATTATTATTACTTTACACCATTGGTGCTTTACACATTAGAATTTTTGACTTCTAGTTATTATTCTAGGGCAAACAGTTTTCTGTTGCTTTGTGTTTTGTTTTTTTGGAGTAGGGTTTGGGATTAGATTCTGGACCAGAAATTTGAAGCTTTAATTAGGATTCTATGTTCTGAGATGTGTAGCCATTTGAAGAATTTCTAGCTGGCTTAAACCACATGTGCTCATGAAATATGAATCAGAAAAAAAGAAACTAATTTATTTAGTCAGAAAAGATGAAATCATAGAGGTGTCACCAGAAACCACCATTTTCATTACACCATGAAATTATCTAACATTAGAGAACATTTTCTTTTAGACTAAAACCCTCCAGGGCAATGTCAAGCTTATGAGAGACAACGAGGTTCATCAAAAGAGGACTTTGTAGCTATCCATAGCTGGTTCAAATCCCAGGTCTTTCTCAGCTGTGTGACTTAATCTTTCTCATTTCTTTCCTAAAGCAGATAATGAGAATACACGTATCCTCTGCTTTTGGAAAGTTTGCTTTTATGCCCCTTCAATTTTACAAAAGACCTACATTAATATCTGTTTTCCATAACTGCAAGAAATCTGAAGAGGATTTTCATTTTTCAGACAAAAAGGTAAAAAGTGAAAAAGGCATTCAACATTGGTTTTGCTGGAGCCAGCTTAGAGGCAAGGTACCTCAAACAGCAACAGTGAAACCACCAAGCTCCTTTCCTGGAAACCATTCTCAGCATCTCAGCATCCAGCCCCTCTGCTTCTAGTTGTGTCTATGAGCATCTGTGCTTTATCTCCATTTACTCTATGTATCTGTTAGCAAGATGCATCCTAAGGTAACTGCTTTTTTGCTTTACACCATTTCGACTTACAAAAGGTTTCACAGGAACACTCTCCTTTTGGAGAGTGGGGGAAATCTGTACTGTTAACCTCACTCTAAAGATTTTGTCATGATTAAAAGCAATGTAACTTTAGTACTTGTCAGATAGTAGGAACTCAGGGCAAGTCATTCCTTTCAAAAGAGAAGTAGAGAAGGGAACTAAGTTGGGTTTTACGAATGGCTAAAAGCCTGTGGTGTAATAGCTAAACAAATGTAAATGAGTTGGCTGCGCCAAGGTAGAGATGCTCTGAAACCATTTCCTCTGCTCACAGATGCCTGTAGCAAATGCATCTCACATACATGCTCTGTGGAACATAGGCTCAATGGAGCAGGAATTTCCATCTGTTTTATTCACTTTTTGTCCCCAGTGTGTAAAACATAGTAGGTGGCTTATTCAGTTCAGTTCACTCACTCAGTCGTGTCCAACTCTTTGCGACCCCATGGAGTGCAGCACACCAGGCCTCCCTGTCCATCACCAACTCCCAGAGTTTACTCAAACTCATGTCCATTGAGTCAGTGATGCCATCCAACCATCTCATCCTCTGTCATCCCCTTCTTCTCCCGCCTTCAATATAAAGGTGGCTTATTATATATCTTTTGAATGAATGAATAAGTGAATGAGTGAATCAGCATAGCTTACTAGATGAAATAGTTACCTGCTGCTTACGTAAAGAAGGCAGAGTGCCAAAGAAATGATGCCTTAGAACTGTGGTGCTGGAGAAGACTTCTGAAAGTTCCCTGGACAGCAAGAAGATCAAACCAGTCAATCTTAAGGGAAATCAACCTGAATACTCTTTGGAAGGACTAATGCTGAAGCTGAAGATCCAGTATTTTCGTCATCTGATGCGAACAGTTGACTAACTGGAAAAGTCCCTGATGTTGGGAAAGCTTGAGGGCAGAAGGAGAAGAGGGCATCAGAAGATGAGATGGCTGGATGGCATCACCAATTCTATGGACATGAACTTGGGCAAACTTTGGGAGATTGGTGAGGGACAGGGAGGCCTGGCGTACTGCAGTCCATGGGATCACAAAGAGTTGGATACAACTGGGTGGCTGAACGACAACAACTGCTTGTGTAACTCCACAGTGTCAGCCTCTATCTTTCTCCCCTTTTTCTAGAGTTGGATTCCTATGACTGAAAGTGGTGTATCAGTTTGCTACCACCACAGTTATGCTAACTAATTACCCTGAAGCTCAAACAATAGTCCTTTATTTGCATGCTCTTAGGTCTACAGGTTGGCGTGGCTCAACTGGACTAGGCTGGCTGGTCACCCTGGGATCCAGGCACCAGGTTGGATTCAACTGTGTTTTATGTGTCTGTCATCCTCCTTGGACCAATGGTTACCTGGGGCATGTGATCTGTTCTCTGTCTCTTCTGGGGCCCAAGATATCTTGGGAATGGGTGTTTGTGTGGGGAATGGGCATAGTCTCTCTAAGTTGACATTTAGCTTTTCCCATCATTCTCCTGACAATTTCAGTGGGTGATGTATTTTATTTTACTTATTTTTTAATTAGTGGAAAATGGCTTTACTTACAATTTTGTGTTGTTTTTTGCTGTACAACAATGTGAAGCAGTCATAATTACATATATATATATATATATCCCTTCCCTCTTAACTCTCCCCTCCCTCCCCCCATCCCCCCCTCTAGATCATCACAGAGCACCAGGCTGGGCTTCCTGTGCTATTTAGCAACTTCCCAAGTTGGATACAACTTAGTGACTAAACCACCACTATTATCTATTTTACACATAATAGTGTATATATGTCAATGCTACTTTCTCAATTTGTCCCACCCTCACCTTCCCCTGCTGTGTCCACAAATCTGTTCTCTACTAGGATCATCAGTACCATTTTTCTAGATTCCTTATATATGCAATATATATTTGTTTTTCTTTTTCTGACTTACTTCACTCTGGATAAGAGACTCTAGGTTCATCTACCTCACTACAACTGACTCAAATTCATTCCTTTTTATGGCTGAGTAATATTCCACTGTATAACTGTAGGTGGGTGATTTTGGATCTCCTAGATATACACACACACTTCACATTCCCCTCTTACAGACAAGCATGAATTCTCAAAGGTAAGACAAGATCCTAGGGTTAAGAAAGGAGCCAGGTACCTCTGAACTTTCTGGAAGGGACGTGACTAAATTCTGAGCCAAGAGCTCTTGTTCTCAGTTTTGAGGAGGGTAAGAACCGAGAGCAGTTTATTCCCCAAGTTACGCATGTATAACAAATCATGGCAGGATAAAGAAAAAACCGTGTGATTACAACAAAACTTTACAGAGCTCCTTCAGCCCCCTATTCCATCCCCAGCTTCCCCATGCTGCCCACATCTGCGTCTCACAACAGATGACTTTATAAGGAAAGCTGTAAAGCTGTGGCCTTGAAAAGGCAGCAGACAACCCTTCTTTTGTAGGAGATCCTGCAACCTACCTCTGTATCCCTAACCTACCCTCTTTCCCACATCCCCACTCACCTTGGCTTTCTCTTCTAGAGCTTAATCCTCCTTTCTGTAAAGTTTAAGTCTTTTAAAATATTTTTCTTTTGCTCTTGGAATGGACGTTGGGGAGAATTTAGTGCATCTTCTACACTTTATAGATGAAAAAACCAAGGTCTAGAGAAGGTGGGTGTCACACTAAACTGGGAATTCCAGCCTCTGGTTTCCCTTTGGCACTCTTTCCGTTGTGTGGGATTGCTTCTCCTCTGCTCAAAGCAAATAAAAAGAAATAGAGAGCTCTGCTCTACTATAGCAGAGCTCTGCTTTATACAAAGTGGGGTACAAATGCTAGGCATCGATGTTGTGATAAACTGCAGGAAATGGCTTTTATCAATACTTCCTTTTCACATTCATCTTGACTAAAAGCTAAGGGCATCTGTAGGTCATATAATCCCCCCTCCCTTTTTTCTGGTGGCATAATCCAAGTGAAATGCATTTCTCTTGGCACATATTTACCCTTGTTAAAAGCCTGGGGGCTTTCTCCTTCAGTTTGGAGCTCTGCTCCTGGTAGCTCCAAACAAAGCAGATTGTCTTCCTTCGCTTTAAGATTGAAGCTACCTGGTGAACAGGTACTTGGCTTGGGCTTGCGGAAGAAAGCAACCTCTCAGGAACTTCTCCCTTGTCTAAGCTGCGCTTGAAATGCTATCAACAAGGATAATCACTAATATTTATTGAGTATTTACTACGTGTCAGATACTGTTCTAAGGATGTCATGTGTATTAATTCATTTAGACTACCAACCATCCCATGAGAGATGGTACTATTAATATTAAACCCTTTTTAGGGACAAGGAAAACTAGGTAGAGAAAGGTTAAGTTACTTGCATAAAGTCTTTCACTAGTAATTAGAGGTAGAAGTAGGATCTGAACCCAGTTCTCTGTTTGGTGGCTTAACAGTTTAATTGTTTAAGATGACCAACTTTGGCTTTTTTCGGAGGCTTACAGCAGCAGTTATGGCAGACTCAAGCTCTTGAGGTTTCAAGCTACGAATACGTGAACTGAAGTCACGGTCAATTTGCATTTCTAGATTTAGGAACAGCTAGTGGCTCAGTGATTAAGAATCTACCTGCCAGTGCAGGAGATGCAGGAGACCTGGATTCAATCCCAGTGTCAGGAGGGTTCCCTGGAGAAGAAAATGGCAACCCACTCCAATATTCTTGCCTGGGAAATCCCACGGACAGAGAAGCCTGGCAGGCTACAGTCCAGGGAGTCTAAAAGAGTCAGACACGACTGAGGCACTGAGGATGCACGCGTACATTATTTATGAACTAACTGACCAACTAACAGTCAGGCCCCCATGGAAGCAGGATGAGAGCAGAACTGGGATTTGCACATAGTTACCATGAGGCCTAACTCTTTTTTCAGACAATCTCTCTGGAAAGGAGGCCTCAAACTGTGGATCCCTATCGTGGCTTTGAAAAGGCAGCAGACAACCTTCCTTTTGTAGGCACCTCCCAAAATAACTCTCAACAGGATACGGCTTGTTATATTAGTTCTGTAGTTTTATTTTCCAAATGATGCTTGTCTTTGAAGCTTGGCTGGGGAAGCTGCAGCTAAGATTAAATGAAGTTCAATGTTTTATGACAATACTTCTTTAGATTTGCACATGACTTAAAAATATATATATTTCATATTATAGTTATTTATAATGTATATTTTAATCTCTTAAAACCTGTGACATAACATATTGGACTGTTTCCATCCTATCATTCATTTTCCACTTTTGATATCAGTACTGAGAGCCTCTTGTTGTCAAGCCCTTCACCCGAGCTCGGAAAAACACACTGAGCAGAAACCAACCAGCCTCTGAGCTCAAGGATCTCACAGGTAACTGTGCAAGGCAGCCATGAGATGGGCTAAGGAGGCCATGCTCTCTAGTGCTAGGAGCATGTTCACTGAAGCAATTTGGTATGGTTCTGGCAGGTCAGGGAAGGAAAACTTGAGCTAAGATGGAAGAGCAGCAGGTCCAAAAGCCCTGGACTATGTCCAGGATTGAAGACTTGGCTAGGGAGGCTGAGCAGAGCCAGGGAGGAGAGGGCAGTGGCAGAAGCAACCAGAGAGGCAACAAGCACCAGATCACATGGCTTCTCACATATTTCTTTTTAATTTGGCTGCACCAGGTCTTAGTTGTGGTGTGTGGGATCTAGTTCTCTCACCAGGGACTGAGCTCGGGCTCCCTGCTTTGGTAGCTTGGAGGCTTAGTCACTGAACCACCAGGGAAGTACCCCCACCTTTTTTTTCATGTGGCTTTTACAAAATGTAGTATCCAGGCACTACCCATAAAGGTTCTGATTCAGTCGGAGGAGGGACTAGGTAGGTATACTGGTTATCTTCTTTTTTTAGAGTCCCCCAGCTAAAGTAGCCAGCGTTGACAGTCCTTAGTCTAGGGTAATTTCATCCTTAATTTAAGGGCCATGCTCAGATGCTCAATTGTATCTGACTCTTTGTGACCCCATGGACTGTAGCCTGCCAGGCTCCTCTGTTCATGAAATTCTCCCAGCAAGAATACTGAAGTGGGGAGCCATTTCCTACTCCAGGGGATCTTCCTGACCCAAGGATCAAACCCACATCTCTTATGTCTCCTGCATTGGCAGGCGGATTCTTTACCACTTGCACCCTTTGGGAAGCTACTAAATTGTTGACAGCAGGAGATAGCATAATTCAGATATATATGTCCCTAGAATGCCTGCACATACATATACCCAGTGAAGAAAAAAGAAGCCTTAGAAAATGTATTTAAATAGCTTTCAACTTTACAAAAAACACTTTTTTTAAGATGAAAAAATAGAAGCCACATTAGACGTGCATTTCCCCCTCCTAATGCTACTTAGGTATTTGTTAGAATCTCTGGCTTTAGAAATTTGAATTCAAATAGAGTGGTGCAAATTTCCAAGTCTTCAAAAAATTTCCCTTTGTCCTCAGAAAACTCTTTGGCTCAGTGGCAAAGAATCTGCCAGCCATACAGGAGACTTGGGTTTGATCCCTGGGTCGGGAAGATCCCCTAGAGAAGGAAATGGCACCCCACTCCAGTATTCTTGCCTGGGAAATCCCATGCATAGAGGAGCCTGGCGAGGTCTAGTCCATGGGATCACAAAAGAATCAGACACAACTTAGTGACTAAAGAACACGAACGCTCTCTATAGTTTTTAAAACATTTCCATAAAAGAACCACAGTTCTTGATAATTATTCTGATTTGAATACTTTTGTTGCAGTAGGGAATTTGTGATACTAGAATTCATGTGATATCTTTCCAAATAAATTGCCTTCCAAATAAAGCAGTTTGTTGATATTGAAAGTGTTTCCTTAATAATATTTCATCTGATTCTTATGTAGAAATTGAGGAACAAAGACATTAATGACTGTTTCAAGGTCAAACAGAAGTGAATAGCCCAGCCAGAACTAAGTCTCAGTTCTCCTGCATTCTATCTTCCTGGCACTTTTTACCTCTCTGGTAAAAAAAACTGGGAAATATGCAAAACTGGGAAATATGATCTCATAAGTCAGGACTTTTCAGAAGGTTGGGTCATGTGATTATAATAATTGTAACATACTGTTCCCTTTTGTAGTCTGTAGACATTAACTCAATTAAGCCTTATAACTACTTCAAGGTGCAAATTATTTCCATTTCACCTGTGTTCACCCCAGTTTACTGTTTTCCTCATTAGATAGTCAGCTCCATGAGGGCAGGTCCAATGTGTATCTTGTTGTTGTTCAGTCGCCCAGTCATGTCCAACTCTTTGTGACACCATGAACTGCAGCACGCCAGGCCTCTCTGTCCCTCACCATCTTCTGAAGTTTGCCCAAGTTCATGTCTGTTGCATTGGTGATGCCATCTAGCCATCTCATCCTCTGATGCCCTTGTCTCCTTCTGTCCTCAATCCTTCCCAGCATCAGAAATGTGTTATCTTATTTACCAATATACCCTCCCACCCCTCACAAATACCTAGCGGATAAGTAGGCAGTCAATAAAAATTTGTTACTCATCCTGGATATTTTTTGGGGACAAGAACTATAACTGTTCCATTTAATTTGTCTAATAGCCCCATATGTGGCCTCTGAGACTTAGTAAATTCTTAACTAGTTAACCTCCTGAATTAATCCAAACTTTGAAAAGAGGATGTTGGCATCTCTTCTATTTTTAGGGTAACCTACCATCTTCGTTTGCTCAGGAGCATCCCATTTTCATCACTGAAAAGTCCTGAATTCAAGAAAAACTTTCAATCCCAAAAAGATAGGACACCTGGTCACCCTGATTAGACACAACATAAGATTTTTCACCTGTAAAAATATACCTTTTGACCTAGTGGTTCTCCAGGTGTGAGTGCCTGGACGAGCAGTGCTAGCATCTCCAACTCTGTAGGAAACAGGCAATTTTTGAGGTCCCTCTGTCCTTTTGAATCCAAAATTACTAGGGTAGGCCCAACAATCTGAATTTTAACAAGCTCCCCAGGTAACTCTGAAGTTCTTTCCTGTAGCTTAAATAGTAAAGAATCTGCCTGAAATGCAGGAAACCTGCGTTCGATCCCTGGGTCAGGAAGATCCCCTGGAGATGGGAATGGCAACCCACTCCAGTATTCTTGCCGTGGACAGAGGAGCCTGGTGGGCTACAGTCCGTGGGACTGCGATGAGTCGGACATGACAGAGTGACTAACACTACTGCACTATCAGGTAACTCTAATGCCAGAAAAAGTCTGAATCATCGTCAAGCTACGTATTGTTTGATCAGGCAGGAGTGTAAACAGGTCTGAAAGCATACCACTAAGACGATCCCACTCTCTCCCTCTTTGGCTTTAACTTTCTTTGGTGGCTTTAAATCCTCTAATTCTGGCTAAGCTTGCTTTCCACTGAAGTGGTAAAGAAGGCGTGGGTGGGTGCCTGTTGACACACCCTGTGGCTTCAAAACTTGGAAGACTTGGTTTACAATAAGGTTGCTTCCAAGCCACACTGGTTTCAGCAGCAGCCTCACGTTTCTCTTACGGGGCACAGTGGGTAGAGCAAAGGAAAGAAATTATTTCCATATAGGAGAGAGCAAAAATGTGACATGTATAGGTTCAGGAACCAGAGGATAGTAGTAATACTTCAGAATAGTGTCTTTTGGAAAGGATAGGTTCACGATTTTCTCCCTTGTTTGTATCACTAGATGTGTATCACACAAGACAGGGCCAGACCCAACAGGTACTCCCACATTCTCCAGTTATTCAAATTCCTGAAACATCAATGAATCCAGAGTCAAGCACCCAGGCATCTTGTTGGTTTCTGTAACACTGGACACTTCAGGTAGGATTCCTAGGTACACAGATACCATAGACTCCCTAGGGAGATAAGGAGGAATAAAAGGCATCTGAATGGTTTATCCTTCTTCCAGATAGGGAAACTAAGTGGCTAAGTGATTTGCCCAGATGACTTCAGAAGGGACATCAGAGCCAGGAAGAGAAGTCAGGGCCTTGAGGATTCTGCATGTAGCTTGGGGCCATTCGTGCTGATAGGCATTCATCTTTAAAGACCTGAGGATGCGTAGCTTTTCTGAATGACTTATCAGACAGATGGCTTCCAGCCGTGGAACTCACTCTGGATGGCTGTCAAGGATTAACATTCTATTTGCAGGTCTCCCCCATGAAGTATGTTTTGTTGTTATTGTTGTTTTCTCAAACTTGCTTCTTAACATGGCTCCTTACTCGTTTGGTTTGTCCAGAGAATGGTGTTCATCTACTTCTCTCTGGGGTGTTAGACCACAAAGGGGTAAAGGTGTGGGCACCATGCCAGAACATAAACCTGTGGACAGTTTCTGACTCACCAAGAAAGGATGTGCTGGGACCCCATAAGATGCCAGGACATTTTTCTAGAGCAATGTCTTGACCAAATGACCTTGCAAAACTACCTCCTTGCCGTCTCCATTTTCTCACCCTGCTCTCGTTCCTTTAACTGCTGCTGCTAAGTCGCTTCAGTCGTGTCTGATTCTGTGTGACCCCACAGACGGCAGCCCATCAGGTTTCCCCGTTCCTGGGATTCTCCAGGCAAGAACACTGGAGTGGGTTGCCATTTCCTTCTCCAATGCATGAAAATAAAAAGTGAAAGTGAAGTCGCTCAGTCGTGTCCAACTCTTAGCGACCCCATGGACTGCAGCCTACCGGGCTCCCGTCCATGGATTTTCCAGGCAAGATACGTTCCTTTAACTAGGGGTGAGTAAAATATCCTCTCAAGTTGATCTCCAAATTTATACAAACTAAAGATAGTAATGGGTAACACAAATAGTGTTTATTAAGTGCCAAGATCTCTCTCTGGTGGCTCAGATGGTAAAGGATCTGCCTGCAATGTGGGAGACCTGGGTTTGATCCCTGGGTTGGAAAGATACCCTGGAGGAGGGCATGGCAACCCACTCCAGTATTCTTACCCGGAGAATCCTCATGGACAGAGGAGCCTGGTGGGCTACAGTCCATAGGATCACAAAAAGTCAGACACGACCAATCAACCAAGCACACACAAGATCTTTCCAAGGTGCCTTACATATATTATTAACTAACTCTTACAGTTGCCCTCTCAGGTAGGTACTATTATTACCCCCATTTTGCAGATGAAGAAAACTGAAGCATGGGAGGTTAGTTTCCTTGCTCAGGATCACACAGCTAATGAATAGATAATTTGATTCCAGACTTTGTGCTCTCCATTGCTTCCCCCAGTATTCCCCTTTATAAAGGGTAAATTAAGCTGATCTTCCAATCTTTTCCACGCAAATATATCTACAACATGCTCTCAGTCTGATTGCAGCAAACGTTTCACTTGGATTCCATAGGCCAGATACAAGTGAGATTATATACTAATAACTAGAACGTGAGCTATCTGAGGACTTTTAAGTCCTCCTTGTAGACCTAACACCTCACTCATAACAAAAGCTCACAAAACGTTGTCCCTGGAATGGTACACAAAAGCATTTGGAAAACTTTAAGATCTTTTTAAGATGGTTCCACAAATTCTCATAGGTACCCATATCTCAATGCCAGTCCAGACAATCTCATCAGCGTCTCTACTGCTTCCTTCTTTCTCTCTTTTTATGTTTCATGCATGCTTTGTACAGATGCTCTTCAGCCCACAGAGCTTTGCCAATTAATCCTCAGTCAGTCCTTCAGGCAGCCCAAGCAGGATGTACCCAGCCACAGTGCCTGACAATTCCCAGCTTGCTCACTGGCTCACTCTCTTCAGCCCTTTCCCCTCCCCCTTTTCACCAAGTATTAATAGAACACATTTCCACACTACCAGTTTGGCCTAATCAGTGCTTTAAAAAAATAATAAAAAATTTTTCAATGCTTTTCAGTGGTTATAGAACAATAAAGTCAGTTAAAAGGAACACCAATGGGGACTTCCGTGGTGGTCCAGTGGTTAAGAATCCACCTTCCAGTATAGGGGATGAGGATCCCATCCTTGGTTGGGGAACTAAGATCCCACATTCTGTGGGGTAACTAAGCCCATGTGCCACAACTAGAGAAGCCTATGCATTAAAGCCCAGATCAATCAAAATTTAAAACAATATATATATTTTCAAAAAAAGGCGGACCAGTGGTATTAGTTCATTGAAAGTGAAAGTCACTCAGTGGTGTCTGACTCTTTGTTACCCCATGGACTATACGTAGTCCATGCAATTCTCCAGGCCAGTATACTGGAGTGGATAGCCTTTCCCTTCTCCAGGGAATCTTTCCAACCCAGGTCTCCTGCATTGCAGGCAGACTCTTTACCGGCTGAGCCACAGGGGAAGTCCAAGAATACTGGAGTGGGTAGCCTATCCCTTCTCCAGGGGATCTTCCTGACCCAGGAATTGAACCAGGGTCTCCTGCATTGCAGGTAGATTCTTTACTAACTGAGCTATCAGGGAAGCCCATTAGATGGCAATGATTTGAAGTATGATGAACATACAACTTTCATAGCATTAAGAAAGTGATTCTTCTATTAACACGATTTCTCCATGAGGTGCTTGGGAAGTGAGCCTCAACCAGTAACCTGGGGCAGACAGCATATGACAGACAGGTAAGCCTGGGATCTTCAAGACTTAAAAGTGTCAGCCAGTGGAGACCAGTTTTCTTGTTTAGTATTTTTTTTTTTTTTTTGGTTTGTTTCTATGAGTTCCGTTTTTAAAAATATCTGTCTATTTATTTATTTGGCCACATGACATGTGGGATCATAGTTCGTCAACTGGTAATCAAACCCACGCACCCTGCAGTAGAAGGTCAAAGTCCTTACGAATTCCCTGTTTTTTTTTATTTTATTGAAATACAATTGACATGCAATATTAAGTTAGTTTCTACATAGTGTACTATGTAGTGATTGGATATTTGCATACATTGTTAAATGAAATGATTATGAAATACACATTATGAAATGATCACCAAGAAGTCTAGCAACTGTCTGTCTTCATACAAAGTTACTACATTATTATCAACCATATTTCTTATGCTGTAGATTACACCTCCATGACTTTTTTATAACTGGAGAGTTGTCCCTCCTAATCCCCTTCACCTATTTTGCATCCTTTCTACCTGAGACCTGAGTCTTAGCTAGAAGGCTGAAGCTGTCCCAGGTGGCTTGGAGCCTTCCTAGGTATGATTTTAAGGCCTCATGCAGCTGAATCTGTCTCATCCAGACTTGCCTCCAGTTTTCTTCTGCCCATAAACCACATGTGGCTTGTGCCGCCCTCTGCCTTCCTCGTTTCTGCCTGCCTGTTTGGTGGTGGCCCTGAGGCTTCCGCTAGAGATCTCCAGGGGATTCCCAGGGGGTGCTAGTGGTAAAGAACCCACCTGCCAATGCAGGAGACTTAAGGGACATGAGTTCAATCCCTGGGTTGGGAAGATCCCCTGGAGGGCATGTCAACACACTCCAGTATTCTTGCCTGGAGAATCCCATGGAAAGAGGAGCCTGTCGGGCTACAGTCCATGGGGTTGCAAAGAGTTGAACACGAGTGAGTGACAAAGCACAGTAAAATGAGATCTCCAGTCCTCTGACTGGATCTCTGATTGGAGGCTTTGTTTCCAATGTATATATCACCACAATTTTGGATTTACATATGCTAATTTGTGACAGCCAACAGTTGCATAGCTACTTGTCTCAGGCAGTTTTGTAAACACAATGTTATGTTTCCCCAGATCAGTGCAGCAGTCCTAGATAGTTTATAAAACACAGGTTGCAGAGCCCCAACTTCAGTTTCTGATTCAATCTGTCCTGGGTGGAGTCCAGTAATCTGCATTTCTAATAGGTTCAGATGCTGATCCAGGTGCCACACTTAGAGAACCTCTCTGCAGAGCATTAAATAGCCTGCAGGTGGGCTTATTAGAACTGCTCTTGTGCAACATGGGAAGGGCGTTAGATGATGTTCTCTTTTTTCCTTTTTTTAATTGAGGTGTAGTTGATTTACTGGCTTCCGAGGTGGTGCTAGTGATAAAGAATCTGCCTGCCAATGCAGGAGACACAAGTGACGCGGGGTTCCATCCCTGGGTTGGGAAGATCCCCTGGAGTAGGAAATGGTGATCCACTCCAGTATTCTTGCTTGGAGAACTCCATGGACAGAGGCACCTCGTGGGCTACAGTCCATGGGGTCACCAAGAGTTGAATACAACTTAGTGATACCACATAGCACACAGCAGGATTGATTTACAATGTTGCCTTAGTGGATCATTTTCTCCTAATAGAAGAAAGGCTGAAAGGCACTCTTCATCCTAATTCTCTACAAGGTTTGACGGATCATACCATTTGAGAGTTGGAAAATCAGATGATTCTTACAGGCCTCAGTAGTGGACTTCAAGATGCAGGAGGGGGCAAGGAGAAAGCACCAGCATTGGTGACTTCCCGCTGTGTGCCAGGCACCGTACTGAGCACTTTGCCTCCATAATAATCTCATGGACTCAACCACCCAGTGTGGTTGGTATTATGCTTCCATTTTGCAGATAAGGAAACCATGGGTTAGAGGGCAGAGGCTCTACAGCAGAGCTTCCCAACTGATCTGCTGGAATGAGTTGTGGGTGCTGAGCTATTGATCTCCTCAGACCCAGTGGTGCAGGATGGAGGCTGAGCAGCCTGTAACACCATGCCAGTCACCACCTGGAAGAACGCAGCCTCCTCCCCATGCTCTACCAGTTCACTGCAGGGAGCCTCAGCCACAGAATCGACCCTTGGTGAACCCAGATTTAGAGGCAGACCCTGCTCCTGTGACCTCCAACCCTCACAGCACCGGAGGGCAGGGCAAGACTTACGGGGGATCTTGGGAGCCTGCTCATGGCCAAAGGCAAAGAGAGTTCTGAGGTGGAGCCTTTTCAGGATTAAGGCTGAGGCATTAAACTGGTAAAAACTTCTCAGGTAACTTAGAAAAATGGACACCTTTTTTGTAAGAAAAAGAAAGTTCTCTGATATTTGTGCACCACAATCTTAGGGTACAACTAAGAGAAAGAGAAGGGAAAGTGGTCCCAGGCCATCTAAACTCCCTAAAGCTACCATCAGCAAAGTCAGAAGATGGCCAGATTGTGTCCTTAGTGAGAGGTGGAAGAATCTGAGATTTATGACCCATATTTTCATGGTCTCTTGATTAGGTGATTGGAGCTTCCTATATTTTGTCTGCTGGCTGAGTAGTTTGGTGTCCGTATAAGGCCCAAATGCCATAGGCAGACTCCAGCAGAACCAATGGCTACATATGTTGAAGGAAAGTTTGAGTAACTCTAATGACTTCTGGCTGCTGAGAGCATTGTTGTTTTTTTTTTTTTTCCTGTTTTAACTGTACTTATAATTACTAAGACGGAAAACAGCCTTGGATTATAGAGCACAGGATGTACTATGAGATCTTTAGGCAACTGGACATATTCTGCCTTCAGAGGGGCCAGTTCCTACATTAGTTAATATATTAGGAGCTTCTAGTTCAAGCCAAAGGTTTCCATTGGTATGACTTCAGGACAACTGCTGCTTCTATTCGTTCCCATGCGAAAGGCAACCTTCAGGGAGACAGTCCCATGTCTCCACGAAGGTTTGGGGAGACAGTTTGGGGAATTCTGCAGTCTCCTTTTTTGTTGTGAGCATTATCTGTGATCTGCTGGCACCTCCTCTCTTTCCCTAGGAAGTTTCGTTCTTAAAACCTCCCACCAGCTTATGCTGTGGGGATGGAGGGCATTTTCCAGGGAGACTAATCATTCCTTCTGTTTGTGGAGGGCGATCCAGACTTTAGTATTACAGAGAACACTAAAAATTATTATTATTTTTTTTGGAGGCTGCTCCTGCTTTTATAAATGAAGAATTGAGGCCTAGGGAAGTTAAATAGTTTTCTAAAATGTCACAGCCAGCAAGAGGCAGGGTCAGTGATGATAAATCCAGGGTCTCTGTCAGGATACTAGACTAATCTATTTATGGGTAGGGGATTCAGGCTCCATGAAGTCCATGGAGGGAAGCTCTTATTAAGTTCATTTGGTGCGTTACTTCTCCGCTGTCTTTATATATAGGATCAGAGTGTGGAGATAAGAACACACTCTAATGAGAGTGTTGGGAGAACAGTCATAATTCCTATGTCCTCTCATGAGGTTGAAGTCTAGAATGCTGTAGAAAGGTGCCCCTTCCCCATCTTTCTCCTAATTCAGAAACTAGATCAAGAAACCAAAGCTGATGGAATCAACATAAAAGAGATAATCTCTTTCACTAGTCTAAATTAGTTCAGCTAAAGAAATATTTGAGAAAGATAATACCACGGAGACTAAGATACTTATGTAATTAAAATAAAAAATTACATAGAGACTTCCCTGATGGTTCAGTGGCTAAGACTCCACCCTCTCAATGTAGGGGTCCAAGATTCGATCCCTTGTCAGGGAGCTGGATCCCACCTGCTGCAACTAAGACCCAGTGTAGCCAAATAAATAAATAGAAAAATATTTAAAATACATAAAGAATATAAAGATTGTGCCTGAATGACCTGATTTTTTCTGAGATTGTGCTTAGCTGAACAGCAACTATATGCACCAGATCTGGGAAATGAAGGCTGCAAGACCTGTAAGGCTCTTGTTTTGACCCATATGTTCAGGCCACAGGACTGGCATTGTTTACACAGATATATCCTAGGGAAGAGTGGAGAGAATTTTACAGCCTCCCATGAATTCATTCTGAAAGGATGTACAGGACATGTACCATGTGTCAGAGTTAGTATACCCACCACTGAAGCCTGTATGGCCCCGTCTCTGTGAGTTCTTGGTCCAGCAGAGAGATGAGACTATAGGCTGGAGGGGAGGGGGTGCAGACACTGACAGTTCAGCCTGTGTTGAGGATAATTAGGGTCGCCACCTGAGCAAAGCTATTGTGCTCTCATTCTACCTGCAGCCACCAAGGCTTAGTGCTGGTAATAAATGGAATATTGCCTGCAATCTAGCACCTATCAGATTGCAACCACTCCCTAAGGGGAGCCCTGAGAAAACTCAGGATGTGAAAATAGAGGATACTGACTCCAGATAGCTGGCTGAGGTGTGTATCAAAGGAATGATTTCAGTGAGCCCAGACTCTTACATCTTCCCATACATAGAATGATGCTAAAGTTCTTAGCTTGAGATATCCGGTTTTCTTTGATTAACAATAATTTTTTGACATTCAGACTATTTGCCCTTTGTTTCAAAACTATATATCCTGGCTCCCCCCAGCCCCCACCCCCTCCTCAGAGCAGTTCTCTCAGGGTTACTTGAGATGCTACTTCTTGGGCTCGAAGCCCTAAAAATTCCCACCGAATATAACATAATTCAACTTTTAGGTTGTGAATTTATTTTTAAGTCGAAACTGACGTGGTCCCAGAGGGATCACCCCATTTTAGGCAACAGGTCCCTTTGTGGATTTGTTCTTCTCTGTAAATGGATTTCGGATTCCTAAAGAAGTTCAGCTGGGTGACTGAAGTCAGTAGACTTTACAGACACACCCACTGCCACACTCATAATTCCAGACATTGCTTCAGGGATCACATTTTCACAGTCAAATGTCAGTAGATCTGGTCTGATATCTGAAGATGAATTTGAAATAAATGGCAGTCTATTACTTACTCTTAGAAGTGTGGTTTTAGGCATTGTTGACTAAAAGGAGTTGCTTAAAGCAATCTCCATCCAAAATCTCTCTAATAAGAAAAACACCTGACATTTATCGATCACTTACTTTGTGATACACTGTGTGTGTGTGTGTTAGCACATTGAATCTTCCCCACAAGCCATGGATGGATCCTATTATTATCTTCAGTTTATGGGTGAATAACTGAAGCTAAGAGTAAATGATTAGCCCAAGGGGGTGGTGGCTTAGTAGGGATTTGTAACTCTTATACCCATGCTTTGTATCCAAGCAGCTTAATCACAGCATTAAACTGAATCTTTACCAGAAATAATGCCAATACCCAAGGCAATTTTCTGTTTCAGGCCTTTTGAAGATGTGGGAGGGGCTTCTTAGTCTTAGAGAAGTAGATAGTTTAAGGAAATTATGTTTAGGGTAACATTGATAATTCTCACATATCCTTTTATTTAAAAGATGACTTTATTTACAAAGACTCTTAATGAGGGGAAGGCATTCATCCCTAATACCCAAGGAGAGAGGACCACAGGCTAAACGCCTCTGCCTCTGCGTGGTAGCAGCAGCAGTGACACGGTTTCCCCATCTGTGCAGGGGGAGAGGTCGTTGTATTTTCCCATTAGGGTTCTGGTGAGGCTCCAATGAGATGATGTCTGTCAAGTTTCTAGCACTGTGTTCAACAATTAACACTGTTACTCAAGGTTTTAGAGGGAAAGAAAAGTAGTTTGACTAAATAATCCAAAGTATTTTTTAAAATTCATTAATTTATTTTTTGGTTGCACTGTGCAACATGCCAGATCTTAGACCCCTATTCAGGGATCAAACTGTGTCCCCTGCATGGGGATCACAGGGTCTTAACCCCTGGATCACCAGGGACATTCTTGCAAGTATTTTTTTGTGAAGATAAGTGGGTATAATAGGACTAGAATGAAAACTTTGCATATATTTTAAAAGAGATAGATCGAACATTAAAGCTGTGTGATGCCAGTTATAAGGCCTCTTCAGGATCTGCCTCAGACATCTGTCTGTTGAGACTGTTTCAAAGATAGTGGCTGTGTTGCTAGGCCCTCAAAAGTCCTTTCCTCTTTGTTGCGTCCAGCACCCGGAAAAAGGGCCCCCTATGACTTCCCTTGAGATGTAAATGACGGATCTGAGATCCGGGGCAGAGGGTCCAAGTGGCCCATTTCAATTTTGTTGTTTCCCCCCCCCCCCCCCCCCCCAAACTCCTTTGTGTCTACTGAACCCAGGAAGGCTGTGGGGAGGGTTGGTCTTCTAGGTACCATTAAGAAAGGAATGCAATGGGGCCAAGGGGTGCTTTCTATGAAGCATGGCAAGCCTGAGGAATCTTGATAACTTCCCTTCTGTGTTGCCTAATCCCTTTCTGCCTCCCTTAGAGATTAGCAGTAAAACCCATCCACCACTCTTGTGAAGGAAGCTGACCTAATACCATTATTTCCTGTTTTCATCTCTGAGGCCAGGAGAGGTTGTACTATTCCTCACAATCACACAAAAAGTTCGGAGGCGACCTAGAGGTTCAAGCACATGTCTTCCTGATCTTGGGTGGCCTTGGCCTGCAGTGGCTTGAAGCAGGATTTCCTAACCATCAGACCAGTAGCCAATGACAAGGCCCTGGCCTTTACAGCTTTGCAGAAAAATGAATTTTCACAAAGATATGGAACGTAGTGAAACAAGTAAAGTGTTTATTACAGGAAAAAGTGTATGTGGATGGACACATGGGCAGGCTCAGAGAGAGAGTCATGATCTTGTGGTAGTTCGAATCACTTATATGGGGCATTTCTTTTGGCCAATCATTTTGCTTTGTCTGGTACTGAGTCTGTATTTGGTTTATCTGAAGGTCCTTCCGTGTGCGTGCATGTATCTCTTAGACAAGATGGATTCTAGTGAAGAGGCCTATCGGTAGGTTGGCATCACTCCCCTTTTCACCTCCAAAGAGCCTTCCTGCACATGCAGAGCTGGGGAGGCCTCCTTGACTTTGAGAATGAGATATATGTGGTCTTTTATTGGGGCAGGGCTCAGTTCCTCCTCCTCTATCTTGGAGTATCTGTCTATAGGGGACAAACATCAGCAGCTCAGCCCAGGACCCATCTATCTCCTACATCATCCCAGTGTTTATTCGTGTATACTTGCCACCCTGGACCACTTGCATCTCAACAAGAGCCCTTTTGGAAGTCGTGGTTGGGAGACCCGGATGCAGAGCTAAGAGAGGGGTGCTCCAATCCCAGATCCTCTGGTGAAGCTAGAGGGTCCGGGAAAGATTTCATGTCCCTGTTAAAACGTTAGTCCCACCCTTGTAAATGGAGGGATTAAATGAGATGATCTCTGCAAAGGCTGGGCACAGGGCCTGGTGATGGGAAAACCCTCAAAAGATGTTGGCTCTTCACACTCCTTCTTCTAAGTAATTAAAAGGAATATATTTAGAAATTTAAGGGGAGAAACCTGCCAGTTTTTTGCATTCATATCTAGACAACGATGGCCTTCTTACCTCATTCAGAAGTTGCACAGAGGGGCTTCCCTGGTGACGTTATGGTTAGGAATCCACCTGCTGATGTAGGGGACATGGGTTCATTTCCTGGTCTGAGAAGCTTCCACATGCCATGGAGCAACTGAGACCACATCACAACTACAAAGCCCATGCACCTAGAGCTTGTACTCCACAACAAAAGAAGCCACCACAATGAGGAGCCCCTGCACTGAAACTAGACAGTAGTCCACACTCACCGCAACTAGAAAAAGCCTGTGCAAAGCAACAAAGACCCAGTGCAACCACAAATAATAAATAAATTAGGTTCAAGTTTTTAAAAGTTGCATGGAACTGTCTTTATTCAGCACCATCCCTATGTAAAAGCTGACATATTTCCGTAGCATAAGAGGTCCTGGTAAACTTTTAGCATTGACACTTGAGTTGGGGAGGCTGGGATTCTTGATACATTTTTAAAACCAGTAGGGGTGGCATTTTCACTAAGGAAAGAGAAATTGGCTATATAGCAGCCTTGAGCCCTCTTAAGTGAGATTCCCATGTTGAAGAATTACTGGGGTCAATTGTGGTGTGGGGTTCCACACACAGTTCATCTCACTGAAGAACTAGTTTGTAGGGAGGTAGTTCATCTACCTGGTGGATCCAAAGGAGCAGAAAATTCTCCTTTCCTGGGAAGGATGTCTGCCCCAGGGATCCAGGAGGAGATTGTTAAAGAAAAAAGAAAAAATACTCAGTGATGCTTGTTAAAGGTGGTGAGGCAGACTTTCTTCAGTTCCATCACGACAGTCCTAGCGACCACTGCAATGGGCTTTTATAGCTGGGGAGAGAGATTGGGCTCAACTCAAAATACAGCATGGGCAAATGGGAATTTATAGCCAGGGAGCAGAATAGAGGTCAGCGGATGAAAATTTACTAATGGGAAACATCAAGGGTGATGGGGATTCTGGCTAAATGATCTCATAGGATTCTTGATGAAGATAGACCAGGGTGACCAGGCATCACCTGGGGATGGTAGAGGATGAGGGGCACCATAAGATGTTGAGGGTGGGGAGGGTTCTGGTTAAACTTGACTTAGCAGGGATCCTGTCAAAACTGGATGTTACAAAGAAGTGTACAGTTCAGGATCATGACTAAGATTCAGACAAGCACAGAATCTTTGTCCAGGTTGTAGCTTTCACATTCCCCAGTGCCCACCAGCTATTGAGCTTCCTGGATTTTTTTTTTTTTTTAACTAACTTTTGTTGGTAAAGGAAGTCGTTGTCCTGGAGAGAATATCGGACAGGTTTACAAACACCCAGACATGTGTGGGGGAGGAGAAGCCTCCTGTACAGTAAGGAGTCCTTGTCTCACTGAGAGAGTTTACACTCCAGGAGTAAATGAAGCCCAGTGAAGAGAAAACTCCATGACTGGCTAAAGGAGCAGCTTGCATCTGACCCAAGGAGCCTGGAACATAACTTGAATTTCCTCGAGGAGGCTGAAAAACAGTTCCTGTTCATTATTTCTTTTGTCATGAAACCCTCTAGAGAAAGAGAGGGTTGGATTTTCATTAGCCCTCAAATCCTTTACCAGGATGAGATTTTGTGCCTGGAGATGCCAGGTGCCCAGGCTCAGGCGTGCTGAGTATACAGGCTCAGGGAGGCCACCTTGCATCCCCAGCCTGCCTGGGCTTTCCTCGTAATGGCAGGACAAATGGATAGAACACCACCTGGTTCCTCCTATTAATAATTTCATTTATTATCCAAGAGATGAGTGATGATCTCTAGTTATAAGAGGCTGATTTGGGAGAAAACCTGGGATGGAGGATCCCAGTTTAACTCTTTTCTGACCAGCACACACTTAACAGAATGCCTAGATCCTACCCTGTCTTCCCCCCTCCCCATTTCCGGCCCAGGCTAGTTGGAGGAAGAAGTCTACAAAGCCAGATTATTTTTAGCCTTTGAGGCGAGGCTGATCCACCCCTCCCCTCACCCTTTCCTTTGAAATGTAGCCCTTTTCTTGTTTCCAGCCCAGCTAGGGAGAGTTCTCTCCCAAACCTGCCCTTGAGCAAAGAGAGCTCAAAGCTGCGCAGTCAGCAGGAAGTCGGGGACCCCGGGAATTCCGAGGTACAGCTGACCCACCAGTAGGAAGCGTTTAAAGAAACTGAAGTAACCATGCTTCTGGTGGTTAGGATTTAAGTCATAAGTCAGTTTGAACATCGAAAGTGTTTAGGCAGCATCCCATAGAACATTTGGAGGGGAAAGAGAGACAGAGACAGAGAGGAGAGAGAGAGACAGAGAGACAAAAGAATCGCCATGGAAGGATTGATTACTCAGGTAAACACAGAAATATCATTTCTATGATTAAAAAAAAGAATGCCCCACACCACAGTTTCAGTTACTTAAAAAAGAAGGAAGTATGTCTTTAAAAAATTATTAAGAAATATTTCAAACATATGAAAAGTGCAGAATAACTCATATTCAGTAACTCATGAATATGAACTCCTAACATCCTTACATCATTTAGGACCACTGACATTTAAAAAAATTTTAAGGAATAAAAAATTTATAAATAGCAATTGCCCTCTTATGCTCACCCCTTACTTCCCCACCCCATCTGAGGGGCTGTGTATCTCTCTAGTCCATCACAAGTAGTTCCAAAGCAGTAAGAGAAAAGAAAACTTGTAAATTAGCCATTGCTATTAAAAAAACATGGGCTTCTTGGTGGCTCAGATAGTAAAGAATTTGCCTGCAATGCAGGAGACCTGGATTCGATCCCTAGGTTGGGAAGATCCCCTGGGGAAGGGAATGGTAACCTTAAAACAGTCCTTTTCTGTAGGGCATCACCAGCACCCTCATCTAGGTTCTGGGATGGGTCTGGAATGGGCCTTAACAATGACAGCAGAGAAACCCAGGACCCCAAGAAGTCTGTAGCTGCGCCTGTGCACACACAGGGGCGGAAGTTGGGAAGGAGGGGTGTGACTCTCTCTTGTACTCCAGCCCCAACCCCTCCAAACAGGGGACCCCAGCATGAAAGTGCTGCTGCCTGCACGCTGGTTGCATGTGAATTCACTGCCTTGGTGAATGAATGAATGCACACTCAAACCCTCCCCACAGTGCAGCCCAGGCCCTGAAATCCATCCTAAATGATCTTTATCAATAAAAACCTCTTTAGAGGGGGTTCATCTTGTTAAGGGCCTCCCTTGTGGCTCAGATGGTAAAGAATCTGCCTGCAGTGCGGGAGGCCTGGGTTGGATCTCTGGGTTGGGAAGATCCCGTGGAGGAGGGCATGGTAACCCACTCCAGTATTCTTGCCTGGAGAATCCCCATGGACAGAGGAGACTGGTGGGCTACAGTCCATGGGGTCGCAAAGAGTCGGACATGACTGAGCAACTAAGCACAGCACATCTTGTTACTTAATGTAGTGAATGGAGTGATCTATAGAACTTCTTTACTAAGGAAAATCTTTTTAAAATTTTTTAGCCACGCTGTGTGGCATGTGGAATTTTAGTTCCCCAATTAGGGGTCGAACCTAGTTTCCTGTGTTCGAAACTGTGTCCCCTGTAGTGGAAGTGTAGAGTCTTAAGCACTGGACTGCTAGGAAAATCTTTAAAAGATTCTTTCAAAGTTTCTTTAAAAGAGTTTAATTGGGCAGTAGGGTTTTCATTAATACACGATAGAAAGTTCTAGCTAGGAGTATCTCTTTCTCTCTCTTTCTCACACACACACAGCTAAAGAAAGAAAAGTATTAGAACCTGAAGTCAAACAATGCTTGTATGCTTCAGTAGTGTCTAATTCTTTGTGACCCTATGGGCTATAGCCTGCCAGGTTCCTCTGTCCATGGAATTCTCCAGGGAAGAATACTGGAGTGGGTTGCCATTCCCAAACCCAGGGGCATATGCATCTTCTGCCTGCCATTGCTTTTATGAGCTCACTGGCTCTGCTGAGGGGCACAGCTAGTGGCTGTGGGAGAGAGGTTCTAAAACCCCCAGAGATGCCAGTTTTTTGGTTGGGATTCAAAGCCAGGTTTCAGTAATACCAAATTCTAACCCTTGCTTCCCAGTGTTCTAAGGGATGGCATCAATTTTCCCCCAGGAGTCCAGGCTGGATAGAGGGTAAGTGGTAGGAGGCCTGGGTTGGTGAAGAGCTATCTGGACCCAGTGGAAAGGGACTTTATGCAGTGACTCTTGGCTGAATGGTCATCACGAGATCGGATGCTGAGTGGGTGTCAGGCTGTGTGTTTACTCACTGAATCCTTGTGACAAACCCGTGAAGTAGGAGCTATTGAACCCTCATGTACAGATGAGGAAACTGAGACCCAGAAAGCTTAAGTAATTTGTCCAAGGTCACACAAAAGAAAGTGGTGGACCTGAGGTTCTTTCCCAGGCTGGGGACTCCACACTTCACGTCTCTTTTTTTTTTTTTTAAGTTGGGGTCACAAAAGAATCAGACGTGACTTAGTGACTAAACAACAATAATTTACATACAGTAAAATTTACCCTTTTTAGTGGTGTACGATTCTATGAGCATTGACAAATGTGTACAGTTGTAAAACTACCACAACCAACATTTAGAGTGGCTAAATCACCAGCAAAAAATTCCCTGGTGTCCCTTTGTAGTCAGTCCCTCCTTCCATTCACCAGTATCTCTGGGCATCCAATAATCTGTTTTCTGTCCATTTTGTCTTTTCCAGAATAAATGGAACCATATAGCCCTTTGAAATTGGCTTGTTTGACTTAGCAAAGTGTATGTGAGATTCCTTCTTCTATTGCTGCATACATCTGCTGTTGGTTCCTTTTGGTGGGTGGGGGGATGAGTACTATTATCAGTACATGGTATGGATGTACCATGTTGATTTCCATTCACTAGCTGAAAAATATTTGGGGTACCCAAGGGGGTTTAGGAATAAAGATGCATAAACATATGTGTACAGGTTTTCTTATGAGTGGAAATTTTCATTTCTCTTGAGTAAATACTTAGGAGTGGGATTTGCACAGCTTATGATTCTAGCCAGACTCCAAGATGCTCTGGGACTTGATATCCAGGCTCCTGGAGATGTGATAGCCCCTGCTGCAGGGGAGAAGGCAGTGGGCAAAAATTTTCTTTTGATTCATACCTTCCAAAAACCTCCAAAATATTTTTTTTTGTTTTAGTCTTTTACACTTTTTTATATGGAAAAATGATAATGTTATAACCACAACAAAGTCTTAAGATTAGAATGTGACTTTTAGATCTGTGATGAGGATAGGAAACTAAATGCTACTCTTTTTTTTTTCCTACTATTTGTAATCTTATTTCTCATATCCCAGACAAAACACAACCTCCCTCCCTGCCCATAACATACATATTTCTAGATGTTTCCTATGTTACTTGGAAAGGCATTATGGTCAGATTCAGGCATCAGACAGAAGACATAGACGAGGTTTTCCTCCCCTCCTTGCTTGAGAATTCTACTCTTTCCTTTCAGGTTTATTTTAACTCTATTCCCATTCTCCCCTACTTCTCTACCCCTCTCCCTAATTCTCACACATCATCTGCCTCAGAAGAGAAGCTAGATTCTTAATTGAAGCCTCTTTGCTATATTTGGTTAAAAATCTCTGTATCAAGTTGAAGACACCTAGACATCAGGCAAACCACGTCACCCTTTGTTGTGTCCTGATGTGTGTACGTAAGAAGTGTGTGAAACCTCCCACTTCTAATGAAATCGCTCTTCCCATTTTTACATGGTGAGTCAGTGGCCCTCCCCCAAGATGGGTTCTAGTGAACTGACAGAATGAAACTTGGTGAGAAGAATCTCCTGGCCATGCCTTCTTGGTGTGGGTAGATGGATCATTTTCTCCTCCTTCTTCGGGCTGGGTGTGCCAAGAACCTGTCTGAGTTAATGCCTGCTTGGTTATAACAGAAAGGTTCAGATTTGAGAAAAACGTGAGCAATGATGGAGGAAACCCACTCTGCTGTGCCCTAGGGAGCCATTTTCAGAAGTCTAGTGATATCCGGAAGGTTCCTAAGTGCCTTAGCCTGGGTTCTTCCAAAAGCAGAAGTGAAGTGAAAGTCGGTCAGTCATGTCCGACTCTTTGTGACCCCATGGACTATACAGTATATGGGATTTTCCAGGCTAGAATGCTGGAGTGGGTAGCCTTTCCCTTCTCCAGGGGATCTTTCCAACCCAGGGATCGAACCCAGGTCTCCTGGATTGCAGGCAGATTCTTTACCAGCTGAGCCACCAGGGAAGCTCAAGAATATTGGGGTGGGTAGCCTATCTCTTCTCCAGTGGATCTTCCCGACCCAGGAATCAAACTGGGGTCTCCTGCATTGCAGGTGGATTCTTTACCAACTGAGCTACCGGGGGAAGCCCTTCCAAAAGCAGAGCTTGATGGGAATGCTTATATGTGAGTTCTTTGTTTGAGAGTGAAACAGAAGGCAGGGGAGGCAGCTAAGGAATGAGTTACTGAATTGGCTGTCTCCTGAGAGGCTTTGTGAAACGCAAGACGGGAACATCGGGGGTGGGGGAAGAAAGGATGAAGAAACAGATATCTTCTGCTCCCACGTGCTAGCGAGCAACCCACGGACCTCCGTACCGCCACCCTCCCCTGGTCTGTGGCAGCGTGTGCCTAAAGCCATCGGGTATAGGCCTGTAGGCTGCACGATGCCACTTCAGGCTCCTGCTGAGTAAACAGCAAAGCTATTTGGAACTTCCTGCGACCCGGATCCAGCCTTTGTCTTCCTGGCACCCTGGCTGTAAAACTCTAGTTGCCCTTGCGATCTGGCAAGGCAGGGTGGCCATGGAATTTCTGTCTGGGAGAGGCCTGGGGGCAGCCATCTGGTAGGTCTTGAAACCGTGTTTACAAAGCACATGTTGCTTTTACTTAGACTGTATGTTTATGGGGGGTTGTTGTAGGATAGCTGGGAAAAAGGGTCTGAGCTCTGGACACTGCTGCCAAGGTGAGGGCTTTTTGAGTGAGTTCTGCCTGTGTTCTGAGAGCCTGCAAGGCTTTTCGTGCCCAACCTCTTCACAGAACCGTGCAGAGTACTTGCTTGGCTGAGCTTTTCCCTTTTTCATCCAGTGTGCCCATCTGGCCTGCCCACTCCCTCACTGGGGAGAAGGTGAGGGCGAGCAAAGGAGAAACCCTCCTCCAGTACAGTTGGGAGCTGTAAATGAGATGTTGGTTGCCAAGCCTTCAGGGAAATATCTTCAACCTCCAAAGTTCGTGACTCCCAGGTTCCAGGCGCTGTGGTCCAAGCACAACAGTGAGAGCTGGCGGTGAGGCAGTGTCCTCTGGTGCCAAGTGTTTGCCGCGGGGGCTGTGGCGGGCACATGCGTCATCATTCTCAGCCACCCTTCAGACTTGAAGGAAAGGCGACCTCTGTGTGTGTGATCTGTGATCCTCTATGCGTGTCTCGACTTGAAAAGCAGTTGTAAACTACCATGTGTCTAACGTCCCCAGGGATTGTCTCTGTAACCTTGGTTTTGCTTCTGGCAAACATCTTGTTTTCATTCCCAGTTTGTTTTACCTTTCTTTCTTTCTTTTGAGAACCCTAGGTTTTTTTGCTTTGCTTTAATTCTTTTTATTTTGTCTGCCCTGCATAGCATGCAGGATCTTATCAGGGATTGAACTCATACCCCCTGCAGTGGAAGCTGACGTTTTAACCACTAGACTGCCAGGGACATCCCTCCAGTTAGCTTGGACTCGAGGAAGGGTCCGGGCAGAACACTGAAAATAATCACCTGGATTCCTTTGCTCAGTGGTTTTGCTCACCTGTCTGTCCCCTTCATTCTCTCTACCTGTCCCAGCTCCTGCCATTAATTTGTCTCAAAATTCTTCAAGCCCCAAATCCTCCAGTTGTCTGTGGTCCATCTGCTCTGCCTCCCAGAGGTCACTTTCTCTTCCTAAAGCATGGCTCTTTTCCGATCAGCTCTCTTGGTAATGCACCACTTCTGCTTGATGATACCTCTGGTCTTATACTTTATCTTTTCAGGTATTTTTGCCTTATCTTTATCTACACCTCCCCGAATTCTCCCTTCTCTCTGGTAGATGGTATACTCCTTAAATTTGTATCCTCCCCGGGGCCTGGTCTAGTGTCTTAGATACCATAGGATCAATAAATGCTTCTTGAATCAACAAGAACAACAACAACAAATAGATAAAAGGACTTGAGCAAATTGTGATGGACACTGTAATGGTTTTGTCCTCACTGGATCTTAAACATGTTAGGGAAATCGACTATTCTTCAGTCCTATCTCCAGGATCCAAATAGTGACTATTTTGTACTAGTGTTTTCCAAGGTTGCTTACTAGCATCTTCCTTCCTTCCCTAAATATGAACCAAATACCATTTCTGACAGCAGTTATCAACAGTACAGGCTTCAGAAAGAGAACTCCTTGTTCAGATCCTGGCTCTGCTTCTCTGCTGTGTGACCTTGGACAGAGTGACTTAAACTCTGAGCTTCCCTTCCCTCATTTATAAAGTGGAAATAATAAGGGCTGTTTGGCAGGTGCGATGAGGTAATGCATATATAGCATTTGGCAAGGGCCACATGGCAGGTACTCAGAGGACTATGATTTGGGGCCCGTCCTTAGGGAACTCACTATTCAACAGTGAAATGCACACTAACACAATGGGATGTCTTAAGCTGGGCACCTAGAAGCTGGGCTGGGACCATGGATTTGAGTGCAAGTAGTTTATTGGAGAGGTGATTCCAGAAAGCACTGGGAAGGAAGTAGGGAAGTGAGAGAATACAGGATACTTTATTTATTTTTAATATTAATTAATTTATTTGGCTGCACCGTGTCTTGGTTGGAGCAAGAGGGCTCTTTAGTTGCGGCATGCGGGATCCAGTTTCCTAATCAGGGATTGAACCCAGGCCCCCTGTATGGAAAGCATAGAGCCTTCACCACAGGACCACCAGGGAAGTCCACAGTACAGGATACTTCAATAAACAGGTTACCAATGCGGGCATCAGGAGCTCAGTCCTGCTGGGCGAGGGCAAAAAGCACAGCTCAGAGCTGTCCCTGCCTCTCTCCAAGGGCAAAAAGCTGGGGTGTTCTTCACCATCTCCTGTTATTCATTGCTTGAGGGTTGCTCCCAATGGCTTCCCTCCCTGGTGCTTTCAGACTGCTTTCCACCAGCAGTCAAAGAGAGCTTTCAGGCCAGGAGGCCTGCAGAAGAGAGCCTGGGCTCAGGGGTCCTTGCCCCCATGGGACCATGCGCCAGGGGGCTATGTATGAAAGCAGTTGTGATGAGTTACTCCTGTTAGTCACAAGAGCTGGTGGAAAAAGCTAATAAGCCTCCTTTGAGTGGTCCAAGGGGAAGGTTTAGGTCTGATGCCCATACCTCTGATGAGAACCTTGCTGCCTCTGCAAAGAATGTGTTGTGCTGGGGCGATGCTCAAATCTCAGCCTCTGCCGGCACTGAAGGTCAGCTCGGGGAATGCAGAGACTGGCGCTGAAACTCCATCCAGAGAAGCGCTGAGTCCTCATGTCTCCGCAAGTGCTGGCGGCCTTGCAGTGTCACAGCCTGGGGAGGAAAAGAGGAAGCTGATTTGTTCCGAGAGGAGACTGCTACTTCCCGCCAGGCCCTCAGCTTTTATGACCTGAGATAGCAGAGGAAAAGGGAAAAGATCTGTAAAAACACAGCACTTCAGGGGGGAAGATGTTGCAATTTCACCTTTATATGTTCCTCATTTAGGTCCGTCTTTCCCCCTGATATTCTCCAGAACCTATGGTTTAAAGGAAAGGGGCTGTGAGCAGAGGTGGAGAGAATTCAAGAAGTGTTCCTTGATCCACGGGAGGGCTTCAGTGGGCCCAGTATAGGCATAGCCAGACTAGGAGGTGTGAGACAGAGTGACTCGAAGGTGCCTGGCGGGCACCCTCGGGTTCACAAGTCTTTGCCCCCTGTGCCCACTCCCATATCTGATCCTTCCCGGTCCATTTAAAGCTGTAGTAGCAGGTTTGTGCCTGTGGTGATGACTTTTTTTGTATTCATCATTGCTTCTATCAGAATGTGTCCTGAGGTGAATGTGTTTCCCCAAAGTCCATATCCACCCAGAACTTCAGCATGTGATCCTCTTAAACACATTTTTCAAAAATTTATTTATTATTTTATTCTTGGCTGCACTGAGTCTTCATTGCTGCACCCTGGCTTTCTCCATTTGCAGTGTGTGGGCAAGATGAGACCATACTAAATAAGAGTGGGCTTAATCCTATACCACTAGTGTCCAGTAAGGAGAGGGAGATTTGAACAAAGAGACTCAGATGCACAGGGAAGAGGCTGTGAGAAAGCAGAGACAGAGACTGGAGGGGTGAAGTTCCCAGCCAAGGAATGCCAAGGGCTGCCAGCAACTATTCGACCCGGGGAAGAGGGAGCTGTCAGAGGGAGTAGACACCTTGCTTTTTGACTTGTAGCCTCCAGAACTGTAAGACAATAAATTTCTATTGTTCTGAGACACCCAGTGGGTGCCACTTGGTCATGGCAGCCTTAGGAAACTACTACAGAGGCCTGGCATTCTGCGGTCTGTGGGGTCGCAGAGTCGGACACGACTGAGCGACTGAACTGAACTGAGGAAACCATGCTACAGAGTATAAGCCACGTGGGGGCAGTGGTCATGTCTTACCCACCTGTGCCTCTGACAGTGTTTAGTTCAAAGCGTGTTGCTTGACCCAAGATGTTAAAGGAACTTCTTGAAATGTATACATTACTAGAAGGTATGGCTTTTTAGAGCCTGACCACTGTTGCAGCTGCAGAAATGAGGGTGTCACACGCTGAGATGGGGCAGTGAGGCAGTGGGCAGGTGCCTCCTGGAAGGACTGGACAATTCTAGGGAGGGCAGTTAGGGGGAGCCAAGACTTCCTTCATCTGCTTCCCAGTTTTGGTGACAGCTGGCCTCATTTCAGGGCCCTTGTATCTGATTATGTGGGTTCAAAAAGACTCAGACATCCCTCTGGGAGGAGGCCACATCGTCAGGAATCCAAGGTCTTGACTGTCTTCCTCCACCTGAGCTCCAAAGGACTGGGTATCATGGGGGTGTGGTGGAGGGAGGGCGAGATGGTTTGGGCTTGAAGTCGATTCAGCAGCCTGTCATTCTCTTTCACCCTCTGTGAGAGAGGATCAGACGGTCACTGCACGGCTCTAAGTTCCTGGCAGCACTGTTTAGGAGAGCAAGATTTTGGAAATGACCCAAATGTCTGACAATTGATGATGGGTTCCATAAAGTATGTTTATCCAGACTCTGGAATTCTATTCTGCCATTAACAATGTCATGGATGATTGTCTATTGACATGATAAAAGGGTATAATATATGGAAAACACATACATACACATGTAATATGTTACATATCTGAGACATGTATGACACATATATGCAGGTATAGGGAAAGATCCATGAGAAAATAAGACCATGGTTATAATAGGGATTTTGTCTGGCTGGTGGGATTATGGATAACTTCTCTGCAATGGGCAATATTATTTGTAATATGAAACTAAAGTTGCTCTTGGGGTTTTCCTGGTGGTTCAGCAGTAGAGAATCTGCCTGCCAGTGCAGGAGACACAGATTTGATCCCTGATTCAGGAAGATCCCACGTGCCTCGGAGCAACTAAGCCCGTGAACCACAACTACTGAGCCTGTGCTCTAGAGCCTGGGAGCCAGCCACAGCTACTGAAGCCTGCGTGCTCCACAACAAGAGAAGCTGCAGCAGTGAGAAGCCTGCGCACTGCAACAAGAGATTAGCCCCCACTCGCTGTAACTAGATGAAAGCCCTCACAGCAATGAAGACCCAGCACAGCCAAAACTAACTAAATAAAATTATTAAAAAAAAAAACCACCCTAAAGTTCTTAGTTTAAAAAAAAATGCTCCTGCAGTATTCCACAGGATGAGTCCTGAGCATCTTCCCTCCTCCCCTATCAGAATTTACTTTTCTGCATTTCTTCGCCCAGGTTTGGGCTCTCTTTCTCTCTGTAAATCAACTGACAGCCATGACAGCAGCACAGAGGTGAGTTCATTGCTGGGGGAGGTGGGAGGTCTGGCCAGCAGGTCCTGGCATCCCCTTGGGAGTCACTTCCTAGGTGCTGGAGGACCTGAGGTTACCTGTGACGGTCCTGCCATAGCATGCAGGATGGTGGCAGCTTCCCTGACCTCGACTTCCCTATATCATCCATCTTCATGTCTACCTTTCATTTTCTTTATTAAATATAGTCTTCCTTGAAATCCTAAGTCCCACAGCTTGTCTCTAAATATTGGTTTTATTTTATTAATTAATTTTTTAAAAAAAATTTGGCTGAGTTGGGTCTTAGTTTTGGCACTCTGGATCTTTAGTTGTAGAACGTGAGCTTTTAGGTGCGGCATATGGGATTTAGTTCCCTGACCAGGGATCAAACACAGGCCTCTGCACTGGGAGGGTGAAGTGTTAGCCACTGGACCACCAGTGTTGTTAGTCACTCACTCTGACTCTGCGACCCTGTGGACTGTAGCCTGCCAGGCTACTCTATCCATGGAATTTTCCAGGAAAGAATACTGTAGTGGGTGGCCATTCCCTTCTCCAGGGAATCTTCCCAACCCAGGGATCGCAGGGAAGTCCCTAAATATTGATTTAAAAAACTTACAATATTCTACTCTAGTTCAACTCAGCCAGTATTTATTTTACTGCTTACTTTGGGTCAGGCATGGAGTTAAGCTGCTGAGGAGCAAGGATCACTGAGATAAGGGTCTACTGAGGAGGGACTGTGGCCAATGGAACACTGAGGGGTAGGCGTGTTGCTGAGGACTCCATAGGCAGTCTCACTTTTAAGCTAATCTATACAAACACCCTTCAGGGGAGCACTAATATTTTTCTGGTACAGATAAAAATCAAGGTACGTATTTAATAGCAAGATGGGCATTTAAATCCAGTTCTGTTTGAATCTACTACGACTACTACCCTACTCTCACTGTGGTCTCCAGAGTCTTCCACTGTAGAGGGCTCAGTTAGCAGTAAGTCATCGTTTACCCAACTAGAGTCAGCTGTTCATACCTGTGGGTTCTGCATACATGGAGTCAACCAATTATATGGGTCAAATATATATATATTTTTTGAATTTACCACACATCAGTAACAGTTTACATAGATTTACACTGTGCCTGGCTACTTAGTTGTGTCTGACTCTGTGACCCCATGGACTGTAGCATGCCAGGCTCCTCTGTCCATGGAATTTTCCAGGCAAAAAGACTGGAGTGGGTTGCTATTTCCTTCTCCAGGGGATCTTCCCCACCCAGGAATTGAACAGGAGTCTCTTGAGTCTCCTGCATTGGCAGGCAGATTCTTTACCACCTGGGAAGCTCACATTGTATTTATAACTATTTATATAATATTTATGTTATAATTGGTAGTACAGGTAATCCAGGAATGATTTAAAGTATACAGGAAGATATGTTTAGGTTATAGGGAAATACCATACAGTTTTACAAAGGGCACTTGAGCACCCATGGATTTTAGTGTCTTGGTAGGGTAGTTGGGGGTCAGGGTGGGGGAGAGTCCTAGAACCAATACTCTGTGGATACTGAGGGACAACTGTACTCCTTATTTGAACAGCTGTATACTTTTAAGTATTTCCACCATTATAAGGAGACACTGATATAATCATGTTCATGTACATAGCTTTTGCTGACCTTTACAAAATCTGCACACACACATTATGTGTGCGTGAGAAGAAAGACTGGAAGTAAATACATTAAACATTTAATAACAATTATATGTAGGGAGTGTGATTGGGGGCACAGCCACTTTAAAAAACACTTTATTTTTTAGAGCAGTTTTAAATGAATATCTGGAAGAAAGGAGGAGAAGGGGATGACAGAGGATGAGATGGCTGGGTAGCATCACCGCCTCGATGAACATGAGTTTGGGCAAGCTCTGAGAGTTGATGATGGACAGGGAAGCCTGGCGTGCTGCAGTCCATGGGGTCGCAAAGAGCCAGACATGACTAAGTGAATGAAATGAACTGAACTGAAATGAATGAATAGGAAAACTGAGGGAAAGATGCAGCTATTGCTTATCCATTCCCTCCCCCACATCTCTAGCCTCTCTCACCATCAAGGTGTCCCACCAGAGAGGTACATTCGTTACAATTAATGACCTACACTGACAAATTATTAGCAACCAGAGCTCATAATTGACATTAGGGTTTACTCTTGGTGTTGTACATTCTAAGGGTTTTGACAAGTGTATAAGGATAGTATCTAGCATTACAGTATCGTGCAGAGTATACTCACTGCCCTGAAAATCCTCAGTGCTCTCTACTCATCCTTCCCTCTCCACAACCCCTGACAACCACTGACCTTTTTACTACCTCCATAGCTTTACCTTTCTTTCAGAATGTCATATAGTTGGAATCACACAATATGTAGCCTTTCCTGATTGGCTTCTTTCACTTAGTAAAATGCATTAAAAGTTCATCTGTGTCTTTTCATGGCTTGATAGCTAACTTCTTTTCAGTACTAATTCATATGCCATTGTCTGGATGTACTACAATTTATTTATCTGTTCACCTGTTGAAGGGCATCTTGGTTGCTTCCAAGTGTTGGCAATTATGAATAAAGCTGCTATAAACATCAGTGTACAGGATTTTGTGTGGACATAAGTTTTTAACTCATTTGGATAAATATCAAGGGGTGAAACTGCAGGATCATATGGTGAGAATATAACTTTGTAAGAAACTGTCAAACTGTCTTCTGAAGTGGCTATACCATTTTGCATTCCTCCCAGCAATGAATGAGAGTTCATGTTGCTCCAGATCCCTGGGTGCTGTTAGCAATTTGAATTTGTGCCCTGGTGGGGCTTCTCTGGTGGCTCAGATGGTGAAGAATCTGCCTAAAATGGGAGAGACGTGGGTTCAATCCTTGGGTCAGGAAGCTCCCCTGGAGAATGGAATGACTTCTCCAACTATTCTTGTCCTGCAAATCCCAGAAACAGAGGAGCCTGGCAGGCTACAGTCCATGTGGCCACAAAGACTCTGACATGACTGAGTGACTAAGCATGCACACA